>CM034007.1:6090911-6422986 GCA_019603395.1 Cyrtorhinus lividipennis
CGCTGAAACACGAACTGAGAGATGGTCTCATGTTTCAAAATGGGCAACGCGTTTGTGAACAACCGGACCGGCATCCAGTATCAATTAATAGAACCCCACCCCCGTAATTTCATCGGGTTGAACAACAGTTTGGTCGGCTTCAGCCTGAGTTACTGGATGAGCGAATGATCTGATACGGGTGTTGGTTACATATTTACCTACTTTTCTTTCTAGTTGATAAAATTTGAGCATGAATATTTAATATAATTATCATCTTTCTCATGAATAACCAGGCATAAAAAAGTGGTAAGCTTCCAACTATACTCAAAGTAGGCATTTTTCCGTTATTTTGAATTTTCGGCTTTGGAAACATTCCAATCAAATCATGATTTTAAATCAAATATGTACAGTCAAACTTCACCAGTGGTGTCCCTACCATTACTTCATCACTTGAAATGTATAAGCTCCGAACGTTATTATCCAACGGTTTACGTTTACGTGAAGGATAATTAAAGTGTAATTTCTTGCTCAAACCGAGCCAAGAACCTACGAAACTTCAACCGCCTACCAAGTCCAAAATAATGAAACAATTGTCATTTCTCCATGAATTGAGATAACGCGAATGATGGCATTCTCATAGTATAGTGACCATCGCCATTATGAACGGAAGTAGAGACAAAAACATTATTCAATTCCCAAGTTCTTGCTGGGAGATATGATTTTGGTCCTAGGCAGAACATGAGGAACCCATCAATCAAAGGTTTGAAGCGAGTACGTGAAACGTAGACGAGAGCGGCCACACTGTTTGGCGCGCGCACGGTCTCGATTAGCAGGACAGGCAATCGATCAGAAACGCACCGTACAAATTGGCGATGGTGTCGGTGAAGGACGAATGAGGGGTAAGGTGTCATAGAGCCCCCTTCTCAACCCCTTTTGTGCAATCATAACAAGCCCTCTGGTGCTGATGATAAAAATCAGGGAAATATGAAATCAATATTGCCTTAAATTTGTAGAAAAAAAAGTTTTCTGAACAAACCATTTTTTAAATGATTAATGAAGGTAATATCAGGAACTCTTTGATAATCCCAGCGGGAGAAATTGTTTAATGTACAATATACTACATTTTATATAACTAACGTCAAATTGGAGGTTTTCCATTACAAATAATTATAGGTTTTACACGTCAAATGGCGGGTTTCCATTTCTGGGGGTTTTTAATGTTGAATTGGGGTACACAACTACTGTACGGTCCATTTTTATTGTCTGAAGAAGGACAATATTCAACATTCTATGAAGTATAGAGCTCTAGGAGCCTTAGATCTAACCCAAAGCCAGCATATTACGATGTTCTGAGCTGAAATAATAAACAAGTCTCCGCATCTCACGCATTGACGACTCAATATCAACCGTTGGGAAGCCGGTATTGGTTTTTAATCACTATAATCAGTAAGGCTGAATACTAATGCTCAGTCAATAAATTATTCGTATCCCGAAAATAATTAAGCGAGAAAGCAGATACTTCAAGGAAAGGAAGATTTATCCCGTGCCGTGAACTCAACTTTTTCCCTTCCTTCATCATGATATAATTATCATCGAAGTTTATCTCTTGCATAGCTCGATTTCAGCCAAAGTTCTTTAGTTTTCCGGATCATAGGGTTTCATCGTCGAGGAAAAAAGTTTATTAATTATCTTTTTATCATCATCTGTTTGAAGCATCCACTGTTTGTGTGATTTAGTTCATTCTTCATTGACTACTTTCTCCCATTCGTACAAATAATTTCATTCAAATATGTGGGTAGTGATCGGCCACAATATTTAGAATGACAGAAAATTGGTGGATATCATTCAAGGTGACAGACTTATTGGTAACAACTGTGGAGTAAACATACAAATGTTACCATTTTGAGTAATTACCTCCCCACATTGCGTTTCTAATAGCATTGGAGTTTTTTTTTTTTTTCAAATACCAAATCGTTCCTCCGTTTAATTGATTTGCTGATTTCTCTACCGACTCTAAAACAAATAACGTTACCAAATTGGTTGATTATTTTTTTATTATTGGTTGATTGGTTCTTGGGGGCAAGATTATGGGGAAAACAGTGAGTGTGGAGTGTCTTGGAAAATGATACTCCACGTGTCTAAATATCCAAAAGTCTCGAACACACCCCCTTTCGATATAGGTAAGTAGGCACATGTTTGACGCATTCACACCTCTGGTGGGTGTCAATCGGTCTGTGGAACATCTCAATGGATTCGGCGTCCAAAATTTAGGGGAAAATAACGACAAGCCAAGATCACCATAAATTTCATGAAAACACATTTTTACCCATACTCGCGAGCAGAAAGGTGTCGAGGATCGTGGAGTCCAGATTTTGGTTGGTTATTCCTTGAATTATCAACCTATGTTTTCCTGCAAAAGGTCAACCTCTCCGATTCGGCTCAAAAATTTTTTCTGGACGTTTCAAGGTGTCTAGATCAAAGAAGTCAGATGTCCGTCCGCCGTACGTTGTCCACCGTCCGCGCGGTAGTAGGTAAATTTTCTAAAAATCTGAAATTTGGGTCAGGGGCCTGTTCTCGGTCTAGGTTGGTGTTTGAAACTTTTCAGCTCAATCGGACCAAATTTGGGAGGGGTAGGGGTCAAAATGTGTATTTCGAAAAATGGATTTTCGAGATTTTCGGCAATCTAGGCGTGTGGGGTATCATTTACCACTAAATTTCGGACGCTGAATCCAATTAAATGGGTCCCAGAATGATTGGCACCCACCGGAAGAAGTCATGGGTCAAAATGGGTATTTATCTACCCATTTTGTATGTATTTTCAAGATTTCTAGTACCTAGGCGTGTGGGATATCATTTTCCACTAAATTTTGGGCGCTGAATCGATTGGAATTGGTCCGGGACCCTTCACAGCCACTGTTTCCATTTTCTCCATGTTGAAGAAATGAGTCTCCGTGTGCCTGGTCCGAGGTATAACCAACCCGTGTGAATGAATTTGCAGTGTCATTAGAAAATCTTCTACTGCCGAAAACGGTGCGGGAGGCGGACGGCGTGCACTTCACAATCAGGTTTCCCCACACTCCTGCTCCAAGGAGTAACCAACCATTGTGGACGAAGCGTTTAGGTTGGGTATGTGATCTAGACATCATGAAAGGTATACTGTCAAATTTTGGCACCAGTCCGTGAGGTTGACCTCTGGCATGATTACAACATAGTTTTATTTATCCAACCTATGGTTTCCAATTAAAATGGTTTCGTTTTCACGGTGAAACACATTGTTGTCTTTACAATAGCTATACCATGGTTTAAATATGTTTAGTGCCTTAGCTTGTATATATTTATGCGGTATTAACTTGTCATTGTGATGTTGCCGGTCTTGCCTTCAACCGTGAGCTATCGTGCTCAAATATGGAGGATTGTCTTCCTTACCATTTTACTTACGTTTAAATTATACTGTAATACTCATAATATCGTAGAGAGAAATACGAATGTTATTGGGTACTCGTGATGTACTCATGGTTTTTATCTATTTTCTTATATTTTTTGTTGATGAAATAATTATTTTTGAAAAAGTTTGAAATCAGATACTCAAACAGTTTGCCCGCTTTGCGAAAGCCTGAACCGGTTCATCTGCCGAGGGATGTCACAAAAATGTAGGTACTGCTGGTCAGATGCCCTGATTGATGCCCCTACCGTAAAGCGAGGAGCAATGTGTATGTTGTTATTTGGTTGATGTAATTCTGCGACCATCGATCACTTCAGTCGCGGTATAAACTGCTTTATCAGTATGATCCCCAAGTTCCTAATCAGTTTCGGAGTCCAATGTAGGAGGGAAGTTTCCACTGAGTGGGAAATTACCGAGGAGGCCAGGGGTATTTCAATGATCCACCTCTTTCTCTCTAGGGATAATATCTCATGCGGGATCAGCGTCCAAAATGCGGGGTATAAATCCGCCGTTCCCTCTCGCGTTTATAAAACGTTTATTGGTGTTCAAAAAGTAACAACTTATCTTCGGGTGTCGGAATTTTTCTTTCTTATCTCTTTTTTTCAATTTATCGTCGAATATTTGCCTTACTCCGTCGACCTGAAAACCCCCTGCCTCGATAAACTAAGGAGTTGGAGAGTTGGTTTAGGTCCCTGCTTCCTGGAATATGCAAATTCCCGTCACCGTTGTAGGTGGGACACATGACTCCAGATCAGAATCCGTATATTAACATTTTCGAATAATGGAAAATATTACTTGATTGATTTTGTGGTTTCTTAACGATCGGTTCCCATGCGTCAACGATGGTATGAATCTCGTTTCACTCGCGAACTTAAAGTTTATATGTACGGAGGTAGGTGAGGAAAATATTTGTAAGATATTTGTAAGGTATTCTTTTTGTAGGGATTTATGGTGGGTGGGGAGGGGGAAGGGCCGCACATATCACTTCAGACTACGTTCATTTTGCTCTGCTAGTCGGAGCTTGTCTTCCAGGTTATTTTTGATGTTCCTCTTTGACTCGCTCTTGAGGATCCTTTTCACCTGGTTCCCTTGGGGATGGGAGCCCTGATCATTTCCAGCTCCCTGGCGATCTGTTCACGTTCTGCCTCCCAATTTCCTCATTCAAAGAAGGTGCAAAAGGCGCTATCCTCCTCGTTGAGCAGTGCAGGCAGTTCGGCGAGTCTACAATGCTCATCCTGTAGAGGTACGAACTTATAGAGTAGGTTCGATGAAACGAAAATGATACTATTGTATACGTGATATAGATGGAACCTTCTTGAAATCCCAATGTATGATACACCTCTGGAATAAAATGAAGCATTGTCTAATAATCAAGACTCTAGAATAGCCGGGGGATTACTACATCTGTTGAAGTTGGAGTAACGTAAATGGAAAATAGAACAAATGAAGAGGGTCCTCTGGTCAAGATGGTTTTTTACCCACGTGCGAATTCAAATTTGGTTCTGAACCTATAAAAGTCGCAGCCTATTCTCGAAATTTATGGGTCAGCCGTCGCAGAACCGAGGAAAATTATCTTAACTGAAAGCAATTGATTCTTCGAGTTGATTATTGTTCTGAAATTGGCTAAGAGAACTAAACAGTCCGTTGCAGAAAGGTGTGTCTGTGCATACGAGATTGGTTTCGAGGGAGGCCTTGTGCCTGCATACCAACCGAGGAACCCTGCACCTGTTCCCTCTGAGAGCTCGATTTGATGCGTTCTCATCAAAGGATATTCTCGTGATAATATAAGCACTATCTTGAAATGTGTTGAGCTCTGGATGCGCCATTCACGCAGTGCGTTCTGGGGCGTTGGGATGCAACCTCTTCATGCACGTTTTGTTTATTGAATTTAATAACATTACCGATATACCGCTGGATATTCACCTAATCCCAGCTGCTTTTTGTTGGTTATTCCTTTTAATTAGGAGATGGGGTTTTGTTCAAGCATCGTTAAATAATATGTCCTCTGTTGGAGCGCAACAGATTCTTTGCTTTTACTGTTGGTGGTGAGGAGACCTTTTGCAACCTTCACAACGACCGAGATCACGGTAGAGGGCAACTCTGAAGCATAGCGGAGGGGCTTCTTACATCGTCTTGTCGAGAAGTAGGCGAACTGTTGTTTGACTTGACTTACTGTACTTAAAACAACATTCGACAATTTTTTCATGGTTATTGTTTCTCTGTGCAATCAGATACTTTTAATGGATGGTTATATTCAAATCTTTTGGATTACAAGTACATTTCTATAGCTTCCAAAGCAGGTATTGTAGACTTGGTCAGTATAATCTGAAAAAGGGAAGGAAAGAAAAAAAATTGGGTGATAAGCAAAATCTTTCTGTTCGTTGACTTGGAGGAAACCATGAAAAAAACCGAAACACCCTTTTTGATGAAGAGCTTCGCAAAACCCTTCGGCAAAGGTTACCAGCTAATAAGAACGGGTGGATTTCATTTTGTTGTTATCCACTTGGAAAAAACCCTGGCAAGTCAAAGGATTTATGATCGGAAAAGGCATCAAAAGGGCCCACTGTTTCCTTCGCTATCATCTAAAGTCAACTTCCTGAGAAACGTTCTGTATACAAATATACCGGGGTGGAGGGAAGGAGGAGTAACCACCTATGACGGAGGAGTTTGCTGAGCCTCAAGGGCTCATGCGTCAAAGCGATGGAGACAGGGAGGTTATCCCTAAATCCTTATTAGAAAGGGCTCGTCCTGAACCCTAAACACAGTCGAGTTGATGGAATTCACCGGTTGGATGCTTTCAGAAAGATTTCGAGCTCAATCGATTCTACGTATAATGAAAGCGTATTCCAACGTACGGCGTTCTTTCCGGTGAACGCCATCGAATGAGTAATTTATCTGCAACGACGAGTGCATACTCTACTTTAGGTACGCATTGTCACGAATTTTGAAAAAGGCAAGATCTGTCTCGAAGCAACTCGAAATTACATTACATTTAAAATCACCTCGAACGTACGAGTAATATTCGTTTATGAAACTGTGCTTGTACGTATGTTTGTACCCCATGTGCGCGGTGAGTTTGAACATAATGAATAACAAATGGGGTCTCTTCCATTCTTTCTATTGAACAAAGTCAATTATTTTCAACTGGTACTCTATTTGCATTCAAATTTAATTCATCCCAATACTACGATTGGTATATTAAAATTAAGTAGTGCGTTCGTTCACTTTGATATATGACTGCAAGGAAAAACAATTTTTTTTGTTGCTATGTTGGTAATTCTCTTTCTTCTGGCAGGATCCCAACAAAAAATCCGTTGGTTTTAGGAGACACCATTTCTTGAAGTGATAGGGGAAAAGCTTCTTTTGGAATTAGTAAAACCCTACCCCTAAATGGAGCGGGATGGGGGGGGGGCTACCTGTCAAGAGGAAATCCCCATGTACTACGGCATTTGAGCTGAAAGCGGGCAAGTATCTGACTGATTCTGATTCCGCCTTGCTATCATTCGATGAGTCCAACTCACTCTAATTATCCCCTATTCTTTCAATCTCATCGAACCAATATTGAAAACAAGTATTGCAAACTTGACTACTCAATTTTCGAATAAAATCAAGGGTGTGCGTTCGTGAAAATTTCGATGCCATTCGGTGGAATGCTGTCCCGCTTGTTCGCGGATGATGACGACATGCAACCTTACCGGCTTCTTACCCCTTGACAGTGAAGGATGAGATGCGTGAGATATTAGATGTATTGAGCTCGGTCCGTCAGGCAACGTCAAAAGTTAAAGACAGGGTTAACCTTATTAACAAGCTTAGCATAGAGGGCGAATGAACTGCTGATATCACTTCCACATCAGCCAATTATATATATATTTCACGGCGAACCTTTTCGGGTTAATCGTTTTCTTTTTGTTTATTTCTTTTTGTAGTAATTCTTCATTCACATTTTTTTTAATCGAGCAGCTCCGAGTCAAATTGAGATTGTCACAAGCCATATCAATGACTATTATTCTATTCAAAACGATTCACCTATATGGATCTGTCTGATGGGTTATTCAGAGAATTTAGAGCAGGGACAGGCGTGATGAAAAGCTTGTTCTTCAGAGAACTGCAGAAGTAATGAGCTGGCAGGCCGCTGCATCTTTCTTATTTTCACAGCATTGACGGACGGGCAAACAGAACAGTGGATCGACAGGCAGACTCGAATCTGAAAATGATCCTTGATGTATAAAACGTGTTTTGCCAGCGGAAATTTTAGTTTCGGGGGGTAAAAACTTTTCCCACCCACCGTCATGAACACAAAGCTTCCCCTTTCAGTTTCCGCTCTACAGAATACTGATAGCGTAGAAGCAAAAGCCAAATGGTGGCCGCTATGAGAAAAAAATTCATCTTCCTGCAGAGTGCACAACTCTACCGCCTTAGTATAGCGAAACCAAAGTACTCGAATGCAAGCTGCGACTTAACTTGAGCGAACTATTCCAGAAAAGCTGCCCCCACCCCACCCCACCACGATTGCGTACCTAGCTCTTCTTTCCACAAAGGGTTAATGGATTTCTCTTTGAAGCTCAATTCAATCGTCTAATCTATTTCGCACTCCTGCCCCTGTTTATGTCTTTCTCTTTTTTTCTCTCTCATTTAAACGCGAGAACCGAGACATGTAATGCTAATTTTAAAAAGATGTTACTTGATCGACAGTGCGATAATTATTAGAATGTGTATTATTAGGATGAGCAAGCGAAGTTTAAGTTTATTTTTTAAAAAGATGACGAAATATTTCCTTTTTTCTTTTCTTTTGTATCTATAAGAAGCTATTTCGTTCATTTTCATTCCTGAAAAATGTAAAACGATAATACATCTGCAACTGTATTTAATTTAATTTAATTTCTATATTTTTTTGAAGACTTATTGTACAACTATAATGAGCCAGGGAAGGTGGAACAGGGGACCACTAGGCCCTAAACTTCCCTGTTAATTAAATAAAACAAATCAATCAGCGTCCGCCATCCATTACCAAACATCATTGGTTATCCACGATGCGGATAGGTGTTTTGGTTAAATTCTAATCAGGGGGCTATGCTACTGTCACTGATTGAGGCCATGGATTGTTTCAGAGGTGTCAAACGATCACGTTTCTTTGAAGGTTGGATCTCGTTTCTAGAAGGAAGAAGTCTAACAGATGGAGGGAGGGGAGGGGGTCCAACCCTTCACCGCCCAGCCTGGTTTCTAGTTCAATAATCGTCAAAGGCTCGCTTGAACACTTATTGCTCGCCCATCTACCACCCTGTCATCTATGGGTTGAGGGAAGGCTTCTAACTTCTGATCTTTATCTGATCTGTGCTGACGGGGTTAAGCCGTATCAATCCAGCTTTGGTCCCAACCTCGTATGCTTATTTGAACAGATTGAGAAAGAACAATAATTTTCTTTCAATTTGGCGGATTAAAGTAGTTGTAGCGCAGTTCATACAACTGCCGAATTTAAAATCGCCAGTGACGGGGGGGGGGGGGGTCAGATTGTCAGGCATTGTGTTAGGTACGTTTGAGGGTAATTTGAATCCGTCATCGACCTCAAAAAATAATCGAGTTCATATTATTCCAAAGTTGTGCGAATTCCTCCTCGTTGATATTCCGTATGACTTGTTTGCAACTAACTTCAAGGCTAATGGTTACTCGCATCATTCTCATTCGTATTTCTTTTAGCCGGCTCCCAGTACATCAATGACTTAGTAGGAGATCAGAAGCGTAATTCGAGGGGAAGAAGGCGAGTTACGATAGGCACTTGGTGGGAGGTGGGGGGCAAAAAGAGTGAGTCGATGTTACTTCCCGCTTCACTGTTAGCAAATTGTGTCCAGCAAGGAGAAGCTGTAGGGGGAAGTAAGTTTTCAGCCGGTTCTTCTTCGCATGAAGAAACATTCTCCTCACCTATCACTCGAAAACTTGGAGGCAGTGGGCGAGGTTCTTGAAGAAGAACTAGGCACCCGGTTCCGCCGATAAGTTGACCCAGAAAAACAACTCTGGCTATTCAAAAAACTAGTTGGTCAGGATCGCATATCGAGAGAAGCGGTAACGGCAGGGATACCTAGGTGTTCTCAAGCTTAACTACAGTAACGAAAAACGCTACCACTACTACTTCCACAGGGGCTGGTTATTCCTTGAGCCAGGCGCATGGAGAATCATTTCTCTAACATGGGAAAAATGGGGGAAACAATGGGTGTTGAGGGTCCTGGACCCATTCCAATCAATTCAGGGTTCAAAATTTGGAGGGAAATGATACCCCATACGCCAAGGTACCAGAAATCTCGAAAACACGCATTCGAAATGGGCAGATAGGTACCCATTTTGACCCATAACCTCATCCAAAGAACGTTAATCGTTTCTCGACCCGTTTCATTGCTTTCAGCGTCCAAAAGTTAGTGGAAAATGATACCCTTAACGCCTAGCTACCAGAAATCTCGATATAACATACTCAAACGCTGCAAATTCTTACACAGGGTTGGTTATTACTCGGACTAGGCGCATGGAGACTAATTTAAAAATAGATTCGGCGTTCATTACCTTTTCCCGTGGGAGTCAATCGTTCCGGGACCCGTCTCATTGGATTCATCGTCCAAAATTTAGTGGAAATAATATCCCACACGCCTAGGTTGTCGAAAATGTCAAACATGGGGAAAATGGGAGAGACAGTGGGTGTGGCGGGTACCGGACCCATTCCAATTGATTTGACATTTTTGATCTAGACACCTTGAAACACCCAGAAATTGTTGGGGTGAATTGGAGAGATTGAAGTTTTGCATGAAAACATAGGTTGATTATTCAAGAAATAACCAACCAAAACGCACTCTGTTGAAGGATTCACGGTCCATTTACGGACCAGATGGAATTATTCCGTCCTGAGCCGAACCCTATTTTCTCAAGAAACTCCGCCTCGAGGAAAGCGGATTATTTTATATACGCCTCCTTAATTATTACATAAATAATATTTAATTAAGTCGGTTGAAATGTATGCGATAAGACTTTCACCTCCTCATCGCACGCGAGGAGAACATTTTACATATTAAATGGAAATGGAGCTCCGTCAGGGGACATGTGACGGTTCGTGCCGTAGATCGAGGCTGTAATTAACCCTTCGAGGGTGGGGCTGGTGCACTGAGTGCGCCAGTGACTGAATTTTCACTGGCAGATCAAGAGTTATAGTTCCAGGAATCTCTCCTACCCTCTACCCTCCTATTTACACGTCACGTACACATTTCAATCATCGGAATTGTTCAGTTCCTCCCAGACCTTGCTCCAGATCGCTTGTCTCGATTTTTTTCCGTGTTGGTGCATCGAGTGCGCCGCCCCACCAACGATGTCCCAATCCAAAAAAACCATACCTCCTTCCGAATTTGCGCGAGTTTTGCAAGAGTTGTCAGAGGAAGACGAAGGATCGGGTCAAGAAGAAGCTTTGGATGTTGATGAGGAAGAAGTTGTTGGGCAAGAGGACGTAGATACAGAATCGACAAAAGCAGCAAGACCTCCCAGAGCATGCTAAAGCCATCATCCGAAGGTTGCTTCCTTCTTCAGTAGAGATGAATAAATCAGTCAGAAGTGAGGGACCACCCACGAAGAAGCGAGGTCGTTGTTCCACATGTGGATGAGCAAAGAACATCAATACAACCATTGTTTGTTCTCAGTGCTACAATTTCAACTGCAAGGCTCACCTGGCAGAAAGTGCACCACTGTGCCAAACGTGTGCGGCTTCTGATTCCGATGAAGAATGAGTTAGTGTGAAAAATGGGCATCGTCAAGGAGTTCATTGAAGTTATTTTGAATACCTACTTAACATTTACGAGTACTAACTTGCTTATCAGTCAACTTTTTATATACTCGTATATGTTCCTTTTTCTGGTCATTAAAAAAAAAAAAAAACAACTTTTGGTATTGTCTGAATTCTATTCAATGATGCACATACATTGATTTGTTCGAAAACCTGGTAATAGAAGGTGAAACTGACAAAAAAAGTCTGGCGCACCGAGTGCGCCACCCCACCCGAATGAGGATGCAAGACCTCCCCATCCTCGAAGGGTTAAGATCTGTGTGTTTTTCTCTTACGCAGTGTCTTTCTCGAAATGTTTTTGTTCTCAAAAGTATTTGATAAAATGTTGAGAATACAGCTCTTGACTACTATAAAAGAAACAACGTTATTACGCAATTGTCATCTGGGTACTCAGTAATTGATCCATCGAAAATGCCAACAGCGTATTGACGAGTTTGAATAGATACAATGTGGGTGTGATGTAGATTGGTCTTGATGCACGATTCATGACGCCGATATTGAATTTGAATACATGAGGGATGGGTTATCAAATAGTCATTATTGCGGTAAGGACAACATGTTATCGAACCATTCCTAGCTGTATTGCTCCATTCAGACGTTACAAGCGATGAATCATCAGACGTAAGCACGTAATTTTGGTTGGTTATTCCTTGAATAATCAACCTATGTTTTCATAATAATGGTCAGCGTCTCCGATTCGGCTCAAAATTTTTTTCTGGACGTTTCATGGTGTCTGGATCAAAAAAGCTCAATGTCCGTCCGCCGTACGCCGTCCATCGTCCGCGCCGTTTTTGGTAGTAGAAAATTTTCTAAAAATCTGAAATTTGGGTCAGGGGTCTGTTACCGGCCGAGACGGGTACTCGAAACTTTTCAGCCCAATTGGACCAAATTTGGTAGGCGGGGGTGGGGAATTTTTGGACTCTGAATCCAATGAAACAGGCCCAGAACGATTGGCACCCTCTGGAAGAAGTTATGGGTCAAATTGGGTATTTATTACCCATTTTGAATATGTGGTTTTGGGATTTCTGCAACCTAGGCGTGTGGGGTATAGTTTTCCACTAAAGTTTGGACGCTGAATCCAATTAAATGGGTCCCAGAACGATTGGCACCCACTGGAAGAAGTTATGGGTCAAATTGGGTATATATTACCCATTTTGTATATGTGTTTTCGGGATTTCTGTATATGTGATTTGTGTATATATGTGAATATGTGGATTTCTGTATATGTGGATTTTTGTATATGTGTTTTCGGGATCCCTCCAAATTTTGAACCCTGAATTCAATGATCTGTGTCCCAGAACGATTGGCACCCATTGGAAGAGGTTATGGGTCAAATTGTGTATGTGTTTTCGGGATTTCTGGTACCTAGACGTGTGGGGTTTCATATTCCACTAAATTTTGGACCCTGAATCGATTGGAATGGGTCTGGGACCCGCCACACCCACTGTTTCCCCCATTCGAGGAATAACCAACCTGTGTGTAAGAATTTGCAGATTTTTTTCGTTATAGAATCTACCGATCACCATCAAGCCGTCAACATGATTATTAACAACCTCTGTGTAATATTAAAATGCATACGAAAACATTCGAAATTGGTCCGCGATAATTGATCATACAAATAAGCTCACCAACTGATTGATTGGAGATTGAGAATGAGATTGAGGTACGATTTAGAATGAAAAAATAAGTTTTCAAGTCACCTCGATTCGGACATGAATACGAGTGTTCGGCTATTACTAATCTGGGACGCGCCTGATGAGAACATTGCGCACACATGTCATAATAGGAATTATGAGCCACGAAATTTTCGGATCTTCCGGGCTATACCTAAGGGATATAATAGTGTAATTAAAAATTAATGTTATAATAAATTAATCAATTTCAATATTAAGAATAACGTAAAATTAGGGAGAAAAGGTCAATAATTCAACAAAATCTGAAGGATTCCCCACGTCTGAAACGAAATGAGAATGAAAAAATCTGCAAATTCTTACACACGGGTTGGTTATTCCTCGAATGGGGGAAACAGTGGGTGTGGCGGGTCTCAGACCCATTCCAATCGATTCAGGGTCCAAAATTTAGTGGAATATGATACCCCACACGCCCAGGTACCAGAAATCCTGACACATACCAAATGGGTGGATACATACCCATTTTGACCCATAACTTCTTCCGGTGGGTGCCAATCGTTCTGGGACCCATTTTATTGGATTCAGCGTTCAAAATTTAGTGGAAAATGACACCCTACTCGCCTAGGTAGCAGAAATCCCGAAAACACATATTCAAGATGGGATCTATGGGGCACTACGACACTAATTTACTAATATAATATTGAGAAAACGTAGGTAATTTAGAAGGCTATAATAATTGTATTAAATTGAATTGAATGGTACGAATAAAAAGCTCGGACAGTAAAAAGAATTGTAGGCAACTGCTCAAAATTGGTTGCTAAGTTTAACAGCTGGTTAAAATAAACAACAGGATACGACGATGTGTTTTGTTTGTCTATTCGGCTGAAGTCACCCACATGGGTAATAAATACCCAATTTGACCCATTACTTCTCCCAGTGGGTGCCAATTGTTCTGGGACCCATTTTATTGGATTCAGCGTCCAAAATTTAGTGGAAAATAACACCCCACTCGCCTAAATCACCCAAAATCTCAAAAATCCATTTTTCAAAAAACACATTTTGACCCCTACCCCCTCCAAATTTGGTCCGATCGGGCTGAAAAGTTTCGAGGACCCATCTCGGCTGGGAACAGACCCCTGACCCAAATTTCAGATTTTTAGAACATTTTCTACTACCAAAAACGGCGTGGACAATGGACGGCGTACGGCGGACGGCGGACGGCGGACGGCGGACGGCGGACGGCGGACGGCGGACGGACATTGACCTTTTTTGATCAGGACATCATGAAACGTCCAGAAAAAAATTTTGAGCCGAATCGGAGAGGTTGACCATTTGCATGAAAACATAGGTTGATTATTCAAGGAATAACCAACCAAAATGTGAAAACATCAGGGATCATAAATCGCAGAATTATTGAAGGGCTACCAAGCCCTTGTTGAATTCGACAAAGTAAAGTATTTAGGGGCTCAACATTTCATTTTGGAAGGTGAATCCAATCAAACGGGCCCCGATACGATTGGCGCTCACTGGAAGAGGTAATGGATCAAAATGGGTATATATGTACCCATTTCGAAAGTGTGTTTCCGAGACTTCCGGTACCTAGGCGTGTGGGGGTATCATTATCCACAAAATTTTAGAGGCTGAATCGATTGGAGTGAGTCTACATACTCCTGGTCCGAGGAATAGCAACCCCCGTGATTTTCCAATTTATCCATTCATCAATTCAAGTATTTGATTCAATGATTTCATTTATATCTTTTTCATCGCATTCTGATGATCCAAATATTGTTCCCCATGATATCCATCAATACTTTGATTCTCAAAATGATAGAAGATATGGCTGTGATGTGTTTCGAGCCTAGAGTCTCCCTATTGAGTTCTCCCGTCGTGACAACTCCTAGTATATCGCTTCAGGACTGGGCCAGCGGATGACGGGGGCTACAATAGACACAGCAATTGACAAGCTCATGGCGTTCACGGCATCCCTTCCCCTCATCCTACACATGAACCCTTTAGTTTGGACGGCCGCTGTTATTTATTGCAGAAGCGGTTGACACGGATGCCAAATGTTCGAAAAGCCGCTGAGGAGGCCACCGTCGGTCCGAACGGCTTTCTCGGCCCCTTGTTACTGGTGTCACGTCGGAATGAAACTCGATCGAACAGATCAGATCTGCATTCGTCGCGTCACAAATGCGCTGCGTATACAGGAAGTCCGCTTTAGATGGCTAGGTTGTATTTATGTTTCAGCGCCTCAATTTATTCACGAACCACTTCCCTACCCGATCGGTATAATCTGTTCAAGTTTCAATTTCTTGGTTAACCCGTTGACACAAAAACAATAAAAATGTGTTCTTGTTATAATGAATTTCAAGTATTCTTCCTTATCAGTTTTGAGAAACATCAAAACCTTTCATTTCAAACGAGAGTTGTTGCAAATCATGGTAAATAAATCACTGCAATCAAAATTATTTTCCAAGGCTCAAGATACATTTTCAGGATCTTAAAAAGGAAGTATTTTCCTCCTTTTTATTTACTTCTAAAACCATAATCCTTTGACTGCAGTTAAGAGAAATGCTTAGTTTTATTGCCTCCATAAATGCTAAGCCCTTTCTAGCGTGTCCCAGTGGTTCGCCCTATGTATAGTATTGCTGTTGTAGCCCCTTACATCATGTCTCGGATAAGTATAAAGAAGCAACCGTCTCATAAAAACAGTAACATCCACCATCCATCTTTTACAGTCTAGTTTTCTTCTTCCATTTCGAGTTCCGACCTCATCCCGCCTTCTCCCACAAGTTTTCATTTTTACTATTATGTATCGCCCGCATTATTATCGTTGGTGGCACAGCTTCGATCCAAACTTCCTTTCGAAAGACCCTCGGGTCTTTGAGAGACGAGACTATTTTTGCTAGCATTAAAATCATACGATGCCATAGAGAAGGACTTATGTTGCGCGGTACCTGAACTCCAAGAGGAAATGACGAACCGGGGGTATAATAAAGGTACCTCCCCAAAAGCCACGGTGACACATGGTGAGGATAAAATATTGTCCCGAACAGCAACGGTATTTTCGGTAATGAAAAGTGACTAGCAATCAATGACGAGGCTTTCATTATGTCAGAGAACAGTGTGCCGAAGTTCACCTCTACCAACTGTGTGTGTGTCGGGCAATCACCCATTCTCCTCAATTTCTCCACGAGTTCTATCTAGCGGTTTGGTGCTTTTTGCCTCCTGAAGCTTGATCTCATAGTTCACTTTATTTGGAAGTATGTCAAACAAACTTGGTTGCTGTTTTGCTTTGGGATAACGTCAGTTACATGGTTGTCACCATGAATTCTTGATTGCAGTTACTCAAATAGACATGAGGGATATTCATCTGGAATTCACATTGATAAAAAATGCGTTTTTGAAATGATCAAAAGTTCACGGTAGGTATTGGAGACAGTTTTTGCTTTCTTTATTGTTGTTATCATTGAATTAGTTCAGGAAGATGCCGTAATCCCCACTTTCTTTTTTCCCGGAGCAACGTCCTTGACGTACTACATCCACCGTGATGTAGTACGTCGTGTCTTCGGAGCATGGCAGAGGCCGGCGAAAAAAGGGTCGCGAAGAGAATTGGACAGGCTGGGTGTTGAGCCCGACGATGGCAGAAGGGCCTGTCTACCCGACGCAGTGCACCATACGAGTGAGTAGCTTTAGGGTCTTTACAACGGCTCCTAACCGCGCTCCCTCACTAAACAATTTAGAGCCTCTGGTGTAGAGCGGCTCTATGACTCTCTCACTCCCTCTAGTTGGCTCGCGGACGGTCACTGGTTTGAAAACCTGAGAGGACCAACGTGAGCCCAAAAAATACCGAATCTCTCTCCCGAATCCCGTTTCAAAATAAAGTAAGTATTCGTCTCACGACTCGGCAAAATTAAAATTGTTTTGGAAAGATGTAATGGATTACAGTTCTGCGTACCTCTGATAATCATATTTCAGGAACTTATCATGTCCCTTGGTCATTTCGAAGCAGTGCTGTAAGACATCAACGAACCTGAGACCTCACCCGAGTCCTGATACATTTTATTGGTCAGGAATGTTGCATTATTCGAACATTATAGCTTTTCACTTTTAGCAATGAGTAGAATACGAACCTACAATTTTCATCCTTCCTCCTATTATCACTCCAAATCAAACAGGTAAATGAGTTCAAGCCTATACGCGATTGGTGTCTTTCTTCTGTGGCAAAAATATTATCGATATCATGATTTTTTCTGCGTTTGTCCCATCCTCTCAGAGTTTATATAGGGCTGCGTTTGGCCGTCATCGTGGTAGGTCTCTTGAATGGTTCTGATTGGGCTTTTGTGGTATTGTCACCTGGCTTGGCGTTATTGAGCCTTGTTGGTGAAAGAATTTCATTTTTGAAACTAAGAAGTTCTTGGAACGCATTATATTTATAATTAATTATTTATAAGGGTCTCTGCCCTCCTCATCCACATACATGATTTGTACTAAACCTATGGAATAGAAACCCGTATCTCCCGCAGACGGTATGAAAAATAACCATGTCTTACAGTTTATTAGGATTTTTAGCCTGTAATGTGACTCTTTTGCTTTTTTATTTGTTTTTAATATTATTTTTTTTAAAGCGGTCAACCATGAAAACTGCTATTGATGACGTAGTGAGGAGGAAGTGTAATTCATGATGACATCATTGATTTGGTTGCTCCTTGTCAGTGGTTTTCAACAATTTGAAGTATTGTTTGCTGTGGGCCTCAATAATTTGAAATCGGTTAAAAGGAAGAAGGTTGTTCATATCACGTCCAGACCATCTGACGAAACGGCCCTGTACGAATGATATTGGTGTTGCATCATCATAATCAGCTATGTTGGCGTTGAAGCTAGTTTCGTTCGCAATCCACTTGGAAGCTATATTCTCGTATAGGTTCCTGCTGGAACACGATAATCCTCCTACAGCAGGAATGCAATTTTTTAGCAAAAGACTTGCCTTTGAGGTCAATAAGGTCTTAGCTCTCGAGCTAAAAACATTTCCTTGAAAACTGTTGCCCCGAGGGGTTTTAAAACAAAATTATTTTTATACACGTATTGATCCTGTTCCTGTAGCTCCCACCATTGTAGTTGGTTCAACAGGGTTCCCTTTAGTTCTGGAATGCGTATTTCACCTAGAGTATTTCACAATCATTTATCTAGCTGATACTCATTGCGATACGCGTGGAAGTTAAATCCAAGCCTGTACACAATATCACATTATTGTATGATTGTTTTTCCTGTTCTTTTTCAGAGGCTTGAGTGGACAGCCGTCGATGAATACACAGTGCAATGACATGTAAGTAATCACATTAACTACGTGGGTGAACAGGTAATTGTGCCATCTCTTACATTCACGAAAGGTGTATTCAAAACAAGGGCGTTCCAGTGAATTAACGTTAAAATGAACTCGGTGTCATGGACTCGATGAGTATTCACCGTCTGGCAATGTGTCTCGGGAGTGGTAGTATTCGATATTAAGATCGATGTTGCGCATCAATGACAATCACAATGCGCCCTGAGCGACGGTTCTCGCTGACCATGGCACACAAAAACAATGAACGAGCCAGATATCTTTCCACTTGGGAGCAGTTTCCGCTTGAGGAAGGTTCGGGTACCTATACTATGCCATATTCACAATGGGATGTATCGTCGAAGAGTAGACAACGCTTTTGGTCAAGATCGACCTGTGTGAAAATGTTGGAGAAAAGATCCGAGCTATTTCCCCACCGACCAGTTTCATCTGTTTGGGAAATAGGACAATGGTTGGTGCCATTTGAAGTGGAAACCATTTGGAGTTTCCTTTGAATTTCAAGGGGGAATGGGTTCATTGGTGTTTTGTGGGTGAATTCCCGGGAATCGGCATGGATGGAGTTAATCGAGCCGTCAAAGGCGAGAGCCATAGTGTCCGTACAAAGGAGGACTCAAAAATGAAATTTAAATACTAGGTGGACTCGTATTGAGAAATTAGTAATAAAGAGGGAGTGGTGGAATGCATGGGTTACTTCTGCAAATAACCTATGCTGAAGCCTCTAATGCACCTCTCGATCGTTGTAAATAGAGAGATGGTATCGTATGGAGTGGAACGAATAGTGAAGCTCCTTATCGAGGAAGCTTGTATTATTCCAATGCGGGAAGGAAAAGAACTGTCATGTGATCCCCGGGCACCCTGAAGAGTTTTCGAGTCAATCCAACGAGTGGAGTTTTGTGAGAAAGTCAAGGGCTAACTTCCATCGGATAAGCGTTTACCCCACTCGACGCGATGCGAGGACAGCCTAAAGGGAAAGATCACACCTCATACAATTTTTCTTCAAACTGAATTCACCTTCCAATTTGTTGCCTTTTCTCCGCTCGCTTGGGGACAGCGCGAGAAAGGCAAAAACGTGTAGTGACATATCATGTAGGGACTTTGTATTATAAGCTTGATCCTCCGAATGGATCCGAGAAACTAGGTCGCTCAAAGCGACAAGCCGTGGGGATAATTATAAATGGAAAGTACACCGCAGCACACGCAAAAGAGGGAAATATGGAAGGAAACGTTGCGAAGAGTTGGCGTTAGTATGTGAAACCGAGTTGCGGTGGCAGGGGAATAGAAAATGCCTCACTCTCTTCATCTTCTCGGGGATACTGGAGGTGCACTAGAAAGGGTTGGAGTGGAAGCTGTGTTTGCCGCTAAGGGAGATGGCTTTACAAGTATAATAAGATATTCCTAATTAGTTTCAACTCGGTTGTACAATGACGTTTGAATGGATGGAGAAGCTAGCTGTTCGTTCAACAGAGTGAATGAGCGATGCTCGCCAGCTTTCTTGTTTCCAATTCTTCTTTCTGTTCAGGAGAGGGAGAACTGCAAACGGATGGTGTTTGTTTTGCGGGTTATTCTTATTCAGTTTGCCTCTCTCGTGTTTTCTACTCGTATAAACCTAAAACAAGACGAAAGCTATTGAAACTAATGACCTCCAAGTTAACTCTACCAATGCGAGGCATGAATAAGATAAAACCTGATTTGGTGAAATGCTCTTTGGAGGCAATTTATTCAATAATGAGTAAAGTGATTTTGTGAACGTATGAGGTCGTGATGAGAAATCATATCACGATTTTCTACGTACAAAGACATGATGAACTCATTCGGGAAATACATCACGTTTTGAAATCATCTCGGCATTCCGATAAATGTGATGGTGAATGTTTACGGCATAACCATTGAAAATGTGTATTAGAAAAATAAATTATCGAGATTTTAGGCGATCTAGGCGTGATTTTTGACTAAATTTGGGACGCTGAATCGATTGGAATGAGTCTCCATGCTGCTGGTCCGAGGAATAACGAACCCCTGTGAGAGAATTTGCAGAGTTTTTCTTGAATAATCAATCTCGATGGTGGAATAATGAAATTCTTAATTTTACAATGCTCATCTCGTAAAGTACCCCACTACTTACATGTTATTCAATCAAGATCTCACTCGTGTGGGGCCGCAACATATATACATCTTTCTGCATTTTAGAGTTTTGTGGATTAACCTCAATGTGCACGTATGAACGTGAAATGCGTTACATAATAACATTCTGGGTTGGATGAATGTGACGGTACATAAATGTAGGCGTATAAATCAAGCGCAGGGAAGGCAAGTCGGACATGATTAGGTGAAGGGGGAGCTCGCAGTAGCGGACGATGAGACAGGCAGAGCACAATAAGTACCTATTGTCTTTGTTGTGGATGGGCTTCCTAACACTTGGCCCCATGTTTCCCTAACAGAACCGTGAAGCGGTCACGAGGGGCGCCCCCATCGTGTCAATGATGAGCACTATGACCATCCCACTCCTTGTCCACCCCCTGGACCTCTTGTTCATGCTGAGTCAAGCTACTTGATTGACCGTGCTGGCTTCATGCCACCCCTCCTCTCCTTATCTTCCGAAGATGTTTCAGATGTTTCAGGTGTGCGGTAGACAGGTACACTCATTGTGGGTGGTAGGCATTCAATTGGAAAATCCCCCAGCCTTCGAGATATAGGTTAAAAAGTTCCTGTATGACATGACAACACACGAGAAGGTCTCCCTGGCGTCAGATTAATTTTTAAGCAAGGAAAGACTGATCTCAATAGGTTAGTTCTTATGAAAATTCATAAGATTATTCCAGGAAAATAATGGTAGGTCCTGCTCGTCGTACCCCAGATATGCAAGGAAAGTGATGATAGTGAAGAAGAAAAGGTACATGTATTAGGTATCATCTCCTGATCGTCCATTCTCCACGTTTATACACCAAAAATACGCTTTTCCACTCGGATCTCCCTATAGTTATTAACATTTTGGAATATTTTCAAGCGTTTTTTTTTTTCTCTTTTGTTTTTCTCTCAACGAGGGCACATCGTTTAGCGAATAGTTTAATAGAAAATATCTGGCTGATGCGGTGAGTTTTGTCAACTTTCAATCGCACTTCAGCTTAATTTACGCTAAATACACGAACGGTATCACACCTCATGCTAATATTTTACGTAGTTAGATCGGAAAAAATACAGATTCAGAATAACGGTAGGCGTGATGAAACCATTGTCGCTTCCTCAAGTAGAAAACAGTATGAAAACACGAAACATTATAAATGCTCCAAGATGCACTTACTAAACGTCGTTACCAACTTTGCAGCACTGATATACATTCATACCTCGATTTCTCTTTCACTCTGGCGAATAATGCTTCCTCTCTTTATTGTGAAGTTATTTCACCCTCAGATGGTGAGTTGTTTACGAAATCCTTTAAGTGCGTTAAGAACTTATTCCTCCTGTTATTAAGGACTTGGGGAGAGGTAAGGGTGGCATGAGTTGCTACTGCCAAGTTTTAGAGTTCACGCATAACTTGGTTGGAGTGGGTTTAATAACAGCACCGATGTTCTTTCCTCGCAGGCTTTTCAGTGTTGCTCCTCCCTGATTTGGATTCAATAGTTTGCTGCATTGTGATAACAGTTCTTTCGGAATGCCACCCACCATTCGGATTTGAAAGTTGATTTGATTCGGAGACATAATTTCGAATCAAACTACTTAATAATATTAAGGAAAAATAAACCTCGGCCGATGCTCCATTAATTATTTTGTATTTGTTGTATTTTGTATGTTGAAATCAGGGCAGGGTAACTTCTTTATAGATGGAACCATGATTTCTCTTCAAAATCTGTGGTGATTTCCTTCCTTCACAAAAGATTGATTTTGTAGGTTGGAAAATTGTCTTTCTATTAATGACCCTACCGCCGATGAACCCACCCTTTTGGGAATCGCCAAACTATTTCAAATGACTCGCTGGGAGTTTGTCATTTCTGAATGAACGGAACTGTTTCTATGATAAATTCGTCCAAACTTGCTGATAACTTTTTTGGGCTAGTTGTCTTGCCATTCATCAACCCATAATAAATGGAAATTCTTATAGTTCCGGGAGTCCCACCTCTAAACGACCTCGTTATGTGGATTGTTGCGGCTTTTCATTGCGCGCTCTCGTTTTTCAGAAGATTCACTCAAGGAAGGCCTTCGAGAGTGATAAATGGTCCAATTGGACTTCTTTTACGAGAGAATCCAGTACATTCTCCGACTAGCTTTCCATCCTTCTACCTTGAACGGCTTGCTACGTGAGAGCAGAGTAGTGAGTGTGGGGAATGTGATTTCCTTCAAATGAGTTCGAGTGTTCTCGCTTTGTAGCGCCCTTCTGCTGGTTTGCAGCGCTGATTATTTGCTCTCATGTTCCCATAGCTCAGGGACATGGCTTCGAAAAATGTAACCCAAGAAAAGAATGAAAATTTAAAAACGTATAGAGTGCCCTGGTTCCATACCAAGAGCACGGAAATGGCAAGCAAGGGCAACGAGAGAAATAAAGGTCGGAAAAATACGGCAGTATAGGACGAGGATATTCCTTTCCCTTCCATAAATCGCTTGGTTTACGGTGATACAGATCGAAGGTGCAAACTCCCTCATCTTCACACAAGAGAAGCTCTCCATTTATCCCAGAGTGGATTAAGGTCGAATCTGGAAAACATTTCTTGAACAATTTGATGTGTATGGTCTCACGGGTCGAATACCCAAACTTAAATATATCTGCACTCCTGGGTGACGATATAACCAATGCCATAAGCGATGGTTTTGTGTGAATTCAACCTGCGACTACCATACTTATACAGTCTGCAGTTAGGATTTTGTCTTGGAGTTTGTTAGGGTTTTGTTTGGAAAATTATCATTTGAGGATTAAAAAGCGCTCAAAAGCATACTCTGTCATTCTGTTGTAGGAAAGGCTTCACGTTGACACTGAACTGAACGTTGAGTTAATTTAATAATCGTACGAGGCATCAAGGATTGCGTTTATTTGATGAGGAGGTGGCTTGTGGACAACGCTCTGCATCCTATAGCGGTTATCTATTCGTGAATATAGGTTCAATTATTATGGTTTGCATCCTTTAGCTGTTGTTATTTGTGGCTACTTGTTAATATAAATACGCTGATCCCTTGGTTGGGACGAGCAAGGTTTGAATTCAAATGAATGGGGTACATAGATGCCCTATTTATAAAGGCATGCCCAGCTAAAGCCCAAATTTTACTAATTTCATTTTTCCGTGGTATTAGGTACCGAAATGTTAGTCAATCTCAAAAGGTAGCTTTATGTTCCAGCAGGCCGTATTTGGTCTCATGGTATTGTTTGACCTTGGTTCGTTTGGTCCTAATGGGTTTCGTAATGTGTGCTGGGATAAAGGGCCTAGCCAGCTGTTCGTGATTTGACAGAGAGCGATTATGGGAGTGAGATACGGTGAGCAACGGTTCAATACAGGAAACCACTAAGGGAGGGCTAGCTCGAGGGAATAACGCCCGGGAACTCGAATCAATTTGCCAAAATAAGTCGGAGCTGCATATTTATTTATGAAGGTTCCCCTTCTCATTTCCTGAAACACCGCTCCCAAGAGGGAAAATTAAAGAAGGCTATTATAAGAAAGGAAGTCGGAAATTTCTGATAGTATGAGATTTTCCAGTTGTTGGTTGTCGTTCGACTCTCATAATATTTCTGCAAACTTTATGCGAAAATTTAGGTTTAATTGAGAAATTGAATTTCATAAATTGTAGAAATACTCACGTACATACTGTTGGTTGACTTATTTGGCAAATAAGATTTAAAGACGAAGCCGTTTCTGATTCCTGGAATCATGAAGGCATGTGTGCACGTTCACAACATAACTATTTATAAGCACCCGCCCCATCCAGCACCACACTCAATCTTCCAAACTCATTTTACGATATGTGCAGCATACTGTGTTGCATCACACACACACACAATAAAATCTTTCTCTCAAAAAATCGTCATCGTGTACGGGATTTATCAGTGAGGATGTCCATCAGTCTCAAATTTTACGACCTTTTTTTCCTGTTGCCGTAGGAAAACGAAATGTCGAACGAAGCTGAAACGTGTAAAAGCGAGCGAGGCTCGTAAGCTGATTAGTAGCATTTAGTACAGCTGAATTCACCCTTTGTTTGATTGATCAAATAATCCAGCGTGTTATTTCTTTAGAGCCCCGGGATCGCGTTATATATTTTATATACATGGCCCTATTTCCTTTACTAGTGTGCACGGCTATCAGCTCTTCGATTAAACTTCTCCCAAGCTGATAAAACTTTTCTCATTTTCAGGTATGTGAGACCTCAATAAGTATGTGAAACACACTTACTTTTTTATTTTCTTTGGGATCTTTTTCTTGGTGTATACGTTTACCTGCTTTATTATACACGTTTATTGAACATTTTTAACCCTCCGACGGGCGCATTTAATCTGTGAGATGAGAAGAAATTGTTTTGGTTTACCAAATTTCCATGACTCACAACAGAGAGCTGTTCTCCCACCTATCTTCCTGACTCCCACCATCGTCTCCGACCCTACCACCATTTTAGATCCAGGACGTTCTCCAATGCCACCAGAGACGTTTGAATCTGTGAGATTAATTGCGCCTGATCACGTAGTAAGTTAATTAATTTCATTTGTTCGCAAATTTATATGTATTAATTTTTATATTATCATTTAATGTTTCATTTATCTTGAAACTATTTATCTTATTACAAAGAAATTGAATGCAAGTTGGTCTACTTGATCTCACAGATGAATTGCGCCCAACCAAGCTACAAATCATATTGCGCCCGTCGGAGGGTTAATACTAAGAAAATGGTGTTAATAGGTTATGTTAATTTAAGCGGTCTCATGGTATCACATAGCACTTGATGGTAAAACAAATCATAGCAAAATGTTGTCGGTTCTCCGTATTATATCTTTAATGCATAGTGTTGTAGTATCTATCCGTCTAAGGGCGCTCGATTTAACTCTTTACCTTTTGATGCTGACCGATGGTGGCTCAGCCTAGGACCCTTGCAAGTCCCGATTCAAGATTCTGGATTATTCCCTTCCTACCCTTCAGGGAGTCGGCACTGTCACTGCACCAAAGTGTTATCAAATATTGTCTTCAGCAGCTCAGGGTTGTTTCGTGGATTTATCAAGGGGGAGTGACCCGGTCCCGGTAGTTTGGAGTATTGAACTTATGAAAATTATAGACCCACACGATTTTGATTTCACACGCCCAGTCTAGTCGGATATGGAAGAAGGTCAAATCATGGATTCTTCGTCGCTCTCAGAAGTGGGATTCCTTACGTACGTATTAATCCGATGCTAATTAAATATTGAGTGAGTGTATATACTGGATGTATATAGTAATTATTCAGTGCATTGTTTTTCTGTGAGTTTCACATGAGGGTGTTCTGGTTTATATCAAAACATATTGTAATTTGCTATCAGTATCAGGAATCACAAACTGGGTCGCGCTCAATATGCCAGGTTCTTTTTTCCTAGCTCATTATATACTAATTATTTTTACTGTTCCCTCTAACAGTAGCTCGAGGATTCGTTACTTCCATTTTCATAGGGCTATTATGTTTCCCGAGTCTGCTGGGTAACGAAATAACAATGTCATTCTGTCTAATGGGATGTTGATTGCGACAACGGACGCAAAGAAGTCACGCTGACATTTTGACAAACTGAAAGCTCCCTTCTATCCCGTCATCGCTCTGAAAGGAGCCACAAGATGATTTCTCGTTTTCCTCTGTATAAAAAAGTTTTAAAAATTCCCTGCGAATATGCCCTTTTTTTTGTCCTGGATACATAATATTCTCTCACTCATTCGACATATATCGAGTAAATAGAGATTACATACTTGTCTACTTGATGCGTCTTTTCTGGTATGAGTTTGAGGCTCTTTACTAGATAAAAATATTTAGAAGACGTGGTCTCTCTTGAAAGTATCAACTTCGGCCAAGCCAATGAGATCTAGTCAGCTATTGTGGTTTGATTTGATACCTACTGTAATTTGTTTGAATTACGCAATTATACTATCCAGTTTATTGGCAAAAGTTGCCGAATTTCAGCGTACGAATTGATAATGTCAGTGAAGAATGAATACAATACAATACAATACAATTGGTGAAAAATGCCGTTCTTATTCCCAAAATTTGTTTCTCCTCCATTTTAGACTATTATTTATGGTACAGAAGAAATTGGGCTTGTTTGTAAATAGCTTTCCCAGAAACGCATATTTCACGACCCCCTTCATGTTAACATTGCTTTAAAAAAATTGATTATTCATTATCTGAATTAGGTTCCCTCCACCTAATCCAATATCACTGGCTAACAAACACTTGAGCAGAAACCTCCTCTCTCCGAGAATTCAGATAAAAGCCAGGTTTTACTTTATACTTGGATGTATTCATCAATATTCTTTTTTATGCTTGAGGATGGTGAACCTCTTGGGGCGTGAAGTGATGAGAAAAATATCCATCGGGCCTCGTCGGGAGCTTCTCATAAGGGTAACGGTTTATATTGTGCTACTCGCAAGTACAAGGACTTGCAGACGCCGGGATCGAGTGTTGACTCCTGTGATAAGCTTCTGAATTTTGGTCGTACTAACTTTACCGGCCGGTTTCCTGACTCCACTAACCCACCCATGTCACCCGCTCTCCATCAAAATGAATGGTTGTTGTAATTGTTTGGGTTTCCCTCAACTTTGAAACACTGGCATACATCGCATGGGTTTGCTTTGTGGACGCTTTGATGTGAATGTGAAACACCTAACGCATGAAGAACTATGAATGAAGTCTGTTTTCGTTGGCCGAGTTCATTATCACCCTGTTACCCCTTCTTCTCCTCTTTCCTGGGGTTATGCAACCACAATTCCTGGGGTTATGCAAAACCACGGAGCTTTATGGAGTGAGGATTTTTCATCTTTTTCCCCTTCGTCATTGTAATCTTCACCCACCCCTAACGTTTTCCGTGGGCGGGTGGCCACTCTTGAAAAATCTTGGACGTATAAATAACGAACCCGACTAAAAGCCAGTACATTGAGTAAAGGGTGCTTTTAGCCGAGACCTTTTTCTTTATATTATAAATAATATTTCATCTTTCTATTGAATTACGGACCCCGTCATTTCCCCCATCCTAATGGAACCCACCATTCTCGACGGCGGCTTCTGATGTTTGTCATGATTTTGAGAATTTGTTCCAGCTCGTGTAGAGAATGTCATACTAATCAAACTGTCCTTGTTGTTTGGACATTCACAATAATCCCAAATTTACTGCTCAAAAGAATGTAAGAAGCACTTTCCTTTTCTCCGAATTCTCTAAACCCGAGGAAGTGATGAAATATTCAAACAATCATGTCACTTAAACCACTCGCATCATTGAAAACCCGAATCTAATTGCTCGCCGTTCACACCGCTCAAATAACCTAACGTGGTTGGTTTCCCATCGTTTCTCACAATCTCCAAAATAGACCGATATCAATCGCTAATGGCAATAGTTAACCTTCTGAACCCATTGAATTAGTGAGCGGGGAGAGATTTCGGACAGCTGAACGTAACCGAACAGGTTGTCCTCTTTGACGGCATCAAAATCAATAAATGGCTAATGATTTATTCGACTTGTCGAAGCAAAATTGAAATCTCGGAAGGAAACCGGCTTTGATGTGGATCGCAAAGATATTGAACTGTCTAGAAGCATCGACTTCTAAAATTATTTATTGACGGTGGTATATATGTATATATATATATATTTGTAAGCGTTAACTGCAATCATCGAGGTTGGAACCGTGACATGGTTCACTGACGTGGTATAGGTAGTCTCAATTAACGGAATACCAAACATTTTCCATCACTACTGACTTGCCCTCCACGGCATTTCTCTTTGTTCATCTTGATGTTGTTGAGAAAAGAGTGGAACACGATCCCGCACTCACCAATTTTGAAGAACCTCGAAATTTACCATTTTCAACAAATATTTTCTTCTCATACCAACTTCTAAAGGAGCAGCAATGTAGACCTGAGACGACCCATCCCAACTCAATAGCTTTAGTGGTGACATAGCAAATACACTACATTGTTTGTATGTTCCTCGAAAGTAACCTTTATCAACCCGTATTTCTCTCGTTAGAGCAAGGCCGAACAATCGCCGACAATACAGTGTGCACATGTGTCGCCAGATCGCGGTTGTTACTTGACATCATCCACCCAGGACGAGAAATGAGACTCTTATCAATACACTCATCGATGATGCGTAATCTCTCAGGAGTGTACTTGAACCTCAGTTAAGAAAAAATATGTATCCCATTGGCCTCAACACGTTTAACTCAGATATCCCCCCCCCCTTTTTTTAGTGTTTCAAGATAAATTAAACGACAATCATCTGAATACAATTGTTCCCCGTGCAGTGCTACTGATACCTGGAGTGCCCTCTCAGAAAATAACATTTTTTTTTTCGCACTTCCTTCTCTTCCAGTTCCATGAAACCCAACGATTCTCATACAATATAGTTCATGGCAAATATTCTAAGACACTAGAACATCCCCCATTACTGTGTCAGCTGCTTTTTGCAGCAAGAATGTTTTGTTTTGACGGTCCATCCGTGGCCGAGTCCTTTTTTGTTCACCTTTGAGGCTATAATGATTAAACGTTCGATAATAAAACTGTGTCCGAGTCACCGCTATTTCTTTTCTGAGATATGATCTTTTTGTAATGCTCGTTAGGCCTCTTTTCCAGTTGTATGTGATCGAATGGTATCGATCTTCTCCATCAGTGGACAAAACCCAATTTTATTCGTTTGACCGACGTTCTGGCTAAAGGAGGCTTTCCATCATTACCTTTATGCCATATTAGTAAGAAAGTGGGATAAAACAAACGAGTGTGTCAGTCTTTGTTCACGTACGACTGCCTTTACGTCAGTGCAGTGGTGTATGCAGTTGAAACATCATGTCCGACTGCTCCAATTTATCAAACGGAGAATAAATACGATATTTTGGGACGAAATGTCAACTTAATCGTCCGCAAATCATGTAAAGTGGTCTTTGACAGACATTTCCTCTCATTGCAAGTGGCTTCATGTTACGCTCCTGTATTGTGCATTCCCCAGTGCATTGCCCTCTATTCAGTAGTTAACATGGACAGGAGATGGTGCGGGTACTACGCTCGAGGAATTTGTTTCCGAGCATGTAGACGTTGTTCCTCTCCAATCACACCAAATAATGATAAATCAGTTAGCTCAACACAAAGTTTTGGATGTGGGTAGAGGTTAATTATTTATGAGTGCTTCACGATTCAATCGCGACACGTGCACTATGACGACAAAACACTCTGTGCTGTGAGTAGTGCTCGCTATGATGCTTCCTTTGGTCTGTCCAAGTTGCCAGTTTGGTCTCTCGCCTCTCCTCCCTCTGGGGAGAATGCATACGGTAGGTGACGAGCTCTCCTTTTGCTGAGGATTTTGTCGAAGGTGACCTTTATAGAGGTTTTTCCCCAATAGTGGAGTTGAACACTCCATCTAGGAAGGTACCCTCGGCCTGAATAGGAAAGTCTGAATGGACCAAGTTCTTGGTGGTTGAATTCAATGATCGACGTGAATAAAACTCGACTGGTCTATGCGCGGTACTTCAGATTGAAGATTGATATTACTTTAATAAGTCATTAAACCGCTCATGCAATGATTATTTAGTATTAATTAAGAAAAAATAGCCCATGAGGGGCTTGAGAAATCAGCAATAACGCGACTATTTTATCCTTATGCTAGATTTAAAAGCCACAGGAAAACAATTGAATCTTGTGATAGGTTCGGTTTGAAAATAAGTTTAGCTCGGCCATTGTTCGAAAAAGAGTTGGTTGGTGAAACAAGTGACAAAAAAGTTTTATTATAGACGATCGGAAGTTACGAAAACTACCAGGAAACTAACCACTTGGTATACCGGCGGTGAAGTAGGCCGGGGCGAGAGACTTTCTCATTTCCTTTTTCCGCCACTCCATCAGTGAAGCCCCTTAAGAATTCCTCCGTATCAAGATCAATACCAACTTTACTTTTGCCTTTTATTTTTAGAAAGTTTCCATTCGACGTGATTGAGTGGAGGAAAGGAATCTTAATGCCGGCTTCATCTGATAATGATAAAGTGGAATTTTAGGAGTTAGAAAATGGAACGTGTAGGACGATATAAGGATTAAGTCTCTACGTGGAGATAAAGGAGAAAATTATAATAGCCGAGCAAATTGAGCGTACAGTAGGGTCATGAACCGTGATTCAGCAACATGAGAGTTTCGAATTTCGGAATGACCATCTTCTCTAGTACAGGAGGCAGTTGAGTTGCATAACTACAACCTACTTCCATTACCAAGAAAACGTCACACCACGCCACATCACTACCACTTTTATCGTGTCTTGTGCGCGGTAGAATCCACTCATATTATCTTCGAGTCCTCAAATTTCATAGTTTCAGACTTCAGGTCGATCCACACATATCCGTGACGGGACGGCACCGTGGCTTTCGTAGCTTCCTGTGACATCCGTGATACATTTTTCTTTGCCATTCACACAGTACCGTACCGTACCATAACGAGGTAAAACAGAAAATATTTACAGGTGAAACTGTTTTTTACGTCCGTATCGCACCATATAAATCATGTTCAAAGTGCGCAAGAACGACGTACAGAACGGTGAAACTGAAATTGAGTAAAACGTTCTAGATGGTGGTTGTAAAAAGCTGAGGAGGGAAAAAACTTCCCTGGCCCTGTCGTTATGCTGGGCAATGCAACTGAAAACAGAATCGTGGATTAGTATCCCTTCTCTTGCTCACTCTGCTGCTTTCTGTGGTGTTCTTGAAAACTAATTTTCACTTTTGAGCTACTTCAAAGAAAATATTTTTTTTTTTTTTTTTTTTTAATTCATACAAGGCAGTTTTGGGGATTTTGGGCTGACTGAGCTCAGGATTGCCTTTATCAAATCTTTGAGAGTTTATGAATAGCATGGTATCGGGCTTCGGAAATATTAGTACCGGACGAGCAGACTGTCGGCAGGATAACAACGGTGACCTGACCGGGTCACGTCTTTTCGGTGTTTGAGAACTATTCGACTAAGGAAAATAATTCCCAAGTTGATTGCGAATGGGGCGAAAAAGTAGAAATTCACAGGCGAGGGTGGCCAAGAATTGTGGGGGGAGGGGGCATTAGTGGAACGTCACGTTATTCCTACAGACACGCGAGAAGTTTCAGCCGCTTATCGTCGGAAGTGGGATGAATTGCTGAGGGTTAGGGGCAGGCAAATGATGAACTGTGTAAACACGAACTGCAGCTGTTTGAAATGCGAGTCTAAAAGCAAGGTAAGGTTTAATTTTACTTGTCTGTTACCTACCCCGTGTGCGGCGATTTCGTTCTCTACGGTAAACTACCGAATCCGCTTCGCGTTCGGAGCCGCGTTTATTTGCATTGGGAAGTGCCATTTCATGTTGACGGAAGGAAAGCGTTTCGACAAACAAAACTGTTGGGCAGCTCATCAGCCGGAGGGTTGGGCCGGAGTTTATTTTGCGATCGTGGGGATTATTAGGTTGCCATTCTCAGATCATAATATTCGGCCTTTTTCATTCCCAGGACTGGCCTAAAATAACATAAAAAATGAGGCAGTATCTACCTACGTCCCTTCAATCAGCTACCCGGGTTTCAAGAAATATAGGTAAGCGTCTTCTCGAAGAGACGTGTTAGCTTGCCAACCTGGTGAAGGCACTGTGGGCGCAAACATACGTCTTCCCCAACAGATTCCTTACAGCCTACTCACCTTGCTATGATGTGCCATGTAGATTGTCAGCGTTCATTTAAGACCCATCATTTTACAAAGCGGAAAACAATAATTGTAGTACCAACTAGAATTGTTTTTGAAAGACTGCGTTAAAATGTTTCTTTAGCTATGTTCACTGCCAGCTGAGTCTTCTACACAAAGTCAGTACTTTTATTGAAGGTTTATCGTGTGGTTGTCTCATTCCCCTGGAATATTTGGGATGCTATAACTTTTAACAGCGTTTTCCGTCTCAAAAGGATGCCATCAAAGACGGACATCCGAACCCCTGCTCCTGGATTTTATTTGTTATACCCAATATACGAGTAACTTGTGTTTGTATGCATGAAAAATGACACAAAAACGTTTTCCCACAATCTACCCAACTTCAAAAAAAATTCCTCACCAGATTTCCCAAATGTTCGTCCAACGTCCGGGAAAAAACATAAACTCTGTTTGACACCCTGGTGCAAGGATTCCATGTTTCACTGTATTTTGAATGGCACGTATGAGTTGCCGTGGGTGGGAGTTGATATTTTGAGAATTGATACCCCTATTAACGAAAAAAATTAATTCTTCCACATTTGGTTTTTTTAACCTCGTTGAAACAGCGCACCATTATATTTGCTTCCTCAACAAAAAAAAAAAAAAAAAAAAAAAAAAAAAAAAAAAAAAAATAGTTTTTTGTTCTAAATTTGTTATTCAAAACTTGTAGATTCTAGAATCCGAAAACTTGTAAAGTTCCAGATATGAAAGCATGAAATGGGTCTCAAATTAAGATCGTCTTGAAGTGGTTAGAAGTTGATAGAATCGAAAACGATTTATTGCGACGAGTATCCGTGTCACATCAAAGAGCAGGAACACGTTGACATACAAAACGTGGAACTGCGCCGACTAAACTGTTCCCCGAACTCGAAGGCCGCTGCGTAACGAGAGGAACGATGATTCGATTTGAAAGGAAATGTCATTCGCCGATCGAGAAGGGATGCAATGCATGATGGGTTGTTCCCCTACCATGTTTGATACCGTTCATTGCGTCCTCGCTTGTTTCCATTCTACTAAACACAATGAGGACGAAGGTTGTGGGGTCTCAGTTGAACGATGCAAAGTTGATTACTGTGAGGTACTTCATCACCAGCCCCCTGTTCTACAGAGAATACAAATTCTCAAGGAGGGTGCTATCGAGTTAGGGTGGGTATATGCCAAAATTCGTAAAAAAAATTAAAAAAAAAAAAAAAAAAGTGTTTAACATTTTGAGTTGTCAACCTGTAAACCCACTAAGCCATATTGAGTCCAATTTATTCTTCTCTCGCTTTAATAGTTAAATCACCAATTTTTGACCATTTCCTCTGCTTTCAAGTCATTTAAGGTAGGAAAAATGAATGGGCAATGCTTCATTTTATCCCGAACGGCCCCTAGATCGTATTTGCCGGCTCGATTGAAGTTAAGTGACGAGTGATGAGACTGATGTAATTAGAAGTACTGTTCTTACGAGATGTATTCTTGTGAACATGTGTGCTGTTTCAAGAACATTTTTGTTTATCATTCATCCGCAACATAGGTTCACGAAAGTATCTCCGAGACGAGCTTTGTGTGAATCTCCTCCTTCTAAGTGCAAACAAATTGATGAGAGCCTCCCCAGTGTGATGCCGATATGTGTCACCGTGAAGTATCTCGCGGGTGAAGTGCCAGAGAAAAGTGCAGTTGTAATCCGCGAGTCCTCCATTCAGCTCACCCTCTAGGTCGCACTTGGGTGTTACAGCGAGGGTAGACATAGACAGTGAGGGATGTGATGAGTCAGGGGAGGGGGTTATTTCAAAAGACTTTAGTTACGCTGACGGAGGGGTGAGGAGGTGGAAATTTGATGTGTCAGAGCCCTTGAAAGGTGGAAGGAGGGGCGACAGGTCGGAAATACTAAGGCGACACTAATACGCACCAACACGGCCTCACCTACACTAGCGCCCTTTCGCTCATTTGATGACACTCGCTTCACCACGCTCTCTCCCTAATCACAGCGGCAACGCAGAAACCTCATTCTCTCTTCTTCCTTCCGCCTGTATGTGTATATTATCAAGTTCGGTTTTTGTCGGCAGGAAATTACATCATCACAAGCACCTTGTTGTCTCACTCTGGGTGGGATTCTTTTCGACGCCATTTCAATTCATTCAGTCAGCCACTTTTGCTTGTTGGACGATTTACGGTGGTCTCCCAGACTCCAAGTTGCATACGAATAGGACGTAATGAAACCAAGAGTAGTACTCACAAGTGATGTCTAATACAGAACAGTGTTTAGTTATTGCCAGCACAGCTAACAGGACGACAATATATAATTTTTGGATTCGGTAATTCGTGAATAGAACTTCAGACTATGGAGCTGCTGTATAAAATGTTATGCACGAGGTAGGAAATAAATCAACGTCCATGTTTACGCTCACGGGTTGATCGTTGTCTGTTTTTAATGTGCCACAGGACCGTTCGCATGTATTTATTTCCACAGTGATTCGTGTACTTGATGGATGAAAACACTGAGGGTTATCTTACGGTTTTTAGACTTTTACTGAACAAATCCCGCGTTCGCGGGTCAATTCAATATTTTGTTCACATTTTTGTTATTTGTGGATATTTACTGAATATGCGCTGAAACCAAAATTTACAAATTACCAAATTTACAATTTACTTTATCCACAGATTTCCGAAGTACCCTTGATTTGCTTGGAACGGGGAACTAGGAATTCTTCCGAGCTTTTTTGGGCTGAACGGCAAACAGACATTTTGAATTCGGATCCTAAAACGTAAAAGTTTGAGAAAACAATATTCTTCTTGGCCGATAATTACGTGTAGAAAAACTGGATTATCTACTAACAGAAAAAATGAATACTGAAAATATTACATTTGAAATTCAATCATTTGAGCAGGAAGTTTGCTTATGTGTAACGTAGACATCTTTTCATCATCCTCCTAATTCTGAGAGAGCTCAACCTGGTGCTCAACATGCAGGAAATGGAGTACAGGTTTGATAGGACATCAGTGAGGCGTTCCGGTGGCTTGTGAATGATCTCTTCGAAGTTTTGCCCTTCACACAACAAGAACTATTACTCCTTCCCGATTCCTTTGGTAGACAATAGTCCGGTTTCGGGTATATACAATAGAATACAATAATGACCCGGGTATTCCTAATTCGATTCGAATAACTCATTTTAGGATGTCCCTAGTATCCCCTTTTATATTCTAAATACAAAATATAGAGTTCCAATGTCTTTATGGTCAGTGGAGAATATTCAATCGTTCATGATAAGCTGAATTCCAGGGCTATGTTTCCATTTAACGCCCTAACGTGGAACCCAAAACCAAGTAACCCATTGTTTCGCTTCCAAATCCATTGTTTGGCTTTTTTAGGTCCTCAGTTTTTGTTCTGTTACTGAGTGCAAATGCCTCGTAGATTAATTACCCATCTTTGGAGATCGTACTCGAGCTAATACTATTTTACATTCATCTGCCACTCTACACCGACGATAACACTAACATTTTTTTGTAATCATGATGTATTGCCTGTCTAGGGAGCGACTAACCCTGAATCATAAACCTTACATCCCGGAACGATTAAGTTCAGTGCCTTTTCAGGTATACCTTCTTTTGTATCTTCTACTGTAACTTCTTCTCAGCTTTGCCTATTAGAGTCCACAGTTGATGTGTAACAACTACATATAAAGATAGAAAAAATCATTCACATTTACCCGACAATATTGAAGGAAATGAGTGAATATCATTAAATTATATTATGAATTTAAATGTTGAACGACTTCAAATATATTTTGATTAAATTATAGTTACATAATTGCCTATTGGCAAATTATAATTACTCAACTGAATTTATTGATATGATATGCAAGTGATATGCCTCAAGTACTACTCACATGACTCCAGGAAAATACTGACGATAGTTGCTCAGGGAAAGGCATAGTTTGTAGGGGTTTGTCTCTTTCTGATGTCTATGAGGTGCTGAAACGTGCTGTTGTGAGTAAAAATAGCTCTCAGCCAATCCTTCGGTTGAAATCACGGTAGGTCGGAATCACTCCAGGTGCTGTTGTACCAAAAGTGGGTTTACGATTAACTGGCAGAAGTAGTAAGAACGGGTAACCAGTGAACACAGACAAGAATTAAAATTGGGTTGTGCTCAAAGGCTTGTAATAACCAAGGAAGGAACGTGGTCGACGAACGCGAAGGGAAAATCACGAATTTTTCATTTGGACACGGTTATTGTGTGACACTTTAGGGAGGATTCCGTCCTCAGAAGAAAGAACGGGCCGGCATTGCCAGGGGCGAGCAGGGTACAGTTGGCGGCGGGAAGGTGGCGGTAAAGGCGGCTGGGAGAAGCGGGAGGGCATTGTTGAAAGTAGAAATTGGACCAGGATCTAAAAAGTTTGCTCCTTTTCCCTATTCCGACCCGTTCCAAAAGAGGAAACCCCATTATCGTCGACCGCCTCCCTTCCCGGCCCCCGGGCTACTGTTCCATTCTTTGAACTCTCTCAATACAAAGTCATTTACATGACCGGCGATTGGTAAAAATGTAAAATATTATTAGGTACCCTCCGGTCCTTGTTCCACATTAAATTTCGTCGAGGTTTGAAGGAGTGTTTCATTAACCGAGTTCTCAACTTGGAGGAGCGCTTTATTAAAAGAAGAAGAGCAAACTTGGGGTGACCTCATCTCATGAAGTTGAACATTTTTTGAGCTTCAATAGAGGAGTGGGCCCCGCACGAAAAACGGATCCTGTTGACGGAGGGATACTGAAATAATACTGTTAGAATATCATTCACTGTGAACTTGAAATTCGCTTTCAATCCCAATACCGGCAACCAATTTTTCCCGGCGTCACCTGTTTGAACGCCATTGTACTTCTGAGTGATGGCGATTTGAAATGAGCGAATATGGCTAGAATTTCACCCAGATCTAGCCGAGGTACAAGACACCAATGATAAAATTTCACAGAACGACAAGAAATTCTATTGGTTTCTTGTATCCAAGGTAAACTGAAAAAATTAGGTTTCCTGTCGTGGATCTTGAGTTTTTTTTTTTTTTTTTTTTTTTTTTTGTTAACATTTCTGTTATTTAAATCAATCATTTTCATTAGTATCACAGTGCAGTGTTATTGCAATTCACTTATGAAAATTTTTTCCTGGCTTCTCGATTGCCATAATAATTCTAACATTATGTATTCACGAAAGGAGTTAGGTTCCTCTTGGGTTCCAAGGGAAGAGCAGTAGTATGAACTGTTACAACTTCCCAATAAACCACTCTTTCTGTTACAACTCCTGTTACGTATTTGATCTTCGCCAATGTGGTAGTGCGGTGTTGGATATGAGTGAGATGAAGTACATGCGCTGCTGACCGTTGTTGATTTTGCATTGCGCTAGACACAAATTCCCTCCGGTCGATCACTTTGTTGCTTGTCACGTGAGCCAAACGTATACTCGTAGTTCATGAGCGTCGTAACTGTCGTTTGAGGGTTTTGAAGGAATTGCAAAAGAGAATCGTTTGTCACGACATAACACGACATAAGAGTATCCTGTAGTAAAACAAATTGAGATCATCATCGAAAAATTGAGTCAGGTTATATCTAAATTTTGTCTCTTCGAAAAATAAGCACATTATTTTTGAAAGAGAGTAAATTCATTTTGTAGAAGTATGGATCCTGCCTTAAAAAGTTCATAATTTTCTTTGTATCATGGGCGATTCTTGTGATCAACATGTACGAAGACCCTTGGGACAAGGAACGTAAAATCGCCTCGATGGCTTTTTGGTGGCCGAGTAAATTCAGTTGGGTTTGACCTATCCCCGAGTATTTTGTGACTCTAGAGTTTAGAAAAAACGCTGCAAATTCTTTCACACGGTTATTCATCGTACCAGGCGCATGGAGACTCATTTCTTCAACATGGGGAAAATGGAAACAGTGGGTGTAGTGGGTCCCGGACCTATTCTAATTGGTTCAGCGTCCAAAACTCATTGGAATATGATACCCCACACGCCTAGGTACCAGAAATCTCGAAAACACACATGTGAAATGGGTAAATAGGTACCCATTTTGACCCTTAACTTCATTCAGAGGGTGCCAATCGTACCGGGACCCATTTTATTTGCCAGATACCTCACACGCCTAGATCGCCTAAAATCTCGAAGATCAATTTTTTTGAAAAACATTTATTTTTACCCCTACCCCACCCAAATTTGGTCCGATCGGGCTGGAAAGTTTCAAGGACCGATTATTCAAGGAATAACCAACCAAAAGTGCAGTTAAATTCAGCTGAAAAAAGAACTTCACATTCAAGAGTTGACATGCTCAAAATAATGTCAAATTCCCTGTAAACATACCCTCTTGTTTCAGTAGATACTAGGTGATGTCTATGCAGTCGTATATTTTTTTTGTGTAGAAATGAAAACAATGAATCTACTGTTTCCATCCAACTGTCCAAGTAACTTTGAAGTGTAGTTTCATTCCAATGTGGAAATTCGATATGATGCTTCTAAATAATATTGAGTGGTTGACCAGGTTAGTTGGCAAGGGAAAAGGTCCATCCACTGTTGCACGGTCCACTACAGTCAGTGCAATATAAGCCCCTTCATTGTATAGTTCTGAAGACACGGATTGGTGATTAAGATGAATAGTATTTTACGAAATTATATTAAAATGATAAGAAATTTACCCCAACGTCTCGGAAAAGTCTTCTTCACCATACAGGAATATCGTTCGCGAAATAGTTATTCCAGCGGCCACTGAACCTTGGTATAAATTTAGCCTATATGGAGGTGAACACTTCGCGTGAAATTCTCCTCGAATATTGATGAGCTTGAGATGGATGTTGAAGAAGGGCCTGGGATAGAATTTCTGGTTACAACCGTATCTCAACGGCTTTGTACAGAGGTACACATCTTGAGAAGAGATATGAAAATTGGATTACACGCGCCTTCACTTAAGTGTTGAGCCAAGAAGGTAGAGAGGATACTGTTTAGTTGGGCCATCGAATATCCAATGGGGCTCCATCTCAACAGAATTATACAGAGAAATGTACAGAAGCCCTGGTAGGATTTATCACATCCATGTCACCTAACATAATTTACTGGCACTAAGCATAGGCTTATTTATCATTTCCTCATTAATTTTTGATATGTCTCTTTCAGCATTTTCCATGATCGACATCTTATCATGTTAGCTCTCCGTCCATGCCGTTTTAGGCTGGAGGAATTGGTTGGTTATTCCTTGAATAATCAACCTATGTTTTTTATGCAAAAAGGCAACCCCTCCGATTCGGCCCAATAATTTTTTCTGGACGTTTCAAAGTGACTAGATCAAAAAAGTCAAATTGGATCAGCGGGTCTGTTCCCGGCTCTAGTTTGTCCTCGAAACTTCTCAGCCCGATTGAACCAAATTTGGGTGGGGTAGGGGTCAAAACGTGTATTTTGAAAAATGGATTTTCGAGATTTTTGGCGATCTAGGCGTGTGGGGTATCATTTGTCACTAAATTTTGGACGCTGAATCGATCTTTTGGGTCCTGGAATAGGTACGATGGGTCAAGGATGACAGTTTTAATATGAGTTTTATTTTTCCCCGAGGAAACGAGTGTACAATTCTATCTGGTGATGAGGATTGCCATGCTAATAATAATTTGATTAAGCTAGTGAGAAGTTAGTAGGCCTTGACTCTTTGAGTCTTGAGTGTCCGTTTAGATTTTTTTATTTTTTTTAATTTTTTTAAAGGTACGGACTCTGCAGCTTTTGATTTTTCCCCACCATTTGGAAACGTTTGAAGTCTAAAACTAAATTACGCGGCCTCATGGTCTAATAGAACACCGCAGGGACGTGGAATAATGGAGATAATTCTACCAAAATTGAATAACGACTCAACACTGGCAGTTTGACGTCTCCCTTCATTAAATAAGTTGTATCAACCGTAACATTTCATCCTTTAAAGTGAATAAAATCATTCAGTACCCATGCAGCCCTCATTTAGAATGGACGAGATTTGTTCTCTTCTCGGTTGAAATAATTGCACAAAAAAAAAAAGAAAAAAGATTAGATTTGCATTACCTTGGCGCGAGCCCCTCTCTGATCTGAAGTCTTCGTGGTTCCTTCAAGCCCTAATCGAGGAGTGGTCGTGTCTGCAAGCTGTTAAAGGTAACGAAAATGAAGGTTCACCGTGAGGCCGTCATCTGATCGAGCAGTTTGTCTGCCTTGTCTCATAACACTAGAAAGCCATTCCAGTACAAATTGGAAAGAATTCGGTCTTTTCCCAGATCAATCTGTCTCTCTCGTGCTTACCTGCTACATCTAAACGAATTCCGCTGAGTCAGATAAACCTGCTCAAGGGTGTTCCGGCGCTCTCTTGATATCTAGTGTGACCTCCAATAAATGATGGCATTTGAGAAATCGGGCGTGCTTAATGATTGACAACTTAGGTTCTGTGGAATGTTCTAACCGAGAGAAAAATTTTCGTTTACCATTTATAAAACAATATGAGACTCGATGTAACAAAATTTTTAGCATGCTCCATTGTCGTTGAGGGAGATAATATTCCAACGTAGAGGGTGATATTGCCGATCATTCAATGTTCTGACGCTGGAATCGATTCACTGCGTAACGGATTGTGTCATACAGGCTATTCCGGGCCTCAATCAATCCATCATCAATTTTTCAAATCTTGTACGTAGGGCGAACCAACTTTACGGGAGACTGACCCAACATACCGTCCTTGCTGTATTCCAATCCCGCTATTATCTCGTTACTTGTTAACCGACAAAATCCTATCCGTCCTCGGGACAAAGATCGATGAGATCTTTGATCTATGAAGGTATGAATTTTATTCCATGCCCGACCCTGTGTAATAGAATAATGAAATAATCACGTTGTTATGGTCAGGACGTGGTTGAAATAGAGGTCCCAAGAGTGCGACTTAATTTTTCCGGTGCTCAAAGTTTGAATGATGGACTGGCTTTTTTGATTCTAGGTAATGGAAATTATACTTTCGTCCTTTGTGATGGTGTTTCGAACCGGAAAAAAACGAGTTCTCAGAAAATAGGATCTTACAAGACCGTGGAGTTTTCGGGGGCCGGTATAAAGAGTTTTATAGAACTCACTTACTCATCTAGCAAATAAGGTTGTCTTCACGTCGCAGTATTATAACACTGTTTAAGTGGGATTCCCGGACTTTTGTCACATCGGCTGAGTACGCTAGCTTCGCTTGAAGCATCTCATCAAACTTTGTTCCGAGGACGAATAGGATTTTGTAGGTTACAAGTGTAGATATGATAACGGGATATATATTTTTTTTTATAAGTTACAGTAGCGTGTGGGGTGTAAGTATGGGAGCGTGCTTTGAAGGTTCACATACATGTTAGAGCTAGCGCATTTAGCCTTTTCAAGTATAAGATATTTAGCCCGACTCTCGGTGAAGGCCTCAATGTTCAGTGATTCCCAGGCATGAAATGATTGATCTGCGCTATCAATTTCGATAAGTTATTCTGGTTAGTTTCCTGATTGTGGATTTGTGAGAGGAGAGAACCAATTGAGGAGTGAACGATAACTGCTTGGGACTGAACGGTGAAGAGGTACTACTGCTACGTTTTGCCGAACAGTTCGTCAGATTCTGACGTAAGAAGTCCTAGAATATATATTTTCTAGGTCCTCATTTATTCCTTGTTTTTAGAAGGTTACCTTACTATCCGAAAATTCAAATCATCTGTAACCTATTCCAATTATCATTTGGAGTTTGCTGGTTGAAGTGGGATATGCAAAAAGTTGAGTAAGGTAAAATAAAATGATTTTAACTAAGCAAGATGACAGTTAAGCGTTTTAATCTATACAAATGAATTCACACCTCTCCCAGGCGATTTCGTCTCAATAAACCATTCAATTCTGTAAAGAGTGTTAGTGGAAAGCATCTGAGGCAATCACATTCAATGACATGGTCATAGGTTTGTTAGGTTTTTGATTTGAAGTGAACGCTTGGACGGGGACATTCGGACCTTTGTTGGCCCGAATTCAGTGAGGCAATCAGGGAGGTGGAAGGCAGTCTTTTCGTTCCAATGGCCTATCGGAAGATTGGGGAGGATGATATTTGTTTGTGTTTTCTCCTTTATAGTATTACCGTAAATGGGTGTTGTTTTGCAATGGATTGTCAAGAAAAAATCATCTCGGTTTGTTTATTGATTTGGTTGGACACAAAATGTACAAACATTGGCAGTGTTGATCTTATAGAGCATGAACTATGACGAAGCTCATATGGCACCAGCTGTCTGATCATATTTCGTTTTATATCAATCAATAGATAGGTGAATTTGAGTTCAACGAGCGTGGAATTCTCCATAGTCGACTTTCAATAGTTTGTTTCTTCAAATAAACTATTCGGTATGTTCAGGAATTCAACGAAAATTCATGGGTAAATAGGTGTTCCGTCAGCATGAGCATCGTGCCAACCACTTGAGTTCTGGTTATTCCTCCATTACCTCATAAAGAGACGGATAAGGCGGCATCGCATGGAATATTAACCAAGATTGTAGTTGAATAAAACATCAGTTCTTTTGAACTAGGTTGCAAAGGACGCAATTGTTTTCTCAAAAAAAGTCCTACATATATAATCACTTGTACATCCCTGCGCAAACCAAAAGGAACGAGCAAAAAATAGCGGATTTGAGCCAAATAGTGCGATCTTACATGATCTGCATTGGAAAGAGAGTAACCGCGTGGCTAGTAGCTGCGGTTGCAAGCTCTTCACGCTGAGATGGGCCTCGGTTTCATTTAATGATACCCGTACGCAAGGATGAACATTTTTGATTCTTGTTTTGTGCTTGAAGAAATTACATCTTATGATGTACCTTATAATATACCACACCAGTGATTAAAAATTAAAATTTCCTTGGCATCAGTGTTAAATAACAATTAGAAACATGTTTGTTCAATTTCTGGAAATTATTAGAACAAGTTGGTGGTTAGATTAAGTTATAGCGAAGATCAACTTGAAACGAGCCGATTTTTTTTTGTTCTTCTCGGCACAATCGGCACGTTCAACAATCCAATGTTTGTTATAATAGAGATAGCTGATTTCCGCCGAGGAATTTCCCGGGTGGTTTCCGCCGATTACAAAGAAAATTGATTGATCAAAATATAAATACCGACGTGGGTTTTGTCATAGTAACGCGATGCGCGCTACTCACCACTACGCTGCAACGAGTTAACGTATATAATGCAAAATAGCGATTCAGCAGAAGAAACGTTGTATTAGAAGACAGGTTAAATTTTGTGTTATTGTCATCGTATGTATGCACCTGCACTGTCTTTGAATTGCATTAATAAGCACTGACCCAAGTTCTATGAAATTTTGCCACTGCACTGAATGTAGAGACACTTACAAGTCAGGTAGGTGCCTTGTATTAACTATTTGTACACACTAGCACTTTTTTTCAGACGTTGTTGAGTGTTGTTTTGGACATAGGGTAATGTTCTCAAAGTTTGGAAGGTGTTGTCAAAATAACGATGATTGAGAGGATGATCATTAGGCCTCTGTTGTGATTTGAATATCCGAACCTCCGGCAGACGGCGGTGTAGCCATGCTGTCTGGTTTATTAATATTTATACCATCGTTAGGTGCTCAAGATACCTTTATCTGTCTATCTACAATTGACGTGCTGAGCGTCGGGACGGCTATCTCGAACTACTTCAGTTAGATTGCCGTTGGCCATTGTTATTACTGTGAGCTTTCACTTGAACGGTATTTGTAACGGGGAAAAAACATTAATATCCCTTCATGCTTACCTCGGACAAAGAAGTTAGTTCTACATGGGATGACAGTGAGCCGTATGTGTTATAAAATGAGTTTGGTGAGGATTGACATAGCCATGGATGATGAGCGATTTGGTATTGAAAGACCACTGATATTTGAACTGTCGCGAACATTATCCCTCGTTTACGGCTCACTTTTCTCGCGTTGAATAAATGTGATTGAGTGTCATGTCGTAGCGGTAATAGTGTTATGGAGGAATCTAATTGAACCTGCAGCCTGTTGATCAAGTGCTGAATCCTACTCGTGCGACAAGGGAGTGAGAGGGGGGGGGGGGGCTTTATTAGGTGAATAGGAATTTGAATACTAAGTACGTATGTAAATCATCTACACTGGGGTCCCGAGAATTGACCATTTAGGAAATAACTTTATCCTAGGCACATAAAACGATTAAAAAATCAACCCAGGTGCCTGCCATACGCGATCGCATGAGTTGAAGCTATAGGACTCGTACACAAGTTAAATGAATGACGGACTGGTAGGGTGAAAAGGGGCCCTGTTATTACTGTAAACCGTGTGCCCCTAAACAGTTTATGGGCGGGCATGGGGACGTATAACGTCGAGCGATACCTACCGACCGTCATTTTGTATAATTGATGCGATTTACGAGGGCGGGGGTTTCCCAAACGACGTTAACGTGAATTCACACGATATCCCGTCCCATCCTATTTCCCGTGTTCATTTTCCCTTTTCCCGGGGCTTTTTGTGGTCCTCGGGAAACGCCTCTTCGATGTTGAGTAGGTACCGAAAATTGAGTCTTGGTAGTTCGGGATGTTGGGGCACTGATGGAACGCTCACTAGCAGAGACAAAACATGTATTAATTTTGTGCTCTCAATCAGTGCTGTAATGTTTCATATAGACAACTAGGTTGATGCTAAAAAATTGTTTCTGTATTCGTCAATTGAACCTGTAAATGTAGCCATAGGTTGAAAATAAAATGTATCAGAATCTAGATCTCGACCAACCTACAACTGAACTCCGAGATTCTCGTTCAGGGACTCGAGAGATCATGGAAAAAGATACTTCACTCGCCTTATTCTTCTACTCATATTCAAAATACCAATTTCAACCCATACCTTGCTCCTAATTTACAAAGTTCCTGTAGAGTGCACTCAGCAACTTCTAATTTTGAAGAGCTTGAAAACTGGAGGCTCTTCAAACAAAACTTTTTCTTAACTACAATCAAGTGTATTATTAATAGTCCAGTTCAATAAGCTTGAGGATCTCAGATTCCGTTTCCCTTCCCGGTTTGTTTCTTCATACTACATGACGAAACAGTATACTATCCGTGGTTCCAGTTCATCGTGGTGGAATTGTTGGGCAATAAATTGAAATGGAAAGTTTTATGAAATCATTCAATACATCAAGTGGATCTTTGAGTGTAGTGCTGAATGACATCCTTTTACAATCTCATCAAGTTTCATGATATTCAATTTTACATCTCAGCACCTGACATGGTGTTAATTTTGTTCTCTCTAACTCCCTGAGTAATTGGATGAACACCAATTCTTATATCGAGACATCGGGATCTTGACATAGAAGCAATCACATCTGACTTGGCGTGTTTCAATCGGAACTTTTGGCTGAAAACTCTTTCATCAGGTGCTGGCTTGATAACTCAATCGTTCCCAATTAATTAACGATCACCTCCTTCTTTCTGTGTACAGTTGGAGCAAAACTCTTATAAGTGAATTACTGCCCTCAAACCGCCCGGACTACTGCAATCGACAACACCCACTTCGTAATTCATTTATTTCCTGACCTCCTCGGGCCATTTTTGTTCTTTTACGTCAGAATCCCTTTGAATGTGAGTTACAATTTGAAAGACTTCGTTTGACTCCCGGTAGGGCTTTCCAATCGAAAAGGTGATGTAAGCGATAGTTGGCTTTGAAGACACTCCTTGAATAGAAGCAATGATATTATGAGAGGAATCGAGAGACTTTTCCCGAAAAGTGTCACGAAAAGATTCAGTTTTCATGTTTAAATCCAAATCAAACGTACCTAATAATTAGGTTTTTACAATTATTGTAAAGCAACCCAATATGACGAGAGGAATGTCAAATGAAAGAGTGAGAGTAGCTGCTTCATACTAAGAACGCAATACTCCACAGTCTTGAAGGTGGGGTGTTGCCTCCAGGCGGATCCGCGGCTTGTGCTTGACTCTTCCGCTTCCCAAATAGAGACTCATTTCTCAATTGATCGCATCTCGGCTAAGTAAAAGATGAAATAAATAAATTTATTTATTAATTATTTTTAAAAAATGTAGGCACATTCCATTCTGATTAGGTATCTATCGCATGAAGAGAAAATATAATTTCAAGGCTTAAATTTAATGACGCACAAAACGTTTGTAGACTAGTTCACCTACATATGGCAGGAAATAAGACGTTGCTGAATGTGTGACGATGTAGAACTTCCTGGATCCAATAGTGTTCGTGGTAAGTGAGAGGAATTGCCAAACCTAGCATACTTCTCCAGTTTTCGTTTATATTGACACCACGAGAGCTGATTTCAGTTAAAAATGGTAAATAAAAGTCCGAATGCAGAAATATAGTAAAGGAAGTTGAAGATAAATTGATGCTTACCTTAAAAACATGGTTTTAGTTAAAAGCATGATGATATGAAAAGGTGGTATTTGGTAATGCTGACGCCACAGTCCCTGGGGGGATTCCACATATTGGAGGTGGACTTTTCCGTACTAGGTGTTTATTTATTTTATTTTTAATGGCAGTTTGGTGCCATTGTGACTCTTGGGGTTTTGGTTGGTTATTTCATGAATAAACAGCCTATGTTTTCACGCAAATCGTCAATCTCCCCGGTTCGGCCCAAATTTTATTCCTGCGTGTTTGAAGGTGTCTAGATCAAAACAGTCAAATGTCCCTACCAGAGATTTCTGGTACCTAGACGTGTGGGATACCATTTTCCTCTAAATATTGGACGCTGGATCGATTGGAGTGGGCCCCCATACTCCTGGTCCGAGGAATAACCAACCCTTGTGGAGGAATTTGCAGCGTTTTTGAAGGACTGTCCAATGCAGCAAAAACGGCCCTCAAGAGGAACATTTAGCCTAATGATCTGTGAGTAAGGTGCGACGCTGCAATGAAATGGTGAGGAGGAGCGACGACAAAGAGACAGGATTACAATAATTTTGACAGGCTAGTGAATGCATTTAATGTGAATACGTTGTTGTGCAACCAATTTCTTCTACGTAAGTTTTGTTTTTATCATACAAACGGTTCATTGACTAGATTCATATCACTAAATGGGGTCTTGTGCCAACACCCGGTCATCCGCGAGTGTTTATCGCGTTATTCCTACGATAAAGTTGTTGGTGTTGGCCAGAACATTGAAGACAGAAATAGCTCAATACTTTTGAACCTAACAGTACAGAGCTCGAAGTATGTCATACGCACAGTAATGTCGACGAAATACAATAGAAGTGCGCTTCCTATGTGTTTTGTGATCAATGATGTGGGTTTATAGTGGCTGCATCGAGACAAGAAGCAGTGATACAGGCACCGCTTCCCTCACTTAGGTCCACCGAGAACACAAAGAGCGTGCGAAACAATCAGCAGTTGAAATGTGCCGGTTGACTTCGAGGGAACCGATGCGATGAGTAGTGGATTGCGCGGAAAAGTCGTTAGATGCGAGGCGACAACGTCAGTCTGCCTCCCCTGCACTGCCACCTTGAGTCCCGCTATCGTGCCAGTAAACGCCATTTTACACCGTCATCAGGTGGCCTCGCACGACCTATAAAAGGTCTGAAGAGGCCGCAAGCCGTCGTCGCCGTGGAAGGGTGGTGGGCTAGGCGCTCACTTCCCACCGCACGACGATTAATTTGCAACCTCCTTCCCGCCTCTCGTTAACGACGCTCGTGCCAGCCCCACGTCCTCAAGTGAAGAATGCGATAGTGCGAGAAGCTGAGGGGAACTTCCCCGACCAGATAACAGCGCTGGCCCTTTCTGCTAAATGGTCGTATCACGTGAAAACAGGAGAGTGCACGAATTACCTTGAACACTTCGTTTCAAAATCTCGTTTCCCTCTATTGTACCTTCTTCGAGAATTGTCTCCAAACAATTATTAGATCGAGGTTTCAGGAAAAATTACCGATGGGCCCATTCTGATTCTTAAATTTCAGTTGTGCCAACCCTATACATTTCGATCAAAAACCATGTCGATAAATCGGAAATCATGAGCTGTCCGTATACTGCAGCTGCATAATATTATTTTTTCAACACCAATAGAGCAGCCAAGAGAAAAAGCTGCAAATTCTTTCACAGGAGTTAGTTATTCCTTGAACCAGCAACATGGAAACTCATTCCAATCGATTCAGCGTCCGAAATTTAGTGGAGACGCCTAGATCGCCTAAATCTCGAAAATTCATTTTTCAAAACACACTTTGACCTCTCCCCCCTTCCACCAAATATGGTCGGATCGTGCTGAAATTTGAGAATTTCGAGAACTAACTAGAGCCACAACAGCATGAAACACATGAACATGAATCCATCATCAGAACATGAGACTGAACCACCCTCCAAAAGGAAAAGTCATAGAGAAGTAGTGATGACCATTCACGTGGATTTGAAAATAGGGGAGCACCTCAATGTAAGATGAAGTGATCGCGATGAACAACAGAGGGCATTTTACTCCTCTGCAGAACTGGTGAATACTTCGGTTTTCTAAGCTGAATACCGTGAGAAAATTAAGAAAAACAGACGGTAGTGAAAGAAAATATCCAACGGAGGAATGGACCGTTGACGAAAGGATTTCCGGACGAAGTCAGTCGGCCTTTAGTACTGAGTTTAAAAACGGCAAAAAATGAGAGAAGAGAGTGAGGACTTCAACTGGAAAGTTTAGATTTGGCTCAGAGCCGTGATCATAGAGGACAGTTCATTTAATAATGCTCCGTCACTCGGAAACGATCTCTTTCCACGGGCGTGTGATAATCCCTTCCTCGACAGTTCCGGGCCACGATTGCCAAAATGTCGGAACCGCATTGGAGATGTATCCTCCACCGTCCGCAACAGGGACGTATTTTAAACATTTTTTGGAATAAATTAAGTGTTGCTTTATGGTTGCAAGGAGTTCATTCAGTTAATTTGCCGAAGGTCAGAGTTGTCCTGATTCAATCAACCTAAACTATAATGTGGGTATTCAGGAGTAAACGGCTTCCCCCGGTAAATCAAGATGACAAAGATATTATCACAAAACGCTGGATGAATACAACGTGGTGGGGTACTCAGGTTGGAATTGACATCGAAGATTTCCTGCGCGATCATTGATTGGTTCCTGGAATAATCAACCAATGTTTTCATGGGTCAAAATGGGTATCTACCCATTATCTACCTCGTACCTACCCTTTTTGAATGTGAGTTTTCGAGATTTCTGGTACCTAGGCGTGTAGGGCCTCATTTTCTACTATATTTTGGACGCTGAATCGATTGGGATAAGTCTCCATGCTCCTAGTCCGAGAAATAACCTACCCTTGTGAAAGAATTCGCAGCGTTTTAGGGTTAATACAATTATTGCAAACTTGGCGGTAATATTATATTATATTTTCCTTTTAGCTTATTCTAATTTTTCAAATAACACATTTGTACTCGTACTTTCTAAGCTATTAGTTTCATACGTCTCAAAATCTAAAATGTCTACCGAATTGCTCAAAAATGTAGCAAATCGACTCTGTTCAGGCCCTAACCGGTTTGTGGGAAAACGAAGGCTGTGTGTGGGTAAAATGGTATCGTGTAATTAATAGGTAATTCAGTTACGAAACGACTTCCTGTCATCTTTTAATCAAAATTTTACTCGGGACACATCCGAGATAGTCTACCATGTCATGGTCACACGAGAAGATCTATCTAGAGTAATGAATACTATTATTGTGGATTATACATTTGAGAATGCTCAAAATGATGCCCCTAAAGCTATGGTTGAGTTCCATAGTACACTATTCTTGTAATTAGTTTTCGTTGCTTAGTCTCCTACTAAGGTCGAACACTCAATATGCTTTTACTGTTCACTTACAACTTTTTCCTCTGTCGAACTTTATGAGTCGAAGCTCATTTTGCCGGCTTTCGAGCTTGGCGTTGCTTCCGGCGTTCCTGTTTTATATCGAAAGGGCCTGGCAGATAATCTTATCACTGAATTCCACCTGCATCCCTCGGTCTCTTGTTATTTTGCACTAGACTACTTGCTTTTGTGCTTTGAAAACTTTTTAGTGAATCAGATAACACATTGTACCTCAAAACGTTCGCCTCAAAAACTTTCTTCCACGAACGTCCTAAGGTCTCACAATGAGCTGGCGTTCGTTGAGGGATATTTCGGTGAAATGAAAAAGATTGTCGAGAGGTTCCCCTGCTCGAGACGTAACGAGACAAAACTCCAAAACTACGACGACGTTCCTGGGCCTAACCTGGTTCGCCCGGCGTCCGTTTTAGAAATAACGGCTTATGTAGGAGACAATAAATATAGAAAGTTGCCTCAGCGAGACGGTCGAGGTTTGGTTACCAGTGCCCAATGTGATCGTATGTTACAAGGCCGACCTAGATTGGTTTTTTGGAAAAAGGACTCCAGAATGGCCGATCTTTTACCAATTGGAAGGAAAAGTGGCGGGAGACTTCTTTCATTGAAAACCTCCTGTCCTTGGTCGGTGGCCTTTGATGTACGATCCCGAGATTAAAAATATATATTATGTTGGCCACTCTGTTTTCATACAATTATCCAACCTCACAAACAACTTTAATCGGCTCCTGCAAAACCGCATTTTCACCTAGCTGACCGTCTTAAATTGCAACTTCTATTGCCCTACTTATATGAGGAGTAAGTGTTTCGAGAGAAGGAAGGGTTTACTGGGGTGTTTCCATTGCGACTTGCTACCTTCAGCACATCTTGTAATTTAGACGGGAAAAGGAGGGTTTTCCAAATAGCTTTTCCAAGTGCTCAGAAAAATCTAAAATTTGTCTCATAGATTACGTTTGGTCCTTACTGTCTTCAACCAAACGACCGCAAACGAAAGTGGAAAACGGGTGCGAATTGTTCTTCAATATTTTCGTTGATGTAGGCATGTGAATTAGACGAACAAGGAAGCTGGTCAAAGCCAGCATTCGTCGTTGAAGAAAGGATTTGGAGGTGACATTCGCCAATACAGGTTGTCGAAAAGCCCTACAAAGGAACCAAAACCCTTTCTGGTCTGCGTATCACTTATCACGTGTGTTTGGTAATCTGGGGTCTTACATCCCTAAGTTGCTTGGAGAAAAAAAATGGCTTCTCATAATTGATTAAACTCCACGAGAAGTCGGACGTGCGCTGTTGAGAATACGCTCACATTGACCAATTGTTCAATTGTAAATGTGTACGCACCATAAAAATTTCTGTTGCGGGAACGTGAAACGGATGAATCCTCTGTTTTTGCCTCGATTTGAACACACGTCGAAAATCTTTAAAATGTATAGCAACAGCCTCCGTGGCCCACACTGTTGGTAAAGCATAATTATTAGATCACCACTCTCGAGGGAGTGCTAAACGTGCGGAATACCGTCGGCTCAACCCACTAAGGCTTTGAAAAATCGCTGCTTCCGCCATATTATACGAGATTCGTCGATTTTATCAGAGAAACACGTACTACGTGGCTGGTGTCGAGAGTCATGTGAGGGCTCACTTGTCTGATTAAGTTGCAGCTCAGTACTTAACTGACCCTATCCGCCAGAGGCATTACTACTACTTATTGAAATTCAGAGTACATGTTCTACACTTGTATGCTGAGTTAGGTGAGGGGAACAGGGGGGAAAGGGGGCTTAATGTTTTCTGCTTAATCATTTAGAATAACAGCAACAGAGCTCAACTCTGCAGAATCTTTTAACCGAAAGCGCTGCAAATTCTATCACATGGGATGGTTATTCCTCTGACCAGGCGCATGGAGACTAATTTCTTCAACATGGGGAAAATGGAAACAGTGGGAGTGACGGGTCCCGAATCAATTCCAATCGATTCAGCGTCCAAAATTTAGTAGAAAATGATTCAGATTGTTAGAAAATCTTCTACTACCTGATCCTTGAAACTTTTCAGCCCGATCGGATCAAGTTTGGGCGGGGTAGGGGTCAAAATATGTATTTCGAAATATGGATTTTCGAGATTTTTGGCGATTTAGGCGTGTGAAGTATCATTTTCCACTAAATCTTGGACGTTGGATCCAATGAAATGGGTCCCAGAATGGTTGGCGCCAGAGGTTATGAGTCAAAATGGGTATCTACCCATATTGAATATGTGTTTTCGGGATTTCTGGTACCTAGGCGTGTGGGGTATCATTTCCCACTAAATTTTGGACCCTAAATCGATCAGAATGGGTCCAGGACCCGCCACACCCACTGTTCCCCCCATAACCCTCATGTTGAAGTAAAGAGTCTTCATGCGCCTGGTCCACGGAATGACCAACCTGTGTGATTGAATTTGCAGCGTTTTTTCCTCGCATAACGATTACAGGGTCATCTGGAGGTTCTATTCTCTAAATGTATTCTTTTCACGCAATTACTATTGCCATGATTTCTACCCATTGATCATTAATATTATAATGTATATATTTATGTGTGTTCGTATCGGCGTATAGAACAGTACAACCGTATTTAATTTCTTTATCTGAATAATGACCCTAAGCTCTTCGTTTTTTGCTTCGTGTTTGAAAATGTCTAGATTTCATAACGCGAATAATATATCCAACGTTTACGCTGTTTTCGGCTGTAGGAAAGTTTTTGAATGTATAAAAAGTTTGGTCAGTGACCTCTTATGGGCTCCAGTGGTCTTCAAAACGTCTCTGCCATGGAAGAAAACGTTTTTTTTTTCTTTTGTTGGTTACATAATCGGTTGATACTGATTTTGAACCGATTAACGTGAACGGTGGCAAGGTACAGGTTATAATGCGTATCGTGGAATCGGGAACTCACCTACTTGTTTTGGAATATGTCACAACCATCTGAGAAGCCAGAAAAGGCAAAGTTGCTACGGTACTAATTCATGGGGCTTTCCTTGCATGGCGGATTTTCGAGGCTCTGACGGGTCCCAATGCTGGTGGATCGTTCATCGTTATGACCACGAGCACTAGTTCCCGTGCCACACCGATTCGTCACTTGTGGGCGATATGTTATACTCCATCAACCAACACTAGTGGACGCCTAGTTTTAATGTTGAAAGCGTGTCTGCTCCCTTTATCGCGAGTCCTCGGCCTGGCTAGAATATTAATCCTTGCATACCCAACTTCTGTAATTAACTCGAACCGTCCTCTTTTCGCCGCCTCGACTTGCCTAAGGTCGGGAAAGCTCAGCATTTGTTGGGGAGTTGCGAGAGGGGTGGATAAGAGGTGGTTATGGAGTGCAAGAGGGAGGATGAGCTGGCTTGAGTCGGGGATTCCACGATGCGGGCCTGATGGGGTTCGCGACTGAGAAGATTCTGTTCACGTCTCGCTAACTAATAATAGTTTCCTCTTCACAAACGCGACGCAGAAAGGAACATAGAGAACGAGTCGACTAATCACGACATTCCAGGTTCCGACACATCTGCTGGAAGTCATCGTTGCGGAGGATTTTCAAGTCCAAAGGTGTTCTTTGAAGGGACCCCCGCACCGAGCTGAGGCAATACACTTTCACCCACAACCAGGATTGTTTTTCATTGAGATAGGCTATCGTCTCGTGCGCCATCATGTTCTTTATTACTTTATTATTACTTTTTTTTTAATGAACAAAATCGGCAATAAAAAAAAAAACCTTATAATTGCTCTCAATTATCCAAAACTCTGTACATAGACTTGAGTTCTTGTTGTGTCTGACTCATTTTCAGCTCGATTATCACAAGCAAAAGAAAAGCATGATCATTTCTTGAGGAAGACGTGTGGGGTATCCTAAACTTGTAGATTTTGTTTACCCTGGATTGAATTCATCGATTTTTTTGTTGGCCGTAATACTACTCATGCAATAATCGAAATTCCTCTTTTACCTTACTCTCACTATACTTTATTTGCGAGCTCGATGGGTTGCCATTCAATATATCCTAACCGTGTAACATGAACGACTCTCGCTATCGTTGGGTACGCACCTGCTTCATATCTATATTTTCTGTCTAGTTTCTGTCTCGTCTTTCTTCGCCTTCCCAACGTAACACCTACTTGTTTTCGAATCCAGCACCTCCAATCAATTCCCTTATTTTCTAAGAGAGAAGGGTTTGACCATCATTTTCATATCTGTAGTCCATACTTTTTAAAAAAACAAATAATGAAATAATGTACATGCTAATTCCTAATGTTATCTAGCAAACCGTACTAGTACTTTTTTATACGAACATTCCACATCAATAGGCTATTCCTTGTTCCAGCATTTAGTTGAATATTGGAAGGTATTTTATGTGGTATATCAAATTCGCTATGAAGACAAGAGTGCGTATTCTGAGCCGTATGCAGGTATCCCTCCGATCAACGTTATAGCAAATTATTCTGCTTAATGGATACATGGTTCCTATAGTTGCTTGAGTTAGCAGACAACACGATCAACCGACAACCGGGTGTAGAATCGATGATTAGATCGGTTCAGCAAATGATCGTTGTTCCTCATCGTTGGTTGACAATGGTAAGTATCTCGCCACTCATGAGCTGTTGTTACGGCGCTTCATTGGCTGGAGATAGGTTTGGGGTGGATGGGAGCGGGTCATACATGCGGCGTTTGTGGATGTGAGGTGGTGTGTGGAGAAGAGGAAGTGGGAAGGATGTGAACCCGATAATGAGCCAATTGAGGGCAAATAATCAGGACCCCGATATCAATCGTCGACAAGAGAGGGACAGGGGATTTATGTGACCAACCCACCTGTGAAGTCTGAGTGGTGACGGGAGGGCGAGTCGGTCGATATCGGGGTCGGGGAGATGCGGCTCTTCCTCAGAATTAGGCCTCGTCTCCGGCCGTGGCGTCTCCAGCCTCAAACCACTGGATTCGTGGATTCCCAGGAAAACAACAACAGTCTGGCAATGATGACAACCCGTAGTGTTTCCACTTCATCAAATGCAATTAGCTCGGCTAAAGTCTGAAACGGACGCTACAAGTCTGTTTGGGGGATTATTGGGCGCCCGGTTATGTACGTACATATCTCCAGTAGTAATACAAAAACGTGCGACTGTGGCTGGGAATATATGTCTGGTCATTACGGCTAAACCGGTGGTCAAATTTGAGCGCGCTTGGTCTAAAAATGATCAGTGAAAATAATTTTTACATATTTTCAAGCTATATCGATTAGAACACTGCACGAGACAGACGAGAGATGACAAATAACCATTTAAGAGAGTTGCAGCATATAATTATAATTTTTCTTAACCTTCCAAGTCGTAATTTCGACGTGAGTTTGAAATTGGATGAGCGGGATGCGAAGACGTCATGTATAAGTGAGTGGGGGTTGTAGGATTCAGTTTAAGGGCGATTAGGGGAGGGGGCTCGTTCGAGGTTGGGTCCAGGCAAGGGGTCAGGACAGTTATTGACGGGCCTTACCGAGAGAAGCGCTTTAACAAGGTAAATTGTAACTAAAGGAGGTCATGCCCCTTTTTAGGCGATTCATTTATTTTGTTTTTTCATCTTTATAGGGAGTACCATGTTGACGCCATAATACACCATATGTATTTAGGTATTCCTGAAAAATATCATAAGGTGCAATAACCCCACAGGCGGGAATGCATTTTGCCGGAACGCCTTCGAACCATGTGTGTGTTTTCTCAGCTGTATTAGTAGAACCAACTAGGAGGTGCGGTTCAGCGGTATGGCTCCCACCAACGTCATCCTATCCTGTGAAACTCAACGACTTCTTCACTGGTCTAGGAGGGGAATTGAGTTAAGTTATTCAAATGATATCAATTCATATAGATCTGCAGAGTTGAAAAAACAATCTATCACCAACTCGCAGGCAATGCATGTGGTCTTAAACTGGAGTGTGGATACACAGTTGCGACTCTTCCCGAGTCTCTGTTTCTGCTTTCACCAAGCAACCATGAATCCAAAGGGAAGAAGACAAAGAGTGAACATTTTGTACCACTAACCAGACATTTCCGGTTCATCAACAACGAGCAAAGCTACTGATGAAGTTAATTATGGTAAGGTCGTGCCACTCTGTGGCTTTAGAACTCCGAAAATAAACTAATCATACTTTTCAGATATTGATGAAGGAACCCAATTGATGACTTAATGTCCCTCAAGCCTGGGACGCCAAAAATATTGGAAAGTAATTTTCAAACATCCTCACATTATCACTCATACCCAGTCACCGTTCCTTTCTTCAACTAACAAGAGCTGGAAGTTGGTCTTGGAAAAATGCAAACTGGCAAAAACGTCATCGCCGGCGTTTCGCGGACGGGTTTTTAAACGGAGAGATAGACCTCAGGCATGAAAACATAGCGCCCAGGTATGAAATATTGTTTTGTGTGCCCACGTCGTCTAGTGGGTTAATTATCCTGAAAGTTTGCTGGTTGTGCCATCACCCGCAAAATGTAGCTTTTCCTATGTCGATCCCATGAAATCTCGATCTTTTTAATACAAAACACCGTCGACCTGCGATAGAGATGGGTTATTGAAATTGTGGTCTGAACTCTGTTTAATTTGCTCCGCGGGATGGGAGGAATTGACTTGTGGGCCCACGAAACACAAGGGCTTGATTTTGAACCGGCGAAGTTTCCCTTCAAGAGGGAAAACCAATCTTCCATCAGACGTCACCGCAGGGAGAGATGGGATTCAGATAAACAGCATGACCATCTTAGAGAGCACAGAGAGATCGCGACCGGGAGACTTCCGATCCCGAGGGCAATTCCCCAAGGAATAAAAAGAGGCGCGGGAATCAAGGGTGACGGCAAACGAGCCGCCTGATTTCTCATCCCTAATCGGGTTCTTACAAAGCGTTCCCCCTCGCTGATTCTTATTGGAAAGGCGAAAGCTTCTGAAGCTACCTAATTGGATGTGTTAGACGAACTGACGAGATTGAAGATTTTCGACTTTCAATGGATTTGATCTTCATGACCTCTTTATTAGGCCGGATTGTGTTGTCACTGCACAGATGGAAAATATCGCTCTCACCCTTCAATGTGCTTGCCAAGACCCGATCTTCGTAAATGCTAGGTAAATTTTTCCTGGAACCGAGTCACAGTTGTATTCACGCCCACCAGGATGACAGGAGACTACTCATCGTACGTAAAGAGAGGCATCTACAACCATGAATATTACTAAACAGAAGGTTTACATTCTTAAAAGTCGTTGCATAATTTAAGGAATGGGGAAGACAATGGTAAGCAACTTTTCACAAATTTCCCCAATTGGCCTTCGAAACTTTTCAGCCCGATCGGGTCAAATTGGGGCAGGGTAGGGGTCAATAAAAAAAAAGGTAGGGATTTTTGAGATTTTTGGGTATCATTTTCCACTAAATTTAGACGCTGAATCAAATTAAATGGGTCCGGGAATGATTGGTGCCTTCTAGTTGAGATTATGGGTCAGTGTGGGAGCCTATCTACCCATTTCGATTGTATGTTTTCGAGATTTCAGGTACCTAGACGTGTGAGTTATCATTTTCCACTAAATGTTGGACCCTGAATTGATTGAAATGGGTCCGGGACCCGCCACCCCCGCTGTTTCCTCCATTTTCTCCATGTTGAAGAAATGAGTCTCCATGCAACCTGGTCCGAGGGATAACCAACCCGTATGGAAGAATTTGCCGCGTTTTATTTAATTAATTTCTTGGCTATTCAGGAGTGGAGGACAAACTTGCACTCCCTGATAGGTACAGTGCAAGGGTTAATACGAATTCATTGGTTTTGAGATCGACGAAATCGCCATGTTACCTAATCCTGTCAATTAGGTAACGATTGAATTAAGAAATACCATGCTTTAGACTGTATACCTTGATGATTTCTTCTATGAGTCCATTCTTCGTTCATATTTTACCGACGAGTCTGTTTCATCATTCCTACATACCATTTGTGTGATACATTTATTGAGAATACATTATACGTATCTCATCAAATATATTCGGAGTGAACTTGAAGCAAACCGATAATGTATATAGTAAAAGGAATAAATAACTGGTATACTCATATTACTCACCTGAAAGGAAAACAGCGATCCGGATCACTACAAAAGTGAGTAAAACATGGAATAATCGTACTGTTAAATATTTAACAGTAATTACACGACGATAATATTTTTATTCTCGATAAAGTATGACTTGTAAAGCCCTAGAGAGACCCCTATCTACAGCAGGAATTTGCATAACAAGGATTTTCTTCTTTCGATGGGCGAGAGGTCGACAGTTTATTATTTTTTTTTTTTTTCCCTCAGATTTATATCTTTTATTCTCTTTTAATTGCGGGTCAAGATGAAAACAATGAAAAAAGGAATTGAGTGCCCCTTATTGTTTTGAAGCTAGGTACCTCTTCTCGAGTTGCTCGTTATTTATATCTTTGAGTTGGGTTTGTGGAGAGGCGTAATGGTTTGTTGTTTTGAATAAAGCTGTACAGCCACTAAAGGACAGCTGATAAACTCTATGACTCGCAGCTGTTAAATCAGTTGATCATAATTAACTTGAACAGCTCTGTCGATGGGCCGTACTTGGACGTGAGAGGGAAGAAACTTGTCAAGATTGGGTCAAGGTGGTGTTCTGTGAACACAAAGAGGCGCTGGAAGTGGCCAACTTCGCAGATGACGATAAGAGAAGAATAGGATGTCTATCACCTCTCAAGGGTAAGAAACGACCTACCTATCTCTCGACATTTTATTTCCCCCTTACCCAGGCCTCAGAAACAATCAAAATAATTTCTTTTTTCACTGTACATCAGAGCATTTCCATTTTTAAGGCGACATTAGTAGAAGCAGAATTTTCAGATACAACACACAACTTATCTTCTCACTGAGGGGATTGCGCACGATAAAAAAGAAAATTCGGTTAAGGGGTCTGCTTTTCATCAAAGCTCCGCATTATTTGCTATTTCAAATATTCTAACACAAAATGTAGTCAAAAGCAAATTTGATTCATCGGCTCCTATGTTTGTGCTTTTATAAGAGGCTTGTCTGAGGATACCCGGATTCGTACGTAACATTATACGAGATGTACTTGTACGTGATGTATAAAGTTATTGTATGAAGTCAAACGATTTTTCGGGTATCCAACGAAAGGTTGGACCGTTTCTCGACAGCGATTTTGTTCATAAGAAAAAGAGGGATTCAGCAGAAACCGTAACGAAACAATACCTAAATAACATGGGCAAATCACTCAAGTTTTATTCATCCTCTAGACTCAATTTCCCCGAGAGGGATTCTAACAAGTTTATCGCAAAGAAGAAAGTTAACAGGATGTACGTGAATGTACGCAAGTATATTTTTGTATGCTCAACGCTGTAGGTTACGGAGCCCAAATTTTTTAATCCCGAACCATATTTTTCAGGATAACACTCTCAGGGTTATGAATGTTTGAACATTGAATCACGTGATTAGAAGAATTAAAGGGGAAGGGCAAAGTTATCTTGAAATGATCACCCACCTTTCTTAGGCCCCAGTTTTTATTCTCGAATAAATTGCAATTGCTAACGGTAATGTAACGTTGATTGAAGAAAAATTATTGAAAATGGAACGTCTTGATTTGGTTTTCCTGACTAACGAATGCTACAAAATTCACATTCACTAGTGCAAAACCAGCAAAAAATCGACAAAAATCGTATGATTGACGCATTTCTTGCACATACTTTTAAAATTATGATTTGTTGTAATTTTTTCAATTTATCTTGACTTATCTTGTAAATTTGACGGGAAATCAAATTTTTATGGTTCTATTCCTCTTTTGCTTGAAAAACGGTTATATGATTCGACTGTTAGATTAGTTCTGACGTTCGGGGTGTAAACGCGAAATATAGTGAGACAGGACATACAACCTTAGGTGTGTTGATGAGTTTTTATGTTTCTTGGGGTTCGATAATCAGTAATAAACGTTTTTGAATCTCGCTAACTTTGTGGACGGATCTCGTTAAAGATGTAACTTGAGCCCAAAAGCAGCTTCGTTAGGAACTCTCAGCGTATGAATGACACACAATGAAGAATACACTGCCACGTGATACGCATTAACTCCGTTTCATGTTGACAACCAACCGACAAGACTCACTTGATTTCAAACTTTCAAAGTTGGAAGATTTTCAGGTTTAGAGATTGCCGAGAAAGGTGGTAAAGTACTTGGGTAGCGGGATTGATGAACGATCCAAACCGAGTTTTCACTTCCTCGGGGCTCTCCCATTCTGGAAGATCAATCCACCGCCAACTCCAACTTTCGGCACTTGGTAAAACTTCCATTTTGACTTTAAGAACCGCCACACATTCATTTCAATTCCTCCTTATTTCTCTCTGCTTTGAAATCACGTTCCCCCTTTTTAGAAAACCTGACAAAACTTCAGAACATCTGACAAAGAAGTTTCCCTCGGACGACCGCAACAACTACACGCTTTCTCAATTTTTCACTCCGCCCAAGCTGAAAGGCAGGTTGTGATACTCAGAGCTTTCGTACGTCACTCTCAATTATTACACTGCGAGTTTTTTTGTCCATTCGAGAGTTATATCGAAGCGTTTCGCTCCAATTAATGAGCTGTCCAGAGTCAGTGGGAGGAACAAGAAGTTACAATATTGGCTCTCAGCTCTTCGCTTTTATTTAATTTCGTAACGCATATATTCATTTTTTGTAGAAGCGTTGTGTGCGCCTGCTATTGACAAAAATGAAAAGTTATTGAGTACTTTTAATCAATTTCCAGCCACTGGATTTCGAGTAAATGTTTGCCTTGCTGCCCTTTCATTGTATCTCCACTCATGTCAACGCATTCTGACAGCTGTTTGAATCAGTTTAGCGCGCGAAATTACACCTTATGGAAATACAGATGCGTTCGACATGTTTGTGTATAAATTTACCGATGTTGACGTCTCATTTGGATTTGATTAATTGGGCTAATGAAATTCAACTAGTCATGCGAAAACCTGAAGCTGGTCAGGAGGTTCAACTATGACTTTAATGAGAAAAAGCGGGGAAGGGTGCGGCAGGGTAGAAGTGGGTTGTGGCTAAAAGTCAATGGGAAAATACAAACGTGTGTTGACGTTTTTTGCCTGGCAGGTGCTTCCCCATGCACCCATAAAAAATGTTTATAATGCCTACAGTGCGCTTTTGTACCATTCCGTTTCATATTTTGTCTAAAGGTAATGAATTTGACAGGTGATGATAGGTGAATGTATATGTGCACCAAGTCAACCTAAACTGCTCTGCAACTGCAAGGTCGCGGGGCCAGTGTTGTTGAGGTTCTACGAGTCACCAAGGGACCTGAAAAACTCTCTTTTGTCGAACCCGGTACTGTTTTCAAAACAATTCCGATTCCTTCCCAAAATGTGGGTATTCTGGGACTTGAATGGAGAATAGATTGATAATGGCCCATAATGCTCTTTTAGATGAAATTCTAAATGATACTTCCGATTTCGAAACAAAGGTCTTTTGTTCAAGATTATAATGAATTCAAGTCAACGAGGAAAGCCATAATCGATTCATAATAATTCTTCTTTGGAGATAAGTGGGGGAAAACAATATTGCTCATTACGTCGAGTGTGAGGTGATTATTTTTGAAGAAAATTCATTTGCTGGAACGGACATTTTTATTTCGTGCAAAAGTCTGCATCGGTTAACGTCTTTTGTACTGTTTTTTGTTTACTGCACACATATCTCAACCAACCATAATTGCGTGGCTTTCAGAGTGCAATTTTTCTTTCACCGCCACATTATTGCGATGGCTCGGCATATGTCGCATCAAAGTGTTTGGATCTATAGTGAGTGTCTACACTTCCTGGTGATGACACTTCCTGACGGAAAATTTGTTGACTCTAACTTTCTGTATTGTATAATTTCCTCCGTTTACTGTCAATCCTTTTCCTCTAATCATTGGTAGATAGACTGTTCTCGTTTCATTGTTCCAGTAGTTAGTTCAATCCGTGCAGAATAAGAATGTAATGAAAAGGAGTGGGAAAAACGGAGAAGATCTCCACTTCCGTACCTCTCTTGCATGCCTTGTGATAGCTATTTCCTTCAAGGATTTGTTGAAAACCTACCCGTCTAAACGGTGTCCCCGGATGGAAGAATGTGCACAGTATAAGCCCGTATACAGGTACTGGGGCTCCTTGAGGGATTTGGTGCGTAGGTTGTGGGACCGTTAACAGTTGGCGTTAATTAAAGGAGGATTGCTTCTACCATCCGACCTCTCTCGCTCGCCTTCGGGTTCAAAATAACCTGTATTCCTCGTAGAACTCAATTCTTGCAAGGACTTAGTCTCAAGATGCATGGTTTCTATTAAGTAATTATTGAACAAAATGTGTGTTTAAATTAACGATAAAGCCAACCTGAATAGCAAACGTGGCAGGTAAATGGATAGCAATGTAATCCTCAGTGAAACTCGAACATCGTGATGCGTAATTCACTTCAGGATTATCATTCAGTTTTACTCAATTGTCGGTGGCAACCGATCAATGGAAATGAGGTGGGACCCTTTGATACAAGAAAAAAACACGTTTTTTTTTTTCATTTTGACGTTTCAAATATGTATGACGGTTGGAGAACACCAAAAATTGTTATCCTCATGAAATTTTACCCGAGTTGGAATCTGCGCAGTTTGCCAGCCTAACGCTTACTTGCTGCTTCGGAATACGTTACAGCATCGCACGCAAAGTCTGAGATAGGGTTCTCTATGATACACAACGGTTAACACAAATGAGTAATCTTTACGTAAGGTACATTACTTGTAGTTCATCGTTCTAAAACACTTTTCGAATAGAGAATGGACTTAATCTGATTGATTTAATCTCACCATTCTTATAAATTGATAGCTGTCGTATAGGTAATGACCTAGGTTAATCTTAGCAGACGCGCTACTCAAAGCTATACGTATACACATACGTATATACGTATACCTATACGTATACGTTTGTATAACGTCAACGAACCGCTTAACAAGTCTTACCTGCTGTTATTTGGAGTATAAGTTCGCTGTTTGCGAGTTTCATTTACTCATAATGCTCTCAAAAAGTTTTGTTTCGATTAAAAAATTTGCTGTGAGCTAGTGGAAGAGAAGAATTAAACATTAGTGGACTAACTTCACTTCAATGGTTGGTTGTTATAGGGTTTGAATGAAAACTGAGACTGCTCTCGTTTGATATTGGCTTGGTATTCGTCTCTTCGTCGTTACCAAAATGATTGAGTTTTAACTTAATCTCTCCAAAACAATGCTGACTCGGTCAGAACGTGGGTGAACATGGAGGGTCCATCGATTTCCCTCGAACTCATTGTTTCGTGTTATTAGCCCAGCGCTATCGGGCAGGTCTTAGCGCTGACAAAGTGGGTTACCTTAATTGGAGAGCATAGGAAAAAATGAGAAGGTCGACCTGGGTCGACTTTACTTGTCGAAACAAGAAGCAGAAGTAGACTTGAGATTGCGTGCTTGAGTGATAGGACGAACAATGTGCATGAATTTTATCAACGCAGTTGTTGAATCAACCAACGGTCGTATGGGATAAGTGCGCACTCGAGATAAAAATTTCATCTGAAATCAAGGCTAAAGGACCCGTTGATGCCTTGCGAGGTATATATGAGAAGGCGGTGTGCCTAAGTTAACAGGAGCCGTTGGTTTAGCTGGTCTCCTTTCAAATAAAATAAGAATGCTAACAGTAGGTACATTAACATAAACTATCCACCTCAGAAACTATGGAAATTACAGATTCGAGGTTCTATTTGCTTTCTCCGCTTACTACAATAATGGACATGGAGTGTGTTCATCATTTTAAGTGTGCCATACCTTTCATAACTTCTCTGTTCTCCGATAATTTCATTTTGAACTAGAATGAATCGTTCGTACTTGTTTACACTCTTCAAAAAATCAAACTTTTCAACATACGGACACCATTTCTTCACTTCATCCTTCAAAAACTATAAAATTGTTTCAGACTACACTTATTCTAAGTTACAACTCCTACGTAGTCCGTAGTCTTTTTTTTTTTTTTTTTTTTTTTTTTTTTTTTTAACCATTTTTGCTCATTATTTATTCGGTTATATGATGTATATTCACAATCTCGGCGATGTATTAAGGGGTGACGAATCCTCGACGATCTGAAACCATTGAAAATTTTAGAGTCGCCAAGTTAGTAACGGTTACTTTCACTGGGACTTAAAGAGGAGTTCAAATTCAACGGAGTTCAGCTACACTTGCTTATAGTGAATCTGGGAAATTAAACCAGGACATGCGTTAAGAATCGTGATGATTTTATCAACTTGACCATCTGATTCGTGATAGAATCGGCTCATCACGGTCATATCCTTCCATTAGGGAAGCTGCTTTATAGCCATTGAATAATTCACCATCCTGAAGCGTCTGTTTTGGCATAAGCCGTCGTCTTCTCCTAGGAATACCAAAAGTCTGCGGGTGTAATAGAAGTAAGTGACGAAGTGGCGTGACATGACAGACAGATAGGCGTCCGGAGTGTGCCGACTTACGAACTTCACACCTCGCCTGCCGAATTTTGATTGATTGCCAATGGTTGACAGTCATTGTGGTGAAAGGGAGGGGGGAGGAGGGTCAGAGGATAGAATAGGCGGTAGTGCGCCCAAGGCACACCCGTATACCCCGTCATCGCTTAGAGACAATCTGCCCATTGTCTGTTGGGGGCGGGGAGAAATCAACGTATTGCACAAGTTAAATCACTTGAATATAATGTATTTGTTGCGTGAATCATTTTTCATATACAAAATAAATGAGTCTGACATCCGCCCAAGAAACCCTATATATCAAAATGGCTCCTGTTAAATTAGGCACCCCGCCCTCAACGGACAACGGGCAGATTGTCTAAGCGATGACGGGGAACAGCTACGGGGGGTTTGTAGCTGAACTCCGTTGCATTTGAACTCCTCTTTAAGTCCCAGTGAAAGTGACCGTGACCAACTTGGCGATTTTCAATGGTTTCAGATCGTCGAGGATTTGTCACTTCTGAATACATCGCTGAGATTGTGAAAATATATTATATAACCGAATGAATAATGAGCGAAAATGGCTGAAAAAAAATTACGGACTATGTAGGAGTTGTAACTTAGAATAAGTGTAGTCTGAAACAATTTTATAGTTTTTGAAGGATGAAGTGAAGAAATGGTGTCCGTTTGTTGAAAAGTTTGATTTTTTGAAGAGTGTAAACAAGTACGAATGATTCATTCTAGTTCAAAAAGAAATTATCGGAGAACAGAGAAGTTATGAAGGTATGGCACACTTAAAATTATGAACACACTCCATGTCCATTATTATTTGAAAGGAGGCCAGCTAAACCACAGGGTCAGGAGGCCTACTTTTTTCTGCTTCGGAAAATTCAATGTGCGGTGTGGGTACTCACACCATAGCTCCATATACGTACAGTTCTTGGCACAGCTGAGTAGCCCCAGTACCACTCTGTTCTGTTGATTCTAGGGAGCTAGAATTAGGTATTCAGTCAACATGGGACAATAAAGAGCACGAGTGGGAGACCCAACTGGGCCAGCATAGCGACTTCTAGTTCTCCACATCCATTGGCGTACTTTTAATTTGTATGTGTGGCCCTGAACTGAAAACTCCTTCATCAATGCGGAGTGGGTGTGTGCTTATTGTTCACGCGAAAGGAGTGCAACTGGAACAAGGGGTTTGGGCCCGAATGATGGTGGATTTTCTCCTGGGAAACTAGGGGTGAATATGCCGCTTTCAGTGGTGGAAAAAAGGGGAGAATATTTTCCGGCGAGTGGGGCCCGGTTGGAAACTGACATCATGTTCTCGTACATCAATTTTTGATTCATTCCCCGGCTGAAAATGCTGGCCTGGGATCTAGGTTTTCCTTCATTTTCCAAAAGTTATCAATCATCCGGATTGTCATTTCAACGTATCCACACAGCCATTTCCGTTTAGAATGAATCATGATCAAGTGCGAGTCTTAAAATTTCGACCTAATTTCAAATGTTGGGTTGGTGTAAGATAGCGAATTCAATTAATCTACGTTTGATTTTGGAAAAAAATACCTTGTTGAGACTGTCTTATTCTGGCAGATTGGTTTCATGCGATTGAACGATACGGACATGATTGAATCCAGTCATTCTTTTAGGTTTCATTATTCTTATTGGAATAGTGATTGTACAGCCGATGTGGTTTTCTGACCCTAATTCTGCCACTTGATGTTCTAGATGAAGTCACTCCTAATCCATAATGATCCCCTTTTGGTTGGGATCTCTTGAATGATCAACCTATGTTCTCATGCAAAATGTGAACCTCTCCGATTCGGCTCAAAATTTTTTTCTGGACGTTTCATGGTGTCTGGATCAAAAAAATCTGCAAATTCTTACACACGGGTTGGTTATTCCTCGAATGGGGGAAACAGTGGGTGTGGCGGGTCCCAAAATTTAGTGGAATATGATACCCCACACGCCTAGGCACCAGAAATCCTGACACATACAAAATGGGTGGATACATACTCATTTTGACCCGAAACATCTTCCGGTGGGTGCCAATCGTTCTGGGTCACACATCATTGAATTCAGCGTCCAAACTTTAGTGGAAAACTATACCCCACACGCCTAGGTAGCAGAAATCCCGAAAACACATATTCAAAATGGGTAATAAATACCCAATTTGACCCACTACTTCTTCCAGTGGGTGCCAATCGTACTGGGACCCGTTTCATTGGATTCAGCGTCCAAAATTTAGTGGAAAATGATACCCTATTCGCCTAGATCGCCCAAAATCTCGAAAATCCATTTTTCAAAAAACACATTTTGACCCCTACCCCCTACCCCTGCCGCAAATTTGGTCCGATCGGGCTGAAAAGGTTCGAGGACCCGTCTCGGGTGGGAACAGACCCCTGACCCGAATTTCAGATTTTAAGAACATTTTCTACTACCAAAAACGGCGCGGACGATGGACGGCGTATGGCATACGCCGTACAGACATTGACCTTTTTTTTATACAGACACCATGAAACGTCCAGAAAAAAATTTTGAGCCGAATCGGAGAGGTTGACCATTATTATGAAAACATAGGTTGATTATTCAAGGAATAACCAACCAAAAAGCCAAATGTCCGTCTGCCGTCTGCCGTCCAGAAAACTTCCTAAAAGTCTGAAACTTGGACAGGGGTTCGTTTCTAGCTCTAGTTAGTCCTCGAAACTTTCAGCCCGATCGAACCAAATTTGCGGGGGGGGTGTCAAAATGTGTGTTTCGAAAAATTGGCTTTCGAGATTTTTGGCGATCTAAGCGTGTGGGGTATTATTTTCCACTAAATGTTGGACCCTGAATCGATTGGAATGGGTCCGGGACCCGCCACACCCACTGTTTCCTCCATTTTCCCCATGTTGAAGGAATGAATCTCTATGCGCCTGGTCCGAGGAAAAACCAACTCCTGTGAAAGAATTCGCAGCGTTTTTCTCTCTCTGAAATTGGGTTAATCTTTATTACAGATTATTCATTAATTAATTGGAAGCTCAACAAAACGTTCACAAAAACTGACCGAATTAATTCTTCTGTTATCGTAAGAGAGTTGAGAGAGCGTGCTAAAAAAAAAAAAAATAATAATAATAATAATAATAATAATAATAAATAACATCATACTGAAGTTTTACATTACTTCATATCCGTAATCAGCTAGTTGGTTTCTGCGGGCCCCTCTTACGTCACTGCTCGTATTATCATGTCCTTGGTCATCTAAACAACCTCATCAAGGCCCAATGCTTTACCCTTTCCACTAGCCTTATTGGAACAAAAAGCCTTGTTACTCTTGCTATGTTGGCCAGAGAGAACTTTTATCAGTTGGTCTGTATAACTACTACCTCACTCACACTAGCCACATAGTGCTCACTGAAAGTAGGTACCGATGTGGGTATATGTTCATTCGCCTTTGGTGAATGTGGAGATTCATCACTTCAAGCCTAATTGTATCCAATCAACAATATTGTTGAACAGGATTTTCTTTATTGCATACCGACTTGAGCTTTCAGTTATGTGGGTAAGGCTACGGTTACTATGGATGCAAATTCTGACGAACAAGTTCCGTTGAACAATCAAAAGCCTGCGTTCCAATGAAAGTGGTTACTGTGGTAGCGGAAGCATCGTTGGAGTACGCACAATCGTCAGAACAATTTGAGCGGCCAAATGAGTTTGAGTTTTCATCCAAACTTGTCTGAACGCTGTGTTTTGGCGAAATACATTCGGGAAAATTGGATCATTTTTTGATCCTTCTTTCTATGCCCTTCAGTATGTATTTGAATGTTTCTGGTGTCATCCTGCAGTATTCATACGTTTCACAACGGATTTTCAATTAAGTAAAAATCATCAAATCCGCCCATCCTTGCCCAGTGTCATAAATGTATTGACGATCAGAACATTCGTGCAGTGAAGCCATCTTGTTCCGACGAGAATTTCGGACGAACCCGTCAGTACAAATTTTCGTCAGAATTCGCATCCATAGTAAACGTTGCCTAATATAGATAGTGCAATCGAATACTCTGATTTGAATACCAGGAATGATTCGAATTCTACTCGCTACCGAAGCGTCTACGAGAACAAAAATACCAATGTTGCTTTTTTCCGTCGAGGAAACGCCGCTCAGCGAATACATAGTATTCTGAGAACTCGACCCTTTCAACTCTCGGGAAAATATTGTCGCGAGTTTCTTTTGTGTCCATCTACAACCCGATTCATCCCGTGACAAGGAGAGCGAGGGGAAAGGTTAGTTCCGAGATGTGAGGCCTCAACTTGGAAGATGATAAAACCTTGGTCCCGCTGAATTGTTTTCGGTTCCATTGTGGCAGATTTCGTTTTATACTATCGAAGCTGTTTACAACCCGAGCCTTCTCAGTTCTTCATTCAAACCTTTGCAGGACGAATGGGGCAAATGTTACTTTTCCCATTAGAATCGATTTTATTGAACCCCTCCTTCACGACCAAGTTCGTCCCCATGAACGTCTTCGGGGATCGGTTAAGGACCTCCCTCACTCCCTACAATCAAACCACCATTATTAGTTCCCTCATCTCCTTGACAAACTTCAGGACCTCCTATTAAGACCCTCTCCAAACATCCATCAACTACCAACGTACTCACTCATACCTACTAGTATAATAACTCTGGAGACGAACCCAAATGTTGTTGATCGCACTGAATGTGCTACTCTCTATATAAGTTTATTAAATTACCTCTGTTTAAGAAACTAGAAGATTCCTGCTTTGAACCAAGTAACTCAATAACTTAATGAATTTAAAGCATTGAGGTGCTGCGAACTGTTCCTCAATTACCCATGTTCATCAGATAAATTCTCATATTGTAGACATTCTTAAAATGTTCGTTCAATGTGTTGATCGTGAAGTTGTTCATGAATGAAGAACATTGCTTGCCGTAAAACTACGGCAAGTTTGAGATTTTTTTTTTTTTCATTATGTCGTCATTATTGTAGGGACTTTTTTTTGTACAAATCTCAAAGACTGGCAATACGTCTCAAAGAATTCAAATGGCGCAGCAATGGAGACGGAATTAATATGTTGACATTTCAAGTCACCATCCGGAACACACGTAAAATGATTATTCGACTACTGTAATCGTCTTATAACATAATCCTGTGATTTTAAGGAGAGCTGACTCTGCTTATCTCAACGGTTTTTACTTTATCGAATATCTGGTGGAGCAACAACGCCACCTAAACTTTGGGACGTCGCTCTTCGTTCCAGGGGAAAACATTGTGGATAGAATGAGACAAGCCTTAGACCTGTCAAATAAGGTACTAACTGTATTCCCAGCACTAAATGTCATCCCATTTTATTGTTACGTCTTAGACTCTCACCCCGTCAAGACTCCTCTAATCCCTTCCAGTTTTTTCTCGGCCTGCCACACAATGGCCGCTTTCTACCTGAAACCTGCTTCATAGACATGACAATGATCCGCGATGAACTAGGTATTACCAAATGTGGAAGGCATATTCATCACAGAACACGTAGGATCCTTTCGATTGTGATCTTATTCCCATCATGAATGCATGAGAACCCAAAAATTTTAAAATATTAAAATTTTAAAATATCAAATTTTAGTCCTAGGTTGAGTTGACAGTTTGCCAGTTACTCAGACCCTTGATATCTTCTAGCTTGTACTTATGAGGGGAATATAATATACATTTAATATATTTCAAACGGAGACAGGACATGGGTGACAATCAGCATTTCAAAATGGATGTTTTAATGATTGAGATAATTATCATCTTTATTTATTTTTTAATTTTTATTTTTTCAAATTAGGTATTTACTTAATGACGTTAATGATTCGCTTTCCCACTGTAGTGCGATCCACATAGAATAGTTGCTATTGTCAAATGATCTGTGGAAAAGCGCATCATTCTTTGAGTTCTTTGCGGTAAGTACTTGGGGGACAAAAACTGGACAGTTCTTTCCCCAAAAATTACCCATGTGAAAAACAATATTTTTCAAATTTACCCATGCTCTACTATTGATAGCGACAGTTGGTTCTAATCTATTTTAATCGTTTCAGTGCCCATAGTTCAGTGAAAATTATTCTCGACACGTCAGGTGCCCGAAACTCCTCGGGAACCCATTATTATCCTTACCCTGCCCCCGTCTGGGAAATTTCGGTTGAAAAGAGTAGGGCACAGTGTGCAAAAAAGCTGGATAAATCAGAATTTTAAACATTCTTTTTGCGCCCAGTGGGTGATAAAAGATCATGTGATCTTATGCTTTATAATGTCTTTGATGGACTGTTTCCTTCTACCTAGTAGTATCTGTATGCTTTCACATGGGCACACATTACTCTTCAAGTGTTCATATCATGAACTGATTCTGCCTTGAATTTATTGAATTCTATTGTTTCTGACATTTCTTCTCTTTTGCAGGATCTCAAATGCATGAGAACTCAACAATCTACGTAAGTAAGGAAGTATGGTCATGGCTACCTTAACTCTTTTATTTCAAAAATTCAACTTCATCAATTCAAAATTAAATATTGAATAATAATAATTGTTTGGTTTTCATCGGAAGGATATATTATGTTTATAGTTTCAAATAGCAAGTTGTGTAGGTTCGACTGTAAATTCACGTTCCCTTCCCTAAGGAGAGTAGGAAACGTGCTCAGGAGAATTGGCGTCCTCTCATGAAAATTCAACATTGAAGGTTCTTCTTGAGACGCCAATGACGGATTAAGCCGCGGAAGGATAGTGATATCGTTTGAGAAAGGACGTAGGCGGCGAACCAATCACAAAGTCGAGGTGTGTCAGGTGAAGGAAAGAGTAGTTATGTTCGCCAGCCGGAAAGCATCCACCCCCGGCATATAGAGAGGAAGCCCAACACGGTTGAATAGAACGTCGCCGTGATATATTGAGGTACACAGATCCACCATCAACACGGGCAAGGGAGTTCGAGGGGATATAGGCTAAGCCAGGCGGAGGGGAATTAATCATTCACTTAAAACAGTCGACTTGATGAGACGACAGCCTCTAATCCCTCCCTCCCTCCCGCCATGATTCTGTTCCACCAGGTGCACCCTAGTAGCAACATTCGGATACATCATACGGTGAGCATCCGGCCCTTCTCACAACGTTCAATCTCACCCCTTCAGCGGGGCAATAGCAATAACAATATCAAGAGCCCCGGAACAACCACCTACGTCGAGTCGTTCGCAAGAAAGTGTCATATTATTGAACTGTTGCAAAGAGGCTTAATGCTCTCTTGCCCGTCGATTGTTTTCGGCGCAGGAGTTTGATTGCCTCCATCCTTTTCTGTACTATCGTTTCCTAAACAAACAGAGCCACTGGAAGGTGGCCGTGACACGCCTTTTCATTTCTCCACGCCTGGCGAACGTGATCGCTCTCGAAATAATTGAATCATTGTGTAGAACTAACAGCAGGCCTGTTCTGTCGTTAGAGTTGCCCAAGGACTCCCATTCACCGCATCGAAACTTCCCCCAAAGCCGACCGTTCCCCACTAAGTTCATTCCAAGCAACGACCACTTTGATAATCAGTATCACTGACTGAAGTCCTTAGAACTAACATTACATCCACCATTTCATAATTCCGCTCAATTTATTACCCATGGTAATAGACTCCTCTCTCCACGGCTGAACCGAAAGTGAGTTAGAGAGTGAGAATTCTTTTGAGAGTCTCTTGAACTGAAGGTGAGGGCGAATACATGGCTGAACTAGCACATGACCACTCTTTTCACTCAGAGTTCGACATTATGGGAACATTCTTGCTTTGTTAGAGGGATCTGATAATCAGAAACAAGATGAATCTATCGCTCTAACTCTCATACTCATTCAAATCATAATGAAAACCTTAACCCCACCATTAGCGCGCAAATGCAACTGACAGATCAACTTTGATGCTCCCAAGATAGACAAGACTAATTGGATGTCACCGGGCTCATGGTGTCTCCCATGGTAGTGACCATTTTTCGGCGTACGAGTATATATTGTGTATATATAAGCATATAAGAATTATAATATGCAATCCGAATTTTCGGCTTTGAGTTGAAAATTGAGTTGAAGATTCAAGATTATTTTTTGAAATTTCCGGTTTTTTCGTCATTTTTGTCATTTATAACCATGAAATAATCATCATGAAAGTGACAATTATGTGCATTTTTAACGCAGAATACAGTTTTTGAAAAATGAAATTATACTGGGTTTCATTCGGTGTTGGTGAAAATAGGTAACTACAGCATTTCACGAATTGTCCCACTTCCCCGAATTGTCTAGTTTTTGTGTAGTTTTCGTCCATTTTGACCATAAAAAGATTGTTCTTAATAAAAAGTAGAAATGGGAGTAAAGCACCTCAAATTTGTATGAAATTGGGGCTAAAAGTAGGCAGCAGCCAGGGAGGTGTAGTGGAGCGTGGTATTACCTAAATAATTAGGTAACTGATAAAGTGCGTCGTGTTCTAGAACGTTGTAAAAATGTTTACGGGCCACCAATAACGGTTTAGTAATAGATTTTAAAAAAATCTGCAAATTCTTACACACGGGTTGGTTATTCCTCGAATGGGGGAAACAGTGGGTGTGGCGGGTCCCAGACCCATTCCAATCGATTCGGGGTCCAAAATTTAGTGGAATATGATACCCCACACGCCTAGGCACCAGAAATCCTGACACATATTCAAAATGGGTAGTAATATACCCAATTTGACCCATAACTTCTTCCGGTGGGTGCCAATCGTTCTGGGACACACATCATTGAATTCAGAGTCCAAAATTTAGTGGAAAATGATACCCTACTCGCCTAGATCGCCCAAAATCTCGAAAATCCATTTTTCAGAAAACACATTTTGACCCCCCCCCCCCTCCATCTGGTCCGATCGGGCTGAAAAGGTTCGAGGACCCGTCTCGGCCGGGAACAGACCCCTGACCCGAATTTCAGATTTTAAGAAAATTGTCTACTACCAAAAACGGCGCGGACGATGGACGGCGTACGGCGTACGCCGTACGGACATTGACCTTTTTTGATCCAGACACCATGAAACGTCCAGAAAAAAATTTTGAGCCGAATCGGAGAGGTTGACCATTATCATGAAAACATAGGTTGATTATTCAAGGAATAACCAACCAAAATCACCCAAAAGTGGACTGTTGTAGCGTCTGTCTCAATGTTTGTATATTTTGATCTTTGTAAAAATTGGGGTAATTGACATGAATTATGTACAACACAAATACAGTGCCTTCATAGATCGATACACTAATTTTCTAAAACTTGATTAATTCAACCTTGTTGGGTAATACGAATAAAATCTCTCGCGACGAGGTTGTGGAAATCCATTCCCATGAACTGAGTTCATGTTCGTTACTGATGATGATCTGACCATCGAAATCGATTCAACTCTTGTATTTTTGTGGGAACAAACTCTCTCAGTATACATCCTCCTTTTTTTACTGTTGTGTGATTCGTGAAATAAATCCTATCATTTAAGATTTAAGATTTAACTTTTCTATCGAAGTTTGTGAAAATTATCTGCAATAGAGGCCATATTTTCAATTATGCGTCTCTCTCATGCAATTGTCTTTGTTGATACGGTCTTCTGCTGTTTCCGTCTGAAACTGCTGGCTTATCGAGACAAGCCAAGTAGGTCACGGAGAGGCAGTGCAAATCTTCCATCATCCACTCCCGAGACTTTTTCTCGTCCCAATGATATTAATATTTTTGTCCATTTGTATTTTTTATAATCAGCCTTAATGACTGCTCTCAGAATTCATCTCATTTAGTGATGGCGAACAATTTATCAGTTCCCTTTTTCGAGCTTCCCCCAAAACTTTTCTCTCTCCTTTCTTCACTCACAATCTCTCTTTTCTGTCTCTGTCTCTGAGTTTCCCGCTCATTTGTGTCTCCACTTATATTAGAAACTATGCCCCAACGCTCGCCCTCTGGCTTTTGAACCTTCTTAGGAGCTTTGTGAGAGTTGAAATTGAACAACACTACCATGAAGGGCTTGATGTAGGTAATGCGAGTTTTGAACGCTGCATCGGGGTGAATAATGAGGTTACGTGCTGGAACGATGTAACTTTTACTGTGTGGGCTTGTACCTTGATGATTTAATTTTATCCTCCCCCTTCCCCTTTCCCTTTTTTGGTGAGGACTACAAGCCCATTCAGAGAAAAAAGAGTGGCCAAACTCAAGTTGGAACTGCTACTGTGGTTTAGCATGTGTATACCAATACACCTGTACACGAGTTCCCTTGTAGTTTCTTCTCCTGGAGAGTTGTTCGGGCCTCCGTTTCAATGCGAGATACATATAAGATATTTAATAATTGATTCTTCTGCGATTGCCATTAAGATAATACTTCATCATGATTTTTATTTTTGTCGGGATAAAGTCATTTTCCGTACAAACTTTTATATCCTTCGTATCATGAGTTAGTTGCGTTCCCCAAATGTTCCATCTTTTCAACAATTTTTTCGAATTTCTAACTTGGGGAGGTCGGATATATTTGCGTTATACCACATTTTCAAAGTTGTATAAGTGAAAACGGGACACGAATCACCTGTCGCTAACACATGGTGCCCCCTAAAGCATGGCTATCAAACACATCATTTCATCCACGAGAAAAACATTAAAACATCCCAGAAGAACTTGTGGTAATTTGAATTATTACCAATCCCTCCATTATTGTGGCCATCCATAATCTGGATCATGTGAATTGCGACTAGTAATTATCCCGTCAACCCACCTGTGTACAATTTCAGTGGTAATTAGTTCTCCGCGGGATAGCCGATTTGCGTAATTGATATTCGGTCCCGTGTCGGTCCAATCAATGCTTGAATCCCATGAACATAACAAAAGTATGATTTGATGCAAATATTTGTCACGTACAGAACCTATTGGGGCCATGTATAGGTGATGTCCTTCAAATTCATAATACAGTTAAAAAATTGAGATTCATAGCACCTCCGATTGTATACGTTTTTTGTTCATAAATACTAGTTAGGTGATAACTAATTAGAAATTCAAATTATGCATCCTAATTCTGTATCTCCTTTTGCATAAATGAGGGGGGGAGGGGGGAGGAAACGTCTCCGGACGCTTCAAAATCAACGAAACCAAGTATAGTGCCTCCCTGTTGACGTGGAAAAAATTTCCAGTCAAGTGACGTGCATTTAGATCAATAAGAATTAGGCCCCAAAGACAGCTTTGCACCAGGGGACATCAGTTTCAAATGACTTAAAAGTTTCTTGCCATCCGACCATGTTTAAATGTTTACTACTGCTCCATCAAATCTTCTTAGGTGAACGTTTGAATTCAACCGGACGAAAATGTAACGCTTAAGAAATTGTAGTGTACTAAGCTGACCTTACGTGGCGATGCAGTACAAGGTAGCGATGTCCAACAGCACCCAAACCCGTGTGTGATGTTTATAAACGTAGGAACAAACTGATGAAACAATGATACAGATAATCAGATAAAAAACTACAGGACACCCTAGCCTGGGTACCATTAATTACCTACATTCCTGAACAGAGAGTTGAGGTGTGTTCAGCGATATATAAAAACACCAGGAACCCCCGCTGTTTTGAGGGTTAGTGTTCAGGCCTGCTCTCACTCATGGTGGAGAGGAAAGGGACATTGGATTTCTGGGATGGAGGAATCTAAATTTTCAATCTCTCCGTTGTTCGTCAACAAATGTCCGCAATCAACATGATGGAATGAATAAAATATTCGTTCGCCTGTAGTTACCGTTCCCTCTTTCTCCTTCATACTTTGTTGTAACATTCCCGCCATTCTAACTTCCTGTAATAGTCTAGCCCACTTCGTTCGGTAGATCAGGCTTCTCCCGCCCTATACTCCTTGTGACCAGAAGTCCTTCACGCGGCTCATCTCCAATAGTTCGACACTTCAATGAACACAGGACATTTGAGGGGTTTCATAACTGTTAGCATATTCTCAACTTACGTTTAGAAGAGTGAAAACTTCTGCAAATTATTCCATGATGGTTTATGTTGATGTTGACCGTATTAGAAATTCCACCCTCCCCATCCAGGTCACTCCATCCATCGATGAGGATCCAGGATCCATTTCGGTCGCCTCCAACTTCCCTATATCTTCAATATTCATTATTATTCTACACGTCCAATTGTTAGCCAGCCGTGTTAGTAGTAATTATCATCATAGTTCTTGTGAGACAACCGCATTACGTACGTATTGAGCTGACGAATGTGCGGGCCTCATTCATGAGTATCATGTATGAGTACCTGGGATTAGGGGAACATAATCTCACACTCCGTTTGTAAAGCTTTTTTTTTTCTAAGAAATAAATTAAATAGCAATCAATCAATATAATTTTGTATCTTCTAAGATGAGTCAGTCATAGGAAAATGATTGATGAAAATGTCTCAGTTTTTACACTTAAAACGTAATTTTCTCACACAAATAAATTTAAACATACCAATGAAAAGCTGGTATTCTGGGAAAGTTTTTCCAAGAAAGAACGCGGGAATTTTTCACGGGAAAATGTTACTTTTACTGGCTGAATGTTGACAAGGATTCGCGTTTTCATTATATGTTAACTTGGGGCTTAAACAGTGAATATCAGTACTCATTGATTGGAGGGGCTTATCGAAAGGGAAATTTAACGCTCTTTTCAACGGCGTACTCAGATTTGAGATTATCATGTAAATTAAGGTAGTTATAGCCATTCTAAGGACATTGGCTTTAAAACACGAAAAAATAATCTTAAATCGTGAATAACTTGTAATCAAAGTGAAAATAATTTTTATAACAGTCGCTTGAAGGTTGCAAACGTTTTCAGTTAACGCCCTGTATATCCATGGTGACCAGGAAGATCGTGTGCCATATTATCCTAGCAAAGTGTATTGAATAGTGAATCCGGTGGTTCCATTCTCACCGGAATTTACAAGGCGAATGTGTGTCTTGTAGTTTTGTGTTTTGGTTCTTGATGTGAGGATGAAAAATACTCATTTGGTATGATAATGAGGACAATTATGAACAAACGACGCAGCGATCGACCAGGGGAGAGTTTATAATCGTTAATAACGCGACCGTTATCATTTCCTACGTTGCACACTAGCTCCACTTATGTGGTGGAAGAAAATATATTTCAGTCTTCAGTCTAATGCTTTATCCCTTAGGTAACCCTACAAACCATAAATATTCAATGGCTGGCAAATTTTATCGTAGGTAGTCCGTCTTCTCGCTGTAGGATAAACCCCCTCTTGTCTTCAATTCCCGTAACCTCAATTTTAGTGTGTAGATAAAAGTTTCCAACGTCAGTTTGCCATCCTATTATCTCGGACCTCAATTCCTCCGGCTCTTCGGGCGATCAATAACCTTTGATGATCTTCTCTGTAAGGTTTTTCCTTCCATCGAGCATCGATGGGGTATGCCCACTCGTATGGTACGTGTCGATTGTGAAAGGAATGCACATATCATTCAAAAAACAATTTCGTGGGCTGCTTTGTGATCTCATCTCTGTGCCCACTTAGACTTCTACTTTCTTCACAACTTTCTCGAGTGTGAGCCCCTATATCTTTATCGTGGATCCCCGAGCTCGATGACAGGCCTCAAGAGGAAAACCTTTTAGGTCTCCCTATGGTAGGGAACTTTCAGGGGACCGTGAAACCTGAAATGATGTACCTTCTTGAGCTCGGAGTGAAAATTTTGAGCAGCACTTTATAGGGAATCTATACATTCAACTTGACCTAAGTTATGGCTTAATGATAAAGAAAGTACTTACTCCTAAACTGTCTGGAAAGAATAGGTTAAAAGCATCAAAAATCAACAATTTTTTTATGTGCAGTTGTAATCAAATACCATATTGATACTATACTCGGTAATGATAATTACTTGATAAGGATGTAAAGCGAAAATAACAAATCAGGCATGCCTTCGGTAAGCATTTCAAAATTCCTATGCCATGCATAATGGTATACCAAGTGTTTTGTGACCATACCAAGCTCATGACGAGAATTATTTTCATTGTTTAGGTCTCGTGGTTCCAAGTCGCGTGCTTTCGATGCGGAATGATAATGAAGATCGTTGGCATATGCACCTCAGCTAACGTCAGTCAAGATTGACATGAGCGCCGTCGCGTGACGAGCACATCGTGACTTTTCTAACGCATGAAACCTTCTGATAGAGGCTCCTTTTTACCAACATTTAAATAGAGAGCGGCTCGCTCTTCTCGGGGTTTCCATAACTTCGTTAAATCAATTATGCGGATAAATCGTAATTTAGCAAATCGATCCAACCCTTTGCGTCATTTAAATATTTTAAGAGCTATTTTACAAAGCTTAGTATATCAACTTTAATTTATTTTTATATTAACGCCTCACGCTGCAAATTTAGTGGTACAGAATGTCAAGGTTTTGGTTTTGACTTGGTCCAAAAAATGTAGATAGACTTCCGACTGTTGATTTACTTGGACTTAACTATCTGAACCAACGTTCCTATTATTGTCACGAACGTGAAATATTATTGACTCGTGGAATCACCGGCTTAAGCCAGGAGAATGAGGAGCCAGATTGGCACAGAAGATTTAACTTCAACCACCTTTCAACAGAGCAACGAGGTACCGAAGTGCACATGCGTAGCAACTAAGATCACCTGTTTGCAAAAGAGGCAAATGGGTTCAGTGCTTCCTTACAATAACAATGCAATAATGAAGCAACTGCTTTCATTCTTGAATGTGTGTCGGGTCACTGAGATGTTAAATACCTGTGATCTAGAAAATCAGTAACGGTTTCAACCCGAAAAATATCTGTGAAGGTATGTTTAACAGTTTTGGTGGTCAGCTGAGTAGTTCTCAGGACGAAGTGCAATTTCTATTGAAACCTAGGTATGAAACAATGGGGTCAGCGAGGTCAGCGATATTTTTAAAAACCTTGCTAATGCGGTTGTACGCAGCTTTGGAGGGGAAAGCTCTTTTGGTCAACCTGCGAAGGAATGACTCCCATGAATCATGGAATCGACCCGTTTCTAACACTCTTCCTTTTGCCTACGCTGAAGGTTAATCACGAGACAAATCAGAACGTGAAGGTGATCTCTCAACTATCTATGACTCTGCTTCGGTCCGTGAAGGTATTTCTGTCTAGGATCCTTCAGATGCCAGTCTTATCATCCTACTAAGGGAGGGGAGGGCAAACACTTTGACTCCGCATGAATACCACATTGTCTCGCATTGAATACGCCTGCGATTTGTAATGGTGGTAATTCTATACACATGTGACCTGAATGTAGGTGTCAGGTTGTATAACAATTTGAGGTCGGGGCTCGCTAGTTCACGCGTTTGCTCTTATGGATCGTAATTCAACTAATGCGAACCCGGGAATAATCACGACAAAACAGAGAACGTTGTGGACTCAACGGAACGTGTTATTTTTCAAGATAACGCCGCCAATATTTTGTCTGTGAGAGTCGAGATGGAAGCCTGTAAAGATGGCAACACGGATGATGTAAACTCCTTGAACCAAACCTTGACAAATTACCACTCGGCTGAAGAAGGAATCAAGATCAAGTGGTAATGGATTGGGATGAATTCTCCGACAGAGATAAATTACTGCTCTCCTGGGTCAATGGGGTTGAAACAATTCGCAACTAAGGTGTGACGTTAGGTACCGACTGTGTTCACTGGCTCCAGGCAGTTGTCTTCTGCCAAACGTCGACCATTCCGGAGTCACAAGTCACACACATAATAGAAATTACAACTCAAGCTGTGAGAAAAGTATTTTTTTTTTCTAATTCTTTGAATAATCAACTTATGTTTTCATGCAAAAAGTCAATTTCTCCGTTCCGGACCAACACTTTTGGTTGGTTATTCCTTGAATAATCAACCTATGTTTTCATGCAAATGGTCAACCTCTCCGATTTGGCTCAAATTTTTTTTCTGGACGTTTCATGGTGTCTAGATCAAAAATACACCGTTGACCACCGTCCACGCCGACTTTGGTAGTAGAGAAATTTCTAAAAATCTGAAATTTTGGTCAGGGACCCGTTTCCAGCTCTAGTTGGTCGTCGAAACTTTTCTGCTCGATCGGACCAAATTTAGGCGGGATAGGGGTCAAAATGTGTGTTTCGAGAAATGGATTTTCAATGTTGGTCCACTAAATTTTGGACCTTGAATCGATTGGAATGGGTCCGGGACCCGCCACACCCCCTGTTTCCCCCATTTCCCCCTTAACTGATCAGAACGACTGAAAATTTTCTCCAGTATCGTAGTCGTGTTAGTCTATTTCAATCCGATCAACCATGGTCGCGACAAGAGCTTGCTGCAGGGCAATTCTAAAATCCCCTAGAATTGCGTTGAGAGATTGATCAGAGAAATGCTGGTATGGATATTGGTATCGTAAAAACTAATCTCACCCTGGGGGTTAACACGGTGTTCCACTGCGCATTGCAGTTGTTGAGTGTACAGTATAGGTTTTTCTCAAGAATCTCATCGAAGAGCTAAGTATTGGCTATCCATAGCAGCCATAGTCTTTGCCAATGATTCTACTGACTGAGACTACAAACTAGGTCAGTTCCGCTTGCAACCTACACCGAAGGAACATCGTATATCCATCAACTAGAAAGGACGTTCTCACGCTCCTCCGTTCATTGCCAACCACGGTCAGCGATAGAACGGGAACTGTATTGGAGGATTTGAACGAGAAGTGGTGATCGTGATAGATGGAGTCAAATTTATAGATCTGGTGAGCCGACTGACCTCAGAATGAAGCAGAGACGAGAGGAGGGGATTAATCCATTCGCGCCCAACTATTGTTGTGTGCTATGCGTGGAGTGGATACCATAAAACTGAAGTATCCTCTGCCTATTCTGTATGATAATACCGATTCTCGGCAAAATACCTAAATCCATAGGTACACGGTTCTCAAATCAATCAAACGAGATGGAACCAAATACTATATGCGTAGGTACCACGTGTTCTTGCATTTACATGGTGACGGACTTTCATATCAAACTTCAGCTTAATTTCCTGTAAATGTTCCTAGTTATTTCCCCCTTGTGATGATCCCCATTAACAGAGGACGCACTGCATTCTGACAATGACTTCCTCTACTGGCTTTTATTGGCTTTCATGCTGAGGTTCTTTCAAGTGTCTCCTCTTGATATCCTTCCTTTTAACAATGTAACTCCTATGTTCCCCCTAAACATTACCGGTTATTCACAGAACTCAAAGACCTAACGGCAGTTTTTTCCTTCATATTATCTTCTTAGCCTAGCTGTCGTGCTTGCAAAATCAGAAGTATCCTAACATTAATTGAAACAGATTTTATGTGAGGAGATCCCGAATATGAATTGTTGAACCTCCTTGAAGTCTGGGCCGTCACGTTCCTTCATAGTAGTTTTGAGTAAGCTTGAACATGGGCAGACTGCTGTCGCCTACTCATTCCCTCCTACCGAGGGAAGATGTAGGTCAAAAATGGGTTTGATGTTACCTTGAACACGGTCATGAGTTTGATTGAGAGCTCATTCTACACGTATTATCATGTCTCGGCTGAATGGTTGATTGTAGTAGTTGACACCCAGTTCAGTAGGTTTGAAACTAACGAAATGAGAAGTTGATCCAAAGGGTGTTCACAGAATGCTTTAATCGATTCTCAACTTGATGGAGTGACGGGTTTGAAGCTCGCGGAAGTTGGCCGTGATTTGAATGTGGTTCACTGGGTGCTTGGCGGGCTGGATTTGATGGAGTAAACGAAGTAAAAGTGGCTGGTAGTTTACGTTTGAAGAATTCGCATAACCTGTATGAATCAAAATGCAACCGTGTGGTCGGATATAGGGTTTGATTTTGAGGATTTTTATTTACCTACTTGTATTTTTTTACTTCATGTTATCGTGCGATCGGGCTGAACAGCACCAAGGACCAACTAGAGCCTAAAAGGAATCAATCAATCAATCAATCAAAACTTTTATTTGTTGTTTATGGTAACATGGACCGTACAACAAGGAGTTTGCATACGTAGTGGGATGGCTTACTCCTATAATTACTTGTATACAAGTAAAAAAAAAAAAAAAAAAAAAAAAAAAAAAAAAAACACTAGTTTTTTTATTTGAATCTATAGCAGTCCAATATCAATCAACAAATCCTACAAAATTTTCCTCTGTTTGAGGTATGCAGCTAAGAAGCTGTATAAACGAAAAACAATGACTTTATTGATACATAGGAATAAACACGTACTCCTCGCTCAACCTAGCAGTACCAAAAAACCTTATTCTAGCATTCATAAACTGGGGACATTTACACAAAACGTGCGACAATAACCTTCGGGTTCACCGGTATTACACAGAAAATAGACGAGTTAGAAACAGACGAACATTTTTCTCATTTAGGTGTCTGATTTGGGCAACCAGTCTTTTCACTTGGATAGTGATATCCCAGTTCAGGTAGCCGTCCATGCACGAGTAGCCATCGGTGGTGGTCCGGCAGTATGACGAGCATACAATTCTTTTATAATTTTCGTATGCCGCCTTCGTTGCAAAGCTGTTCAGGACCATTTTTTTCTTTTGACCCAGGTCCGTAAGATTCTGGCTTTCCCTTAGGGAGGCATAACCCAGACTGGTCACTAATTTCCTGAGTTCGGCGGCCCAATTATAGCGATTAGTAACACCACCACAATTTGACGAGAGGAGGTGCTGATCGAAGCAGACACGGGGGTACCTATTTCCCTCCATACGCAACAGAGCCTCCCACCAACCCAGTGCTCTCTCCAGGACAAAGACTCCTAATTTTATTCTTCCCGTTTCGGCGGGTACCATATAACGGGGCGTAGAGATAAGAAGATTCAGGAGGTTCTTAAAAATCCTGGTCTCAACCACATCCAGTTTGTGGAGGTATCGCAGGTCCCATATTTCGCCACTGTACAATACTACCGACGATACCACGGCATCTACGAGTCGACACGTCGACGCCCAACTGCTGCATTTTCCAGTCATTGGATTCTGGCGGACACTCCCCCACGCCCTCAGTTCCTTTGACTTGAAATACTCCTTGGCTTTCTGGAAGACACCTGAAGAGGAGAAAGGTACGTCAAGGTAAGAGTACTCCTGGGTAGAATCTATACGGCTGTTGGCTAAATTAATGCAGGTCTTGCCAAGGTTTGCGCAGCCCTTATTGAAGCAAACAACTTTAGTTTCTTTGGGATTGATAAATAGCTCCAGTGACATCGAATATTTTTTCAGTATTTTCATCTTCTTCTCGATGTCAATCGGGCTATAACCAAAAACAACTATGTCATCAGCTAGCATGAGGATTATTATGTCGCATTGACTACCCACACTAATCCCAGATAGTCCTTGATCCCTCATCTGCGTTTCAAGTCCCTGGACATACGGGCTGAACAAAAGGAGTTTCTTTGGGGTTTCTTCTCAGTTTCCGCAAACTTAATCCAATGAGTGAGCTCATTACAAAGTGAAACCAGCCTGGCATTCTGGGATGATATTGTGTTCTTCTACCCAATCTGAAAGCCGATTACTCAGAAGATTACTATTATAGTTTAATTAATTATAATTATAATTATCTAATTAATAATAATTCGATTACTAGAAACACAATAATTATTAATGCCACTTCGATGTGCGGGATCCATGTGAACTAATTGTCGTACAAAATATAGTGAACAACGATATTCCACACATCAGGAACCCAAGCAGAATATATATATCAGACAAATTTAAGTTTCTTTGAACCATTTCAAAGACCCTTTTCAGCCCGGACTGCGGTCAAACATTTCGGATATCCAACTGAAAGCATGAGAGGAATTATTTTATTTGTTGGTATGGTTACTGGGGTATCTTCTTCTAAGAAGGATAACGAACTACATTGGAGAACTGTGGAGGATCGCAGCTCGCTGTCGGGTATTTTGGATGATTACTATACTGTTTCTTTGAACTCTAACTCTTCACAATACTGTATTCCTACCTGTTTCTTTCAATAAAAACCGCAATGCCCAATACATTTGATTTCGATTGATGATACATGTGCTGAAGTTGCCGGGCTGTTACAGCATTTTGGTAAATAAAACGTTGGTTCTAGTCCGTGAATTGAACCTTCAACAAGTTGTTGGCCAGATCTTTCCTCCAAGTCCTAGGTTACTCAGGTTTTGTTGCTACCAATCTAACGTCGGGCTAACTCCCGTCAATTAAGAGAACGTTTTTTCTCGAATAATGGGCAAGAACGGCAGCTGAAAAAACATTTGAACGAGGTTAATTGTCTATTCCCTTAGACGTCCTTTTGAGAAAGCCACTCTCTCAAAAACGGTATCCCAAGCTGTAAAATAATGTTGTGCGGTTTATCTCATACCGCTGCAATTCTCCTCGGTTCTCTTGAATATTTATGCTCCGTTTCCTACTAAAAAAGTAGAAATATAAATCAATTTGAATACTCAGTTCCTCCTCAAGCGCTTATTAACATCGAGCGGATGCTGGGGAACTCGAGGTTAAAAGTGCTGAGTGGAAAACTTGCTCTTACTAATTATTTAATAAATTTTAACTACTTTTTCTGAATATGTTGTTGACGTGCAATCACGAGAAAAGTATCCTGGCAGTTATGACAGTACCAGACCTTGTTAGGGAGACTGAGAAGGTTTCAGTTCAGTGCTAATATAGGCCTATTTTTATCGTTGGACAGACATACTGTAATGGACCTAAATTTTATTAAATTCGACTGAAGTTCGCTAACATTTCCTTGCTCTTGTGTCGTGTCAGTGGTAGAAACCCAAAGAGAAGTAAACCGAAGACGCCTTAGTTATTTATGAGTGAATACTTTGATTTGGAGCCATTACACCTGAATTCGGAAACTCTGGTGACGCAATATGAGCGGTTCGATATTCACTCGAAACTGGTTGGGGCAAGGAAAATGATGTACGGCACCTCGTCTCCTCACCACCCTTGGGTCCTAACAACTCTGCAACTTCTCTCATTTACTTGACATCGTCGCGGTCGAACTCGTCGGCTGAGAATTGACTGCGTTACTCAGTGCCCCAAAAGCGCGTCACTCCTGCTATCCATCTTCTCCCAACAAGCGGCAAAAGCCCGATCAATCGCATTCATTGATGAGAGGTTTATCGTCAACAACCAGTACAACACAGTACAACTAATGCTCTACGATAGGTAAGGCTCAATGTAAGAGGTATTAGCAGTTTTTTCTAGGAATTCTCTGTTATGATTGTCAATGAACCTGAATTCTCTTGCAAGGAACCAAATGGATCCAAACGGCTTGACTCAAATGGAAGAAAAGCATGTGTGCACGCTAAAACGACGAAACATCCTTCAGATGACAACCCGCGTGATCTTTTTCACTGACGAATTTTAAACTATGGACCAATATAAAACCGGTGGGTGCCAATCGTTCTGGGACACACATCATTGAATTCAGCGTCCAAAATTCAGTGGAAAATGATACCCCACACTCCTAGGTACCAGAAATCCCGATAACACATATTCAAAATGGGTAATATATACTCAATTTGACCCATAACTTCTTCAACTGGGTGCCAATCGTTCTGGGACCCGTTTTATTGAATTCAGCGTCCAAACTTTAGTGGAAAACTTTACCCCACAAGCCTAGGTACCAGAAATCCCGAAAACACAACTACAAAATGGGTAATATATACCCATTTTGACCCATACCTTCTTCCGGTGGGTGCCAATCGTTCTGGGACACACATCATTGAATTCAGCGTCCAAAATTTAGTGGAAAATGATAGCCCACACGCCTAGGTACCAGAAATCCCGAAAACACATCATATTCAAAATGGGTGATAAATACCCAATTTGACCCATAACTTCTTCCGGTGCGTGCCAATCGTTCTGGGACACGTATCATTGAATTCAGCGTCCAACATTTAGTGGAAAATGATACCCCACACGCCTAGGTAGCGGGAATCCCGAAAACACATATACAAAATGGGTCATATATACCCAATTTGACCCATAATGTCCGTGCTGTTTTTGGTAGTTGAAAATGTTCTAAAAATCTGAAATTTTGGTCAGGGGTCTGTTCCCACCCGAGACGGCTTCTCGAAACTTTTCAGCCCGATCGGACCAAATTTGTGGAGGGGGGGGGGGGGGGGCTAGGGGTCAAAATGAGTTTTTTGAAAAAAGCATTTTCGAGATTTTGGGCGATCTAGGCGAGTAGGGTGTCATTTAAATTTTGGACGCTGAATCCAATGAAACGGGTCCCAGAACGATTGGCACCCACTGGAGGAGGTAATGGATCAAATTGGGTATTTATTACCCATTTTGAATATGTGTTTCGGGATTTCTGCTACCTAGGCGTGTGGGGTATAGTTTTCCACTAAATTTTGGACGCTGAATTCAATGATGTGTGTCCCAGAACGATTGGCACCCACCGGAAGAAGTTATGGGTCAAAATGGGTATGTATCCACCCATTTTGTATGTGTCAGGATTTCTGGTGCCTAGGCATGTGGGGTATCATATTCCACTAAATTTTGGACCCTGAATCGATTGGAATGGTTCTGGGACCCGCCACACCCACTGTTTCCCCCATTCGAGGAGTAACCAACCCGTGTGTAAGAATTTACAGATTTTTTTGATCAAGACACCATGAAACGTCCAGAAAAAAATTTTGAGCCGAATCGGAGAGGTTGACCATTATCATGAAAACAGAGGTTGATTATTTAAGGAATAACCAACAAAAATGAGCAGACTTAGATGCTGACTAATGAGCAGAATATCGATTGAAGTTTGAATTCGCCATCCGAGAGGGGTGTATATTGAAGATGAGGTAAGAAGATTAAGGAGATTAATAAAGAGGGTTCGAGGACGATTAATAAAGAGGTTCCGTGGAAATGGAAGTGAGCATTGCGATTCATATTCGTTGGATCCGATTCGGTTGGTCCTTACTCAGAGTTCACCATGGTTATTGAAGTTTTGGGTACCCAATTGCAATCAAAAGTGGATGCGTGGAAGAAGAATGATATTTCATTGGGGAAAGCTTCCTGAATCCACCACATTCAGTGTTTTGGAACGCTACCGTATCTCACCTACGTACCCAATGTTGAGACGACTCATGCATAAATGTCACAGCATCTTTGCGTGAAACGGAATCACCACAATCTAACAACTAGGTACTAGGTGCTAGGTTCTATACTTCGTACTTTTTCTTCTTTCTTTCTTTCTTCCTTTTAGTCGTGGCACGATGTTCTTTGTGAATCCAAACAACGAATGGGTTCATTGAGTGAGGAACAAACGATCAGCTCCGTGATAAGTCGCATTCGGTACATTCAAAGTTGTTCGCCCCCCCCCCCCCTTCCTCCTCGCTGGTTCTGCTACCATTCGCTTGTGTCTTCCTCCGGCTCTCGAAAATCAAGCTCGAGTGGAGTTAGCTAAGTCCCGCATCGCGTGTGGTTTGTTGTCTCACTCACCCGAGAAACCTCCTGGAAATTCCGACTTTATTTCAACGCGAACGTGGTTCCGACAAGTAGGGGTTCTCCTCAGTAAGCGCTTCCCTTGAAATGTCTTTTTTTCATCAAGGAAAATATCGAAATTGTTATATAATATGAATAGAATATTTTCATCTCTGGCTGATGGGTCAGTCGGGAACCGAATGTACAAACCATACGAGGGGAAGAAAAGGGATATTTATTTATACTGGCTCACAGTAACGCTGGAAGAAGGGTTACCTGTAGCCAATTGGGTTTGATTTCCATAGTCAGCTGACTATCCCTTTAGTAGAGCAGCGGATCCTCACTTCCCTTCCGGGAAAATCATGCCAATAATTTTGAAAAGCCATGACATGGTCTACACAAAAATATTTAAAAAAATACATTGCCCAGTGGAACATTAGCTTTTCCATGGCCTCGAGAATATAATGTCAACATTCAGGAACCCAAAAATACTTGGTTCCGGAATTAAGAAATAATGTAAAGGTGGAAAGTCTATTTCATTATGTTAGATGGTAGATGCGCTTACGAAAGCATTATGGGAAGCCAAACAGAGACAAAACCCTATTTTAAGAAGCTCCAGTCAAAAACGTTGACTGATTCCAACTTCTGACTAGCTGCTACGCAGTTTCGGAAGTAAAAACGCTGCAAATTCTTACACAGGGGTTGGTTATTCGTCAGACCAGGCGCATAGAAACTAATTTAAAAACATGGGGGAAATGGAAAAAACGGTGGGTGCGGCTGGTCCCAGACCCTTTCCAATCGATTCAGTGTCCATGATTTAGTGGAAATGATACCCCACACTCCCAGGTACCAGAAATCTCATCAACGCATATTCAAAATGAGTAATATATACCCATTTTGACCCATAACTTCTTTCAGTGGGTGCCAATCATCCTGGGACCCACTTCATTGGATTCAGCGTCCAAAATTTAGTGGAAAACTATACCCCACACGCCTAGGTAGCAGAAATCCCGAAAACACATATTCAAAATGGGTAATAAATACCCAATTCGACCCATAACTTCTTCCAGTGGGTTCCGATCGTTCTGGGACCCATTTCATTGGATTGAACGTCCAAAATTTAGTGGGAAATGATACCCCACTCGCCTAGATCGCCCGAAATCTCGAAAATCCATTTTTCAAAAAACACATTTTGACCCCTACCCCGCCCAAATTAGGTCCGATCGGGCTGAAAAGTTTCGAGGACCGTCCTAGGCCGGGAACAGACCACTGACCCGAATTTCAGATTTTTAGAAAATTTTCTACTACCTAAAACGGCGTGGACGGCGTACGGCGTATGGCGGATGGACATTGACCTTTTTTGATCTAGACACCTTGAAACGTCCAGAAAAAATTTTTGAGCTGAATCGGAGAGGTTGACCTTTTGCATGAAAATATAGGTTGAGTATTCAAGGAATAACCAACCAAAAGGCATAGATTCCTACTTCCCAGACCATAGAAATTGAAAATAATGAGAAAAATTATGCATGGACGTTCAATGGAGGTGCGCTCTCGTTTGCTTGGGAAGAGGTAGGACTGCTAGCAAATACGCAATAACGAGCCAGGAATGAGCTCCTCACTCTGCACCCTGTGCGAATATTCAGTTGATAATGTCATGAAGCGTGCCATTACAGAGCGAGCTTACATCAAAACCTCCTGGAAGGGTCGGGTTGCTCTCCGATACAGAATGATTCAATCTATCTTGTGCGACATCCCAACAACTTACACTGTGAAATGATTTCTGCAGCGTTTTTGGTTGTACGCTACGAACCGTAGTGCCTGCACACTGGTGGTACCATAATTATGTCGGTATCAGATGTATATCAGACCTAGGAAATCTCCAGAATTATCTCAAAAATAATCATTGTTATCTCATTCTTGTTCTAGGTCTAAAATGATCTGTGGCACACGTTCCATAATCGCAATTGTAAGTACCTATCTACTTACTTATCACTATAAAAATATGTCATATTAATTCAATTAAATTCCTTGTTCATTGCTGCTACTGGTATTCTCGCATGTCGATTGTATGACAGGTGTTTTGTTCATCCCTCTCACCTGGTAGTATACCTTGCCGTCCTGATTTGTTAAATCGCGTTCTTTTAGTATAGGAATGTATGTTTGTTCTTCAGCCTGGAGGTTCCCGTTAAAGTTCCGCAATATCATGAACGTCGTCGGACGGAACTCGATTAGACTTTTCCGTTTAATGCTTTACAGACCTCAGGGGAGGTGGCCTCAGCCTACATCTTGCGGTCACCCGTCCGAGTTGTAACCAAACCCGATGTTGCTTAACTTCGGTGACCCTACAGTATTGTCAACCGTACGATTGTAGGTAGCCAATTTATTCGCCCCATGAGCGTTTTCGTGTCGTTGTAGCATTTTATTAAGAAAGGCCAACATTTTTCGAGCTGTTAATCTGATCAGAGGAACCACGGTAGAATGGAAAATTTACCTCAAATCCTAATGTAAAAAAGTGAACCTGAGAAGTTTCAGAAGCGATGAATAAGAGCCCATTCTGAGATATAAATATAATGCCTGCCAAGTTTTGCAGTTTAAACTAGGGAGAAAAAAACGCTGTGGCTACTCTCTTAAGGCAGATGTTTGAGTCTACTAATAAAATAATATGGAGCAAGACCAAATCTCGATCGACTAAGGCGTTATGCTCGGGCATCTCGAGCAAGGCATAATTAACTGATTCTTGTCTTGAAATGGCAAAACACTCGTACTTACGCGATCCCCACCTACCTTTTAATAATCTTTACTTTTAGTGATAAATGCGGCCTACGTGCCCGTGTAAATGTGTAGAATCGAGCATTGTGCCTACCTCGGTTTCCTACAGGTAAATATTCCGCTTGACGGTGCAGTTCACTGAGTTCATTGCAGGGCAATATTCATGAGACAATCTCGAATGGCTCCGTTCTCTAGTGTTGCGTAATTATACTTCGTAAATGTGACAGGGATTAGGATGCGGGAGCCATTACGGAATAACCTCCTCTTCCACCCTCGCACCCATCCCTTCTGCTCCTTCTGACGAGCTTCCCACAGAATCGTAGCTGGTTGTCTTCTCAGTCCACTCAAGTGGTAATTCGCTTCAGTTCCTACGATAAAACAATACCCCGCACGCTCTACATAGACTCCGATTGTCTATAACGTGAACTTTTTCCAAGGGGCTGTTAAACTTTACAAGGAAACCCCATTTGAGTGAACAGGATAGGAAGGAACATCTCCAACTTTTATCTCAGTTATTACCTTCTTGCTGATTTCATACCAGGTAGAGAACTCGGCCCGATTATTAACGTTTAGGAATTGTTTCCAAGTTTATATTAGTGAATCTAATCTTCCTACGAAAATTTCAACCCACAGGCGTTTCTTTTTCCTCGACTTTTTTTCTATTTGAACCGGAATACACAATAAATTGCTAGTATTCCGACTTCTTCAAAGGAGCTTTACCTCTTATTGAAAAGAGTCCACTTTTAAAATGTTTTCAGTGAAAATTGTTCATATCTTTCAATGGTTATTGTCAATTCATCATCTGTTATAGATACAGGTATAAGCTCACTAAATGCTGTCTCCTCGTAATATCTACCTGCAATATCTATGACACGAATGACACCTGCGATCAGCTGATCATAGATGTAATTAATAAATAATCTTAATAATTAATCCACTGAAGGCGGTACTAGCTGTCAGATGATTGTCCTCTTAGGAAAGGATGAAGATATTGATATATAATGTTCTTCTAGTATGCATCCACATAGTCCCAAAATCAATGAAAATTCGTGGTGTGATGGTCTGCTCACGATATTGTTTAGGCTGGAGGCTTTCCATGGATGATGGGTGTCTTCTTTCATATGATCCTGTGCGGTACGAGATGAGAACGCATTTTCGTTATACAGTGAGAGATTCTTGATTTACGGGACAGGTTCTCATACAGTTTTTTCTGCCTTGGAGAGCGACTCATTCTCTATGATCCCTGGGACCCGTATTGTGGTCTGGTCAAACGAAAGTAGCGTATGCGCGTTGATCCTTTGTGCTAATGAATCACTCAAGCGCTCTGACCTCAACATCCAAAAGAAAACCGCCATAAGCCCGCATGTACTGCACGAAGTATTCATGTGGACATCACAGAAACTCACTAGTTTCATTTAGTGACAGCTAGAATGGTTTTATGAAACGCAAAGGTAAACTTTTTCCGTCTCGCACTATTCTTTTAACACTAAAATTTTTCGTGATTTGAAGCCCGGGCCGTAAATATCTGCTGGCAACAACCTATATCGAAAGAGGGTTTAGGACAACGTGGCATTATTATTAAAAGTATATAAAAACATTGAAGCCAAGATGAAAATCGTGGGCTCGTTACTACGTGGTGATTGTATCACTGCGGTGGTTAAAGATGTGGTCAAGACCTCGCAGTTAACAGTTTTGTCCCACAATGTTTTTAACTCATAATCCTAGGTGGATTATGATCTTGCATGAAAGCGAATCATTGAAGTTGTATCCACTTAGAAGGATTATACCTACCAGTAATTTTTATAAGTTCACTTGCATACGTGCATACGTTCTGAGCAATTTATATGAAACGTTTCGAGGACCAACGAAACGCCTTGGAGAAAACACTGACAGTAATTTCAGATTTTTAGACAAACAGCTGCAGCCGAAACGGCCTAGACGGCAAACCAGGCAGTGCAGTTATGCAGTTAACCTTGTAACACACTATGTCGAAGTCATGGGCAAACGGCATACCTCAGGCATAAACAAGGAACAATAAAAACTATTTAAAAACTATAACCTCGTGTTTAAATAATTATCGCTACCGCATCTACAAATTTCTCACTTCTATCCAATTTTCAACACCAGAAGCGTATTGATTGAGAATGATCCAAGAGCGTGAGGATGAATACAGATCACTTGGGCTGATGCATATTACGGGAGCTTCCTTCGTGGATCAACGGTTTATTATGCTGTTGATGTCCGATGAGATGAATTTAATCTTGAGTCGGAGGGAAACTGTAATGATGAAATCTTCTTTAGCAAGGTTTTACTTAATATACATTTGCCGAATGTATTCCCTGAACAATAAATATGCTGCCAACAATCACTTAGGTTCATTGGCAGGGATAAATAGGGATTCTTACGAGTAATGATTGTCAGGATCAATTCCCAAAAGACATTTCGTTCGGTTACTGTGGTGTCAAATGAGAAGAAGAGCTATGAAGAGTTTCCTCGGGAACAACAACTTGTCATTGGTGTTGTTTACTGTATTCTTACCATTTGATTTGCGTCCCGCCGCTTTTGAATATACTCAGTCCTGGATATCAAAGTAACCCCATCCCCAAATCTGCGATGTGCTTCCAACCCATAAGTGCATTCCCCGAAAATGTTAACTACCCAAGTTGACGAGAACTATGGAGAAACTTTGATTAAACCCTGAACATTAGTTGCCGACCTCAAGTCAGCGAATAATAATTGTTCATCAACAGCCCGAATTGTTATCTTAATAGAATGAATAGCCTTCCGTGGTGATAAGATTTGGAAAGGATGAGATGGGACGAGCAGCGGTGTTCTTCGCCAAAGTAAATTGTTTCCATTGAGTAACCCGGCGGGTGGGCGGGAGGTTGATAAGACTCTTTCATTTCATTCCCTTCGACGGCTCGCTATCTAAATTACCAACTTTTTTGCCATTTTCGACTCGTCTTCTCGCTCAAAGTGTTGCAGTGCGACAAACCTTAACAACGGCTGAAGCCCTTCGAAATAATTAATGCCGATTGATTCATTTGTTCTCCCATATAATTAAAGCACTCGATTTCCGAGAGAAAAACTGAGATGTAATCAACGAACAATATTTGGAATGACCAATTCGATCTACATTGACGATAATTATCATTATTATTGGTGTTATTATTATCGTTTTGACACACATTCATTGTATGCCGTCCTTCGCCAGTGCGAGCGAGTTTTGGTGTGCTCCAGTGGAAGCGTGGTCGGGTCCAACAACAATATTATTCAACTCCCATAGTTATTATTACATCACTGATGCATAAGAGAATGAGTTGAGTTTATTGAGCGCTTATTGCAGGAATTCATCAATTCATGGAGTACTGCAGCAAAACGGTGTATTGAGAGGTGGTTATTAGTTATTTCCTACATATTTTTAAAAAATATCAATCATTTAAGTTTAATATCATACTAGGAGAGAAGGAATCTTTGGATTCTAACATCCATGAACAAGGGGCACTGCCCTCTCAGTTACCACAAGATGGGCATATCAGAGACTACTGTAAGCCGCCTACGATTTAAGGAGGCAGAGACAGCCGAACAGATGCCAGTTGCAAGGCACCGGTTGCATGGTAAAGGGTCCCCTAGCCCCGAATCATTCATCATGCTGGCTCCTGAGATGCTATCCTGTCATGGGAAGGCAGGGCGTTTTATTAGCCGTATAGCTATTGATAATTGAGGCTGCTTTTGGCACAATAGACCAGTGGAATTTATTTATTCATATATATTTAATTTGCCCATATATATTTAAACTAAAAGTAGACTAAAGATTAAATGGAATGCCGACCAGTACATCTATGATTATTTTTGCACTACCTTTGCGGTCCTCAGGAGTTTGTATTTCAGGTGTGTATGTCGGGTAGGCGTATAGGATATTTGACTTCAACTCCAAAAATATTGCCAATGTCAGAAATAAATTAATGTTATACAGGTTAGAAACGTGGGTTTTGATAAGGAAAATATTCTCTTTCATAAGAATACTTCGAAAATGATGTCTTAGCGACGGATTTGAAAGGCGCGGTTGGTGGCGTTTTATTCAGTTTTATTCGGGTCTTCCGGAATAATTTCTGTAGCATCCAGCGTATCTCATATGTGAAAAATGTCATTAGTGAATGAAAATACATTGGTCGTTCATGGGAATGGGACACGACCACTATCACACGGCTAATAAGTCAAAAACTGTCGCCCTCGATTCGATAGAAGAGGCCAACAGTCCAGCTCGATGACAGGAAAACAAAAGAAGGCGTTTGGCTAGCTCCTTATCCAATTCACGACGTTGGCCACCCCTTAGAAACTTGAGGAATATTAATAGGCTAATCGCGTGTTCGTGAATCTGTACTTATCATCGCTGCTCCGTTATCGTGTCAAGCGAGTCAACGTGATGAAAATTATTCAAAGAAAATTAGTGATAATTACTCTCATCTTCTGACCGGTGTCTTGAAATGTTTTTGGGTGATGGAAAAACGGGGTTAAAGATGCGGTCCTTGCGATATTATATTCATTATACATGCAACCGTCGTCCTTTTCCCCGACGTTTTTAAATGGAGGACGTAATGAGGTGTTTCATTTACAAGAACCGGACTGATGTTAGGTTGATGGATTATGGGTTAATAAGACAAAGTTATTATTATAGTCCCCCTTGGTATTTTTTCCTTTCTTGTTCTCATGTCTATTGGAAAGCCACGTGGACAGAAAGTAACAAGCAGCACTAATGGATGGCTTCGGAGCTACTGACATTCAAACTCGTAGTTCACCAAATGCTCGGAATTGTATCCACATTTTGGTTACCAGAATATTAATCCCGACCAACCTGTGTTTCCTTGTTGTATTTTAAACGCTGAATCGAATGAATACAACTGCAGTTCGTAGAGATACCTAATAGCCAGCGAGCCAGAGAATTTAAAATGAGTATTTTTCCCATGTGCAAAATGAGGTTTCTTTATTTAAGTCCATACTGAATAATACCTCAACCGTTGCCGTGTTTTCAGGACGAAAAAGAACAGGTGTTCACTTTCATAATGAAGTTGCCGTTTGAGTGGATAGCTGTGATATTCCTCATTTACTGAGAAATAACCTCCATGAAATCCAAGGTTGATTCTGGTCATGAATGTGCTCTGCATCGTTACGATCGTTTCATTGTTTTCCAAATACGCCTCTCAGGCAAATACACGAATGAACCACTCTTAATTGATCGATGTTGTTGACTAAACGGCATCAGGTAATGGGTTCGAATGAGTGATCATGACCTTTTTCACGGGCAACATTTCGCAGAGTTAGAACCACAAACTTTTCGGTCGATTCTCGGTACACGGCCAATTGTCAAGAGACGGGTTTTGCTTACCAAAGCTCTTGAATTTCTTGAATAGGTATCGTAAGGGTAATTTTTCCTTGAAAAATGCGCCTTAAAGCTTATTCATCAAAGAGTTCAATGACCTAATTCTTTTTTCCTAAGCCTAATCGAGAGAAAATTAGCTGATAACGAAACGCGAAGATCCGTTGTTTAATTAGGTTAATTGGCAACCAAAAAAGAGACTGGAGGCGCCTCATGAATGGTTTCCACCTCCCAAAAGGATCTATTTTGAAGATGGATGAAAGATCTGGAGGATAGTGCCTGAATGATATCGGCCGGGAAGAGCCGAGTGAAGGGGATGAAAAGGAGTGCGTGTTTGGAGAGACCTTTGCCTTCAAAAACCACTCTCCCTGGATTTTACGGTTTATTAAAAAAGCGAAAAAACCTCCTTGCTCTTCGAAACCAGCCTCTAAATCCCACCAGCTGTTTTTCGATTGGGACGGGAACCATGGGAAAGACAAATCCACCAAACCGTTAGCCCATATGATTCTGAGTCGCACATAATGTGGAATAATATGTTGGAAAATATCAAAATTTCACTGTAGACTCCGGAGATCTCTACAGACTGGTCCTGGACTTGAGCCACGACGCGCAATAACGAAATATCGAAATTCGGACGAGAAATTATCATAGGTTTTCCAAGGAGTGATATTGACTTTTTGTTTTCAATACCTCCTACACTCATAAATTTCCCTTGTATCTGCTATCAGAAATGTGGTTTAAATAGATACGCAACCGATTGTCACCGAGTTGTCAGTAAATAAGGTTTCCATATCTCAATGAATGAACGAAGTGAAACTTCATTCAGGTCATACATGTATATATATGTATGTAATATAATAAATAATGTGAATAAATTCCAAAGCTCTTTATACGAGCTCTGATGGGTACTATAAATTGTCTTCGTATAACTTATCCACTCTGCTTAAGGGTAGCAAAATTCAAATGAGACCATTTCTAAATTTCATCGTCTATGAATATTGCATGTAAATACTGAACTTCTCATTGATCCCTAAATTTGCGGGGTCAATATTCGGAATAATGGAAGGGGAACTTTAGTTCTGTGGGTCAGAGTGATATTGCTGCCCTCCCACATTTGCTGTTAGACACATTTCGTGCTCGGATCATTTTTTGTTCTACGTTATTCTGTCACTACTGGCAAACACGCATATTTTCCGTCCTATTCCTTCCATCAGGATGAAATTGGGTGAGTAAACGTGGGGTTAGCTTTGCATGAATCATCCTAATATGTGCTGCGAAGGAGAAGAATAATGCAACATTGATATTCTAGTCATATTCCGCTAACCAACCGAACTATATCTAACCAAGTAATAATTACAATCAGAGCTCTCGGACAAGCTCATTCTTGCTATTTATTTGTTACCGTGATTATACTATATTATATACGGGTTTTAGATTGTTATACCTCTGCTATACCGCTATTTTCATACTGCTCTTCACGACAAAAGTTTCATTTTGATAATTTTGTTTGGATGCTTCATTTCTGAGATTTTCAACTCTTACAATGTTTGTCGTGTTATTGATGTTTATCAATATGCTTCAGTATGCATACATGTTCTGTTCTCTGGCATTTCAATTAATCTCAAATCTCAAGATCCTACCTTTCAAACTATTACGAATGATTCTTTTTAGGAGTAGGCGAATGAATTCAGGCACGAGAATTCCTAACTGAAAATCTTGCCCGCCTTACAAAATACCTCCTTTATTCCACAGCTTTCTAACGGTATTATGTCCATTTCATCGTTAGAAAGCTGTTCATCTGATGATGTTTTTCGCGTTAAGTGTGCGAATTCTACCCTTTTGTTCTTTACGTGACCCACCGAAAAAAACCCGTGATTTTTCATACAGTAAGAAATTCCTGTAATCAGTATATTTTTTCGCCTACTTCAATTCGACATTGTTTTGAAGAAATCAAATCCTGGAGGATAATATGGAAAACACGTGAGAATTGGATTTCAAGAAGTAGAGAAACTAGCAAGTGTAGCAAGAAATACGCACTCTTTGTGAGGTTTAAAATAGATTCTTCCTATGTGGTAAACTAATAAACACGAATACCCTGTGTACGGGCCAACTAATCGATTGGGTGGAATTAATCTCAGAGCCGGTACCTTCGATGTTCGATGAGTTCAAGGAGTGTGCTGTTGTGTTACCCAACACTAGTCGTGAATTTAATGAGTGTCGTGGAATCGACATTAAAAAGGTTCTGGGGGCTGTGGTCGTCTCACGAACATGCAGACCTCGGCAAAGGGATCTCTCAGTGATCCGGTTGCAATTAAGGGTATTTAATTATGACGATGGCTATTCGTTCTCCGGTCGTATAACCAAACAAACATTGTAGCACCTAGGTACCGCAGCTCTCTACAATGAAACTTCAAAAATTCGGTCGGTGCGTATTTGCAGCAATAACTAAACCTTAGTCGACTATCGATCAGATCACGAGCGATTAAAAACCATACATGAAGTTATTGTAGTTTTCCGTAGATGATTAATAGAATAATACTTCATTCGTACTTTATAAATGTCTTATTAGAAGAATAGTAATAAAAGGGTGTATATCGCAGAACGTGGATTAATCAGCATAGTTTCAAGTCTGTGCTGTGTGAGAGGAACGCTGCGAGGAAAGGATGCCTACCACTACTTTGCAACAGTGAGCAGAAGTGTTCTGATGAAAACATAGTATGACTTCATTGGTATCGTGAATAAAATAACAATCCAGAGTTACGTACTCTCAAAGACAATTTTATTCGTTGATCCCTTAGTGTTAGCATTTCACGTATGTATTAGGGATTTACTAAGTCCACTCTTCTGGGTACTACAACACAAAACATTGCTTTGAGAGCAAATTTGAAATTATATGAAGCAAAAACATGTGAACAGGGCAAACCAAAACTTTATCTGAACGATATATTCCCATTCAGGGGGTGAACATAATCCGCTCCCTGGGGCATCGTAGTTTTGCTGGGCCGATAGATCTCATCGATACTTCACAGCATTTAGATGAGTCCTCATTGAAATGGGATTATTGCAATTCAATCCGTAAGAGGGCTGCACATTCAAAGAGGAGATTCATCTGACTTACCTTTGTGAGTAAACTGAATGAGCATCAATGAGTTGGGGGTTTATCGGGAAAATTATTATGAGCAATTCAATCCCTCCTGCCTCTGAGAATTTCAATTTATCGGGGTTTACCCATTGTGGGTCGAGTGTTCCAATGCGTTTGTCCTAAAAGTTGGTCTGAAGAATAAACCATTTCAAGCTTCCATGACGTTCAATTGCCTTGCTGCGAGTAGGCGAGCATAGGAACTCGTTTACTACCGATTAAACTTTGATTTTATTCCACTTCATATGTGTGGATGTGCACTCATCTCCTATAGTTATCCGATATTCACTGAGAACGATATATTTTATTGTTCCAGATATATGGCTGAGACGTTGCTGGTTCACTTCGTCACAATGTTTATACTGAGTCCCTTGACATACTTTGCAGTTACCATCTTCTTCGCAAAGCTATCAGGTACCTTATTCCCTAAATTTGAACCAATACTCTCTCCCTCATTTTCCGTGTCCTGCAATGTATTTATCGTACGAGTTAGCATATGTGTTGTCTTTGCACGTAATATGAAAACATCGCACGTCCTTTCACGTCATTTCGTTTTACGTGTTTAAAACCGTTCTCTATATGGTGCTGTTCTTTAATTAAAAACTAATTTTGTTGTTTTCCCGTTTATGCCGGATCCTGAAGGCACTGTGTCAATTCCATAGTCACACAGCCAGTTATGTTTAGCTGTATCAATTTATAGCTCACAGATTGCTCTAATTGACGTTTACGGCAGTGAACCTCTTTTATTTCACCGTTTGAATGCCTTAGTGATCTCCTGGACCCCAGTGTGCGATTGGTGAAAGGTTCTCTGGTTACCGTTCCGTCTCTGAAAACCAGCATGGCATGTCCATGAGTTGGTTCATATATATGGTTTTATTGATGGTTGTCTACAATAATTCATTCTGATAGGGAATTTGAATTCTCCGAGGTAAGTGCCTAACTGAAATATAAATAAAAACAAACTGTATTCTTCTATAAAATAATGGGTTTTAGAAATCATCCTTTGCTGCATGTTACCCGTTTTCATGCGCGTCTGTTAGTACATAAGTAATATCAGTAGGCTTAGCGTCCGAAATTCCGTAAACAATTACGCTTCGCAATCTCCATTATCTCCCACTCTGGGCACCGTTAGTGACTTTCAGGCTGGATGTGAGTTGGGCACAAGTAAAACCCAAATGGAGTCTAGTACAAAATTTAAGATTTTTGGAGCATTCATAATGTCATTGTCGGCCAGGAAATGGGTCGGGTTTTTTATTTTATTTATTTATTTATTTATTTTTATTTATTTTTTTTATGCCAATACAATGAGGTATTATTATACTATTATTTTAGGTACTATTATTTTATAATAATATCCCAATATCCGTCAATATCCCAATACTAGTTATGTGACGCATTGGCTGACTAGCGCTGATGGTATAGGCAAACCGACATTCCAAACATATTGATTAAACGGACCTAAATGAATTTGGGTGATTAGTTGGAAATCTCCATGACGTACGAAGCAAATTTTCAGAGCAATTGTCCGTTGTGCATAGGGTTACGGTTAGTAGTTCACAATCAAATGATCCATTTCATTTTGTACCTATGAGTCTTCATGTCAACTTTCATTCTTTTATATTTTTCCCTTCTCCAAAAAAATTAATTCTCCCTGTCGTGAGGTTTATAGAGTGAAGATACTCACTCGTTCGATATTAACGAGGGTATTTACTCTTAACCTTTCTTGTTGTTGGAATCATAAAGTAAATGATCCGTAGCTAATGCACGTGCGGGACCCATCTAATTACGGTTGGCAACCCGGCTTATCCTGTGCTCCAAACCCTCTTTCTAGCGTCCACCCACTGTCATTCCCGACGACTCCTCAGTTTTGCTTCATCCTAATAGCTCTCTGCTCGTGACACGACTGAAAGTGATTCATCCTACCGTTGATGCGTCAATTTGCCCCCTCCTCTTTCCAGTACTGTAACATACAGCCTTGCGCTTTTTCCCTAATGAGGCTTTCATGGAATCTACACTTTGAGCACGTTATCAATGAATATGAGCATTAGGCAGTATTACTCCCCCATTTCACCTTGTTGGTTATTCGTTTGCTCATGTATGAAGCATTTCATTCTGCGAATATTCATACTATAACTAAATTACTGACCGGAGCTTGAAGGACTACCCTTACCAAGCGATGGGACCTGATTTCGATCTCTAGCTCCGTTATTATTGAGGCCCATCTACTTGCCCACGACAATGCCAGAAATAATTTCCAACCCACTGCGGCTCGCATTTTGCTAAGGATTTCATTTCCTCCTTCTTTTGAAAATTTTAAATCTTTAAAACTTGAAAATGAACATCCTCTAAGATCCTATGTCAAAATCAAAGAAAATTACAGTTTGTGTTGAATTTTTTTACATTTTGTGCTGTCCTGATTCCACAATGTACCACCTCCGCTATCACCCTCAACAGAGGGCATGCTTTATTGACACTTGATAGAATCTATGATGTCAGTATCCAACCTGCGACGTCTTTCCTGCGCCACTTATCCTTAATAAACTGATCTTCCCACTTCATTCCACTCATCATTTTCACATGAGAAAACTCTTGAGTGGGATTAATTGGTACTACGTTATGATAAGTGTTGCCAGTGGGAGAAACGCGGGTTCCCAGCTTTCCTAACGCCGTTGGGTATTGATGTCAGAGAATAATTCTATTCTTGACCGAATAGTTCGCTCTTCGAATTCATTGCACAAAGCACCATTATGTGCTCTGATGGAGAAAAATCTCACTGTTCTTGGTTGTACGAAAACAAATCTCGATTTTTCTACAATTATAAGTTTCAGTGTTGCCCTACTAAAGACGATACGTACTCCAACTTACGAGGAAAAAGGGGTCACCTGAATAGGAAGAATTGAGAGGAGAGAGAAGAGAACCCCTCGATCATCTAGTATTCAGAATTATTCCATCGCTGGGCTACAAATGATCGTATCCTCCCCATCCCTGGTGCTGAAGAGGAGATAAGGCGGTGTTCGGGCTAATCGAGGTCAAGAATCGGGGACAGGGCCGGTATGAGGATCCTCTGCGTAATAAGATGGGGAAGAAAGTGCGACGAAGAGATGAAGTAGCGAGAGGTCAGGGAGGGGAGGGGAAAAGAAAATGTTTTGGTTGATCTAATGGGGGTAGCATGAAGGGGTTGAAGTTGTTTATCGTCCATCCACCAGAGGCCTCCTCTTTCTACCCACCCGCCATCCTGGGCCAGGGACCTCAGCTCGACTTTCTAGACTTCCTATCTCGCTTTCCCCGGGCCTTACATATCGTACGAGGTTCATCCGCGATTTGGGTGTGTCCGATCGTAATATGAAACTTGACTGCCTTACAGTCTTCAAATATTTGCGCCCTTCTCAGATCACCACTTCAGAGGTGAAAGACGATCAAAACTTCAAGATTTGTATTGTAGCGTCGATGTCACATCCAACCGACGACATTGGACACGACATATCCCTACTAGATTGAGATTGGTTATTGTTTGTACTTTTATTTTTCTGCATAAAATAGGCTCAATGTCCCTCACATTCATTAATTTACGTACTGGAGCATAGAAACGTGTGCAACTTTATGTGGGTAAACATTGGCTGTCATGTTTGGGTTTGTTCCATGAATTTCCAGAATGTCAATCTCTCAAATTCAGCCAAAAAATTGTTCTGGGCGTTTGTTTCCGGTGCTACTCAATCGATATAGTGAACACAATGTAATGGAAAATGACGCCCCATACGCTTCAAACCTTGATGAGCTTAAAAATCCATTTTCAATGTACAGATACACACTTTGACCCGCCTCCATTAGATATTATATGATCGGCCTGAAAATGGGTAGTTAGACTATCTCCACAACTACCGCTGCTGCTACTACTGTTCTATGTGCCAAATTTCTGAAAAGTTTTTCTATCGTGGGCAACGGATGGCCGACGGTCAGTTCGGATTTGGAAACTCCACCCTGCAAAATGTAAACGGTAAAATTTTAGGGAAAAAATTAATAGCTGTTACGAGAAACATGACTGATTGGAAACTGAAACGGAGAAAGGAGAAGAGCAGAGAGATTTTAGTGAATCAGTGATTGCAGGACCTCCACAGTGGATGATTACGTTTGCAGTTTCACTGCATCTTCTCCAGAATGTAGTCATTACGACCACGACGGATCAATCCTCTATTTTCGTTCGTAGTAGTCATGAACATGCAGATTGATAATATTGACCAAACCGAGTGAAACAGTGAGTGGAACTCGATTCTCAATCAAACACTCAGTTTAGTATTCCGTCTATCAATTTAACGTTTTTCGTGGTCCAGGCTCTCCATACTGTTACAAAACGTTGTTACGTTAAACTCAACAAGTCGACTCATGATGAAGCACCCACTCGGGGTTTGTAACGATTCTAACTCCTGCACGCAGTGCGGCCCATTTGATCTATTTTCTTTAGCTGCAGGTTTTTGATTAATCCTCTGCCAGTTGCAGGTTTTTGGTTGGTTATTCCTTGAATAATCAACGTATGTTTTCATGATAATGGTCAACCTCTCCGATTCGGCTCAAAATGTGTTTTTTGAAAAATGGATTTTCGAGATTTTGGGCGATCTAGGCGAGTAGGGTGTCATTTTCCACCAAATTTTGGACGCTGAATCCAATTAAATGGGTCCCAGAACGATTGGCACCCACTGGAAGAAGTAATGGGTCAAATTGGGTATATATTACCCGAGGTATCGTATTCCACTAAATTTTGGACCCTGAATCGATTGGATTGGGTCTGGGACCCGCCACACCCACTGTTTCCCCCATTCGAGGAATAACCAACTCGTATGTAAGAATTTGCAGATTTTGTTTTTCTTTCACAGAAGCATTCGCTCATAAGGAGAAACTCCAGTGATTGAGCAAGAGCAATACTTACTCGTACTTTTGAATTTTGTTTGGCTACAGTCGAAGATGGTAAAAATAATGATTTGCTGTCGTCAAGGGTATATTGCTACTTGGTCAGCTGGAGCTTTATGCTTTCATGAAAAGCGCTCACAGTACCTATATGTATTATACCTATCTATAGTCATGGACGTAGGGATGTATACACGGTGCAATGGACGTGTTGAGTGGAATAAAGTTTTCGCCGAGCACTACCTGCGACCTCGCAGCTTACAATCCTACGCGAGTACAATACCTACATGGTTTTCTTTGCCGTGAATGTAAAGCCCACCTTTGAAGTTCGTGGCTCGTTCGGTAGGAAGCATCATTTCCCTTGCCCCGCTCGGTTATTGGCTCTCAAAGGCCTTCCTTTAAACGTTGTTATTGTAGGAATTGCCGTACTCCACCAACGTTTTCTCCGCATGAAAAATACACTTTTTGTCAGCTCTTTTATATTTTTGCCGTGAGAAGTTCTTCTAGAAGGTTATTGTATCATCGTTCATGGCATCTTGGTCATGTCATGCGGCCAATTTCATTATATTTTAAGTGGGCTTTGCTGGTCAAATGTCCACCGACTCAAACATTTACTCTCATCTCCCATAGGTAGAAAGTTCCCCCCTACGTTCTCCCTTACTAAAACTTCAGTTTTCATATTTCACATCGCCAGAAAGTTCTTTTTATGGCTTGAGGTTGTGGGGAGACGTTCGACAAGAGCAAGTTTCGGTCGAAAAAAAAAATCTTTCAGAACTAAATCGTATGAATGTTCCCTCGTATAGTTTCACACGTGTTTTTTGTTGTCAGAATGCGCCTACATGCCAAACGGAGCGAACGCACTACGAGGTGTGACGCCACGGCCGCCTACGACCTCCAAGGAACCGTATTTCGACACGTCTGCTCCACAAAATGTGTCTGCCCTCATAGGGAAATCCGCCTACCTCACTTGCCGAGTTCGGAATATCGGCAATCGAACGGTTAGTTTATTCATCCTATCATTCAATCGAACCTTCACAATTGGCTTGTTTTGTCAATAACAATTCCAGTTGTTGTCAACCACATGTTTGGTGGACCCCATACAATGGTGACCTAAGTGCAAAGATCATGTGAGAGAAGTACGAGTAAGTATTAACTACACGAAATAATGTGATCAAAACAGTATTAAGTTACGTATCAAAAGTGACTGCAGTTTTACCTGGCCTACCAACAAGCGTATGCATACAACATCTATGCATAGCTTTACTGAAATAATTCCCTGCATATGGCTAAGACTTCCCTCGTACCTATTCATGGAAGTTGCCGCATTGTGATCCAGGGTGGTCTGTAAATTACTAACAGTAACTTATGAATTCCTTCCATGTGCGGTATGATAAAGTGTATCCTTGTACCATCACTAATTTCTATCCGCCGCTCTGAGTGGGGAATAATTGGGCTGCTGAGATACGAACGTAACTGCTCAACAAAGGGCTATATAAAGATTCCTCAAACTGATGAATTGCGGTTTGTTCTTTTGGTTGGTTATTCCTTGAATAATCAACCTATGTTTTCATGATAATGGTCAACCTCTCCGATTCGGCTCAAAATTTTTTTCTGGACGTTTCATGATGTCCTGATCAAAAAAGGTCAATGTCCGTCCGCCGTCCGCCGTCCGCCGTCCATTGTCCACGCCGTTTTTGGTAGTAGAAAATGTTCTAAAAATCTGAAATTTGGGTCAGGGGTCTGTTCCCAGCCGAGATGGGTCCTCGAAACTTTTCAGCCCGATCGGACCAAATTTGGAGGGGGTAGGGGTCAAAATGTGTTTTTTGAAAAATGGATTTTCGAGATTTTGGGTGATTTAGGCGAGTGGGGTGTCATTTTCCACTAAATTTTGGACGCTGAATCCAATAAAATGGGTCCCAGAACAATTGGCACCCACTGGAAGAAGTAATGGGTCAAATTGGGTATTTATTACCCATGTGGGTGACTTCAGCCGAATAGACAAACAAAACACATCGTCATATCCTGTTGTTTATAACCAGCTGTTAAACTTAGCAACCAATTTTGACCAGTTGCCTACAATTCTTTTTACTGTCCGAGCTTTTTATTCGTACCATTCAATTCAATTTAATACAATTATTATAGCCTTCTAAATTACCTACGTTTTCTCAATATTATATTAGTAAATTAGTGTCGTAGTGCCCCATAGATACACCCATCTTGAATATGTGTTTTCGGGATTTCTGGTGCCTAGGCGTGTGGGGTATCATATTCCACTAAATTTTGGACCCTGAATCGATTGGAATGGGTCTGAGACCCGCCACACCCACTGTTTCCCCCATTCGAGGAATAACCAACCCGTGTGTAAGAATTTGCAGATTTTTTTATAGAGAAAGGAACTACGAGTATAAATGAAATGATTTTCTTGTGTGCAACCGACTTCAAATCAATGTTAATTAGCCTTCATCCGTTCATTCGTGCTAAAATTGCTCTCATTCTTGTGTAGGGGCTGAGGTAGCTAATACATATTGAAAATGTTGAAATCTGGTTCGGCCTTTGAACACTTTTTTCCTCCCCTGCCTCGGCAATAAAAAACTAGTCTCGACAGGTTGCCATTACCTCCGCAGCAGTAGCCCCGACGTCTGGCATGAAAATGATAGAGGTGGGTACAACGGTGTTTTCTCTACAGGGGCTATAGGCTGGGCAGTGATGGTAGAAAACTGCCGTGGGGTATAAATTTTCTTCTTCTGAATTTGTTTAGCGGAATACTGCAGGCTTTTACACTCATATGTAACTCCTGCCTCAGCCACACGCCTATAAATCTCTTCTTGCTTTCTGAAGACCGGCGAAATAATATATATAATAGGTAGGAATACATGAAGTTCCCTTCTAACGGAACTCTGGTGTACCTTCTACGCTGCCGAACCGGCAATCTCATTTCTTTAGGTCGCTTTTCAAGAATGAATAAATCAGAACCGACACCACCGATGCCTCATTCGGATTAGCCTTACATGGTGGTTGGTAACGAGGTTTTCTTTTCATATTTCTCATCACTTTTTGTGTGAGTCTGAAACATTCCCTGTTCGTCTTTCACCATTAATTTTTTGGATTCGAGATAATGTGACTTTTGTTAAAGGCATCGCAAGAACATCATACGGGAAATGACTAGTGGGAGAGTCATACAGAATGGATCAAATTTTTGTATATTTGCAACTGGGACGAGGACTAAACTGTAAAGATTCCCTACCACTTCTCTCCTAAAGGATAAACTCCATAGCAAATAGACCGGGCTCCACGTAGTCAGACCGGTTCTCAACAGTTTCGAAGTATAACGTTCGTGATAAACGTATTTTATTTTTTTATGCACAACTCTGAAAGTGAAACATTGTCGAACCGCGATTTTTCGTTCAAAAGAGTTGCAACGACTAGGATCGAAAACTTTTTGAATTTTAGAATGAACACATGATGTATCGTGGCGAGCAAAACACCACAAAAGGCACAATCTCAGCTATTGCACACAACGACTGCAACTGTAGAATATCCTGCCATTTGATGTGGTCAAAACACCATGTCCCAAAGGCTGCATAGGAAATGTGGGCTACCTAGGCTTAGTAGTGGTCTCATAACTTTGTTCCTTCATTGACGCGGTAGAGGGTTGAAACCTTTTAATTTCGAGTCAAGCCGCAGCCCACACTGCTATTCCCGGCAGGCAATGTATATCCTAATTCGACTAAAATTGTCATGGTAAATTTATCCGTTTATCAAAAGGGATGAGAGGAAGTACTGGGATAATATATAGTGGTAATTAGTGTTCTGGGAAACTTGTTAGGCAAGGAAACTTGGGTAATTGTGATAAAACAAGGGGACGCGATGGGAAATTCAATATTCTAAATAGTTAGCAACTCCACTTCATGCCTGGCGAATTAGAGAGACAAGACAAGTTCTTAGTTACTCCAACCGTCATAACAATATTTGTCGTAGTCACCTGAAAACAACGAGGACATTTTCAGATGTGACTTCATAACTCGGGAATGAAAAAAAGTTGAAAATCAATGCGGAACAGAACATGAAATGCAGTCCCGTGGGAGAATTTTTGAAAGTAAAAAAAGAATATATATATTCGTATTCATTTTCACGTATTTCGTTCCCACAGCACAATAAAAAAATATGCGTTCGTTCACCAGTGAATATGCGATTCTCGGCTCTCCATGAATATTCATGTAAGCGGATTCTACGAGCTACAGGCTCACATCTTGGTTAGTGCCTAATCTACTACACCCTCGACGCATTCAAGCCAACCGTAAATGCCATTGGCTGTTCTACAAACACGTTCCACTAATTTTGGTGAGTCGTTGTTTATCCTAGTTCATCGATATCTCAGCCAACTCAGTTAGGGTCATAATGGGTACAGTGAAGAATAAAGTAATGCGAAGCTGATTGGCTCTGGACCGAAATCTATATCGCTATATCAATGTTGGCTCCTGAGAAATAATTCGACAGAGGATGTAATTTCAATAAAAAATCTGCTACCTCAGAACTGATTGTTCTGTCGATAACAGTATAGAAGGAATAAGGGTGGGGGTTAGAGTTTGTGGAGATTCAACATCCTCAATTCAATTTTGGATTCTTTAAGCAAAAAAGATTGGAATACCTGTATCATTTCAAGCATGGCTTAAGCGTGATTTGATCAATCTTTTACGGCTTGGAGGAAAGGAGGCAACTTGTGCTCTATCTAGTTCCAGTCATGAGTTATTGCTTCTCATTTCCCTTCGTTGGCTCTCGAAGAAAAACTAATTTTCAGTAATGGATTTTATAATCCACTCCTGGAGTAGCTCATTTGATCGAATCCATCCCATAATATATGCCAATCGTTGCAATGAATGAGAGAATGGCAGTCACCCCGAAAATCGGATCGCTACATTCTTTTTAATCATGATTAATCTACTTGTATCAAACAATTTTCGAAAACTAATATGTGTAGATCCCAGCAAGCAATATCAGTAACGCTGTTCAATAAAAACAGGATATCTTAATTATGACAGAATATTACCAACTCACACAGAGATATAATTTTCAAACCATTGGAGTTTTAACATCAGATTATCTGTTAATTAGGTATCATGTATAATTCACTCACTGCCATTTATCCTTTTAGATAACATAATACATTTCATAATAAAATCGATTTCGAATAACATGGGCGAAAAGAGTGTCAGTTATGGGTAGTTTTAAACTCATACGATAGAACTACGTCGATTTCCTCTTCATACAAACGGTTTCATGCCTATACACTCCCCCCCTTCCCCTTCGCCAAACGTTGGAAATTCGTTCAATATTGAGCTGCAAGAGCAGTTCTCACACAGTTCTTCATGAACTCACAACAATACTCGCGGGGGACCACTTCATTCACTAATACAATAATTAGGTACCTACCTATAGAGGTACAGGCCTTCTAAAATAATAAACTGTTTTGGAGTGATAAGCAGGGTTCGAATTATTTATCTGAGCTAATATACTGTTGCAACATTCACACAATAATAATGAACCCAAACCCACAACATCTTATACAAAAATGGTCACTGTATTCAGGTCCGTTCTACGTTTACATTCAAACTAGTTAACTTCATTCCATACCGTATTAATTTATTGTTAAAGGTAGGAAATAGGTAAAGATGGATTAAATTTATTCCATCTGCTCTTTGATTTTGAGGAGTAACTGTTTGAAGAATACAGTTTTCCCTCAGGGGATTCGGCCATAATTGTGGTTCTATCCTGATGGGACCATAAATGGCCAAAGTTTGAGGGGAAGGTAGGAGAGGGAATATATTGCAACTTGGTGAAATGAGAAACTTTTGGTTGAGAGAAAACTGTTCTCGGATATCTAATTACTTTTCAAGACTTTTTCAGGAATAAACTGGCTGAAGAGGCGATGGCCTTCATCGAAGGGAAAATCGAGTTGGTATCATTTTATAAGTCATTTCCCAAACTCTACGGTTACAGTTTTTATCAGAGTAGAGACTGCGAAGTTGCTCGGGTTGCATTGTACAATATAAACAGGTGCAACCTTACGCAGAGTTTCTTACCGTTATGAGAGACCTCTGAAAGTTAAAAACTAGAACCGATCAACTCATTTCCTTTGAGAACTCCCTGGATTGGAGAAAACCTTGAAGGCGATGAAGCAACACTCTCGCACAAAAACCCTCGAGTCGTTTAAATTGGCTCTTGAGCACGAGTGGTCGTGGTTGGTGATAGTTTCGAGGTGAGACAACACCCTTCTTAGAGCCGCTACAGTGGAGCCCTCTCGAGTGGTTCATTGATTAGGCGGAGGTTGTTTTTGGTGGAAACAAAAGAGTTCAAGTTTAATTACACTGCCCTGAGCGATGAAGGGGAGAGGACAGTAAAAACCGACCTCCCTGAGGCGAGGAAAACCCTGGCCACCCACAAGTCATTATACAGAGTGCAAATGGAGTCCACTGATTCTGAGGTTTACAGAAGAATCTCAATTAATAGAAGTCAGTGCCGCAGAATTCTCGCCTCCTATAGTGGGTTTTCTGGGCTTGGTAAATCGGGAAGAAATGAGCTGCGTTCTTATAACTCACTTTCTCCTGGAAATTCACTGCCGTAGTTCTCAACAGCAGTTGGTCACAAGTGAGCGCATGTAGGGACGACAATGGACCGGACGCTTAGTCGGAGGCGCAACTCATCACTGTGTCGCTTGGAGTGTTGTCAGCATTTCCCTGGGTTCCCTGGAATCCTCAGCACATTAGTGGGTTTCTGGTTCACTTCATCTCTTATGTGTAATGTGAAACATTTCCAAAATTTTGTTCTCCTCAGATCAAAAAAATATTGCTTTGGAAAATTAAATGGTTCATTTCATACGGCTAAGCATGTGAAATTTCGTCTCATTGAGGAAAAAACTGAAATCGAATTTCGATCTGACACTCCCAAAGGGTCCAATTTACAAAGGCAAGACCAAATTAAATTAATGTGGATTACAAATACATTGTTTTTGTATAAAACGAATATAAATACCTACTTGAAAAAGATAACTTGGAAGATCGTGTCGCAGAAGCGGCTAAAGTGGCTGGAAAGTGCTAGCACCTCCAACAGCGTTGAGTGGACAACGTTGGAGCCTCAACAACTGTATGTCATCGAAGGGCTTTCAAGACTGGGCTTTCAGGACAGTATTGTATATTTGAGTCAACGCCGGCTCATTCCATGGTCGCACTTCCTCGAAGGTTTTAATCTAAAGAAAACTAAGAAAACCCCAACTAGGGAGTATAATATCATCGATCTGAACCAAGAGAGAACCCTAGTTTGCCCTTGGAACGTGGTACATGACAAGAACGGGGTACGAACATTCCGTCTGGATGGAAATAAGGTAACATGATTAGAGCGATACCGTATTTTACTCATCCAGTGAGCTCAGTTATCCACCAGCCAGTTGCCAGTTGCCTTCGTGCAGTGCGTGTTTACAGTTCACTCCACATGATTAGACAATCAGTCATACTCTATTGGATTTCTCGTATTGTGAGCCGATCAGTACTTAATCCAATACATCTCAATTGATTAGCTCTCGCGGGATCGAATTACAAATCCCCTCGCTGGGAATCGAGGGGACCAACACTCCACGCGAAAAGTAACTTACGCCTCCCTCCTTCACCCTTAAAAATAAACTATTATTTTATTTTCTATTTATTATTTTTTTTACGACAATTTTTATTTGCACAATGTTAGGTTAATACATCATGATCAACTAATAAGCGATTTCAGTCTGATAATTTATGTATGAATAATTACACTGGGGTTTTCATTCTTCTCGTAAAGTTTGCATTATACAGTAAAACTCACACGGCTGGATCAGCTCGTGTGGTTTGTTTCTCATGAGTCGTCTGAGTATATCATCCGTGCCTAGGAGTCGAACAGCCTCCTCGTTGGTGTTATGGTGAAGCCTCTCAATGTGTTTGATGGCTTGACTACGAAAAACCCCGCTGACATATTCCATTTGGAGTGCGTAGTGTAGTCTAAAATTGTCGTGGTTGCTCTGAGTGGTGCAACCCCAAAAATCGTTATTTGTCTCGTTTTCTCTTTTGGTTATGCAATTTCATGAGTCTAGGCATGGAGGTGTATTGCCGATTCCTACAGTACGAAAAACGCTAAACCCTTGCTCTCTTGAGGCACTGGTTTTTTAAAAAAAGTGTATCCTATCAGCGGTCTGAAAAACTTTCACATCTAGTCATTGAGACCCGCGAGAGCGCGTTACTATCGATATGCGTTATGAATACACTTGTGAATCCTGCATTCTCCCATTATTTCAATTGAAGTTCACATTACCACTCCTAGTGTTTCCCTGTCGGCCAGTTATGTGTTCTCGTGTAGGATGTTGAAGTGCTGATTCTAGAGACTGGAGAACTTTTCGACAAAATCCATGATCAATACTAGTTTCATCGTTGAGATGGAATGGACTTCAGTATTTTTGTCTACATAACCCTCGAATCTCAATCAAACGGTATCCCGCTCTCCTCCACCTCTCTTGCTCCTCTGTCCTTGGTCGTCGTGAACTGAATAATCATGCTCTTCCGATCGATGAGGATAACAATGGTCCCAGTTTCCAACCATCGTTCTTAGCATGCAATTCAAGTTATGTTGAGAAGTTAATGTTGAAGTTACAGTGGTGCAGGAAAGGTCCTCTCTTGCCCCATTCCCCGATATCAGACGTACCTTCCCCCTCTGAAGGTTAATGTGTTTTGAATGGCTTCCAGATTTTTTTTTCTTGGTTGGTATAAGAGTTGGCTGCAAGTTCTCCATGATCTGTTTTATTCATGGCAAAGGTTTTGGGAGAGGATCATTACAATTGCCACTGATTTTGAAAGTATTGCAAGAATAAATAGCCACCCTCGTATCGAAAAAGCTGAAAACTAGTAACTCTGATGCTACCACAAATTTTAATCATAGTTTTACCATTACTGGAGAGAGATAGGACCCCTTTCACTTCATTTCTCAAAGTTTATACGCTCGATCGTATACTTCCGAACCTTTATAGCCTGTTTCTTCTTCTTCTTCTTCTTCTTCTTCATCTTCTAAATGCTTGTATTTACGTGTAACGTTGGCGTGACGCCAGGTGAATAGATCCAAGCCATCTATGAATACCAACCTACGTTCAGCAGCAGTTCTTTAGGTTCTGTTTTCCCCCAATTAACCCCCTTTGATTGGGAAGAGTTCCCATCGTTAGGACCTCACCAGTTCCATACAACTACATATCGAATTTTTTCTTTAATTATATTTTCAGCAACTATTCCAGAACAGCAGACAACTATAGCTACAGATAACTGCCACAAAATAAAGACACTATTGATTTTCATCCATTCAAGGCATATCCAGACTAACAGGCAACACGGCGATCAGATCCCGCTTATTGCACCGTATTTTTTGATAAATTCATTTTTTGGAGAGCAGTTTACTTTACTTTACTTGCATATTAGCGATCAGAGCATTTCAAACGGTATTCAGACCATTTACGAGTGAAAATCTTGTAGGACGGATCTTGCAAGGAAAAAACCTGAAAAAATGCAGGTGACAAAAAATAATTTATTTTATTTTTTAAACCAATTTTTGAGCATTGAAATTGACTTAAAAAGGCGGAAAATCATGAAACAAGAATAACTCGTTTGGAAATTAATTGAAGGTGGCAATGAAACGAGCCCGGCTTGATCGAAACCGAACATGTTATTTATTTATCAGGTGTATAAAGAGCGAAGCCCAATAAAAACAACATACAATGTGTCCTTTATCAATAAGCGTTCCTTGAATTGTCTTGGATTGCCTGTCTCACATACCATCGGTGTATTAGGAAATTGGAATGAATGATGAGGTTCAGTCAAAATTAGTGGAGTACGAGAATGATACAACAAGGTTTCAGTTGGTTTACAGACTGAGAGGCGAAATTGGTGACATTGGGTTCATTGTATTTGTATTGACCCCTTCCTCCTCTTTCTCCTTCCTGATGCTGAATGTCATAGCCTCCGTTCGAGCTCTGTCTGCATTTGAATCGTTTTCAGCCCCGTTACCCCAAACGGAGGTTACTTATGAATAATGATGTTTGAATAATGTTTTGATCGGGCCCTTGTTTTGAAGGGAAAAAATATATGTTTTGATGATGTTTTAGAAATGGGTTTTCAAATTTTCCAGGGATTTAATCATGAGGTGTGTCGCATTTCGGTACCAGTTGAGTTAGAAACCAGAACCAATCGACGCGAATCAGAGTTTTTGTTTCTTGTTTCAATCAAGCAGGGGCCTACTCTAAAGACGTTGAAGATACACTTTCCTACTTGAACGAGATCCTCTTAGATCTGTGTGGCATTTTATATCAAAATCATTTGACGAGCCATTAAGTTGTGTTAGTACAATATCAATACATAACGCGGCTGTTTGACTTCAATGAGTTGAATTTTCCACGTGTGAGTATAGCATAATGACCTAAATGTCTTAAAGAATGGATGTTTTAATCGCTCCGAAGCTGGAAACAAATCGCCTTCCATTGCAAGCAGCAAGCAATAACTGTTGGAAAAGGACCAGTGTATTGAGCCGGAACCACCACCCCATGTAATGATAGCAATCAGATCGCACAATGGAAGCGTCTCCCTCCTGGATCAGTTTTTGGTGCGCCTGAGCGGAGGGGGGTGGTTTCACCATCGTTTCACCGTTATTGAAGATGATTTGCAAAAGCAATTCTCATCGCGGGAGAAGAGGCCAAGATCGTCCTTTCGTTTGCGGGCTAATAGCTATCAGTGGGTATAGTCATCTCGAGGGGTGGACAGGCCACGGTTTAATCCGCTATGCAAATCACCGGCGAGAAGACCGTTGCCCGATGTCCTTCGCGTCGGCCCTCATCCCCTTCGCCACAACACGACGCGGCCGTTTTCTCGAATGAGACCGACCTTCGGCCCTTCAGGACCCCATGGAAGAGTCACGTCTCGTTCCGTCGCGTCTCGGACCCCCCCTACAACACCTCCATTGGCGTTAGGTACAACCCTTCCCTCTAATAATATTCTCCAACATAATTAGAAAACGGATGCGGTTTCCACTTCTTCTTCCCCTACAGCGAGTCCCTTTGCCCTTGTGCTATCTTTCTTCTGCTAAGTAATGCAAACAAAGGTTTCTGGTGGCCGTACGCCACCAGTTTAATCTCAACCACTCTACTCAGCGTTTCATGTTTGCATCCGTGAAACTCGGCCGGGTTAGCCTGAATGTCACGATGTTTTAAGCGTGCCTGCGGTGCTGGTGAAGTTTGCTTTGCCTCACAATGCAGTTGGATCTGATGCTCCTGGTTGTGCGCAGACCCCCACTAATGGTGGTGAGTAAGCGTTGAAATGAGACAACCAACAGTTGATTCGTATTTGACGAACTAATTTGCTTGCAACTTAGAAAGAACAGAGAGAGGGCGGCTTGACCGTATAAAATTTACATGATTCCGCGTGCCGCAATACCGAATGATTTGAGAGGTTATTGAAGGGAGAACTTTGCTGTTTTAATGTTTCAGCATAGGTATCCTGCGACTGATGTGCTCCTAATTAATGTCAAAACAAACTAATCAAAACATTCGAATGCTAACAAGTTGGAGTAATTGAAATTGTTGTAGGTGGTGCCATTCTTTGCGTCACAATGCTATGAAGCTAGTCCGAATTTTAAATGAACTAATATTTCTTCTAAAAAATTGAATACCCACAACCGGAAATATTTTTACTGGGGTAAAGTGATGTAAAAATGCACCATGCATCGCCCATTGTTTTTTTTTTTTTTTTTTTTTTTTTTTTTCTAAAGCTGTACCAAAGAAGAAACAAACGTATGTTCTTCTGAATTGATTTTTTAAAAAAGGCATAATAGATTTCATCAAGGATTGGAGGGGAGGAGGGGATTATAAAATTTACTGTTATTTGTTAATGCCATATAATAATTCATGAGTGCAGTTATCAGGATATAGAGGTTTTTTAATGTAGATGGAAAATGTCACATTTTGGGGTGGATCGGAAAGATCGACTTCAGGTTAGAAAGGTTAGAAGACATATCCAGAGCCTAGGGAATAAAGAAATCATGTGAATACACTCGTAATTCAGCTAAAAATTATGAAAACGGGAGAAATCAGTGTCAAAAATAAGAAGAGGGGAGGACGGTGTGTATAATCAGACAGGTTGTGCAGCGGCTACTGGCAGATGGGCGATCACCAATTTTTTGGAATTGTACATCCATGAATATGGACTACTTCTAACTGCCATAGCAGGCGGCAGGTTGGAATGTATTTCTTTTCAGCTTATTGAATTTCAGCAGCAAATCTCGGCAAGTTGTCCGTCAAGAAAAATATTAAATGGGACTAATTTCGGTCAATGATACACGTCTTTTTAATGTTCACTCTAGATTCGTCATTTTGAAGCTGAGAAACACATTGTACTGACGCCGTCTATACGTTTGCTGCAGGTATCATGGGTGAGGCATCGAGATATACACATATTAACAGTTTCAACTTACACCTACACGTCTGACCAGAGGTTCATGGCACTTCATCATCCCATGGACGACGATTGGACGCTTCAAATCAAATGGGTTCAGAAGCGGGACGCCGGTATCTACGAGTGCCAAATCAGCACCTTGCCCGTTCAAGGGTATTTCATCAACCTCAATATAGTTGGTGAGCATTTCTTTCAGTAGGATTACTATAATACATTTCTTGTTTACAGAGGTAAATAGAAAAAAAAACAGTCAATGTTAGCTTTTTGTCAGATCAACCATAATCCTCAAATACGATCGAAAAAGCACAGTCGAGTTTTCGTTTCTTCTATTTGTATCGTCCACACAAGACCGCGGTTTGCCATTGTGTACACTGCTGTCATTCATGTTGCTTCACATTACTCTCAGGCTCCAAAATATTTTAAAAAGGGTGAAGGGGAGTGCACGAACTTTCTGTCTGTCCATTAGAGGGTGCAGTACTTGGTGAGGTGCTTACCATTCGGCCATGAAGCATCTATGTAACTTTTTTGGTTACACTGAGTTACTCACCCTCAACCCTCTCTACCACTAAACTGGAGCTACGCTAGTGTATTTTTAGGCAGCTCGGGATGAGATTTGATTTCTGGATTACTAATTAAGTTTGAAACATAGCTATGGGTTGCTTATTTCTTCTATACGAAAGCCCGTTGTGCTCGCCGAAAATCTCAAGAAATCTATAAGCATTGAACTAAATAAATCAATTAATAATCCCTTGGTGTACAGGCGTTCGCGATTGCGATTCTCAACTCCCACACCTTGACGAAAAAATGTCTCCCATAATTGTTTCCGCCGAGTCCAATTTATTTCACTTCCATGACTTTTTCTGTGTGGTCGATCCTATCTAATTAAAACTCTCTTCATCTCCTTTACTTTTCATGTATAAAATACTGTCACATAGAGTGTATAGGTTTTTATAAACCATGTAGACGAGAAAATGAATTAGACACAAGAGAATTTCTCGCTCACAGAAAATTGCTGTGTTTTTACGGTGCGTCGCCCATTTAAGCAAAAATGCAAAAAACCTTACGCGTTACGGAGAATACTTTCTCAGATTATACGCTTTCCGACGATATATATTTTTAAAATGTATGTGTCAAGGGAGAAAAGAAGGTTCTGATAACGACTACGCAGGTTTCAAAGGTTATATACACAAATGATCTGAAAAACGTCGGTTTTAATTCTTCAAAGGCTGCTTACAAAAAAAAAAAACATTTTTTACGACCGTGCATAGTTATGAATGATACCCGCAGTCAACAAACATAGGTTTTCCAAAACAACGTGTTGATATTATTTACGTTGAATTTTATAATTTGATGTTGTCGTGGGATACATGGATTCGAAGTAAACAATTCGAGGCCCACGGTGATAATAAACAGACCGTTTCATGCCTGCAAAATGTGATATTTTCGAGTTTACAATTTTATGAAGTCGATGTAGATAGTGAATATTATGAAAGTCAACGTCGGCTGAGGATCACATAAGCAGCCTACCAATCTATGGTGAGTACAACGGTCAAAATTGTTAAAAATTGTTGGATGGGAAGGGGTGATGATACATCTTCAGAGGAGAGACTTAATGTATAGTCAGTCATCTCACAATAAAAATTTTGAACTTGGTTTCAGAGCACAGACCAAAGTCTCCTCGCACATTGATGCACATTGATTATCTCCTCTTTAGATAGTTGTGTACCTCCCAAAGAATTGTCGCTTGCCATTTACAATAGGTGAGGCTTGTCATGCTGAAACACCAGCATTATTTAACGCATGAATGAGCCACAGAATTGAAAATAATGTTTTCTTTGTGTTTTTGGTTGAAAAAAAAGTTATTCGAAGGTCCTAATAAAAGAAAACTTGAGCAATTTATTGATTCCTCAATACGATTAGTGGCCTTCACAGAATCCTCTCCTTCCTGGTGGAATGGGAACAATGGCATTTGTTCTACAGTTTTTACAGTTTTTTACAGTTCTACCTCAACTCCTTCAATGATCGATTTCAGCCAAACATCGACAACATTTTCTTCTTTCTCATTTGTAGTGACTTAGGTTTTTCTTACCCGGGTCCATCATCGAACTCTTTGACACGACTTCGGTGACAATGGATGACCTGACACTCGAAAAAACATTTTACTCCCTTTTTCCAAATGAAGCGGAGCGAGATGGGAAATCCGACGTATTGCAGTATTGATTTAACAAACTTCGAACGGCACAAGTTCCTTCAAATTATCGCCAATATGTAGATATGAATAAATTTACTGGTGAAGAGGGGATACGATCGCTATGTTGAAAACATATTCCGGGTGTTTTTATAGAACCCAGTACGACGCCGGCTCCGCATTCCACAGCTATGCCAGTTCTCCTGGACTTATTATACCAAAGGATGTATATGGACTACCAAGGTTCGAGAAATACATACACAGGTCATATTGATGGAACTTATCTTTTTCTCACATAGTTTTAGAATGATTAACCGTTGAATGTCTCGTTTTCTAACCCTGGATTGACTTAGGAGTTCATGTGAGAGTGGGTTATGCTAATACTGTTAACTTATTTCCGACGCTTGATCCCGAAATTGTCATGCTTGATGGGTGGACGATTCACAAAAACTCCATTTCCGTTTGTCAAAGTCATCAAAATGTTTGAGGCTTTTACTTATTTGGTTTTGCAATGTTATCGTTGAGAGGACCAAGTTTGCGTTTTAGTACTTCATTTTGAAATGTGTTAGTTCCTTTACTTCATGGGCCTCACTACTTCCTTTGCAAGTTTCGCGTGAACTTCTGTTATCCTTCATATCACTATTATTGTAGTTACCGAAATTTTCCCTTTAAATTAATACATACCAACCTAACACTGTGAATTAGGTGAGCGGATTGTCGAATACACCGTTATCGTTCACGTTTTTTGCCCTGCCGGTAGAACGCGCTGTAAGTCGGCACCTAAACCACATGTCTATAATCTCAAACAACACAGCTTGGAAGCAAGATATCAACGGAAAGGTACAAAGTTGCGGTGATACTTACGAAGACTACCTTCATGTATTATACAATGTACGCAAGTAGAGCTGTAGGTGATTGAACGGAAATTCACGTGCGTATATCGTCCGGTTATGGGCTTGGAATTGCCTTGGTGTTAGTTCAATGCCCTATTTAAGGTGAACTTGAATGCGGAGTGATCAATTATTGGACTTTGGAATTATCCATGACATTTCATGACAAAAGATGTCCGTGAGTCATGATGTCAACCTCGAACCCACAGCCAAACTGTTGAGGTGAACTACATTTGTGCATAAAAGCCTAACCTAAAAAAATTACGCAGGGACCATTGAAAACCAGATGGCAAATTTGAGGTCCATTATATTCATATCTGAATCTAAATTTGAATTTCAAATCTCATCAATACAATACATATTTTCAAATGTTTTAAGGTTCTTACAAAATAGATTCCAAATTTGTGAATAAATAAAATGATATCTACGCTAGAAGTTGGAAAAACTCCGCGTACTTGTAAAAGGGATGCCCCGCTGAAAAATAAATCAACAAGATTATTCTTCGGAGTAGTTATTTTGCGATATGAGTCGTAATTGTCGAAGAGGATCAAATCTACGAATTATTGAGGACAGAAACCCATTCAGCATCCAACTTTGGGTGCTGTGGCTCTAATTTGTAATGTTGTGATCATACAGCATAGACATACGACCACACATTTACTAGTTGGACACAAGCTAGGGAAAAAACCAACGCAGTAGGTTGGCGATTACGATTATTGGGGATCTGTAAATAAACCTATAAAAGTGTTAGGACGAAAGCGGGGCTCTAACACAGATTTTCCCGTTATCCATCTGAGCTATTCCGCCTTTATAGCCCTACCAGAGTGTTCATATGGAACTATAATCAATCATTGCCTCAAAACCTTCTCTAACCCTCAGGCACTTCAGTTTCCAACCAGGACAAGAGAGCTCTACTTTGAGTTGTGCCCTCAATAAGTAATTAATCACCTAGACACATATATTGACGGTTCAGAAAATACATATTTTGGGGTTTCTATTTGCATCGACTTGGTAATCGATTTGAATTTTCTCATTTCAGTTCCGACTGCATCAATTGTCGGAGGCCCAGATATCTACGTGAATTACGGCAGTACAATCAATTTGACGTGTACTATCCGACATAGCCCGGAGCCTCCCGCCTACATCTTTTGGTACTACAGCAAAGAAGATGACAATACGTCTACAAACTCCCCGTCGACTAAGGGTCCAGTTAGGGTATGTTCAATTTCAAAGTAGTTTCCATCATTTGTATGATGAGGAAATTAAAGAGGTGTCAACGTTGTCACCAGAGGATTCCCGTTTATTCGTGGTTACTGAGCCATTATTGGCGGGTAAACAGCCGGTGTAAACCCCCATTTTGCCGCCAGATAACCATGCATACCGTGATCATGCCCTTGTAGTCAAGGTAAACAATGCCCATGCGGTTGCCGCACATCAAAGGCTTCATTCAGAGTCAGTCGTGGATCTATTGAGGTTGCAAGTGGGCTTTGGGAACTTAGGTGTGTATGAAATGATAATAATTTGGATGAGCTCATCTCGTTGGATTAGATATATCAGGGAATTTCTGGGTCAACTCAACGTCACAAGGACCTGGTGTGGAAAATGAGTACGTTCTGTGAAGACGTATAATAAAAACTAATAATACACGAATTAATAAAATAATAATAAATAAACTGATAATGAATACTGATAATAAATCTGATAATAAATGAAACTAATAATAAAATAAATAACGACAAGCAAGCACAGGAGTTCAATGTAACTCCACGTAATCGATACTGTGGAGAGGTGGCGGGACGAATATTTTCAAGGGCTCTCAAACTCTCATAAAAAATTTGGAATACAAATTAATTCAGTTTTTGTTGTTGAAGGGATTAGAGACATGACCGGAGGAAGGTTTAAGCCATGGAGAGGGAAATGTCGGTACCTAATTTCACTTATTTAAACTTACGGTTAATGTGTTCTGCATGGAGAACTCATTAAGTATTCAGTCAGCAGAAATCCAGCGGATTACCTCTCTTCCAGTACAGCGTATCATTCAGATTCCGTTGTTTTAAACCCTAAAACGATGATAAATGAATACAAATTATGGAAAACCCTCGTTAACGGTTGATTCACTGCCCCTCAATATTCACAGCGAAAAAATTGTTAGTAGAGAATCGAGTTGCGTCTTAAGGACCCAAATTGGAATATTACAGGGAGAGAATAAATATAACATCAAGTAATAGCTATGTGACTGATCCACTACGATAGGCGATGGCAGCCTCAGCGATTGGCCAGCTTACTTGTTCTGTGAATAAAAACAGTATTGAGATCTTAATCGGGGTTAGATGGCTGGTTTTTAGTTGTGATGAGCCTGGAGTTCCTTCTTCTAAAACAATCATTTTTTATTACTGAACATGTATCCGTAGCATCGACTGGCTAATGTGACACGAAGCTCGAACAATGCCTTTTCTGGTACTGTGGACCTCATGCTCGTCATCCGATATTCGTTCATGCATTGGCTTGAATCAGACGTCATTCGAAATGAGCGTTATATTCATTCTGAAATTGTTCAACGTGTTGCAGGTAGTGAGTTACGACTCCGAAAGAGGAGGAGTGAGCATAATCACGGACAAAGGTGATGTGACCACGAGTAGGCTCCTCATAACTAATGCGTTACCTACTGACGAAGGTCGCTACTCGTGTAGTCCTTCCAACGCTGATATGGCTACGGTTAGGGTACACGTTCTTTCAGGTAGGTTTTTTTTTTTTTTCATCATAACTTCAGAAACAAAATGATATGAAGTACTTTTTGTTTGACTCCATGAGTTTACTATGCCGTTTGTGTATTTCGGGAACAGTACTGAGAACTGCTGTTAAAAATGCTTATAAGATTTAAACTTGTGTCCAAGGTGAGAGTCCAGCGGCAATGCAGACGGGTGCTTCTAGCTGGCTGGAATGTCATGGAACTACCATCCTTTTGTCAACGTTCCTATCGATTTGCGCTACAGCGACGTACAGCACCTGTGTCTAGCCATAAACGTTGTGAAATGCTCTTTTTATAGTGTTCGACATGTTGTTCGTGTATTCTCGTTAAATTTCCTTTCGGATAACCTGAAGTGACCACTTCAGAGAGACCAATTTGATTATTTATTAGAAACGAAGTCAAGCGTTTTGGAATTTTTAAATATTTCTAGAACAGTTGACGTGCAAGCTCTAAACGTTGAAGTGACTTTTCCTCGAGAACCTCAGTTGAAGTTCTATTCCATTATTGATGCATCGACTATTCAACGCATAATGGTTTCCATCAATTCACCCTCTCCTGGTAGAAAACCTTACTTTTTGAAGAAAAAAAAATATTATCTAAAAAATAAATTATAAAAAAATAAAACGGTTTATTAGAGTTAATGAAAGTTTGTATCGTGCTGAATTGTTATTACCACTCTCAATTAGAACCTATGTATCAAATGTACAGTTTTCTGTCCAACTTTGTCGCTGTTATGACCGTTTTGGTTGATATTACGTACGGTTGTACGAAGGCCAAGGACCTAATTTGATTGTTCTATTGTTGGAATACCATTCAGACTTGACGGTTTGTGTCCAGGCGTTCTCCTCAAAGTTTGTCCCAAATGTCAATTTTGATACCTGGTTGGCCACTAAATGTCAAATTCCCGTCTTAACTGGAATTCCTAAATAATTAACCACGTAACAACTAATTTACGTAATTTCGTATCAAATGAATTTCAAGGTTGGGACTTGCTAAATGAAATGATAATCTCAATGATGAGGGACGGGGTGATTTTCGCCAGTTCTATCTATTGTCTCCTCATATCTCGGACTAGCTGCTGGAATGTGAGGCTTTGCAACAAGTTATTTTTGGGTGAAGTTAGAGAAAGGAAAAACCATAGTGGTATTCACCGATAGAATGATTAAACGATATTATGTGTCTCAGTGATTTTGTTTTAGGGGGAGCACTGATTCGCTGTTTTTCAGCCTACTCTCTTTTGGTACCTAACACCCTGTCGAAGGATGCAGCTAATACAGCACTATCATATCGCAAATAGGCTCCCCCTCCCCTAGACAACCTGGGTCACTTGTTTTTATATCCTGAATGAGCTAACCACACAGTTCAAGCTGGCTACCATTCATGAGCCAAAGGGGAACTGTCAATGTGCTGTGCTAACATAGGTAGTAACACTCAACTCCACCACTTCCCTGGTGTTGTAGATCATACGAATGCCCCCCCCCCCTCCAGCGCCCCTAAATCCTTTCCCATTCTCTCCTATTCTCCACTTTTTTTTTTAACTATAATTGTTGTACATTTTAATCTAACTGCCAATCATAAGGGGAAATAAAGCGCCCTATTTGAAACCCAGACGTTAGAAATAAGTTCTTACAGAATCCGAGACATTTTAAATAAGCATGTCAATAATGGACAAAATGCTATTCCACATGATTCGTCTCATTTCACGTCAAAAGGATTTCTTAGAACTTTACGATTGCCGGAACTAGGGAAACCTCAAACAAGATAAGGGTAACCTTGGTTGTAGGATAACACTCCCAGGCGGCAAACTCATCTTTCCTTCGAACGCAAACTTGTTTTTGTAATAAAATAATTGTTTCACATCGATAAATGTCAGCTTTCCTAGAAAAACAAGTCCAACCTTGAAAATAAAATATTATAATCCTATCAGGCTACGACAAATACCGCCTTTTCGTTCTGCACAAACTTTATGAAAATTTATAAGTCATAAATTTAGTTTTTTCATAGAATAAGGACCTATATATCTATTTAAAAAAATACATCTGATACGTAGGAAAAAGTACAGTGTTCTCAGTGTAGGTAGATGTAATATATAGCAAATGTCAAATAGAAATTTACAAAATTATATTCAGCATTATCAGTCTTATGTAATGTTAAGGCAAGATGAAGATAAAACCGTTATGTGCGTCCATTTTCACTATTTCCTGAGATGAGTGTGTAGTTTAACTAAACCTCACCAGACGACTGTCCAGTGACTTCTGTAATCATTTTGTCTACATGGAGCCTTTGTGTGGAACACTGAACCAAAACGAAGATTTAAAAGCGTCTTACTTCGTTTGCTGTTAACGTCATCATGTTTATAATGCAGATGTCTATTTCAAAGGATGTTTTTTTTCACCTAGGCATACCCTTGCCTTGGCGAAAGAGTTAGTCACACTTATAGGTACCGATCAGTCGAATGTTCATTGAAGTGATCCAAAGGTGAAGCCTCATTTTAACGCTGTCACGTCAGCTTAACTGAGCCGGCAATTTATTTTGGTCAAGCAGACAGTTCGGATTCATGCCTCCCTTGATGTGAAGACGAGTGGATCTTCCGAATTGCCATGAGATGAATTCTGGCACGTACATAGAAACTATGGACTAAAGTATCTTGAGTTCTATTCAGAGACGATGATAACTTGTTGCTGCTTGAACCATCCCCTCTCCCGTTCTTTGATTTATCTCCAATTTCAGGTTGCTCCACTTTTATATCTGACAAAAGATGATTGATCATCGAAGATCAACGTTCTGAAATTTAAGAACAAGCGGTAAAACTAATCAAGATTAGAATTATTTGGTAATTTAACAAATGAGAAGTAATCTGAGCTCTTTTCCCTCCCTTTTACTTTATCACGTAAATGTAATGCCCTTTGAAACAGCTATACCCAGATGGGGTCCCCTGGGGTCCTCTTGGTATGATTACTATTTCATCTATACAGGCGCCTACTCGGCCAGATCCAATCGTTTATTACACTGTTAGGTCTCAACCTAACGTGCAGGGGCCGTACCACGCATTAATTGTCACTGCTTGCTTATCAGAAAATTGAAATCCCTGGCTGCTTATCTGGTTGGCTGCCCCAGTTCAATAAAGACGAGGAGGAATGGTCTCAGCATGATTTTCTCGTAATTTTTTGTTGGAAACCTATCAAATGTAATCTATTCGTTCATTAGATCTATTGCAGGGAGGTTCCATTTGTTGGAGGATGAGATTAGCCTCATGTCCATTCAAAACGCAGGAAAATATTAACTCTATTTGATGAAATGGCAAATAATTCTGAACTGGCACTCAAAAGCAAAATTTCCTCCAGTGGAACAAGAGCTACGCAGGTACGTGATTTTGACTAATGCTCTTGTCTTGAACAAGAAACACAATATTTATTTGTGAGGAGGTGATACAAAATCTTAATATTGAATTTGAGCGATCCATTCCACTGCTATTTTTATGAACCTAGTGGCCCGTATATTAAACCACTAACCCTACACTCCTCCAAGTATTTTGGTTAGTTTAAATCAACCAACTATTTGTACATGAATGTATATATTTGATTGTAAATAAACAAATATTTAAAAGCAAAACAAACATTGCATACTGTTGTCTATGAATGTTATCCATAAATAAATTTATTGAATGAGTTTCTCTCATCAGTTTCAAAAAGATTTTGCGAAATCACTTTTATATTATCATATAGTGAGTTGGTTCATTGTAAATTATTATCTTTTTTTTTATTTCATGATAATATAATCAGCTGTTGTGACACTTTGCAGCAATAGCTCTTTGTTACCACCCTCATCTCCCATCTTCTGGGAAATCTACAAAAGTGGAGTAGCCAACTATTCGACTATGACCGGAAGCCGTGTACATGGGCGATCTAAAGTTATTCTAAATGTTAGACTATATGAATTCAGGGTTATCAGAATATAATGATTTGTCCTAGAATTTGTAATTCGACGTATCTCAGACGTTTCCTTTGAGGCATGTCTGCTGACACAGAAAGTGCAAAAAATTGTTCAAGCTGCAAAAAGGCCAATTAGTACCCATTAGTGGAAATCAGAAAGAATTTAGAAGCAACCCTGAAAAAGGTTTCAATAATAAATGGTATGCGCTCGGTGACTCAACCTAACAAGACGGTTTGTTCAGTCTCCCTGTCAGGTGATTTGACCCCCGTTAGACGACCGAAGGCAACGAAAACTAATTACATAACGGAAATTACGTTTCCTATTCAGGTTGTTTCGCATGTCTCATTGATAATGTGAAATAATTATTGCCGTTTTCCATGGTGGTTGAGTTTTGTTGTTAGAATTTTCCCTTCTCTACGAACGCAGAACAAACATTTTTCTGAGCATTTTGGTTGTAATTGTATCTCCCAAAAGTAGAAAAAATACCTAACTTTGAATAAAGGAATTCTTAGGCCATGACGGCAGAGTGCTGTTGTTAGACGGACATGTTGATTTAGGTTTTAAACACATTGAAACAACATTGATGGGGAGGGTGGAGGTTTACACGAAGGCTATATTTGGCATATTTGTGCCAAATGCGCACATTGAACAATCCTTCTTACGCATTGCTTCAAATTCCACGTAGAAGTATAAACCGAATATTTTGCAGCTTTTTTCATTAGCCAATCTCAGCGTAGATCAAAAATTGTTGAAAAGCTTTCAAATTTCTGGTTAATAGGTACCTAATTGAATCCAGAACTCGCACGGGGTAGGGGGCACTGTAAAAACTTATTCTGTATCTTCTATATCAGTACCTACCAATTAACTATACCAATTATTTGGTATGTTCTCCGATTTTCTAAAGATGTGTTTGTAATACGAATCAAATTTGTCGCATTATCGATTAGGAAATGATGGACTCTTGATCACGAAGTGGCAAGGTTCCGCTATAAGCAATCTCAGGAGTTGCCTAGACCATTCACACTGTCAACAACACATTCTCAACTACCGAAAGTGCCTACCGTTTCCTGCATAGTGTTGTCGTCTGGCGTCACTAGCTGCTCCAAAGTCCATGGAGTCATTCAACTCTGTGCACAATAATTGTACTGCAACCGAACAATACCAGCTCAGACGTTCACACGAGGACCAGTTCAGTTCAGGTTTTCATACAGCCATGCCGTCCACATCACGCCAACATCAGTTCTTCGAACTTCTGAAAGTGATTACGAATCAGGATACTTCGAATTTCTCTTCTCAAGGCACCTCCCTGGGTAATAAAGGTACCTCGCTGGGTACTGGGCTAAATTTTTTGGAGAAATTCGTCAGCCAAGCCTTTAGCGCCGAGCCAGTAGACTCATCGACGCCGAATGTTTCGCGTGAGTAGCAAGAATGATAGGATTATTTCAATGAAACATTAGAAAATTACGGCCTGCGTAAAATGAAAGTAGAAACTTGTATTGTAAAGTACTTAGATTAGTAAACTTATCTTTCACTTGAATTTTGATTTCTTTTTCTTTTTTTTTTTTTTTCACAGCCAGGAAAAACGGCATGAGGGATCACGAACGCCATTGCGAATTTCAAAGTGAGTGATTTTCTCCTCGTGTTTTATCACTCCCAATCAGGCATCACCTACTCCCGAACGATTGTTTTCGATTTGCTCTCCTCGTTCTATAATAAGCGTACAATATAATAAAGTTGTTGATGGGCACTATGAGAATCATACTTGAATTTTCAAACATACCTTTCATATTCATTAGGAAGTTCACTCGACACCAAGAACCTCGCTGTCGCTCATTGAAAAAATTATGAATTAATGAATTGGGTCATTAAATTTATTGCTGTGAAGACGAGCCCGGATCAATTATTTGGAATGGGGTTTCCTCGCCTTAATCTTTTCGAATGGTTCTGAGGCCTACAGGCATTTTTTCATAGTTTTAAATTTGGACCTTCCAACATGTGTCATGATCAAGTAGAAAAAAATCTGCAACTGATCACTCGCTTATTTTTTTAATTAATTAATTAATTAATTAATTATTTTCCAGGACGGTTTTTTTTTACTATACCGAATATACGCTCCATCAGTCCCATTCGCAAAGATACCAATGAAAAACGCGATAAGTGCCCTACACACTCTCGCAGGAATGGCAATAGAAGGAGATAGGTGAGCATTGAACTATAATGTTTATTATTGACAAACTTATCAAGGTGCTATCTCCCCAGAAGCAGTTCAAATTACAAAGGCTTTGTTTGTAGTACCTACCTTGTAGTGACCTGACCAACAAAAACACTCTACTCATAAAATATCTAGAGGAAAATACACATCTTAGGAATATCTAAACCCCTTCAGAATAATTATGAAGATTGGTGTTCAATATTTTTTGGAACCTGGGTATCACTTTTCACTCGTTGTAATCTGAATCAATTGAGAAAATGTTTTGACCTTTTTATTTATTTATTTTATTTTATTTTTATTTATTTTATTTTTTTTTACTTTTTAAATACTTATTTTAGAAACTTTCAAGACACGCTTTACCGCTTTCTGGGATTTTTTTCAAATACTTATTTGGATACTGTCAAGACACATTTTACCACTGCTCAAGCGAAAGCGGTCCGCGATCCGTATAGAATAATGCAATATACACACATATACATTCGTGCTGTAGTCACACCGACTACTCGATACTAGTGCATTACCTGTGATCATGTGTTTTAGACTATTTCCCATTCTCGAGGTCATACTAAGGCCACATTTTCCCAGAAACTCAACTAGTGAGTTGTTCTCATAACAGACGTCAATCTCTCCTAATTGTCCCAAAATTTTCATTTCGAGATGTCTAGATCAAAACGCTATAAATTCTTTCTCTCCGATTCGGCTCAAAATGTTTTTCTGGACGTTTGAAGGTGTCCAGATTAAAACAGTCCAATGTCCATCCGCCGTACACCGTCCACGCGGACTCTGGCAGTAGAAAATTTTCTAAAAATCTGAAATTGAGGAACTGAGGAACCCATTTCCGGGTCTAGTTGGTCCTCGAAACTTTTCAGCCCAATGGGACCAAATTTGGACGGGGTAGGGGTCAAAATGTGTATATGAAAAACTGGATTTTTGGCGATCTAGGCGAGTGGGGTGTCATTTTCCACTAAATTTTGGACGCTGAGCCCAATAAGACGGGTCCCGGAATGATTGGCGCCCTCCGGAAGAGGTTATGGACGATAAATCGATTGAAATGAGTCTCCATGCGCCTGGTCCGAGGTTTTGATCTGGACTCCTTGAAACGCCCAGAAAAAAAATTTTTTTTGAGCCGAATCGGAGATTGACCTTTTGCATGAAAACGTAGGTTATTCAAGGGATAAGAAACCAAAAAACTGAAATCTACGTCTACTATCCATAGGGAAATTTTCTAAAAAATTTATATTTCGGTCAGGGCTTTAGTTGGTCCTCGAAACTTTTTGGCCTAATTTGGGGAAGGTTTGGGTTAAAATGTGTTTTTTAAAACGCAATTTTCGGAACGTAGGAACTAGGCGTGTGGGGTACCATTTTCCATAAAATTTTGATGGCTGAATCTTTTGAGATGTGTCCAGGGCAAAAGCTACTCACCGGATCAAGGAATGGGTCAAAATAGGTATTTTGAAAATGGGATCTCGAGTTTTTGGGCCCTAGGCGCCCGGAGTATTATTTTCCGCTAAATTGTGTACACGATTGGAATGAATCCTGGGTACTCACTTTTGGTCTAACAAATGATGGACCAGTACTATTAAAAACGATGTGCCTCGTGTCCTAAATCTCTCTTAGCTCTATCGTAAGCACGTTATGTCATTCCATTTGTTCATGAACTGAAAAAATTTCCCGGTTTTTCAGGAAAGATGAAAGTTATCTGGACAAGGACAATCAGGGGACATAAAAACACGCGTCATGAGAAGAGTAAAAAGACGCCTGACGAATGAATAAGGGTGGGCGAGATCCATAACTTTTCATTTTTATTAATTTGTTTAATTATTTCATTACATGAGGTGGATACATCGGGAGATGGTATCCAGGTAACCTTGTGGTAGATTGATGACTGGTACCTACATGTATTATGTGCTTAGTACCTACGCACTACTGCAAAGCATCATTTATTTTTATGTTTATTTCAAGCTGTATAGAAATGAGGTTATAAGCTTGTAACATTAATACTATTGACAGTTTAATTCGAAAATATCAATTATTATTAGTTTGACAATAAAATCCTCTGAATGTCCAATAAATGAATTACTTATACCCGATGTTTTCTATTGATCATCGTCTCTGATACACCTTTCTTCTACCACAGGATCTTAAACTACGCTACACAGGATCTTACAGGATCTTAAATGTACAGGTTGAAGAGGAGAGGTGTTGACTTGATCATCTCAGGCATGGTTTTTCTGAGAAACCATTTTGAAAGAATACTCTCATTAGTTTTGGTAGCTGTATTACATGATAGATGAGCAAATTTTAAGGAGAAATGAGCTTGAAAAATGACAGTTTCGTCAAATCTAAGGAATAGAGTATAAGCAATTATATTTACGCTGCTGGTCAAAAGTGAATGTATTGAGATGAGAGCCTAACTCAGTAGGCTGGGATTGCCAATATTATTTGAAGGCCCCTTCAGAGAAAACTCTATTAGGTGCTAACTCAACGCTGGGGGCCCTCTGGGGGAACATGTCCTGATTACACATTGTGTACTGCAGGGATTTTTGGACCGTTCGAGAAAAAAAAAGTTTCAACTGTACAGAAATCTCAAAGAACTTTATTGATTGCTTAATTTAATTGGCGTCCAAGGATACAGCATCGCTACAGTCACTAGCCATCCGCTTTTCAACCACCTTCTGTAAAATAATATACTTCGCATAGGCATTACAGGTTGCGTCATGATCCATTCCCCGAAGTATTCAGGTATTCTCTACTCGTTATCTTTTAACTCATTGATCGCTTCCAATAATAAAGAAATACAAGGCCTGTCGATCACAAACTCTGCAGCTAACTTTGTAAGAATACTCCCATTTAGAAACGGTCTTCACTCGACAAAATGACAAAATCTGCAAATTCTTACACACGAGTTGGTTATTCCTCGAACCAGGCGCATGGAGACAAATTTAAACCTCGGACCAGGCGCATGGAGATTAATTTCTCCAACATGGGGAAAATGGGGGAAACAGTGGGTGTGGTGGGTCTGGACCCATTCCAATCGGTTCAGGGTCCAAAGTTTTATTAAACATTTTTATGCTGTGTTTACTTTCCAACTTTTCTTCGAGCTATCAAACATTCTTGTGCTTTAGGTACTAATTTTAATTCATAATTATTGAAAATATCAATATAACAGGCTATCGATCTAGTTATAGTGGATATTTAATTAAAAAAACTAAAGATTTCATTTAATCGCAGTTTTAATTGAATAAAAATGTTTTATATTTATAAAGTTTATTTCTATTGTAAAATAATATGTTTTAATACATATTTTATTAAACTTGAGTGGCTCAGAAATATTGTTTCCTTATTACAAAGAAATTGAATGCAAGTTGGTGTACTTGATCTCACAGATGAATTGCGCCCAACCAAGCTACAAATCATATTGCGCCCGTCGGAGGGTTAAGGAGATAGCATGCAGTTGAAATTTCAGCCACCAGGCAGCACCGCCGTCTTCTTGATAATGGTTTGGTTACAACCAACGAACCAATCAGTTACTGTACGAATTGCTAAGCGACCCCAGTCCCTGTGTGAAGGAGCGGAAAAGATGCTGTAAGTTTGTTTGATTGGTTTTCATGTAAAATAAGGACGTTCCTAATTTCAGAGATGGTCAGAACTCGTTACAATAACATTGCTGTCTGAATAGTTTACTTTCCCATTCCAGTTTCAAATCACTTGTTGCGAGTTGTTCGTGTCGCCATCCTAAAGAAGTATTTGTGGCGCAAAGCCACTTTCATGATTGCAAGGACGCTCCTCGATTTCCCGTTTAATCCCTTGTTAATCGTTAGATGATGAAAAGTGTTAGTAAAAATAGGAACTATACAACTTTTTCCTACCGTACCCCCTCCCTTCTTCTTTGCCCATCAACGAATCAATAATTGATCTATAAATTATTTATAGAAATAGTAAAGGCGACCCACACAAAAAGGAATAATTTATTTTAAAATTCGATTTCAACGTCTCGCGTTCAGACGTCTGTCGTCACTTATGCCGGGTTCATACTCATCCGTTCGGGAGTACGCAGGTATACCTCATACTTTCATTCGGTCTTTTGTCGTTGTTATCGTCGTTCCGACGAATTTTTCCTGCCAGGGAGATCCTGAAGTTCCCCAAAGTACCTGGGTATCAGGACCGAATAACGCGTGCGATGTGAGCAAGCACAATACAAATTATAGGTTTTTTAGTAACCGGGAATTTAGCTCGATGACGTCACGAATGGAGGAAAGGCTCAACCGTAGGAGCAAGCTTCGTGTCTCTTCCCTATGGGCCAGCTGTTCTTATCACGGTTATCAGGCGCAGTGGACAGTTTGATGCAGCTGTTTCTCTTCGTTGTATTGCCTCTGTACTCCTCTGTAGTTCCAAGCTACCCCAAAAGTGATAAGAAAGTTTGGAGTTCATCACCATTTCTTCCTTTTTAACCATGGTGTGTATGATATGGGCTCTATCGTTTCCGTGCTACAATGGAGTTGTCAATCGTGTTCGTTAATCAACCCTGCGGAGAAACGGTCGTGCGGAAGATGCGGAAAATATCGTGACGGCCAGTCAGCTCCGACCGACGGCTCAGTTGTAAATAAATTCGACAATCTTCATAATGCGTCGACCAGTGGCACCAAAGAGAACTTCTTGTCTTTCAATTACGTCGAACCTCCCAACATTTACATCCTGAACAGGTAAAAATTCTTAGTTACTACTTTTTCTTAACATTCTCCAGTGTGGCAACGATATTACTTATGTTTGCTCTCCCCCGGAGTTGTGTTATACGATAAGCAGTTCCTCTGTAAGCGGTCAAGTACTGCAATAGTAACATATTGATAACATACTTGTTTTCTCTAAAATCCGACATTGTCGAAGCCTTAGGTTTGTTAGGTTGTACAGTGTCGACTCAAAATCCATGAGTCGATGTTCTGGTGACGTGAGGAGCCCGATAATTTCTAATGAAGAGTATCTATTTACCTGGGCATATTAAGTCTAACTTGCCTTGCAAGGAATCAACTTACGAATTCTGTGCAGAACGTATCGAGACCACCATAAATGGCATTCCTTCTACTAAATCTTCTAATTGTGTAAGGGCTGGAGCATTCACAATTATTGCAGTTTCTGTTTTAGTGTCAATTATATTAATAACCACCTCATTAACTTCCTAATTTATTCCGAAATATTCAAATCGATTAGAACTTAGAGCGTCGTAGATACCTTTGATCGACTTCAAGAAATGTCACAAACTGGTGCTTGGCTCGCTTACGTTCAATCGGTTTTGTGATGACGAGATCTAGCCGTAGATGAGCGTCCTGAAATCCTTGAAATGTCTCTCTTGTGACTCAAAACTTGTTCCACCTAGGATATAGCACCAAGATTACCAGCTCATTCGATGCTCGAACCATCCAAATTAATTTATACAAAAATTTGAGCAGACGCGAGGGTTAAGGTTGTTAATGTCAAGTTCGTCATGCATTCAGAATTGAGAAAATGTATCAACATTTTTATGACTCTGAGAATGATTTCGGTTTTTTTTTTTTTTTTCTGGGATTGGATACGTCAAATGTAAAATATAATGTTTCATGATTTTTATCCAGTCTCCAGAAAAGCAATAAATTTCAACCCAGGTTGAATGTGGGTGGTAATACCATGTAGCTGTTTTCGTGGAGTCAGGGATAATTCAGCACACATGTTCTGGGGATAAAGCGGTGTATTCTTTGAGATACAACTTATAGGCTTGGAAATATGTGTGGACAATAGATATCTGGGAGAGGAATGCCAGTGGAGATTCTTCTATTCCGCTGTTCCACGCATTCCAGGCGGATAATGATGGAAAGGGGCATAAAGGCTCCATGTTACAAAGCGGGTGAGGCATTGAGCATTTTTACACACTTCTTAGGTAGGTTCTTCAGTAGTCTCAAAAAATAACTTTGCCATTGAGCATTTTTACACACTTCTTAGGTAGGTTCTTCAGTAGTCTCAAAAAATAACTTTGCCATTTTCTGCAAAATTTGTATCACAATTTTTACTTGCACATCTGTTATTATTATAGTAATAACCCATCTGTTATCACTATAGCTTAATTTGAACCTAATCAAGGATGTCTAGTAAATGTTTGATTTATGTATATTTTTCAGTTGTGGTAATCCAGAGGATGGCAAGTCTGAATCGTCTTTCACAAGCTGCATCTCAATTGTGGATCCAATACTGTATCATGAGGTCATCCATCGGAGTCTCAGCCTGCCAGTGTTCTCTCGAAAATGGCGGTGCAAGAATTGTGGTTTGACAAATCGGTCTGTGACGCTATTTTGTGCTGCATGTGCAATGGAAGAAATGTCCACTCACGACATATTTGTTAACGACGACGAAATTAAGGAGAAACAAACAAACCTAAACAATATTTTGGACAACGACTGTCAAGAATATCCCATCAACAAATCTCCCAAACGCCATAGTCTGTCAGTTTACGAAAAAGTCAAGTCAAAAGTAAGTCGCTCTCTATCTAATGGATCTGTGGTACACAAAAAGTACACTGAACCTCGTCGTCCAAGCAGCTTACTTGTTGAGAAAAATGTCCTGGGGTTTGACCATATGGATAAAAATAGCAACTTTGGTTGCAGCACCGATGAAGAAGACTCTGCCATCAAGGATGATAATGGAAAAACATGGTCTTGCCAAAGATGTACACTGTATAATAGTTTTGATTCAGAGAGATGCGAAGTCTGTGAAACGCCAAGGAAAAGTACGATTACAATTCCTGGGACTTCTAACCATGATAGCAATAAAATGACTGACACAAGTATGGTGATCAGCGTACCTGAGTGGAAGCAACGAGAGTTTTATAAAACTGATAAAGTCGAACAGCAAACTAATTCCACAGAGCTCTGGCAAAAACCTGTTTACCGGAGATCTCAATCAGAGTTGTTGGCCAATGAAGTAAACAATTTTGATTTGAGCAATAGGTCCAATCGGCTTAGCTTGGGTAACTCAGACTTGTCTAGCATGTCGAAATCGGCCGTGCGGGGATCAGTGAACAACCTCAACCTCCAGCTGTCCTCGTCTCTGAGCCGCCAAGACTTCAACCGGTATTCTTGTGTAAAGAGTTCTGAATCAAGTAGCCAGAGTTTGAACGCCAATGAAATAATGGCCGGGAAAAGTAATGTGCTGTCCTGTCTAAAGTTGGATAGCGTTGTGGGTTTAAAGCCTGACTTTGAAGGCCTGAAAGTTCCCACTAATGTGGAGAGGAAGTGGACGTGTATCAAATGTTCTTATGCATACAACCCGTTCATGTCAGAAAAATGTGATATATGCGCCTCATTTCGATCTCCCCCATCTTTGACTGAACCTAGCCTTATTACTGTTACTAAAGAAAGCGTTCCTTACGCACCAAAGAAAGTCGAAACTGAGGGAAACATTGACAATTACCAAAGGAAGTTGGATCGCGTTAGTTTCGAAAACGAGCTTAAAGATGCCACTGACTGGACTTGTCGGAAGTGCACATTACTCAATTCTGGCAATTCTAAGGTTTGTGTGGTGTGTGGTGGTTCTAAACTGAAAAGTGTGTCTCTAGTCTGTGATATGACTCTTCGGAAAGGTGAGTTCTGGACATGCGTACAATGTACACTTCGAAATCCTATCAGTAGCCAAGCGTGCCAAGTGTGTAAAGCTCAAAACAGAATGAGTTTGCTTGAAGTTCCAAACAAGAATGTCGTTCCTCGCAGCCCCTCACCCCGTCATGGGAAGCCTAAGTTGTTCCACGGTGCTGGTGGTGCTATCCCTAAGCAAAAACCAGTGACGAGGAGACACAGTTCAGGAGGCACAAGCTGCAAAGCCCTAGTCAAACCCAAGGTGTCTGTTACTTCTTTTGAAAGCAAGCAGTCTTCCTCAGACCCTCCATCTGAAACTGCAATCCAGAAATCTTGGCAGTGTGTTCACTGCACTTTTGAAAATCGAATTGCCTCTTTAGCATGTGAAATGTGTCATAGCTCTCGCAGTGCTGTTCCGGCTGTTCCCTCAACCTCGTCACCCAACAATCAAGAAATCTCCTCAAAAGCTCAGAAGAGTGAATTGACTGAAAATTTGAGGATAATAGAAGAGAAAGAAGCTTTGGCAAAATGGGAGAGCATTGTCAACTACTGCAAGGAAGTGAGTCATATCTTGTCTTCTTCTTTTGTTTGTTTTAGGAGTGTTAGGATGCAACTCAGTATTATAGACCATTTTTGATTGATTCCAGAATAAGGAGCCTTTTGTTGACGATTCATTTCCACCTGCACCCAAGTCATTGTACTACAATCCTTCTGAAGTGAAGGACAATAGAGTGGTCCGGTGGTTGAGACCCCATCAGATCAATAGTGACTGTGATAGTAACCTCAGCTGGGCTGTTTTCCGCACGCCTCTGCCTTCAGACATATCTCAAGGTGATAAATTAATAATGTTACTGCATCCCCCCCCCCCCCCCTACATCATTCTGACCTAAAGCTAAAAAAATTGAATTGAAGCCTTTATTAAATGTCTCTTATTGTTTTAGGTGTTTTGGGTAATTGTTGGCTATTGAGTGCCTTGGCAGTTTTGGCTGAGCGAGAAGACCTTGTCAGGAAAGTTATGGTGATGCGGGAGTACTGCCCTCAAGGAGCCTACCAGGTTCGCCTGTGTAAAGATGGTCGGTGGATTACAGTTTTGGTTGACGATCTTCTCCCATGTGACAAGAGGGGTAACTTGGTCTACTCTCAGGTGAATTTATTATCACATTCCTTTTAAATCAATAACTGTTTACGTAGTTAGTTACCTCCAGCCAATTTATGTGAGATTGGCGTGTAGGACGTCCTGATAACACTGGTAACTTTTCAATTACAGGCAAAACGAAAACAGCTATGGGTTCCATTGATTGAGAAAGCGGTTGCTAAAATTCATGGTTGCTATGAAGCATTGGTCTCAGGCAGAGCCATTGAAGGCCTTGCCACTCTTACAGGTACTTCTTAGAATCTCCAATTACACTATTTTTGTTCTATTGTTATCTGTTTAATCATCATTGAACTCTCAACATTCCCATCCCCTATCATTACCCTCACCATTGAATCCTTAACAATTAGGGAGAATCAGCGTCATGTTTTGCATTCGTTTTATATTATGTTGGTTTTTTAGGTGCACCCTGCGAGAGTGTCCCACTCCAACCTAGTTCCCTTCCGTCTGAAGATGAGTTGGACAAGGATTTGATATGGGCTCAGCTCCTCAGCTCCAGACAAGCTCGATACCTGATGGGAGCTTCCTGTGGCGGGGGGAACATGAAAGTTGACGAAGAAGAGTACCAAGCTAAAGGACTGAGGCCAAGGTGAGTTTAGCAGCTAGGCGTGAAGCTGCTTCACAGTGGTATTTGGCAAAAAGTTCTTGGTGATCAATCTGAGTAACGATCGTTTTATTTTCTACATGTAAACAGACATGCTTATTCCGTGCTGGATGTACGAGACCTCAATGGAGGTATTAGACTTCTAAGGTTGAGGAACCCATGGGGTCATTACTCTTGGAAAGGGGAATGGTCTGATGATTCTGCCATATGGACGCCCCAACTGCGAGAAGTTCTCATGCCTCATGGAGCGTCTGATGGTGTTTTCTGGATTTCATTTGAGGATGTCTTGAAGTAAGTGTCGTGAATGGTGCTCCTCAGTGTTCTTGTGGTTTTTTCTTTTTCTCTTTTTCATTCATATGGGGCCTTTGTTGACATCCAAATTGCGTTGTTTCAGGTATTTCGATTGCATTGATATTTGTAAAGTTAGAAGTAGTGGTTGGAATGAAGTAAGGCGGCAAGGGACTTTGCCTCCGTTGTCATCAGTAGACCATATTTCGTGTGTTCTATTGACTGTGCTTGAGCCCACTGAAGCTGAGTTTTCGTTATTCCAAGAAGGACAGAGGTAATTCAAGGGTTATTTTTATCTCTCTTCACAATCCCAGAGGTGGAATTAAACAAACAAATGCAATGCTTAAATGAAATTTTGATCAACCAAGTGGTATCAGGAATCACAATGCAATACCATTTTTGAAATAAATATATGAACAAACATTAAAAAATGAAACACATGAAGTTCTAACCGAAACTGTCCTCTTGCAGGAACTCAGAGAAGTCTCAGAGGTCACAACTAGATCTCTGTGTTGTTGTGTTCCGCACCAGAAGCCCCGTTAACCCCAGTGTTGGACGGCTTGTTGAACACAGTAAAAGACAAGTCAGAGGCTTTGTTGGCTGTCATAAGATGCTGGAGAGCAATTTGTATATAGTTGTCTGTTTGGCCTTTAATCATTGGCACACAGGTATCATGAATATTTTTATTACTTACGTATAATTATTGCAGAAACAGTTTGTAAATGGTCTCAAATTCATGTTTTGTGTATGGTTTAATGATACATTTCCAGGTATTGAAGATCCAGCGAATTTCCCTGAGTACGTTCTTGCAATACATAGCTCGAAACATCTGATAGTTGAACCAATATCGCCTCCAGCATTTATTCTGGCTGATGCTATCATTAGCTTGACGCTGACTAAAGGACAGCGGCATGAGGTACATACAGTATTAATACCCTGCAACTTTCAATCAATTTCATAGTAATCAGGATATATTTAACAACCATTGTACGTATTCTTTCAGGGCAGGGAGGGCATGACTGCTTACTACCTTACCAAAGGTTGGGCTGGTTTGGTGGTCATGGTAGAAAATCGGCATGAAAACAAATGGATTCACGTGAAATGTGACTGCCAAGAGAGCTACAACGTTGTATCTACAAGAGGTGAACTTCGAACAGTTGATTCAGTTCCCCCTCTTCATCGGTAAGTTTTATCTTGAAATGAGTTCATCAGCAGTAATAAACAAATTCAACTCCCCGTGCTAGTCTGGACTTAGTGTGCTCAAGTGTGGGGCTGTGTGGCTACTAAGCCCCAAGTAGTAATTGTGAAACCAATCAGAGTTTTCAAAATAACTTGTCACGATCAATATGTAGTTAATGTGTATCGATACACCAAGAATTCATGCCTGCATCTAGAATTGCAAGTTCCAACATACAATGAAGTTATCAAAAGACAGCCAGTAATCCATCAAGAGAAGCTCAGGCGCCAATAAAGAGATAGTCCGTATTATATTTTCCGAGAAATATTGACTGTGAGTTGTTTTACTTGATGCAATAACAGATCTTCTAAGAAAAAAAAATCACTACCCTTGCCAGTTTGGCCTTTCAGTCAGGATTTTCAAACATCATCATTTGGTACCAAAATAATGTACAAAACAAAACAAAATAATGTCATGCTAGTTTATGTTTCATAAAATGCTGACACGTTTTAAACTCTCTTATTGACCAAATAGCTCTCTGACATTAGTCAGCTTAACTATTTATCGGATAATGCTTCCTCTTGTACCCTAGCTCTAGACAGCGTATCATTTGTTATAGGCAAGTGATTATTGTCCTGACGCAACTAGAAGGTAGCTGTGGGTTCTCTATAGCGCACCGGCTGACGCATAGACTTGCTAACTCTTGGGACCTTCATGACTGGGGCCAGGGTAGCCAGCACTGCCCTGACATCGATAAGAAGGTTGAAGGCCTTCACTCTCCACGGATTATTACCTAGAGATTCAAGATTGTACCATCATAAGCCCTACTTTGACGATGTTCTCATAAGACCATTTATACCATTGGTACCAAGGTCCATTACATCCCCATGATATTGCTTGTAATTGGTAATCTTTTTCCCATTGACAGATGTCTGATTTTACTTACTGGTGCATCTACTTTTGGCCATTTATACAGTAACTCATTGGTAATGACCAATAACCCTAACTGAGTAATTTTCAGAATGGAAGAATCTACGGACAGAGATTCTCAGATCTTTGATAGATTGAGCACTTTAGAATTGTGGAGTTTCTCTTTGAGCTGTAATTATGTGCCTAATTGAGGCCTGCATTCTCTTAGTGTCATTTTAATAGGATGTAAGCTCATGTGAGCTCATTTTTTTTTATTTCAGTTGATAATTATATTTGTTTGAAAACTATTTGTTTGAAATCTATAATTTTTCGTCCATGGAACGTTTTCATAAGTGATGAGTTCATGTGAGCATGGATTCCTAATATTTTTAAGACTATATTTTGTTTCTATCTCTACAGTGCACTGATTAAGTTTGTTTGATCTCAGAAAAGTATTTTAATTAGTTGTGTGTGATGTTATTGGAAAAGAATGTTGGAGCTTCACTCTTTCCCCCATTGTGAAAATACTTTGGGTTGTGGACTGATGTATACGGTATCTACCAGCTACGTTCATTCATCTCTATTTATAGAATTGTATTCCTTTTTTTCAGCCAATGACCCATATTGTTCTCTGTGGGTGAATTTTCATGGAGAAGCGCACACCAACGACTCACGCTGGCGTTTAATTAGCTTCTATCGTTTTAGTAGGTTCCTAGTTTACTTGATGCCATTTTCAGGTAGTTTGAGATTCGGGTTTTGAAGCTGTGATATCATTTAGGGCTTGCATAGGGTTTTTGGTTAGTTATTCCTTGAATAATCAATCTATGTTTTCATGATAATGGTCAACCTCTCTGATTCGGCTCAAAAATTTTTTCTGGACGTTTCATGATGTCTGAATCAAAAAAGGTCCATTGTCCGCGCCGTTTTTGGTAGTAGAAAATGTTCCAAAAATCTGAAATTTGGGTCAGGGGTCTGTTCCCGGCCGAGACGGGTCCTCGAAACTTTTCAGCCCGATCGGACCAAATTTTGGGGGGGTAGGGGTCAAAATGTGTTTTTTGAAAAATCGATTTTCAAGATTTTGGGCGATATAGGCGAGTGGGGTATCATTTTCCACTAAATTTTGGACGCTGAATCCAATGAAATGAGTCCCAGAACGATCGGCACCCACTGGAAGAAGTTATGGGTAAAATTGGGTATATATATATATTACCCATTTTGTATATGTGTTTTCGGGATTTCTGGTACCTAGGCGTGTGGGGTATCATTTTCCACTAAATTTTGGACGCTGAATTCAATGATGTGTGTCCCAGAACGATTGGCACCCACCGGAAGAAGTTATGGGTCAAAATGGGTGTGTATCCACCCATTTTGTATGTGTCAGGATTTCTGGTGCCTAGGCGTGTGGGGTATCATATTCCACTAAATTTTGGACCCTGAATCGATTGGAATGGGTCTGGGGACCCGCCACACCCACTGTTTCCCCCATTCGAGGAATAACCAACCTGTGTGTAAGAATTTGCAGATTTTTTTTTTTTTTTTACTGCATACTTCATTTTGTTTATCTCTTCACTTATAATCAATTTAGAGGCTGTCATTTCAAAACGGAGTTGAATGAACTGCCGCTAATGATCTCAACCGTTATCGTCACTTTACTGTTCTGGAATGTATTTTCCCGAATCTAGTCGTCCTATCAGGGGGTGAAATTATGCACTTGTTACAAGTTATGCCATATGAATGGAATCATCGTACCCATTAATCTGACGTAGGGAATCTCATACAAATATCAAGCTTCATTGGGAACTACATTGCGCTCTCTGATAATCTGGTAAATTATGCTGAAGAGTAACTGAAATTGGTCTCCAATAGTAACTTCTTTTCCTCACTTCATGATACTGTAGGTAATTAATTTGTACACGTTATTATTTCTCATCAACATCTCAGTCAACGTAGATCCCTACGCTTACCTGACAAGGACTAGTCGAATTAATCCAAACCAACCTCTTCCAACAAGTACTTTGAACAGGATTTGATCGAGATTGATTCTTGGTCCCACAGTAATGTTAATCACCCGCTGATGTATTTTGTACATAGTAGTGTTTCATCCTACTTTGTAGAAGGTTTAAAATTTTGTAGAACAACAAGTTACGATTGTAACTACAGTATTTGAGAGTAGTTGATACTATGTTGTGATATTGTAAATAGTATTGTAAATTTTTTCACATCAACAGGTACCACCTATGTATTTAGTGCAGAAATACACATTCCCATGTAAAACGGCTCTTTCTCTTGTAGTATTTAGTAATCTTTTTTTCCGAGGTTGCAGGTGATGAGTGTTAACTCCCAGGTGCGCACCAGGCAGGCAGCACATAGGTAGATATAAAACGAATGGGAAAGAGGTCTTGAGACTCAGGGGTTTGGTTGAATATTTAGAGGGAATTGTCCTCCCCGGCTCATGAGTACTTGAGTACTTTGCAGTGAGATTCATGGTACTTGCACCCCTTAATCTCAACTAGCTTCTCATGAACCGATGTCGAGTAAGACACCTCAGAACGAAAGTGTTGTGCCCATTTTTGCTACAAGAAATATTCCTATCATTATGTACACCCATGATCTGAGATACTCAAATGGGAAATGAATGGAATCCTTAAATTTAACCTTTGAATAATCACAAATCTCATGAATGTGATATTTTTACGCCGATTCTCACGATAATAGGCGAAGTTGGTCATGCTCAGGCGGCGCAAATATAGTACGAGTATAGTTTATGACCATCCTGCTATCATGTCACTTAATTATCCTGTAACTGACTCCTCTCCATCCAACAACTACGCTGGAAGTAAGCAATGAAAGCTAACCATCCTACCTGCCTAATTTTCACACATGATAAAAGCTGTAAATATAGATCTGGAAACTAAGCAATTCATAAAATAATTCATCTTATTTTGGTAGCAGGGCGAATTTATTCATCAGTTGTATTCAAAGATGTTGAAGTATTTTATTTGCATTCATTTTCAGGATTTTAAATTTTATAACATTTATCCGCTGAGTCAATTTATTGAGAAAGCTAGCTGTGTACCGAAATTGTTAAGGACTATTATATTTATACAATAAGTAAAAAAATGGGAGGGTCAGGAGGGCTTCTGGTATAGTGTTTCAAATGCCTCCAATCCTCCCTTGGGGATGATGGAGGTAAAATTAGGTCATGAGTAGAATTGCGTTAGTAAACATCATAATGAGGAATATGAATGAGATCAAGTGATCCTCTTCTCTTGAGTATGCTAATTCCAGGATCTCAGGGTGATTGGGGGTGACTTTTTTCTTTTTCTTTTTTTTTTTTTTCAAATGAGAGGTAGTCTCTTCGACATGATGCCTCGTTCCCATACTGTGAGTTACACATCACAGAAAACGGTTGAAAGTTATTAAACTGGGAGATTGCATCCATCAATGAATGATACATGCAGAGAGTATCATCAGTTATATCGTCGTTTTGAAAATTCACTGTAGTGACATTTTTCTCGGTACAAAGAGCCATGTCCTCGTCGTGTATACCAAATATACCTTGGTAGCCATAATTCGTTGCGTTCACAAGGTTGAAAGATATCGAGCATCGATGACCGGAGTAGCACGCAGGTAATATCGGTATTCTGTCCCCCTTGTAGGGGAGTTTGTCGCTAACTTCACGGTGAACTTCGCAGGGCTCAAGCACCCGCGCTTGAACCACATGAGTACAGCAGATACCCGTGGACATTAAGCTGACTGGTTGCAACGCGAATGACCAATACAACTTAGTTCATGATCCGATTTCCTGTGCTGGCATCTGACGTCAAAAACACCCCACTGCTTTGTCGTTACTCATAAATACCCCACAGACTCTTCTGTTAATCACTGAGACTTAGCTAATTTCACGGATGTGTTTGCGAAGATGACTTTTGCATGCCACCTTGTCCAATTGCAATTTGTTACGCAAATGGCTCAATAAGCTGAGCTCAAAAGAACAACGCTTCAAGAACGGTAGAAACGTTCCGTTGATCATTTTGAATGATACTTGTACCGTGTCAAAATTAGTTTGTGTAATACCTACTCAAATCTTGTTCTTATTACTTGTTCATCATCCTTGTTTCCATTTTAAACCCTTTTACTGATAAGAGAACAAGCTTTAACAATAAATTATTTATTAGTGTTTGGAGTCAGTATTCCATATCCTCCATTAGCAGTACATTCCTCCAATTGAATCCATTAAAAAGGGTTAAAAATGAAATTTTCTTTGATTCATAGAAAGCCCATTAATAAATCTCAGGACGAATCAATGGCTATCAGTATCTAAATTTTTATATAAAACGCAGATGATTTTTTCTTTCGTTTATTTAACACATCAATGAGTACGAAACGTCATTTTCTAAAACTTTGTTAGTTAAATTCAGAATAAAAGTGACAGTAATTTTCGGCAAATAATCGTTTTCACCCTGCCTATGTGACCTACAAGATCGTAGGATTAATGAGTCTAGACAACTAACATTGATTATCATAAACAATGTAGAGTGAAACATAGGCTCACTCGCTTCAACATTCATATAGAGAGAGCGAACCCGTTCCAACTTGCAATACCTAATACAGTGAAAGCCTCTGTGTTATGCAAGGTCTGTGATTTTGGAGAAGTCCATTCTAGGCCAATTCTCTGACCTGACACTGATAGTCTGGGAATTTTAACGTATAAATTGACAAAAATGTTTGATTTTTTCCGTATAAAATTATCCTTATTCCTGTCTACTTCTGGAGAGTTAGAATAAATCTAGCAACCCTCATTCTTTTCAATTTTCTCTTTTCTACACTGAAGCTCTCTTAGGTACTGAAAGTGATATGGGAAGGGAAACAGCCATACTAGAGTGCGTGAGACATTGGCACGAACAAACGGAGATATGATCAAAAGGGCTGGATGAGACGATTTTGCCATTAAGAGCAACAACGTCACCCTCGATCCGTTGGTTGCAACGTTCATGCGAGTCATCAGGCTCCTCTCTTCGAACCTCTTCGGCGTTCCTGCGATCAAAGAGGTACGTGACAATTAGTTCGTTGACGAAAATTATTGAGGCCAAGTAAAGTGGTGATATGGGGTGAGACCAAACCCTTATTCAACAACTGATGGGCTTGATTCCTCGGTTGAGCGCCACGGATCCCATTACTTCCCTACTGGTCCAACTCATGCAGCTAACTTTCCTAGGAATTACTGAATGTTATTCGAGCTTACATCGTCATAAACCGTAGGACGAGCAAGTTGATGCTAGCCGCAACGACCGCCAGCCCGAACAAGATAAAAACCAAACTGAGTGCTACGTAGCCTGGTTTATTTACCAATGCGTGATCATTCTGGAACATAACGGAAATCTCAAATGAAACTCTTCAAATGATTCGCTGCCACCCTAGAAAGGTAACGTATTTTTATATGCGCTCTCGGTTATTGTTTTCAAGATATTTGGGAAACCCTAGAGACAAAATGATCGTTTATTTCATTCTCCGGTGAGGTTTTAATTGTCATGTGACTTCCCATGGATTTCTTTCTCGAGTACCCAATGCGTGCCCTATTGAAACCCTTATCATCACGCTATCTCTCTGGAAGAGCTAGATACAGGCCCAACTACTACACTTCGGAATTAAATGTATGGGGTTAGGTCCGTTAGGTAATGTTGATTTGTTAGGAAGAGAAGAGGGTCCGGCTTACCTAGCAAGTTTGGTGTGGTGGGACTCTCTTCCTAACATACTACACTTTATAGGGCGAGTGCAAGTGAAGCCATTTACTTATTGAAGTCAAATCTGTCTCAGCCATACCTGAAGAGCAACGTAGTCTCCAAATCCTATAGTTGTAAGAGTGACGAAACAATAATAGAAAGAGTCAAAATAACTCCAACCCTCGTATCTGGAAAACATGGCAGCGCCAGTCGTGATAATGACGGAAGATAACATCCCAGTGGCCATCATCAAGTTGATTTCCGTCGCTTCCGTGTGTTGGCACCCCAAATACCGTTTGGCCTTTTTTATGACGACCGAGGCAAACTTATTCAAACGTTCGCCGATACTCTGAAACATCACCAGCCCAAGTGGGATGCCCACAATCGCGTACGCCATGCAGAATGCTTTACCTCCAATGGTCACGGGGGTAGAATGACCGTAACCTGCAATTTCAAATAATAAAAGAATTCGAGAATTAAATCAGTTGGACCACATTTTACTTAAATAATGATGAATTCTACAAATTAATCATTGCGAACGTTCGAACAAACCTTACCTATCATCGCCAATACAACTGTGGCAAAATAAAAGGCACCTGCGAATTTCCATTGAGGTCCTGCTTTGTGCGGTTTGTTTTCAATGATGACGATTTCTATCATTTTATAATCCTCCCCTGTGATGTTATATTTTCGTAACAAGCTATCTCGTAAGGCTGTAATAATAATATCAGTCATGAGTAAATAATGTACCTGCATTGTCAACCATTCCAGATGAATACATCGTTATGGTTCACTTTTTTTTCTAAAAATAAAAGCCACGATAGATTTAAGAAATTTGGTTGGCTGGCCAAAACTTTCCTTGCAGTGGGTAATACTACACCAACCTGTGAGGATTTCGCATCTTTTACGTTCTGTTTCCGACTCCAAGGCATCGAAAACTGCCGCTCCAATCAACAAGTAAGTGAACGTACAGACCACCAAGGACAATGTTCTTACATTCTGCCGCTTCATTCCACACACCCTAGAAATGAATGTCTTATTAGAAATTTAACATTTTCTCAAGTTTTGAGGTCGTTGATAGATTATTCATAGCGCAGAGCAGATTAGATTATTTTTCAAACTCACAAGAAAGTTGACCGTTTTCCTCTTCGGCTACTTGCCCCGCGTTCACATCATTTTTCGTTACGTTGCTGATATCAAGATTTGAGATCAACTTAGAAGGAATCCAGGGAATAGGTACCTACCTACGGAATAAATAATGCTAATCATGCACAGAAGAAGATTCGAGAAAAGTGAGGTTGCTCCAACAACTTGAAGTCACGGAATCTACAAGTTGACCCCGAGGAAGTGAATATGTATGAAAGCCTTTTGAAACAAAAACTCCACAGTATGGTAACCTCCATGAGTCTATTGTTTTATCTATTGGGTAGCTGAACGGATAATAAAATGCTTTAGAGATACCTACCTCTCACAAGCAGGAAAGGATCCCATCAGGGGCCTCCCTTACTGATGGAGACAGTTTTATATTCTATAAAAAGGAAATTATGAAAGGGGTCGATTGTGTATAGCAACAAGATCTACCCGAAATGTATCTAATAATAAAGTTTTGAGGAAATATGGAAGGTTTTGTGTACGAGTGAGTGTTATTCGATTGATTTACGGACACCTGGCAGACATATCAGACTTGGATTCCCCACCCATTCAACTTTCAACCGACAACGTTTGTCTGCACTATCATATAAAATTGTTGCAACACTCCTACAAAAACGATAAAAATTGAATATAATTTTAAAAATTTTCTAAAGTGGATGGGACGTATACTTACCTATTGTTTGAGTTTTTAGTGCTTTGGGAAAAATGCAAAAAAATCTGTACGCTGTAGAGCACGTGGATTCGTTCTCATCCATGAGCGTTTTATGCCTTCACCAAAGTGGCCTCGTCGAACTTATTCAGTCCTGAAAAAATAATTGAGTAGTTATCTTACACGAACCTCCTCACTTGAGATCGGAGAGGTAAGACAGCTTAGGTCAATTTCCATCTCATAATGATATATTGTTAAATGTTAATAATTATAATTCGTATTCAACCTTCGACCAGCCCGGTCAAATAAAGAGGCCCTTCTCATAGTTTCGCCGTCTATGGACAGAATGGCAGTAACTGTTGGTTTTTAAAACTTACTTCATTCCAATTATTATTTTATTCGTCACATGAAGATTATATTATACATGGGCATCACATATCCCTTAGCCCGATGAAAGGTCTAAATCAACAGGATGCTCGATTAGGGATATTGCCGGTAGGCAATTATTATTAAACTAGGTATATTTCCTTTGAGGAATGCGTTGTGTAAATCTTGATGATATAATCCGTAAAAACTACGTAGAAATGCAGGGCATTCGCGCGTATTGTGATGCCACTATATCATTTCGATTCTGCCAGTGTAGGATGTCCAACTAATATTTTTGTCGGAAACTATAATCATTCCTCAGATTGGTACGTAAAACGTAGGTATAACAACAAATATTAAGTAAATATTATTTAAATGGTACCTACGACCACCGCGCTTCAGAACGACAAAAGTAAGACAGTGGAATGGTTGAAACAAATTTTTTGGTCCATACTAAGAAGATGGCATCAGGGGATGAGATGGTTTCGAGGGCAAGGGTAGATTTCACGATGGATGTAATCGGAAGCAATCAATGTAGGTACGAGATTCAGGAGAAAATGACACTTACGTCATCAAAGAGCCACTAGCCTCAAGTGATGATCCATCTGTAGGATGCTGGACGTGTGCTGTGCCCCAGGCTGTACCCTCGGATCCTCTCATGGTACGACCGGGTAGGTATTCAGCTGAGCCCCTGGAATTTCAGTAGGGCTGCTGGCGCAAGTACACAAAAACAGTGTTTGGAAGGTTCACTTGGAAGAAGGTTAGGGATGAATGTTACGGATGAGGGATCAGGGAGGAACGCCGTGCGAAGGCTGTTGATACCACAGGATTGTCGAGGGGCGGTCGCCTGAGTGGTAGAGGAGGGGGGAGGGGCTGGGTCGGCAACAGCGTGCTCCAGGCTCCAGGGGTGCTGCCATCTTGTTGGGGGTGGCTCCCTCCCTCTGTTGGGGGCAGTAGAGTTTTGGGTCAATAAGAAGAAGTGTCTCTCACATAAATATCACGCCACCCCCTAAATTCACTTTACAATGCTGTAAGCCACTGGCGGACCTCAAACTTGACTCTTGAAATACGACCCCCCCCCCCCCCTCATAATTGAATCCAAGGTATTTGGAAAGAATTGTTGAAAATTGTTTCACGGCAGCGTGCCGCACCCTGTAACAACCGGCAGGACATTTCCTTTATAACTGAAACACTGACGCATGCTTGCTTTTCCTTGAGATTTATATGAAAGCGACTTAAATCAGATTAAAAGGAACAGATAGGGGGTTCTAATGGAGAGGAGCAACAGTGTATGGTGGGTGTGGGGGTGGCGTACAAAGATTAGTAAGAGCCTCCGCACATTACGATCTCGACAACGCCCTGTTAAACCTTTTTCAAACTTCTCCGATACATAGGAGGTAGTATTCACAATTTTAATTATATAAATGTATATTTTAAAGGAACAATAAACAGGTGATCGCTATATGGTGGATAGTATTTCAATTAGTGATCTCGAAAATCATAGAAAAATTAGCAAAAAATTATTTAGTTAGTTACATTGAATCAAAGAAGAAAATTAGCGAGAGGCAGTTTGGTTTTAGAAGAGGTAGAAGTACAGATGACGCAATTGCCCTCATGGTCAATGAAATTCCCAGGCACTGGATAAAGGCAGAAAAGTTATAGGAATCTGTCTCGACCTATCTAAAGCCTTCGACACCGTTTCTCATTAAAAACTAGTGAGGGCAGTAAAAGAAACTGGAATAAGTGATGGGTTCGTTAGATGGGTAGCGAGCTACCTGGAAAACAGATGGCAATATGTGAAGGTAGCAGAAAATGGTTACATGGGCGAAAGAAGTTTGTGCAGATTTGGGATCCCACAGGGTACAGTTAAGGGTAGCATCTACTTCATCATATACATTAATACATTATTGGAAAAGCAAGTCGAGGGAGTAACTATATCATTTGCAGATGATACTAGTATCATAGTTGAAGGAGATAGCTGGAATCAAGTGATTGGACGTGCGGAAAGAAGTATGACGAATTGAACAGAATGTATCAGTACCTTAATAATGAAATTTAATGCTGATAAAACGAACTTCATAGCTTTTTCTCTAAGAAATATTAATATACCAAAGTTAGGAATACTTAAGTGTCACACTAGTAAATGCAGCAATACAAATAAATGCGATTGCCCAACAATTAATCAAGTCACCACCACAAGGTATCTAGGGGTGGAAATTGACCAACTCTTGAAATGGGATGTACATACAGAAAAGTTGGTATCAAGAATGCGTGAATTGATTCATGTATTTCGAGAGATTAGAGGCTTCTTGTCGATTGAAACAAAAAGAATGGTTTATATGGCGCTCGCACAGTCATTAATGATATACGGTATAAGTGGTTGGGGTGGTTGTATATCCACACTAGTGAAGGAGATCTTTGTACAACAAAAACTGATTATAAAGGTGATAATGAAAAAAAGTATGAGAACACCTACGAAGGATATTTTAAAAGAATTTAGGGTTTTAACAATTGGTGAATTAAATGACAGAATGTCAATTCTGAAAACACACAAAGAAAAAACGCTGCAAATTCTTACACAGGGGTTGGTTATTCCTCGGATCAGGAGCATGGAGACTCATTCCAATCGATTCAGCGTCCAAAAATTAATGGAAAAGGGGGATTAATGGAAGTGGGTGTGGCGGGTATCAGACCCATTTAAATCGATTAAGGGTCCAAAATTTAGTAGAAAATGATACCCCACACGCCTAGGTACCAGAAATCCTGACACATACAAAATGGGTGGATACATACCCATTTTGACCCATAACTTCTTCCGGTGGGTGCCAATCGTTCTGGGACACACATCATTGAATTCAGCGTCATATCAAACGCAGCAAATTCTTACCCAGGGGTTGGTTATTCGTCAAACCAGGCGCATGGAAACTGATTTAAAAACATGGGGAAATGGGGAAAACGGTGGGTGCGGCGGGTCCCAGACCCATTCCATACGATTCAGTGTCCATGATTAGTGGAAAATGATACCCCACACGCCCAGGTACCAGAAATCTCATAAACACATATTCAAAATGAGTAATATATACCCTATTTGACCCATAACTTCTTCCAGTTGGTGCCAATCGTCCTGGGACCCACTTCATTGGATTCAGCGTCCATGATTTAGCGGAAAATGATACCCCATACGCCTAGGTTCCAGAAATCTCAAAAACACATATTCAAAATGGGTAGTATATACCCAATTTGGCCCATAACTTCTTCCAGTGGGTGCCGATCGTTCTGGGACCTATTTCATTGGATTCAGCGTCCAAAATTTAGTGGAAAATGATACCCCACTCGCCTATATCGCCAAAAATCTCGAAAATCCATTTTTCAAAAAACACATTTTGACCCCTACCCCGCCCAAATTTGGTCCGATCGGGCTGAAAAGTTCGGAGGACTGTCCTAGGCTGGTATCAGACCCCTGACCCAAATTTCAGATGTTTTGAAAATTTTCCACTACCAAAAACAGCGTGGACGGTGGACGGCGTACGGCGGACGGACGTTGACCTTTTTTGATCAAGACACCTTGAAACGTCCAGAAAAAAATTTTGAGCCGAATCGGGAAGGTTGACCTTTTGCATGAAAACAGGTTGATTATTCAAGGAACAACCAACCAAAATGAGGGGTAACTTGATGATCCATGAAGTGGACGCAACAAGGGCGGGAGGGGAAGATTATTGAAAATACCGTTTTGTTCGACAGCAAGTGGTCAGCGAAGTTTGTATTATAGAGAAAGCAAACTCTTCAATGAGCTTCCAAGGAAAATTAGAGAAATTGAAGATCTTGGGAAATTTAAGAATAAATTAAAAAATTTGTATGCCAATAGAAGTGGAATGAAGGTTATAGATCATAAGGTAAAACAGTAGGTAGCAGTAATGTACAGTAAGGTTATAGGTCATAAGGTGAAAAACAGTAGGTAGAAGTGATGTTATGTGTTATGTTAAGATGTATGTATGAAACAAATAATAATAAATAAATCCTATTAAAAAAAAAAAATTCTATTCTGAGAGATTTTGAAAAAACGAAAGAACACTCATAAATATATTTCTGTTATATATTCAACCTCACCACATTCAATATACTCCAACTGAGCCGCATTGGCGCAGCTTACTACAGCTTTTTTTCTTTCTCATAATGACAGTGTCAGCGCTAGAAAACCACTCACCAATTGTTGCCTTGTTGATGATGTGGCTAGTCACTTGCAGAGTTTGTGCTCATCCGGCTCTGCCATTTAATGGTGAACGGGTACGAAGATGTTGAGCCCTTGGGTTCAAAAAAAGGCTTCACTTTCTTCTCACTCGGGAACCTGCCAGTTGTCTTCTGGCGATTTCATGCCGCAGCCCATACGTGCAAAATTCCTCAAAATAACGTCGAGTATTGCTGTAAGTGTACAATCACTGTGGGTGGCCTAAATATTTTTTGTCCGGTTGTTACAGTTACTCTAATAATGAGTTATTTCAATCTCACCCTCCACAATGAACAACTAGCTACCTGATTGAAATGTCTATCCTCAGAGACCTCGGACGATGTCCGTAGATGCTTGAGGTTGTAGATGATCACATCTGAATTTGAAGGATTTTGATTCTTCCGTGCAGCGTGTCTAGCCATATCTATACCATTATCATTTGAAGAATGCTTTCTGATTATGTTGTAAGGGTTTTGAGCCTACGTAGCGGACAATAACATTGAATGTCTTTTTTAATAACTCTATAATGCTCGCAATTCGTTTATAGCCGCATATCTTTGGCTATCTCCTGATGACTTCTAACCTCAGCTAACTCCTGTCAAATGAAATTCAGTTGTCAATGATCGTGACAACTTGTTGATGAACCTGTTCGGTCACTTCATCTTCCGCAGCCTGCTGCCGAATCTTGGGCATTGTGGCTTTACTTCTGATCAACGTAGCAAACAATAACAATGAATGTATTTTTAGTAATTCAATAATACTACATTCCTTGAGAGACTCGATCATTTTGATAGGTATATGTTTGCGTTCTTTGGTTATTCTAAAAATTTCTTGTCCATTCGAAGTAGAATGACTATTGGCTTGTTCGTATTATTGTAAACTCTTCTTGCCTAAGAAAAAAAATTCTCAAAATAATTATTAATAAATAATATTTAATAATATTAATAATAAATAATAATTATTGTTAATGCATACCATACCCGTCGTCAGTCGCGTTTCGATGTGCGGAGTCCAGTAAAACTGTATTACCTGGCCACCGCCCAATGAAGAGGCCTATATTTCCCCCAATATCCTCCAAAAGTGATGCAAAACATAACGCTGCGCTCGTTAGATGTCAATCAATTAAGTCGTGAAAAAACGCATATAATATATTTTTTCCTTAGCCCCAATCTTTTTTGTCATCAATTGATACTTTTTTTTTCAACTCGCTATATATTATTCCTGTTAAAAAAAAAAAAAAAAAAAAAAAAAAAAAAAAAAAATGTATTTTTTGCTAACGAGTCGAAGTAGTTGGAAAACATTCTAAAAGCGTCACTTCAGGAAGCCACGATTTCCCTTGGATTGTTTCATAACCTTAATATTCACTAGTCCATGTTCTCTAACCTCCTGTTTATGCAAACACCACATGATAAATCAACCAGATCATACTTAAAAAAGTAAGACCGATGTCATACTGGATTATTAAAAATTCTCTATGTGTTTTACTGATTACCAAGTGGTTTTACAACGGGCTTGAACATACTCGTAATAAAAGTTTGCATTAGAGCCCTATTCTGAGCGTTGGAACTTGGTACTTGGACCAAATGTTTAATTCATTCCAATCAAGTCAAATATTAGCCATTTGGGCAGTATAATGTCTTCGACGATACGTAGGTGAGTGATAAGTGTCCCCCTCCCCTTCCCCACGGTGGAAGGTTCTTTGTAGTATTGATGAGAAGCCGCGAAGAATCGACCAAACGTTGCTATTAGCCGTCTCGGCTTGAAAACAATCCGCCATACCGCAAACCTTACCTCCGAAGACAAGCAGCTATAATTTAACATACTAATTAACTTACCTAAGCAGTTGCTGCCCGATGCCCAGGGTGCGTTTAGAAAATAAGTACCGAGGAAAGCGAGCATTCATGGCCTTTCCATCACAGCAAATAAGCAGTGAAGCATTCCAGAATGGATGAACTTGTGCTAAACATCTCAACTTATGCCTTAGATCAATCTCAGATTCAAATTTATTGATATCATTGACGTGGAACTCGTTATTCTAAACCGGTTATTCTAAATACCGGAAATGGGTAGGATTATTGAAAATTGTTGCGAATTTCCCATTTTTGCTCGGTTTCCACCTGCGGACAAAAAATGGAGAATACGATAGATCGGAAGGAGAGAGAAGAAATGAACTACGAGACGTCCGGGAGTGTCATGAATGATGATTAGAGCCTTGAAATGACCATTACATGGAGAACCCAATACATGGTTTGGATGCAGTAAACTGAAACCATCTATTTCTGATAAACAGGCAAACTAATGAGATTACGCATTTCCAGTTCGACCTTCTCAAAAAAACTCACTTGCCTACGTCACTGGCCTCCACACAATTGCTGTACCTTCAATAGTTAGGTAAGTAGGTAGTGTACTCATAGTAGGTAAGTGTACTCATGGAGGGCTCGATCCCTCCTACGCCAGAAGAATGCCGGATGTACGATATTGCAATCGTAAATAAACACAGTCAATGAACTATTTCTACATTAAAAAAAAAAAACTAAACAGTGGTCACATTGAATTGTTTGGACCTACAAAAACGGGTTTATACTTTTATTGCTCATGAAGTTACAAAAGGTGTTCTGAGAATAGCAGCAGCGACATGTTCACCGCAGTGATCTGTTTCAACCATCTCAATTGTGAAGTAAACGAATGGAAAATACACAAAAGACGAATTCGGTAAAATTTAACTTTTCTTTTTGAAAGAAATAACACGAAGTGACAGCATTTATTATATAGCGTCACAGCATTCATTATATAAAACGCTTGTCTCTTTCATCGAGCCAAAACGTGCTATTGTCTAGTGAAGTATCGTTTCACACGAAGAGAAAGTGAGAAACGAATTTAACGAGAAAATAAATCTCGAAAGTAATTAACTCGATGCCATTATTTGCTCTAATCATACATACTGCTCCTTGACGAAGGAATGTAAATGAAACAAACCTGTAGAAATTCTGCTAGTGGGTTCCCTCAAGTGATGAATCTCAATATTATTCTCCTCTCATTATCAGCTTGTACTGTAAATACGAATGGACATTCACCTCACTAAACATCATCACGAAGGTAGAAAAATTAGCACCCCAATTTATTGAAACTAACTCTAAAATCATGTTCATTTGGATCAAAGAATTCGACGCCAAAAGTATTCAAGCAAATACTAACCCACATGCACCTTTCGATTTAATATATCATTTCTAAACAAGTGGAAGACTTTTTCTGCAGAGCTCATCAAGCAATGCATCAATTACATAATAAGTTTACTTGAATGATTATATGTACATACATACACGCTCACATACACACTCACTTATGCTCCATGTAAAAACTTGTTTTTTTAATTTAAAAAATTCATATGTATGTATATATAGTCGAGTAAATATATACAAGTAACAGACTATAATTTCTCTTACAAGAATATCCCCTCTTAAGGCAATAACTTATCTATTTGGAGTGAGTGGGATGATTCGTAACCTCATTCAGGAAAAGTCGTATAGCAGAGGCGTTTCGAATTCCACTTCAAATAGCTTCGTCAAATGTGGCTGCTAAATATCTATTGAATCAGCCTAATTCCTTTCGTGAGTCGTTTCATTCAGGCTGCTCATGACAAACGCCTCATGCTATACAACATCCACGAGAAACAAGAACATAGGCTGTTCACCCGCAAAATAACATTCATAAATAATAACGAACTCCAATAAGAACGAACGACGTAGAAATTAACGGAAAACCGCGATATCCTACAAGCCTTTCATGAGATAATTTTGAAATGTACATGTTTCGAAAATGAATAATAAAAACCACTTATCTACTATGTAGCTATTCCAACTCTTCAGTACAATATCGTCATTACACAATTATACAATGTTCTGAAAACGACGTGATCGTCCAACGAAAGGAAAACTTGATACACGTATGGACAGTATAATATTTACAAGGAGGAAACAGTAATCCGTGGGTCTGTGCACATGCGCTTCTTGTATAAAACTTATTCTTTTTTTAACATATGACAATAACTATCGATAGCTCAATAACTATCCTGTACATATCTCCAGTTACATAGAAGAATCAGAGCTCCTGAAACAAATTATAAGTACAGTACATTCACAAATACGTATGTTGTAAGTGGGCCTCAACTGATAATCAACCATTTCCTGACAATCATCACTAACTCCCATCTTCTCTTCACACATACAATATTAATAGTATTCATGAGAATTGTTTTCACGAAGTTCTTCGTCCAAAAATAACGTCCGAATCCACAAGTTTGGACTCGTAACCAAATGATAACATGAGTTAAATACTTTTCATATATTTGGGAGGATCGACAGTTTTGAAATGCAATGACATTTATTTTATGTGTTTAAACAACGGATTATTTTATGGAAAATTTTGTGTTATTCAGGAGTTTATCAATAGCACGATTATTGAGATGGGAGATATTATTTTGTGGCGATGTCCGAAGGTTCGTCGGAGAATGACGAATGACGTCAAACGAATGACGACAAAAGCTTTTATAGCCACATTGAAAGCCTCTCAATAAATTCAATTGAACCTGTTTTCTCTCAAATTCTCAGGGTCTCCACGGGCTCATTTTCACCTAGATACCAATAGGAGCTGCTGGACAATTTTCGCCAATTCCAATAAACAAACGATTTCTTACTCTGACTTGAACTAGTTAATTTTGAATTCTTAATCGTGATTAAGAAGGACATCTTTCTGGCTAACGGCGCCCACGGTACATAGGATCGACATGTCTACAGAATTTATACCTGAGATGTTCTTATCACTGGGATTTAAAGTGCTGCCATTGCATTGAAAAATATTGGAAACTCAACTGGCCTAGAGGGCATGAAGAATGGATATTTATGTTTTACGGTCCAATAAACAATAATCTGATAATAGATTTGCGTTAAACTCAAAGTGAATTCAAATAAATACGGCTTAAGCTGGAATAAACTCAATTACAATTACAAAACAAAAAGTTCGTACCTACTTAGTGCTAGAATTTGTGGTATTCAACAAGAATTGGAGAATCCCGAATCGGGTTGATATATTGTCTAGGACGTTAGGCCTCGTAAAATGAGTATCTTATTTATGAAAGGAACGTTTGACCAGATGGTGCGCAAGTAATCTGGAGTGGAACCTCCTTGGTGTTTCTAAAGGAAAATCACATCTTGACTTTTACATGCAGGTTTTTTTTTTTTTTTTCCTAATCGATGAGCTGTGTTGATTGCTCCAATCCATCTAGAAACTTAGACAGACGACAGAAAAATTAGAACAATGGTCCGGTATTAGAAGGACTTATCCTCTCATTGCATGACTCTTCTGATTTTACAACTCTGATCGATAAGGGTGAAGAGACTGCTCCGAAGTCGAAATAGATTAATCCGATTAATGTCATTTAAATCATGTAAATCTTTCTGGACCGAATTCCGTTGGAACCGTTTCGAAATATTTTATCAGCAAACGTCAAAATGGGTCGATATGTTCTATTCAAATAAATAGGCACACATGCACAAACTCACTTACAAAAAATGACTTATACTCTAACGGTATCATCAAAATAGGATAATACAAAATTATTGTCAATCGGTTATTTGTCAGCAAAGTTACACTAACATATAATATATAGTTAGATGCCATAATAGTAGGTACAGTTTACCCTATCAAGGTATTTACAAGTCGTACTGCTATTATAAAAATGTAGTTGAACAATTCTCAAAGAATGATTTAGTAATTATTTTTACTATAAGAGTTTCAACAATCATTTAACAAAATAATTTGTTCAAATTCAATTTATTAGAAACGGTAGACCATATATTTATCCAATGATTTCAATTTCACGTGACATGATATCAGCCCTCCTTGTTGAACATAACAAAACCGTATATTACAATATCAAAAACTTCCATAAAATTTGATAAATCAAGCAAATATTCAGTTTATATAATTATTATTTACATACACACGATCAATATTAACCGATATGTAACATATCATCCAATGGTTCGAACGCCTATGATATAGAATCCTTTTTTGGTGGGAGTCCTTTCCATTTTTCCTTGTTGTAGGTTGATTTTGTCTTTTATAATTATGTTTAATTTGTATTATTATTATTATTTTTCAAATACTTTTGGATTTAATTTAAACCTTTAGACGTTTTCTGCCTCTTTTGCTCACCACCCCAAAAGCACGCGCATAATTTCGGCCAACTTGTGAGAGCAAATGTGCACAAGAATATTTACAATACACGTAAAATATCAATCCATAAATTTGACATTATTTTCATCGCGCAAATTTTGCAGTTCACTTTCGTGTTGAAAGCCAAATCTTTCTCAATTTAACAAAGTTTTCAATACTTAGTCATCCACTGGGGAACAAACAATTCATTTTCCTAGGAATGTACAATATTCGTCTTTCGACGCCCCTCGTATTTTTGGAAAACTTCAACAAATAACTGATATGTTTCCGATGCTTCAAAATACGAACTTCAACGAACAAATTCATTGCCATCTCGGGGTCTAAACGTAAGAAAAAACTGCTATCCATTCTTTTCTGTCAATACACTTTCTCGAAAAGCATCATCAATCCTATAGTTCTAGCAAGTGGATAACAATAATAATAATAAATTGTAATTAGGATAATAAGTCAATAATAAATTCAATCTACAATCACGTGCGTGCAACAAGTAATAACCAAACTGGCAAAAAAATTGTGTAAGACGAACTCAACATGTTTCCACTTCCGCACTGCTTGATTTCAATTTCCTGGAAGATAATGTAAATAATTCTGTGTTATTATTTTCCGGACGGGGAGACCTAAAACGATTGTAACTATTGTTCTGTAATAGTGTAACTCAGGTGGACGAGAACACGATGTGATGAAAACCGGACTAATTGCAAACAGAATCAGATCAGAACTAAAAATTGAAACTACCTCGGTTCTAGAAATCAAAACTGGTTAGGCGCAAAAAGGACCTCAGTCGCACCGTACGAATTAATTTTAAGGCGTTTCTCGTATAAGAGGCAAGTACAATTTATTGTAAGGACTTACTTCAGGATGATAGTTGATACATTTGGGTGGTCTTCTCCTGTAATAACCCTGTTCACTTGGCCTGCATTGTTGAACTTCCCCTTCTTCCGATCCAATTTCATGGGCGGTTATACTCAACTGTTTTGTACCGCATGGGCACAACGTATCCACTACTAGAAGAATCAAGTTACTGTGTCGAATTTTTTGTACGCTGAACGGTCTGGAGCAAGAAAAAGTAACAATAATAACAATAATGTCAATAGATAAATAAATAAATAATCAGTTCAACTTGTAAGGAAGGCAATTCGTCAGAATTTTCAGTTTCCTGGACATTTCTCTCCGTATCGGAATAATAATTATTATCCCAACTGAACTCTGATTACGTACCTTTCACAACCCGTGACGTGACAGTTGGTCAATTTCCCTTTGAGAGGGTTGTTGAGCCCTGAACTGTTCAGGCGGTCAGGTTGAAGCACGTAAAGATCCACTTTCTTGGAGCACGGACGAGCATGGAAGGAACCATTCGGCGGGACTCTGTACGTCACAGCCGGCGGTTTAGGAACCTGGATCAGAGATTACACCATCAGTTATGTATAAATCAAAATTACTTACATACGTAATGTAACCATGAGCCCTGCATAGTCTTGCGAGCCTTTGCGGTTCGTTTTAGCTGAGCACTAGCACGAAAGGGCGTATACCGTCTGGGTAAATGTTGCCCAAAACACCGTCCGTCTGGGTACAAAATATGCGCCGGACTGGGTACACGTTCCGCAACCTGCTACACACCAACTGGGTACAGGCAGGGCGGCGTTGCAAAATAAGTTTACGTATTGTGACAGTCCAACTGGGTAAATGAAATATCGAATTAAATGCATTGTACACATCGTGGGGGGGGGGGGGTAAATAGCTCAAACAAAATAGCAACTTGAGCCATTTTCCAGCATCGCTGCGCGCACGGTAAGCTGACAGTAATTTCTTACGTTTTTGAATTTGCCGGAACCATGCCTGATGAAGATCAAGTCCTTGAGAACAACTCCTTCATTTTATTGGGTTTTGTCGTGACGTCATCCATTGCTTTTCTCTTTAGCTTCGATGAAAGCTTTTCTCGCTCGATCTTTCCCGGTTTCTTGGTGCTGTGATTATGCTCGCTCTTGAACGTTAGCACTCGCGTTACGTCTTTATCCGTACTCATAACTACCGCACATTTTCTATTCGAGCAACGTAAACTGATACTACCATCCTTCATTTTTCTAAATTCTGTTAATTTGTAACCCTCAACGTCAATACAATTATTACCCCTTTGGCTTAGAACTTGCCCCGACTTTCAGATCCATCTAAGAGACACAAATGCCAAACACGAGTCACCAGTTGATACTGAGGCCTCATGGTTGAAAGAGGCTCGAACCCATTCGAAAAGAAGAAAACAGTGGTGAACTGTGAGCCAAAAAAATAAACAAAATTATGTCATTAGGCGGTTTGATGCTTCCTTCGACCTTTAATGCTATCCTCCAACCAGCCAAACTGCTCTCCTTTATTTGTGTTTGTATTTACCCAGTTGGACTGTGCAGATCTGATGTGACCCTTGAAAGCATGGGCCCACTTTGACTGCCGTTGATTTACCCAGTTGGTCTGTCGCGGAAGAGGTCCCGCTCACGGCAATTTACCCAGCTGGAACTCCCCCGCACGAAAATCCAGTTTTCCCTAGTCCTCAATACAAGACGTGTATAATATGTGAGTACCTGAGCGGGGGTGAAAGGTTGTTCCTCCATCGCTCCCACGTCTCGGTCCGGGGGTTTGTGGGTTGGGAATGGGGGAGGCAATTCGTCGGTTTCATATTCGTTGTTTGATTCATAATCAGAGTAAATCGGTCCTCCTAATGAAAAATAAAGGTAAATTATTCCTGAGTTTGAGAGATCAAGCGATTTAGAAATCAATCAGCGACAATGTTAGGTCAACTCATGGTTGATAATGGAACCAAATGAATATTTATGCTGAGGAAGATAAACACTCTTTCAGCATTCAAAATTATAAAAAAATTAGGGAAATTAGCAAAGTAATTTGAGATGGATTAGAGCATGTCAGAAACAATGCGTTTTCCGTGGTGTTGAGGTTTTGATAGAGGAGCTTTTTATTATTTTAACATTGATCTGTGAGCTGAAACAACCTATTGGTAATCAATTCATTTACTAAAAATATTATAAAATGGTTTTAATTATCGATTCAACACCGAGTCATGTTGAAAGGAAAAATGAGCACAGTGAACCAGCCCCATTGCATAAGACATCCGTTGATGAGTTTATCTCTTCGCTTCCTGGGTTCTAATGAAAATTCGGAAGCAGCTGAGGTCCCTCACACTCAAATTTTTTACTCAAAGTACTAATTAATTACCTTCTTCATCTTGCGCATAACTGTAGGATGGCTGAAGTAGAGTGTAGATTTGAGTTTGGGCAATCAACCAAAGAGCTCGACCAATAAACCACTGAAGTAACCAATGCATTGGCTCCCACGGCATCTGTAGATAAAAATCGGGCTCATTCGACAAAATATAAACAGTAAATGTATGTGGAATACCAAAAACGAACATTTAATACATACGGGTCTCCTAGAGGCGTCACTGTAATGAGATTTTGAGTCAGTGCAAGCGCCCTGATAGTCCATAACTGGAACCTTCTTGTATATTCCATCTTGAACCAAGGAATCCATGATGGTGCCATCTGCCTGACCAAAGAACATCCCTGTGTGTTCTGGCTTTTCCGAGAGGATAATGAAGCCATTGTTGTCAAGGACATAGCAATCGAGGTCCTCGGAGGCGCATGTTTTCTTGCATCCATTACCTGTGCACTGGAGAAGAAGGTGGTGTGTAGAGAATACAGTTTGTAGTGAGTGAGCATAACTGTCGAGAAACACCGGTGATTTTAAAGGCAGTCCTGTCATCTCGCTCTCCCGGATGAAATCATAGTCTACGTCAACCATACTCTGGAGAGCTATGCCAAGAAAAATCTAAATCCCAGTCAACCACAGGCCTATACGTACGCAAAGGAATTCACTCAACCAACGTATGAAAATAAATCCTTACAAGTTTATATTGACTAGACAACAGAACTACTCTCAGTATTTGAAATTGCTCTAAATGCTTACTCCAGATGTGACGTTGATGAAATGTGCCGCCAAAATCGCGTGTTGAAATTGTAACCCAACGACAGCAGCAGGTGCTTTGTGGCCCTTGTGTTCCAAGAAGATAGCATGGCTGGCCGTGACAAGCGTCTTGGTGCTGGCTCCTATAAATAAATAAATAAAAAAAAAGAAGTAGTAAACATTCAATATACTGCGTTAAGTGTTATCGGATGTTTTTCATGTACAATGTTAAAATAATTACCCGCGTCGAAAGGTACAGAAAATACGAAGCTCTCAGGCTCGATTTGATGCTGGTCGACTGCTCGTTTATACCATACTTCGTCCAAAGTGCGCCTGTTCCGGTCGGCGAATTTTCTACGGACGACAAATTGAAGCGTTTTAGGGCTTTGTTTCTGAATAATATTCGCCTTCCGGAATCCATGGCGCGTTGTGCACATTGATTTTACAAGTACCTTTTCGTACATAATGTGGGATATATAAAGGCCAATTCCAATAATACAACGGATGTACGGCGAGAAGGCTTTAAATGGGTCTGGATACGGAAAAAATTGATACAGGTAATACGTAATGTGTGTGATTTAGGCGTCAATTTTACTCACGGATCAGCTGGAGGATTGCTAGTGTGGTCCTGCCACCTGAGTAGTCCACTCCTGGTCGCAATAAATGTTGATGTTACGCCAAACATTTGATATCCTTGTCTGAAACCAAGAAGGTGGACAGCATTGTAATGTCAAATATTGATTACATTTCTCGGGGAAAAGAGGAATTCAGGACAGACATTATCTGGTCATTGATTACCAATAATACGATTTAATAGAAATATCAATAATTTGGATTTCCTTAACTTATGGCAGTTTGTAAACGACAGAGTCGATGAAACGTGTATTTTTCAATTTTAAAATTGGTATTTATCCCACCAATACGAAGTAACGCGTAAAATAGTCTAAATTTAATCTGCAGACACCCATGCTTCCCAGGACTACCCAACAAACGCCTTGGTGGGTGGGATTCGATTATTATACTAAGCAATTGTTTTCTATTTTGTGTACCCTACAAATGGGATATAATATGAACAAAAAGAACATCTTAACATAGCTGTGTCACCATTTTGAACAAACGTTACCTTACTTACCTCGCTTGCTGAGAGAAAAAAAATTAAGGAAACTTGTTGCATAAACAAATTAACGACATTCTCGGTGTTCTCCGGAGAGGTTCGGAAGGGTATGCATGGAAGAAAAAGGAGCCGAACGGAAGTTTAATCGACTTGGAAATCCAGTACCCTTGGGTAGAACTTGATTCTGGGGTACAAAATACATTGAAGCCACCGAAGTTCCTTCTTCAAAACACTGTTTCTGATGCGAAACTAATTTTATAATGATTTTAAATAAAGTTTACTGATATTAATTTTGTTTGGAGATTGTTTAATATAGAATGATGTGACGGGTTTGACGGAAGTTGCTCTCTGGTAAAAATTAGGGGGGGGGGGGGGATGCCAGAAAACCTCGCGCATCAATATTAACGGTACTCATCACTGGAAGTTGAAAGGAATGAAGGGAAGTGGAAATTAATCCATCACTGGAAAGTTGAAAGGAATGAAGGGAACAGGGAATGGAGAACATCGATTGGAGTCAGTGCACCAACAAAAATAACAAGAAAGAATGACTGGATAAGCACTCGAGATACGTACTAAGTTCTGTGCGACGGTGTAAATACAATTTTAATAAAGTATCTCATTCCTTCATGTGATAATTTTGTTCGTACTCTATACAAAAAAAAACTACCACATTGATCAAATTAGTTCTTGAAATATAAACAAAATTTGTGAGACAACTGGAAGTGAAAGCAAAACGATGCTCAAACGGTGTGATAAGTGCTGTTTGTGTTGTGATAAGTAAATGGTTAATTTGAGGTGCACATAACAACGTGAACCGTCGTGAGCATACCACACATACTCACTTCTACAATCCATAAAGGGCTACCTACGCCTAATGGTTGATCATCTTAAGATTCGAGCTCTCCTTATTTTATCAGAGAGGCTCACAAATAGTAAAGAAGAATTGTAAAGAAATAGTTAACATTTCCACCGAATTGAATGATTCTAAATGTTATGCCGGTTCTAATATTTGATTCTATAATATATAATCTTCTAATATATAACCATCCGTTTCTGAAGAAGATTTAATACGTATCAGAGTGGATACCAGGTATACCATTGATGCCACGAATAATAATTATTATTGTAACGATCTCAAGATCCAAATTGCCCTCCATGATTCAAATTGTGCTTGCGTGCGCAATCGACAACAACATTCTTGTTCGAAAATCTAAATTAGAACCCCTATTTTTCCTATATTGCAGATTGAGATTCACCACCAGTCTGCTTTGTTCCTAAAATAATTACAAAAAAAGAAACCTTGGAGGTTAAAAAGAAAAAAAAAAAACCTTTTTCTTCGCTCAAAGTTGGCGGTTTTTTGGGAAGTGGGGTATGGGACCCCCAAATTACATGTACTGAAGCAACAGCCACTTCCAAGGAATAAAGTGGGATAGAATCTTGGTCCACATTATTGGATAATATTTCTTTCATAAAATATTAATGGTCAGCCGAATACTCTTATTTGATGATTCACATTCGAGAATAATTAGAAGGAAATTCATGCGTCAAAGTGATGTGACTGCAGTTGATGGTGTGAGTGCAAGTGAATGGTGCTGTGCTCTTTCAATTTGACTTATCTTATTGTAATGCAATATTGGGGATGCCGTCTTCAAACATCACATTTATTTGTTGACCTAATTGGCATTTTGATAGCTCTCGGTACCGACTCTATAATTCACTACTCCGATGCATTTCTCATGATGATCTGCTTTTCACAACAAGAGAATCCGATACCGGAAGTTCTGATAATATACGACCACTGTACAGTACTCAGTATGGTTGATTATTTTCGTATAAGGTTTTCACGAAATGACAGCAGCTGCTTCTTGAACCTTGTAATAACACAAGTTTCTCAATGTATACTGTACCTGTAGAGGAGGGCCATGAGCGTGGCGATGGGGCTACGTTGCAAGAATGTCGGCTTTGTTAATTATTTTAGTCACAGTAAAATAAGGGACCATGGGATTTGGAGTTCATCGGATAAACAGGGTTTTGATTTGAAGGCAGGGTTTTTCTATTGAGAGACTTCAGAGAGAAGTTCAGAGAAATAAAATTGATACCGGGAGGGAAAAATTCACCGGTAAAGTTTTAATTCACACTATGTTGGAGTTGAGAACCATGAGTTCATTCGCCAGCGGCTTTTCCCACTCATAAGGTCTTGGGAATTAATCCCTTTAATCTTTATAAAGCCATCCCTTTTCATGGATCAACAAGGAATGAAATTCTAGTTGAAGGCAGTTCAATTCTAGTTGATTCTAATTGATATTGCGGTAATTATTCCCCTTAGGATCCTCAATAACCCGCACTGAATCCTCAAAAATGTTGAACGATTTCGCTGTACACCATGAAAATATCAAGAAAGTTCTTAAGTTCTCAAGAAAAATTTGTATTAAGATTCATTATTATTCATTGAGAAATAAATACGTGATCATTCTTGTTTGCAAGTGCTTCAGTTACTTGAAACCATCATCCGGCAATCGGGTTCCTGTCCTTAGGCATGAGGAAAAAACCTTGAAATCGTAGGTGTGAGGTGTTATCGAGGATTTTTTGTCTAATAATCTTATAAAACTGTCTGATGTTGTAAAACAATTCTAACCCCAACAATACCGATTCTACTAGTTTCGGAGATAAGGTTTTCAATAATCACGATGAGTTTTATGCGAGGACAACTTTTCTTCCTTCATTTTAACTGTACCAAGGTGCTGGAATTGATGATGGAGAGAATGTACTCGAGAAAACGAGATGAGTAAAATCAGAACTAGAGAAACACCTGCCTCCAAAATAAAGCCTGATATTTCATGGAGGTCATCCGGACTTCTCAGATCACAAGTGAATAGCTACACTATTATCACATAATTATACATAATAGTAGGAAAAGATAGTTGATTAAAACGAGATTATATTAATATTCACAAAAGGACAACGCGTTCTGATGAGAGTCTTTGCATTGAAACATTGAACCAATCCTGCTGAATTGGCAGGGGTTATGGTCGTTGGTTCAAAATCCCGCCCCTTTCTGCCACTAAACAAGGTTTACTTTAACAGAAAATTTGAGTTTTCTTCATACCTATCATTGGCAAAAGGAACTCTATGAAGGTCATTTATATGAAAAGTTGTTGAAATGTTCCAAAATATTTTTGAGCTGTTAGGTAACAATAAACAAAATACATTTTTTTGGCTGAAGAATAAATACCTAGTACAGTTGTTTGAACAATAATTTCAATCGCTGGCTATTCACTTCACGTCAGCAGAATATTAATTCAAACGCCAAAATAAATGTTACCAGTATGGAAATCCTCAAATTGCTGTACTTGTGCTTAGACTGGTATGAAATACTTATCCCTCGTAGAAAGACGAATAGACGGAGATGGAACATGGATTAAGAAGTCATAAATAATGTTCATGGCATGATACGGGCGCTTCATTGACACTAAACGATCGAATAATGTGATCTCTGATGTGTTTAAGCAGTAGAGATCAATGAATACAAGCAAAGCTACTCATCATCACAAGTCTCAAATGTGAAGAGCTAAGTTGATGTCATGGTGCATGTACACAGTAATGGTCAACGACTTCCCCAAGAAATAGGAACGACCTGAAAACTCAACTTGCAGGTGTGCAGGGCCTCCGGAAAAGCCCTGACAACCTCCTCCCGATTGAGATTAATTATGGATGCGAATGGAACCAAAACAGTTTTTATAAACATATGAGGTAGATTCTTGATTGATCCGAAGGCTCTCTGGACACACACTGTCAGAGAAAATAAATCTAGTAACATAAATGCTTTCAACAAAGCTCTTCCATTTTTTGTCCCGATTAGTATCTACAAACGTACAATCAAACACGAAACGCAAGATACCTATTAACTATTATTTTTGAATCATTTAATTTCATTATTATCAGAACTTATTGCTGAAAACTTCAATGGCTCAGAGCCCTCTGAGAGCTATGAACGTGTATGATTTCTTATTCAGATTAATTAAAGTAAAGAAAAAAAAGAAATTACTATATTAACCTAAATCAATCAATCAATAAAACACAACTGAGGGAAAATAATCTGGCTACTTAGAGCTAGTTGACATACTGTAAGTGAACATAATGTCGGGCTCGCTGAACTCGCGCTTCTCCATATTTAAAATTTGTTCGACGTGAAATACGAAATAATAATTATTCTCGGGGAAGGAGGGAAAGGAAATGAAAATACTTAAAACGGAAATAACCTTTTGTGCTAACCAAAACCTCCTCACAACTCGTAATTATAATTATCACGTCGTAACTATTCAAACGTACTGGGGATAATTTTTGTGCATTTTTGTGCGTGAGTGCAGAACTAATGAAATAGAGAAGGGGCATTGCCCAAACCACGGTTGTTGGTCAATAGAAACGCATGCCACATGCAATAAATCCGTGTGTACAATTTACATATTTTAGTAAAATTATAATTATTATATCAATTCATCAATAACCAGCTATGACGCTTACGTCCTAAGACTCAGTTGATTGAACCCTCAATTCGACATAATAGTATTTTTTTAAACACGGAAGACGCCGTCAGGACGCATCGTAGATTTCCTAAAATAATTATAAAGACCCCCCCCCCCCCCCCTCTCACTGGGCGACCTAATGCGAGCGTGGTATTAAACGTCAAAGATTTAGTGGAAAATGATACCCTACTCGCCTAGATCGCCAAAAATCTCGAAAATCCGTTTTTCAAAAAACACATTTTGACCCCTACCCTGCCCAAATTTGGTCCGATCGAGCTGAAAAGTTTCGAGGACCGCCCTAGGCCGGGAACAGACCCCTGACCCAAATTTCAGATTTTTAGAAAATTGTCTACTACCTAAAACGGCACGGACGGTGGACGGACATTGACCTTTTTGGTTGGTTATTCCTTGAATAATCAACCTATGTTTTCATGATAATGGTCAACCTCTCCGATTCGGCTCAACATTTTTTTCTGGACGTTTCATGGTGTCTGGATCAAAAAATCTGCAAATTCATACACACGGGTTGGTTATTCCTCGAATGGGGGAAACAGTGGGTGTGGCGGGTCCCAGACCCATTCCAATCGATTCCAAAATTTAGTGGAATATGATACCCCACACGCCTAGGTACCAGAAATCCTGACACATACAAAATGGGTGGATACATACCCAATTTGACCGATAACTTCTTCCAGTGGGTACCAATCGTTCTGAGACCCACTTCATTGAATTCAGCGTCCAACATTTAGTGGAAAGTTATACTCCACACGCCTAGGTACCAGAAATCCCGAAAACACATATTCAATATGGGTAATAAATACCCAATTTGACCCATTACTTCTTCCAGTGGGTGCCAATTGTTCTTGGACCCATGTCATTGGATTCAGCGTCCAAAATTTAGTGGAAAATGATACCCTACTCGCCTAGATCGCCCAAAATCTCGAAAATACATTTTTCAAAAAACACATTTTGACCCCTACCCCGCCCAAATTTGGTCCGATCGGGCTGAAAAGTTTCGAGGACCGTTCTAGGCCGGGAACAGACCCCTGACCCATATTTCAGATTTTTAGAAAATTTTCTACTACCAAAAACGGCGTGGACAATGGACGGCATACGGCGTACGGACATTGACCTTTTTTGATCAGGACATCATGGACATCATGGTTGACCATTTGCATGAAAACATAGGTTGATTATTCAAGGAATAAGCAACCAAAAAACATTGTTTTGCCTATACCAAGAATTTCATTCTGGTTGGTATTCATAATTTCAGAGCTTGACGTGTATAATGAACGTTTCATTGAACATCTTCCAAACGAATCTTTCCAGATCCGCTTAAGCAGCTTACAATTAAACGAAAGTAAGTAATTCAAATGAAACTTACTGTTTATCCTCTTTTAAATTGGGTGGACCGCCTCTTTCGAGACCGTCCGTTACCATTGCGTCAAATACTAGCGACTGCATCAACCGCTTGTCACCTGCAGCAATTCGAAAGAGTGTAATTTTAGTTGTTATTTAAACCACGCACTAGCTTTTCGAATGATTTAGGCCACAATCAATAGATAGAAGCATATCAGGGACAATATTTTTCACAAATGAAAACGGATAAAACGTACAGTAGTAGGAGTCTTTCTCCATTTTCTTGATGCCACTATGACCCATGACTGGAAGCACGTTAGGCTGATATTTTTCGTCTATAAAAAATATCATAGTGTTAGCGACCAATTTTTGTGGATTATATACAACGATTGATTCACAGTAGTCATGGAACAAATGAATTACTTCAAATCATTGGCCCTCGGGCTTCTCACCTGGGTCATGAGGTCTACTTGGTGATCGCGGACGCAGTGACATCCACTTCCAACCAGGTTTTCTTGTTCTGGATAAGAAGTGGAGCACTTGGTCCTCCGGAGATGAGAAATTGTGCTCGTTCACGTAATTATACTCACAATATACCCTGAAAATAAACATGAAAACTTGACCCACAATCGACGTAGCCCTTGTTCACTCTTGGAGCATTAAATGACGTTTATGGGATGGTTCAAATTTTTTTGTATGAAAAATGAAAACTGACAATTTATGTCTCATTTGTGTTCTAAATATCAAGAAACTTTGAACAAAACAATGAATCGACTAAACTGGCTAGCCATGGTAGCATCAACTCACCACTCCGGATGTACCCTCCAGTTGCTGCCTTTGAAGTAATCTGTAACTGAAGGGGGAAATTGGTTTAGTTCCATCAGTCGTTCTGAGACTGTTAGTTCAGGGACGTATTTTTCATAGGCCGAAGTAGACACTTACCATTGACTTGACTGAGCTTGATCTCCTGCTCTGCCAGAACTTCGTACAGTCCGTAACCATCTGGAAGTGCAAGGCCGAGCGAGAAAGGCGTTCCATCGATAGGATGGTAAAAATACTTGTGGCGTCTTGTCGTCACTCGCCTCTGTAATTTTATCAGCATTTGCATGAACGGATTCAATGTATTCTCGTGATCAAGGTAACAACAAACAATGTACCCTCAGGTCTTTTCCTGCAAGCTAGGTATGACAAACAGGTAGGACTTACCATGTCATCATAATGGACTTTGACTTTCAGCTCAGTCTCACCTTCTCGTTGATTGATCATGTCATTTCTTAACTGGAAAACGAAATTATGTTTTAAAACTGATCACCCGCTTGATGTTAAATACTGCGGTAATCGAATGGCCTAGTTGATACTCACATCATTCAGGAGGGTATTATTGTCCCTTGGATTCAGATCTGCTTCCAATAGTTCGACACTAGTTAGGTCGACGCTATTGTAGTTGGGTTTCAATGTTTCCACAAACTGTTCAAGAATAATGGGCAACATGTAAATACGTACAGTTCATTCATCCATCAAAACACTATTCCTTTCGGCTTTGAATGCTGATTGATTTAGTAAGATAAGAGTAAAATTATTTATGATTTCTTACGAAAAGGGTACGTTGACAATATTAGGGAACTCACCATTGTTTTATCCAGCTAATGAAAGTGACGAGAGCATGAAATCATAAGTATATTCAGGTCACATCTCCAAAACAAGTGAATCATCTCTGTATGATCTAAGTCAGAACAGTTTTTCATTGAAAACAGTTTACAAGGAAGCCAAAAACATTTTAATGGCGTAACTGGATAAAGAAGATGTATCCTCACCAATGGACGCAGATCTGGATGGAATAAAATGTGACCGTTGTTGTTGACGATAAAGGCGTACCCGTTCACGCCAAGCTGTAATGGATATACCATTCGTTACAACGTCAAAATATTGAAAACAATGGGTAAATCATAAATTCAAGTTCTGATAAACTCGTATTATGAAAGTATTTTGAATGGAAAATGCTTATAAAATACCTTGTAGGGAGGAAGTAGCTTTTTAATCATCTGAATGGGAATGTCGGTTCCAACCACTCCAAGTAAATTGGCTGATCGTTCCTGAAAGCAGAAAAATGAAGCGAACTTAGGTACAGTCTGTTGTGAGCATGGGAGCGAACTACTCTCCATAGTTTAGTATGAAAAAAAGATTTAAAAAAAAAAGGTGAGTATACTGACATTATTTATGCCTAGTACTAATCAGTCCTCCCATTCCTTGAAAAGTCTGAATTCCACTCAAACATTAGTATAGATACTAATAGAATAGGATAGAATAGGTACTATCTACTTGGTACATAATTTACAGCACATCTCTAGATCTACACGTGATCTGTACGTTGATGGGCATCGTTAAGAATGGACAGGGAAACTGCCTGCTCCTTACTGTGTTGTGACGGTAAACGAAGCAAATCAAAGTCAAAAAGTAACCTAAATCAGTAAACTCACCGACGTGTTTCTTCTATCGAAAATCGGGGTGGACACAGTCGTCATAAGTTGGCCGTCCTGAATGTTATCGGCAACCAGAGTGTTGGTCTGAAATGCAAATGAGTCGTTTTATGTATTACATCTCTCCCTCTCTTTTATATATGTTCACACATCAGTCTTTCGAGTTTTTTTAACGATTTGATCGATATCGTGAATACTAGTTCGCAGAAATACATATAAATTCTCACCTGTCCACCTGCGTAAACTGGTGTCCAGTGTATGGGATGGTCATTCTGGTACATGACCATAGGCCGAGCCATTACTCTGAGGAAATTTAGTATTTTTTCTCTGATCGTTTCCGGCTTGTCGATGAGCTCATAATAACCTGAAATGAGACAATCCATCTTGGACTCGTACAAAGCATTCAGAATCTACAAACACATTTTATTCAGTACCTAAAATGAGTTAATCGGGCTCGAAGAGTAATTTTTTAATTATTGTTGTACCTTTGTTTGAACAAGCCATCCAGAAGAGTTCAGCAGCGTTGTTGGACTTGTCTTTCCCAACGAGATACGTGAACACGCGGACCGGCGTGTGAGGCATGTTGAACTCCTTGAATAAGTGCCTATAGTCCCCTTTTGGTCCCGCAGTTATCAGCATCAGAGCTTGATTGCACTGGCACCCTTTACTCGATCGATTATACTGAAAAATTCAAGTATGAAGGAAATATGATGAGATTGACATTACATGAAAACGGATGAATGCCAAAAAAAAAACTGATCGTTGTGCGCATGATTTACTCACACTATGAAGAATCCCAAAGCCAGTAACTACTGCCGCTGAGAAATTGGCGGCATTTTCTATTTGTACAGAATCCAGAGCAGAAATTAATTCCCGCTTGTTCAATTCATTCGCCTGAAGCAGACAAAATCACATTTTTCCAAATATAAATCAAGGTTTATCGCACTTGACAACTGAGAAACCAAGAAATTACGTATTCAATTTCTTAGTGAACAAACCTGTACTAGTAAACCCTTGTAGCAAGGTACCAGCTCCTTGGTGGTTTCAGCAAAAGTGAAGACGTTGACAAAATCGTCATCACCCAAAGTAGATATGATCGTCTTGACGGTCTTTTTGGCGAGATCCAGAGTTGCGGCCGTCATACCACTGGATATGTCCAGCATGATGGCCAAATCTTTGGGACTCGTCGAGGCACCGACGTACCAATTGGACGTTCTGTAGTCGTGCAATTCTTTTTGGCTCGTCGCCTCTTCAGGTGGCCACTGCATTGCTTGAAACGAGTAGAAATAAATCGATGTACCAACTGTCATCACCAAAACATTTGATTCATTCGTATGTGATTGATCTCGGCTCAACACATTCCTCCAGAGGGTGAGTTTTAAAAACCCCGGGGCATGTGTAATAAACAAAAATAAATTATTCAAGAGGCAGTAATTTGCAGATAATCTTCAAATCGTTGAAATATTTCATGGTGGAAGGAGCCCGGGTAATTTTTTTGTGTTGCGAATTTCGTGAACCAGTTCCATTCCATATCATCTCATATCATATAAAAATTAAAAAAGAAAGAAATCTTATCGCAGATAAATGAAAGAAACGCTTCACAAAAGTTTATCATACTCGGTGGTTCTCGCTAATGTGAAAAATGTTGATTTGACGCCTTAAATTGACTAAGTATGTTAGGTCGACCTAGCAGTCTGATAAACGTTGAAAGAGCACGGCTATCCAAGCGGAGAAAGCCTCCAACCGTCTGACAGGATTCACTTCCAAAAGGTTCGCCACAAAAAGGACGGCAATGAGACGCGAAAGGAAAACTTTACTTTGTTGAATGGACATCAACCCGAGTGCGACCGGTTGACCTGGGAAGGTAAATAAAGGCTGATACATAACATTAAAGCGGTGAGGCGCCACTTGAAGGCTGCATAGGTCACGTGCTTTTGCGTTAATATTGGAGCCCCTGTGAACCCCTTTCGAGCGGTGCGGGGTATGGAATGCGCTTCCCTTTTGAGGCCGTCACGCTCCAGTCCTCTCACCAACATTTAAAGGACCCTTAACATTTTAGTGAGGAATTTAAAAATGATTCCCTCAAACGGATCTTCCCACTGTTTTTCCGCTCTATTTGAAGAGCCTGCATCGTTTCAAACAGAAATTAATGTTACATCGTGGTTTTAAAGATGTAGCTGGAATATGAGTTCGATTGAAAACAGAATGCAGTCAATTTATTAATTTTATTTTAAATTTATTTTTACGAGGAAAGTAGTTCAGTTGAAATTATACAAGATAAATGGATCTAGTTTCCATGTCAGCGACCTAATTACAATAAGATGTTTGGTTAACTTATACATTTTCCTAACGCTAATCTGATGTTTCTCCTATTTTACGAATATCTACTCCTATTACAACTGAACCATTTGCCTTCAACATGATAAATCTCAAGTACCCTTTATCATACGAGAACGAATATCTATGTATTCATTGTCACGAACGAACTCCGATGGTATGGGAGTCTTTCTTGAGAGCCACCCATTGCGGAGACAAGACGAATTTCCGCCGATTAAGGGTATTAACCGGGGAGCTATTAGACAGAGGAGAGCGTCAATTAATTTACACCCACTAAACAAAGGCGAAATAAAACGCGAGTGGGAGCCTCGTACCCTTTCTAGTGGTTCCCGAGTTCCTAAATTCAATTACTCATGTGTAATCCGTTAGGCTTAATAAATTGAATTTACCCACGGTGTAAAGCATCTCGGAGACAGGATTATCAACAACGGAAAATCCTACGAAAAATTTAACTTTAAAATTTAAATTTAAAAATCAACATGTTGAGACGATATTGTCATAATAAAAACATTCGGTGGCCTTCTTGGAAATTTTATGAGAAGTTTCGAATTGTTTCGAGGAAAGTAAAACGGGGTACTAAACTCACCTGGGAACCTCCTGAGAAAACCCGTTGAGCTACCGAAGTACTGCCACGACAATGCGGGATCTACTTCGTAGTTATTAACGAAAACGGGATCCAAATGCTCCGACCATCTCAGAGCGTTCGCCACTTGAACATCTAAAATTACCAACAATTGGGAATATGTATACTGTATTGACGAGGGGTAAAAACAAGAAAATGAGAATTGAGGACTTTGAAGTGATGACTCACCCCCTATGTACGATAGAGTCGTATCGTACGATCAACAGTATTCAACAATATTGTCTACAAGTAGAGTTCAGTAATAAGATGAAAGAAGAGCAGTTGCCCATCGAATGATTTTGGTGTTATCCAAGCATTTTGTAAAATATAAACTTGTGAACTATTGGTGCCTCGCCAATACCACGAGGGTAAGAATGCGTTCTGAATTAATCAATTACTAATCGATTCTGAGCGAATAATACTACTTAACCTACTTTTACGTAAAAAACATGTAACTCACTTTGATGACTTAATCGGTACGCGGTATTAAATCAACAAAATTAAATCAATACGTACCGGAGTCCTGGACAAAAGAAGGCATAATGACGGAGCTATGGGACGTATTGACATGCCGTTGGTCAAAGTGACGGTTCAGCTCCAACAGCATCCCCGATTGCTTCCTCAACAACCGGCTGTTGACGAATTTGACCGAAGAGCCTTCAGACTCTATTCGATGACTGAGAGCCGCTTGCTCCGCAGAATCCATTATCCTCTGAAACCACATTGTGATGGGCATTAACCCGAGGATCCAGATAATAGGTCGGCACCATTGAGGGTTCGGAAGATTTTTCTAGAACACGTCTCGATTATCTCAATCATTAATTACCCTACAGAAAGGTGTTGATCATTTGTTGAAATTGCGCACCCTCTACATCGGCTCATCGAAAAATAGAAATTAATCATCTATCAACCACATGGGGGTGGGTACATGGTGTAACCATTCGATATCGAAACTCCATCGCAGAGAACAAATGAAGGCGTGAGCAAGGGAATAAAGAAGGGAGAACACGGTGCGCTTGTCATGGGGTTTGTGAAATTATCGAATTCAGAAATATTTCTGTGAATGCTGTGGATCTGAATGAGTGGTTAATTGATGAGACCCTGAGAGTATTTCCTTTCATTATTATTGAATTTCAATATCTAACAATCATCTTCATTATAATTTAATTATTCAAGATACGTTATTAAATTCAAGGCTGATTTCAACAGCTAGGCTGTTCTGGAAAATTCTCAATTATTGAAATGCTGAAGATATGAGCGACAGGAGACATATTGGCTAACTTCATTGGATCAAGAATACTATTTTGTCGAGTTAACCCCACGATCTTTACGATGTTTACACCAACACATATCGTACCTGCATTCCTATTGAATGCCTCACATTCTCGAAACAACCAACTAAAATAATCCTCTCAGGAATCGGGGTCTCTATTATTGAGGAGCTTTGGAATGGAGCAGGTTAATTTTGAACGTGAACAGTCGACAATCATCGCTGAGTGAAAACCAATCAGTTCTGGGGTCGGAGTCAAACAACTACTGTGAACGTATGTTGAGAGAAGCTCGACATTTTGAATAACATGAAATCCGATAGGATGGCCCGCAGATAGGAATTGCATTATTAAATCGCGCGCACCGTATCGACCAATTTTCTCTCGTGATTAAGGAATTCCGGAGTGGCTATTTATAGCCATCTATAGCCAACCATTCCGCGCCGTTATAACGAAGGTACGTATAAAATGACCATCGAATTAATTCCTCGCAGCCTCCTCGGGGCACTGTAGTCAGGTAGGTAAATATCCCACAATATCAAACTTACCAACTCAAGTATCCTCCAGTTTTAGATCTACGTAGTTCTAGGGATGACCGCGATCCTCCTTTGGCGTCAAGTTTGAATTACTTGCATGCATGGCGAAACCACATAAATGGATTCCAACGATAAAAAGGCTCAAATATCCCACTACCCTACTGTTAGGGGAAAGGGAATTCAACTCTTATTTGACGGTTTTGCTCTCGTAGAAATTCTCCAGCGGTTGACGTGGCCATAGATAGACTGAAGTAGCCATCAAATCGGACAGCGTCGATGGAAGTTGTTCCCGCGAAATATAATGCCGTTGAAATTAACTTGAGAGCAACGGTGACAACCTAAGTCAAGCACATACGTCGATATTCGAAGTGAGGAATAACTTACCATGACAGAGTTCATTTTGATGTCCATCATGTTCTTGACTTCTGTAGCCATTTCTCGGATGAGGAGAAGTCCATCTTTTCGTGCTACTTCTGCATCGTGCTCGTGATATTTCTGCAATATGGAACAAACCGACATCAGGAGTTTCTATTCTTACTGACTGCAACTGGTGTGTTCTAGCAGTTGTTCGTGAGGAATCTTTTTTTTTTTTTTTAATTTGATAAGGGCCTACTATAAATAAAAGTTGACGTTAATACTCTCCCTCAGTATTCTTCTAGGCAGAGGAATAGACTTCAGGAACTTCGCTTGACGACTTTTGCTTCCTACAACCTCTCAAGAGACGACGTCGTGAGGCTCTTAGATTGTAGTGAATGTGCAAAAGTCGCAAAATTCTGTGAGCTGGCTTGGCGGTTCAGGCTGACACAAATCCATAGTTATATTGCTGGAGAGTCTCGGGAGGGTCTCGTTTCTCTTTACATTTTTTACATTCATAAAATCCACGTAGAAATGCAGTGCGTATTTCATTCGGAACGAATACAACACAGTTGCTTACATGTTCTACAGTTTGAACATTTAAAAAAGTTGCCATCCATTGTTGAATCCGGTTGCTGCTTGAAGAGTTTCTGACTTTAATATCAGGAGGTATGTTTGGGTCCCAATATCGTCTAATCCATCAAAACCATAATTTGAAAAAAAAAAAAAAAAGTTGGGAACGTTTCGTGTGGTAGCTCTCTGCCCCCTTCTCTGCTTTCTTTCCCCTTACTTTTAAGCCTAAGGGAGGTGTAATAATTATGGAAAGTCAGGACCTACTGTCATTTACTCAAGTGCACCGAAAAGGCATCCATCAAGAAAAGGGGTGGATGTGGTGACAATTCACACTCTCCTACCCTCTCCGATGTTTATTTACGCCTCTCAGTTTAGTCATGAGTTCGTAGAGGAAATGGGGATTATAACTCGCGGATCACAATTTGAACAATATATTTTGTACTCACTTTCTTACAACTCTAGAAGAAGGAGTGACTTGAGACATAAATGAACAGAGCTGCAAACCCTCATGACCACTAACAGTCTAAGGAGAGCAATATGTAGTTCGTATGTTACATGGAATGTATAAGATATTCCATCAACTTTCTCCAGTGGGTGCCAATCGTTCTGGGACCCGTTTCATTGGATTCAGCGTTCAAAATTTAGTGGAAAATGACACCCTACTCGCCTAGATCGCCCAAAATCTCGAAAATCCATTTTTCAAAAAACACATTTTGACCCCTACCCCCCCCCCCAAATTTGGTCCGATCGGGCTGAAAAGTTTCGAGGACCCATCTCGGCTGGGAACAGACCCCTGACCCAAATTTCAGATTTTTAGAAAATTTTCTACTACCAAAAACGGCGCGGAACATGGACGGCGTACAGCGTACAACGTACAACGTACGGCGTACGGCGTACGGCGTACGGCGTACGGCGTACGGCGGACGGACATTGACCTTTTTTAATCAGGACATCATGAAACGTCCAGAAAAAAATTTTGAGCCAAATCGGAGAGGTTGACCATTATCATGAAAACATAGGTTGATTATTCGAGGAATAACCAACCAAAATCCGAACCACGAAATTCGTTATTTTTACGTTTTGACTTCTACGACAAACCTCTTATTTCTTCACATCAAAACATTTCTCCTTTACTTTTGACCGCATGTTTAAATTCAGGTTAGATACATCGTTGTACATAATGCCTGGTGTGCGTTTATAACCAATTACAAACCAGATAAGCTTTCTAATCGTATGGTCAATTTTTCCACTCGTTACTGATGGAGAGATTCGAGTTTGAATGAGAAAAACAGTGACCTGATCTGTCCTAGACTCATTTTTATAAATGATTTTTGCCTTGAAAATGGGAGGAAAACCAACTTTTGCTTTCAGAGATAATGGTAATATGAACTACCATTTTGAACACAGTTCGAAAACTTTGCATTTGGGGTTTTCCTGCAATTGGCCAGGAAATGCCTATACCGTTACAGTATTTCCAGAAACCTACTTATTGTAACTAATTGTATTTGGAATTTTTCAAACTATTATTGGGATTCTTAGGGGATGCACGTGCATTGGGCGACTGGAAAATGCAATGCGGCATCGAGAAGGGTGGTAAGCGACTGCTACATTTCCGATGGTCCAGTATTTTTACCAAATTAACTAGAAATTACTGAATCCTACTACATGGAGAACATTTTAAAGAATTTTGAAAACTGGTTCATTGCTTGGTAGTGTAGAACTTGATTGACGGAGCAAAATCCTTTGAGAGTACTGACATTGGTGTTGAGACGCATGTGTATAGAGTGCATGGGTTGGATGTGGGCACATGAATTGTTATTAGATGAACATTTTCGAGAATCGATCGATTAAAAGCAAGTGCACACTAATCATCACTTTCTGTGAAATAGCCCAATCACGTCCTATCGTGATTCAGGAAGGTATAACTACTTTGATAGGAAAACTTCGTACCAAGGGCCCGGCGAATACGATAAGGTGAGCTCGACTACGACCAACGAACCTGTGCCCCATCGACCTTTAGTTACTCTGTAAGGGCCAACTTCGACTAACCTATATAGAAATGGCTTTTCAAACGTGAGTCCTTTGAAGGTCCATGGTCAATATTTCATATATCTCTGCAGAACCATTTGACAGTCGGATTTGTACAATGAAATGCCAGAAAGGCGTAGTTTCGCAGAATGGTTGTTTGCAGTTCAATCCCAACAGGTTGTAATCAATTTTCATTCATCCGGGTCACTCAAGGCTCACTGTACTTCATGTTTGCTGATAATGCCCATGCGGGTGTCAAACATTAGTTCGATGAAATGGGTTTTATGTTGATAAGGCCTTGAGGTGCCAAATAGAGTATCACTCCCCGCTAAATCTATTGGGGGAAGGGTCCTCCAATATATTGGGATGACCTCAATGACACGATTTCCTGCTCATGAATTTCACAACCAGAGTAGGACCGAAACAATCGTGAATTTTGAATTGCCAACAATTCCCATGCGATTTTCTCAAATTACTCATAAACATCAAATCTACATAAACCTTTTTCTTTGATAGTAGTAGGTAGGTAGGTAGATTATGTCTTTCAGGTAACAACTGTGGATTTTGCAAAGTGACTGTCAAATTTTGCCTTTTTTCCCGTACGTCGCCGATATGCCAATATTTTCAGAAATCAAAGTATTTTGAGAACAAGGAAGTTGACAAATTGATTGACAAATATTTGAGATTTCCTCGATTTTATAGGGGGATTTTGTGGATTTCTCTTATGTATGTACCAACTAGAAACGTTTGCATGTTCTACAAGAAGGACTGCGCCAATTCAACTTAGTGCAGAGATAGCCGGGATAATCGCATAGATGCTTCGAAGCGAGACGGGCAATGAATTGTGTGTTCTATCTACTTGCTCATACACGCCCCTTTGGTACCTTTTGATATGCATATTCCGCATCGGTAAATGACCTCAGCACATTACAGCATTAGCAATGGCTCACAAAATAGACTGTTTCCTCGCCTGTTCGACTTGAATCGAAAACCCTAGAACTCGCGATGTGGACTCGCTCACCCTGAAAACCTAAGTGGGATGATTCCGTTGCAGTCGAGTGAGTAAAGAGAAGAGTAAAAAAATCACGGAAAACTTTCAGTTTTGGACTCGACGGCTTGTCAAATCGATCGGCGTTTTCACTTGATAAAAAATTGGTCCATTCGCTCAGAGGAATGTTGTAACGAAATTCCACAAACTTATTGACGTTGATGGACGGTTGAAGTTCTTGGAATTACTTCGACGCAGATCATTTGCCAGGGGGGGGGGGGTCCTCAATTCATTTCTGAACTCCAATTCCAACGATCACGCCGTCTGATTTGATCGGTGTTTCCCATAGGCAAAGCCGCTGGTGTGAACGCGCACTATTTATCAGGGTGAACAGTCAGAAATTCGTACAGAATACCCAGGTTTTCGTTTGATATAGTGGATTCATTACAACAGTGGCGTACTCCTTCACTTGTGGTCTCTACTAAGAATTAATTTCCAGGGAAATTACCACCTTCAATCTGTGGACCATGTTTGAAAGATTCTTGTTTCCCCTCAAGAAAATCACTGAATCCCTGTTTCGAATGTATTATTATTTTCTCAGAGAAACAGGGAAAACTCCCTTTTGTGATTTTATAATATGAGAATTTCACAAAAATTAATTTGTCACAACAATAATTGGGGCATCAGGTTATTAGCACGCTCTTATCAATGAGAACATAAGGAGAGCTTGATGTCCCCTGTCCCCTGTCCCCTTACAGGAGGCCCTGTACGTGAGGCATCGTTCAGTTGAATCATTTCATTATTTGTTCTGGAAGATGATTATCGCATTGAACTCGCTAAGCAAACCTTTGAACAAACATATGGATTGTCTGATTTTTTAATGCTTACCTTCGTTCGCCTCTTTTTTCAGACGTATATTAAATCATACACAAGACGTATAGGTACGATTTCCACTTGTCAAATAATCCGAATACCCGGACTCGGGTTGATCCATGAGAAGGATTAGAAGGATTCCACGAATGAGGGTAAAGCTCGTAAAGGGATTGGCCGAGTGTTTTCTGTTTGTCCAAGACTACTGTGCTTCAGAGGGCTGAGAGAGTTCATGAGCAGTTAATCAAGTCACTGACAGGCCATATCTAAATGGATCTACCCACAACCACAACGGCTACTAATAGGCCTCGGCTCAAACCCCTTCAATATTCCCACGTTGTCCTTTAGAGCCAACCAGTACTACTAGCGCCAACGGCTCGGTTCTCAAATTAATTAATCGCGTAATATGACTACCAACCACGAATAGGACATTAGGAAGTCCTTTTAGGAAGTTCATGAGACCATCCGATCCGCTCAAAATCAATTACTCGATATATAGCTCATAAGGTTGCTCTTTGATGGTTGAATCGGCGAGCGATTGATGTTCGAGGTAGTCAATTACCCAACCAACCGCGAAAATGTCGAGAGACCTCCTCATTTAGTATGACTGACTCAAAATTGCGAATCTGACGACCTATTGGCAAATTGGAAATTCCACTAAAATAAATTATTCCATTCAATTCGTAGAGAGCAGTTGAATCATACTTACCCTTTGGATTTCATTCATCTTTGTGAATTGCCGCCCAAATTCCCAAAGTTCCTTGCCGAATTTGAGTGCCCAGTTCTTGACTCTGAAACAATCAAATAAGAAGAGTTAGCGATAATGTTTGAGTGAGAAAAATGTGAACATGCTATTTGATTAGTAACATAATTACACAAAATTGGATGTTGAACAGTCATATCATGAAAATATCAGATCAAAAGGAAGCTTCGAGTTAGTATTTCGACATTATAATAATCAACCTCGTAACATAGTTATTCTCAGCACAACTCTTCGTAATAAAATAGTTTGAATTGCATATAATTTTGTTTATGCCTAGCCCTAAGGACAACCGTCCACATTTTTCGAATTGATCAGTTTCCCTCTCTCGCTCCCACCGTAACGCCACAGTGCAAAACCTGGGTTCACCACAGCAATTGTGGATGTCTTGAATTTTTTCATTCATATTTTTCAATTTTTGATTTAGGAATACCAGCGTTGAGAACCACGAAGACTGGTCATCCAGTATTCCCTCTTTTCGTTACTTCATGTTCTCTCGCTCAAAATATTTGTCTTTGCCACATGCGAGGCATTGGCTGCTCAGGAGAATGTCTTTCCAACAAACAAATTCAAAGACAAAAATAGATGGAGAAATGTCTCTCGTCATTTAGTAATATGTCTTGGGAAGGCAGGAGATTGCTGGACTCCTTCCCACCCAGTCTTAAGATAACGTTAGTGGCAGGGCAAGTGTCTGTTGGCCAGTAACACCTCGAGGAGACTTCATCTAAAGAGCTCATGAGGAAACGACGGTAAGCTGAAAGGACCTCGTTCTTGTTGGCCGACTCATCAGCCCCGAGAGGAGAGGAACTAGGAAAAAAAATTGTTGGGAAGGAGAAGGTACAGTAGGAAAAGGATCTTTTCAAAAACCCTCTTTTGAAGTGGATCTTCTCAAATTAAATAATACGAGTTGTGAAGAGGTATAGCGAAAGGTGGCCGCGGTGGGGAGGACTAAGCCGCGGAGCTTGGTGATAGGAAAGGGATGATGCAAAAACGTATTACCCCCTCCACGTCTTCCTCGCAGCTCAAAGTCTTCCATCTCCCGTCTTATCAGGCTGTTCAAAGGCATTGACGCCCCCACACCGCCTCGCTTCGATCCTCCTTGCCACTCACCCCATCAACAAAACTGAATATTTGAAAAGGGATGAAAGAACTTCAAAGGCAAGAAAGGACCGGCTACTGTGAGACTATCACTCCAAGCAACAAAGGTAGTACAATAAAATCCCTGAGATAGGAATTGTCGACTATTCTGAACCCACCTGATCCAAAAACCAACGAGCCTGAACATTCGTCATATTAACACCTCATCTGTTCAATATATTTCCTCCGACGTTTTTAGAGGACATAAATGTCAATATTATAGTCTCTTAGGGTATAATATTGAACGCTGAATCAACTAAAATAGTCGCTTCTCTTCGAACGTAAAGTGCCTTCTGAGGAGGGGACGAAAATTCTTAACCTGAGCGGTCACAAAGGCTAACTGCATATTAGGGCTAGTAAACCAAGAGGAAAATTGCATTATTCACGGGAAGGGGTGGTCAAATTCTTTTTGGATACTTAGCTGTTTGGCAGGGGTTTGCAATTTTGATGATCAATGTAGTCCCACTTTGTCCGTCCTATTCAACCGACGGAGAAGAAAGTGGGGTTTTCCCTTCACCACCAAGGGATAACATCATCTGAAATGTGGAGCGTGCCCTATTCATGGGTGGATATTGACTGTCTTAGGATGAAGGGGACACCCCCTAAATACACGCAATCCATGAACCAGATTTTGACCAGTACTTGTTTCCTTCTGCTTCTCCTTATTTCTGCTGGAAACTACATCAGTACGACTATTATTCGCTAGAATCAACCTATTGGAAGCCAATAGTTAGGCCTTGAACAAAATCTTTCCTGGGGCAGACGAACGTTATTATTTTACTTACAAAATGTTGCCTTTTGGCCCTTATTCGCGCCTTTTTATTCTTTGGCGGCACTAAATTTTGAACAAATGATCTTTCAAGCTTGAACGAATTCCCCACTATGGAGTTCTTGAGTAAATAGATATGACATTGATTTAAATCCACAGCTTCATCCCTTGACCCGGCTAACACCGGTAGCAAAACTCATGACATCATTAGTCAGTCAAAAGGGATTTTGGCTTTTCACAAAGATAGTAAAAGAGACCAGAGGGACGAGGCAGGGGTCGGGATTGATCGATATTCGGTTTGATGAGGGTGGACAGGACCCCGCTCCTCCACTGCTTCCGGCCGCCCCTGCCAAGGAGGTAGTCGTGGAATTCCGCTCGTCTTGTCAGTCAAGATCGTCTGAAAAAGGAGTCACGATAACCGCATCCGTCTGTAGTTTGATTTCATTCTAAGAGATTTTTCTTGAATAATTTTCCCACAATGTAGTATTCCTATGTTATTTCAATCCCCCACCTCCTCTTGTGAATCAATGCGTTTTCTCTGGCCGCCTTTCACATTTTATCGTCATTCATCGATTTCCCATCGTTTTCAATTTCTCGTGAAGTAACAAGCTACCGGAACGTTGAGCTGATTATTTTGTTTCCGAACAATTGACGATTTGACGATTAGTTAAGATTAACTATTTGTCGCCCCTCGAATCTTGTCTTCTTAATATGTGGTGCCTTAATTTTCCGATTGTACCGACTTAAGCCAATACGCTGTACGACGTGAGTACCCAGTTACACTAGGGATTGTGATCCGACCAAAAGCGATGAGATCGCAGTCATCCGCGAATTCGGGTACGAATGCGTCGATGAAAAACAGTCTACCTACGAACCCGTGCAGGCCGAACCGAATTCCATTTAAATATAAATAAAAAAGTAACCGTAAATTCATCAAAACATTAAGATTGTTGCTAAAAATCAAGGATAAGTTTATATTTAGATGACACTTTTTATAATGCCGTGATTTTTTTTAATTTTTTTATTCGTGTGATCATTTTGGTTGGTTATTCCTTGAATAATCAACCTATGTTTTCATGATAATGGTCAACCTCTCCGATTCGGCTCAAAATTTTTTTCTGGACGTTTCATGATGTCCTGATCAAAAAAATCTGCAAATTCTTACACACGGGTTGGTTATTCCTCGAATGGGGGAAACAGTGGGTGTGGCGGGTCCCAGACCCATTCCAATCGATTCAGGGTCCAAAATTTAGTGGAATATGATACCCCACACGCCTAGGTACCAGAAATCCTGACACATACAAAATGGGTGGATACATACCCATTTTGACCCATAAATTCTTCCGGTGGTTGTCAATCGTTCTGGGACCCATTTTATTGGATTCAGCGTCCAAAATTTAGTGGAAAACTATACCCCACAAGCCTAGGTAGCAGAAATCCCGAAAACACATATTCAAAATGGGTAATAAATACCCAATTTGACCCATTACTTCTTCCAGTGGGTGCCAATCGTTCTGGGACCCGTGTCATTGGATTCAGCGTCCAAAATTTAGTGGAAAATGATACCCTACTCACAAAATTTTCTACTACCTAAAACGGCGCGGACGATGGACACAAATTTTTGAAAAAAATTCTGAGCCAAATTCTGGACCAAAAGGTCGATGTCCGTCCGCCGTACGCCGTCCATCGTCCGCGCCGTTTTTGGTAGTAGAAAATTTTCTAAAAATCTGAAATTTGGGTCAGGGGTCTGTTCTCGGCCGAGACGGGTCCTCGAAACTTTTCAGCCCGATCGGACCAAATTTGGGGGGGGGGGTAGGGGTCAAAATGTGTTTTTTGAAAAATGGATTTTCGAGATTTTGGGCGATCTAGGCGAGTAAGGTGTCATTTTCCACTAAATTTTGGACGCTGAATCCAATGAAACGGGTCCCAGAACGATTGGCACCCACTGGAAGAAGTTATGGGTCAAATTGGGTATGTATCCACCCATTTTGTATGTGTCAGGATTTCTGGTGCCTAGGCGTGTGGGGTATCATATTCCACTAAATTTTGGACCCTGAATCGTTTGGAATAAGTCTGGGACCCGCCACACCCACGGTTTCCCCCATTCGAGGAATAACTAACCCGTGTGTAAGAATTTGCAGATTTTTACATTTATGATTTCTATTTATCATACTTATTAACAAGTGTACAGCTGTACCACCGAAGAGATACCTCAACTTCACTTTTACCTATCTCTCAACGTCGGATGTTACCCCTGAAATGGGGAAGTCCTTCACCTGCTACAAAAACTACAAAAGTAGCAGAGATAAAAAGCGAAATGTTTTATATGAGAAATGGCGAAGAAGGGCACGTTGGCGATCGACAGGATTGGGGGAAGGGAAGGTGGCTGAGTGAGGAGCAGTGAGAGTTGTTGGATGTGAGTAGGTACAGTAAGGGAAGGAGAGAAGGGAAGATATCGATTAATAAAAGTTGTACTAGCTCCCTTAATAATAGAAGTAAGGTTGAGATAAAGTTCGAAGGAAAGGGGTAGTACGGAGCTGGTGAGGGGAAGTATAGGGGCGTCAGCTTCTCTACTCGACCCCTCCCCCTTCCTATCCCACCTCAACACCCACCCCTCATCGACACCACTCCACCTTCCATCGTGCAGAGCCTTTTTCGCTCATTTTCCAACATTTCAAGTATGAAGCATTCAAAAAAAAATTGCTACGGGACGAGAACACAAAGCGATAGCGGGTGGACGGGGATGAAGAGGTAGGTACTCATACCTACCTATGTATCCACGACGACGAGGTGAGATCAATTTATTGCAATAATGCATACGATAATTCAGTGATTCATAATTGCCTAATTATTCAGAGAAAAAAAATGCTTGCCGTTTATAGTCCCCCCAACAAGCAAGAGCAGGATTGAAGAAGACATGGATTGGAGGATAATGGGTACCCCAGCTGTCTATGCCTTTGAGTACATAAGATGGGGAATCCAAAAATGTTCAACACCCTTTTTCTGGCAAACCCACTCCATCCACCGTCGATCCACCAGAGAAAGAAGCCTCGGAGAGAGAGACAAACCATTTCCGCCCGTCGCCCATACAACCACAGACCTTCTAACCCTCTCAGCGCTGATAGGCTCGGGGTTGCGACGGTGTATTTGCGCGCCTCGGGAACGGCGTCGAAGTTTTCGGAGAGAAAACAAAAGGGGTTGGAACATCGAGGGGCGAAACCAGCCTGGGCAAGACATTCAGATAACGCGGGGCGGCGAAACGCTGGTAACTGGCGTCTGCTCACCCTATTCCGCGGACGATAGCATTTTCGTATACCTACCTCCTAACGCCTCGTGCCACCGTCATTGAATACGGAAACTAACGGGTGACTCTGACGTAAAACACAAAAAATGTCCACTATTCGTCACTTTCTGTAATTCGAGTTTACTGATCATCTATTAGGCTATATCGTCTAAATATCATACATGTAAACGCTCGGCCTTATTCTAGGTGGTCCTCTTGCATTTGGAAAAACGTATGTTCTGAAAAAACAAAGGTTGAGGAATTTTTTTTTTCTTTTAAATAAAGTACATCTTATTAAAATAGGTACCCTTTTTCACCCAAGGTAAACTACTCCAGATTCATCGCCCAAAATTTATTAAAATAGTATGCCTTACATGCCCCGCTAATTTCCTGTTAAATTCGAAAGCTAAATCGATTTAGATCAGTCGTAGATGGACTACCATCTATCGGAAGACGGTATTCAGAATAGGTACTTCTTCTAGAAAAAATACCCCCCCCCTACCCCCCCCCCCCCCAAATTTGGTCCGATCGGGCTGAAAAGTTTCGAGGACCCGTCTCGGTCGGTATCAGACCCCTGACCCAAATTTCAGATTTTTAGAAAATTTTCTACTACCAAAAACGGCGCGGACGATGGACGGCGTACGGCGTACGGCGGACGGACATCGACCTTTTTGGTTGGTTATTCCTTGAATAATCAACCTATGTTTTCATGATAATGGTCAACCTCTCCGATTCGGCTCAAAATTTTTTTCTGGACGTTTCATGATGTCCTGATCAAAAAAGGTCAATGTCCGTCCGCCGTACGCCGTACGCCGTCCGCCGTCCATTGTCCACGCCGTTTTTGGTAGTAGAAAATTTTCTAAAAATCTGAAATTTGGGTCAGGGGTCTGTTCCCAGCCGAGATGGGTCCTCGAAACTTTTCAGCCCGATCGGACCAAATTTGGAGGGGGTAGGGGTTTTTTGAAAAATGGATTTTCGAGATTTTGGGTGATTTAGGCAAGTGGGGTGTCATTTTCCACTAAATTTTGGACGCTGAATCCAATAAAATGGTCCCAGAACAATTGGCACCCATTGGAAGAAGTTATGGGTCAAATTGGGTATTTATTACCCAATTTGATTATGTGTTTTCGGGTTTTCTGCTACCTAGGCGTGTGGGGTATCATATTCCACTAAATTTTGGACCCTATATTGATTGGAATGGGTCGGCGACCCACCACACCTACTGTGTGTAAGAATTTGCAGTGGTTGTTATCGTGTTACTGACTTCTTGGACCACTTGAGTCAGCAACACGATTGCAAAACGATTGCAACCCACTGTTTTCCCCATTTGAGGAATAACCAACCCGTGTGTAAGAATTTGCAGATTTTTTGATCAGGACATCATGAAACGTCCAGAAAAAATTTTTGAGCCGAATCGGAGAGGTTGACCATTATCATGAAAACATAGGTTGATTATTCAAGGAATAACCAACCAAAAACAGTTTGTCTACTTTTTTTTTACTCTGAATACTCTTTTTTACGCGAGGGTGATCCATTCGATTAATAAACCATAGTTGGTATAAATCATTTACTGCGTTCAAATGCTCATTGGATAGATGGTTTTTCTGCTGTTAGGTATTTCGTTTATTAATAAAATTCAACAGGTCCTTTTTACCTCAATCACTTCTTAATTGAGTAGATGGAAGAATCATCTTAAGCTAGTGTCGGGCATCACACGCCATCCCTCCTAATGTTGTATTTTTTCTTTCAAACATCATCTTGATTGGCGGCGGGCTAGTTACTTCGATCAGGCCATTGGAAACGTATACGAGTATAAAAAGATTTTACTTTACGACATTTCATGCCGCGTTTGGAATGTCGCGTGATGACTTGTAGAGAATGAGCCAACCTGTTGCCACAAAAACGAGATGTCGCGTCGGGGAATATTTTATTTGATTTCATTTACATAGCATTTTTACTGTACAGGCAAGGCAAAAATAATGACAACATATTGTAAATACGTACGATTAATGACATAGTGTTCAAAACCCTTACTACCTATTGCTAGGCATAGGCTGATGCCCATGACACACAGCAAGAATCGCTGTAGGTACTACTTCTTATGTTGAGCATTATTACAACCTGACCAATATACATTTCTTAATAGAAGCGTACATCATCAACCACAGCATAGAATGAGCAACGCATACAAGGAATAATAACCCCTTCCTTTGATACCTAGTTTTATGAGCAAACTGATAATTCGGGGACTTTAGGTCAGAAACCACTACACGATGCAAGATATAAATAATACAGTGAAGACTCCTAGTAGTTAGAACCATGTGAATGTTGTCGAATGAATGTTGATGCGACCTGGGAGGGGACAATTGTAATGAACTGAAAAGGGTATAGCGTAATTAAAAGAAACTTTTAAACGAACAGCTGAGAGGTGGATATGTATTAAAACCACCAATCTCGCTTTGATGCGCAAATGTCATGGACAGTGGGAATGTAATTTCGAAGAGGAGGAAGATGATCTTGCATCTGATAAGGGTAGTGGGGACGCTACACGAGGGTGTGGGTTGATGGGCGTAATAAATCAGAGCAAAATAAACAGGCTACATTTCTGGAGTAGTATCGTCAATAGCTGTCACTTTTAGAGCTAATAATTGTTAACACGTCAGGTTGGGACCCTGGGCAGCAATAGTTCAGTCATTTCTCCATGCTGCCGTCAAGTAGTAAAATCAAAAGAATTCTTAATATTAACTATTTGTTAAGAGTATCCTTTATCACCTCTTTTGGCTCCACTGAATCCCTTGCCGTGAAATTTTGAAATAATTTCGTTAAAGGAACATGATCTCGAATAGAATTTTCTAAATTCAATGAGACTATACACCGATCATCACATTAACTTGGCACATCCAGCTAGTCCCACATCAGCTCCTCTTCACATTGTAAGGAAGAAGAATGCCACTGGAGCAGCCCGAAAAAGAACTCGGAGGGAAATCAATTCGGATAATCATGGCTAGGGAGGCGCGTACGTATTTCTCATGGATACAAATCCTGGTTCATCAAACACACTGCTGATCAGGTATGAGCAGATTTTCGCAATTGAGTTAATATTCAATAGGCCAAAACTGCAAGTAATGAGAGGCTCAAGGGAATATCGAAACAATTGATCGATCCTCCATAACAGCTAAAATTGCCAAGCATGATTTGGTTCACTATTCCTATTTAAAAGAAAACATTCGCTAATAATTGTATGATGATGAAGGTTTTACTCATTTAGCTCCGTAGCTTTACAACCATATATATCCTTTAAAATACGAGTACAATTCCAACCACAGACGTTAGTTCGTGAGGTCAATCAACTGCCGCACACTCAAGAAGAGTTGCGGTATTAATTTAGGGAACATTTACCATATGTCTGAACGATGCTATTCTCAGGTTGATCATGAAGGTGGAGTTTGAAGGTTTTGGTTTTTGGTTGGTTATTCCTTGAATAATCAACCTATTTTTTCATGATTATGGTCAACCTCTCCGATTCGGATCAAAATTTTTTTCTGGACGTTTCATGGTGTCTGGATCAAAAAATCTGCAAATTCTTACACACGGGTTGGTTATTCCTTGAATGGGAGAAACAGTGGGTGTGGCGGGTCCCAGACCCATTCCGATCGATTCAGGGTCCAAAATTTAGTGGAATATGATACCCCACACGCCTAGGTTCCAGAAATCCCGAAAACACATTTTCAAAATGGGTAATATATACCCATTTTGACCCATAACTTCTTCCAGTGGGTGCCAATCGTTCTGGGACCCAATTATTGGATTCAGCGTTCAAAATTTAGTGGAAAACTATACCCCACAAGCCTAGGTAGCAGAAATCCCGAAAACACATATTCAAATACCCAATTTGACCCATAACTTCTTCCAGTGGGTGCCAATCGTTCTGGGACCCGTGTCATTGGATTCAGCGTCCAAAATTTAGTGGAAAATGATACCCTACTCGCCTAGATCGCCCATAATCTCGAAAATCCATTTTTCAAAAAACACATTTTGACCCCTACCCCGCCCAAATTTGGTCCGATCGGGCTGAAAAGTTTCGAGGGAACAGACCCCTGACCCAAATTTAAGATTTTTAGAAAATTTTCTACTACCAAAAACGGCGCGGACGATGGACGGCGTACGGCAGACGGACATTGACCTTTTGGTTGGTTATTCCTCGAATAATCAACCTATGTTTTCATGATAATGGTCAACCTCTCCGATTCGGCTCAAAATTGTTTTCTGGACTTTTTATGGTGTCTGGATTAAAAAAGGTCAATTTTCCACTAAATTTTGGACGCTGAATTCAATGATGTGTATCCCAGAACGGTTGGCACCCACCGGAAGAAGTTATGGGTCAAAATGGGTATATATCCACCCATTTTGTATGTGTCAGGATTTCTGGTGCCTAGGCGTGTGGGGTATCATATTCCACTAAATTTTGGACCCTGAATCGATTGAAATGGGTCTGGGACCCGCCACACCCACTGTTTCCCCCATTCGAGGAATAACCAACCCGTGTGTTATAATTTGCAGGGTTTTTCTGAGGATACCCCATCACGATTAAAATCTATTGAAGGAAATGAACCATTGAGGAAGAAATTGCATCGTTTTCTGATTGATCGTAGGGAGTTGTAAGGCTCGGACGTCCGGTAATAGCACAGGAAGTAGGTGGGGTGAGGAGTGAGGAGGCGGCCACTGCCCAATGATGAGGTGATGTTGGGCGTTGTCGTCATATCACGGTGATTTCTAAACCCGCCGGACGTGCGGCCGCGTCGATGTAATTCCGGGTCTCCTTCCTAAGCCTATGGAGAAGGCCGATTTTGGCGGCTGAAGGCTAATTTCACTAATGTCGGATCTCTACAGTATCGAGGATTTTCGAGCATGAAGGTGTCAAGTTATGGCTCAGACAATGTATAGTCAAGAACAGCAGACGACCGCATTTTTTTAAATGGGTACCTACGTAAATATTTTTACTCAAAAAATTATTATTAACTAAAAATAGAAGAAGAAGGTAAAGATTTCGCTTCCAATTTAACGAATAAGATGGTCCTGGCAACTAATGAAATTGGTCAGGCTAGATCATATCACCACATCACATCAACCGAACGACAAAGTACGGAATCTCGGTAAACTCAATCATACAAAATATTAGGTACCTAGTCAAAAGTAAACGATAAGTTATGGTTCGTTGGAGTGTCAAAGACGATTAACTGGAGGCGAAATATGAAAATAATGAAACCTCGAGCTTGCGTGATCGTTGAGAGATGTCGTGGTTGACGTCTCAGGAATAATAGGAAGAGCGTTGTCTGGCTCCTCTGGCCACTTACAACCCTCCCTCAAACTTGTTCCACCCAAATCAATTACCTACGCTACACCTGCCCCAACTCACCACTTGTACACTACTGTAACGACCTGGACAAGTTAAATACACCCTTCTCTTGGCAATGAGACGATCTTCTGATCTTTACCAATCCCGCGCGAATGGGCGCCGTTGTCGAAGGTGTTTGCGGAATAACATTATTATGAAGGCATTGCAGTTGATTCAGCATTCAAAATAAATATATACTAAGTGAGGAAAAAGGAGAATACGCGAACTAATTTTCTAGAACTTGGATATGGCAGTATATTCACTAATAGCTAAAAATCTATTCTGGTTCATTCAACCAACGGAAGGGATTGTACAATTTTGCGACGTTTCCAGGTGTCCGTTCAACCGTAAATAGTGACTTAGAAGAAGAGTCTCTAGAGTTTTACCCTAGTGGTATGAAAAGTCGCATGTATACATACAGATACACATACATTCAGATTTTTTGGTCTTCCAAAAGAGTAAAAAAAAAAAACGGGGTATTTCCTATGCTATGTACTTTTCCGTAAGCTATGCTATGAATGCCCGTCTGGTCCACAGACAAGACAGAATCCCTCGATCGCGACTGTATTGATTAAATCGTGTAAAAATGCTAACAAATATTCTTTCTACATTGAGGCAACGCCTCTCGAATAGTTTTCAAACCTGAGTACAATTGGTACGAACGATTGGCGATTGATGCTTGGGTTTCTGAGAAGAAAAGTCACAGACCACCAAAATTATAGATCCGTCTTAAATATCTATCACACTTGAAAAAATAATTGTAACTGGCGGATCAATTGGTTCCCCCGCATCTCTGAGTAGCTTCGGGAGTGGCAATGAGCAAAACATAAAGCCTAGAAAGCAGCGGCTTGTCTTAGTCCCAACTCGTTCAGCCCATTATTGTTGGCCAAAGTTGATTATAAAGTAAATTGAATCTTCATCCTAAACCTCTTAATTCAAACACCCTCCTCCCCTCCAACAACTCTTGCGACTAACAGAGCGCACTGAAACCTCCCCCTTGCCAAATAGCTGCTCCCTGTTTTGCTATTCACGCCCTGAGCGGGTTCGAGTTATTTGCAATGCACGCTGTGAATGAGGCCCTCCAAACTCCATTGCTTTCCACAGCCGGTTAAAGAGAGTGAAGTACGGTGAAACTCTACAAGCCCTGCCGTACTGTACGACCTCTACGAACTTATCGTCTTGCCTCTGACCAAATGTATCGTCGCCAAGCCTAGGTCTCACTCGTTCGCTTGCTACTAGGTCTTTTCTCGCACTCCTCAGTCATGTTTAGATTCCCTTTTCTCTGGAGGGGTATGGATGTTCTACTGGTCATTTGACTTACGTCACTGTTTTATGTGAATAAGTTTATATAAAACCTCTGGTCCGTGCTTCATAACAAAATGAAGGGTAACTAAGAGGGAGCATTAATTAGAAATAAGATATTGTGACCTCGTTATCCTTTCATGATCAAACAACAACGCTCCAGACTTGGAAAATGCATTGATCGCCCATCTTCCTAATCAGATTCCTGTTTTATCACGAAAAATAAGAAAAAAAGTTTTAAAGGAATCAGGAGAAGAAGGGAGGTTTCAAAGCCTCCGGAGGGTGGTTATTGTGTAGGCCGTGGCGGTGGAGGAGATGCTAATCTTTATTAAGGTTTTTGAAGGATAATCACCAAGGCCATAAAAGGAATGAGGGGGTAGGGGTTGATTAGGGCTGTTTGTTAACATTCATTCACCTTTGAACCAGGGTAAAGGTCAGCCTCTGCATCAGGGTTAGGGTCAGAGTACGGTCGACTGAGCAGTCTTTGCTCCAAGGCCGCCATCAGATTGAAATTCGAACCAAACCGTAATTTATCGATTTGAGTGATGAAGGCCGCTACGTACAAATCCCGAACAACGCAACTCCAAAAAAAATGAAAAGAAGAGATAGTTTTACATACTTATCAGATAACTCGTTTGACATTCAGCATATGAAGATGAACACACTTTCATAATCAGAGAAGCAGTTCATCTTTAGTTGCTACGCTATTTTTGTTGCTACAAGTTTTCGACGCCGAATAAAAAGGTTTTGGACAGATTACCCAAAACGGATGTGGGTAAAAAACTGTTTTTGAAAATGGATTTTCATGATTATTAAGGACGTAGGTGGATGGCGTAACGCCTCAACTATCTACTTGTAGGACACTTCTTGAAGTTCGCACTTTTTAGAAGGATCCCAATCTAAACTCGAAGGTCAATGATTCCAGACACTTAACCGTAAATTGGTGACTTGAAGCTGGGAGGAGAGAACAGGAGCAGTCTATTCGTTAGAGTTCCATTTGTTTACCTCGTCCGCCTCAGAGGTGGATTATTGACTTTCCGCACCTTGTGGGATTCTTCACCGAACGAAAACTGGAGGTCATTCAAACGACCAAGACCCTAAGAAAGTATTTGCATTGACACCTCATCAGATCAGCACACTTCGTGAATTGGAGAATGCGTGGGTTCTCTCATCCCAAGAACGAAAAAAAAGCATTTTCTGAGGGTAGAGCCTTGAAGAGAGTGGCCGATGTGCAACATACGAAATCATGGCGGGAACAACCGAATTCACTAATGATAAATTTACTTGGGAACGTGAAAAATATAGCGCGAGGGCATTTATTGAATCCTCCAAGTAACCTGAATGACTAAACTGTACAAACAAGGTAGATCGAGTTTGGGAGCATTATAGAACAACATATCTGTAACAGCACTAATTTCTGTTTGTCATCAGTGAAAAAAATGTAAGTAAATCTCCCAAATTTGTGAGCATACATTTAAAATCCGATTGTCCTTCTTCCGAATCCAATCGTACCTACTTCTATGAGGAAAAAAATCATTGTATGTGCCTATTCTGGGTACCTTAAACCACCTTCCCACCCGGGTAGTAATGAAACAATGTGAAATAACTGAAAGTCTTATCCTCTCACTGAGCTTTGACAGATTTAAGGAATGAAATACTTTGCAGTTCTACCGAGAAAATATTAAGAAATAATTCTGAAAACATATTGACAATTATTGATCATAGTTTATCATAGCGTGTTGAAAATAAATTTTAATGATATCAGTCACTATCCGATAATTTTGTGAATTAGATAGCTCTGTACTCACGGGTGCCTTTAATAGAAAAGATGTGATGAAACATGACGAATGGATAGATTAATTGGACAATAAATTATTCTTCATCATCATTAACAAAACAATATTATATTACTTACCCTAGTATTTTTATTTATTTTACAGTACCTATCAGTTGATTACAAATCTGGTAAGGGAGAGGATATTCAACCAAAATATATTTCAATAATTTTAGTGGGAATTGAAGGTAATATAATTATTGAAATAATTTTCACAGAACCAGCTTGGGTGAAGGTACTTGAAGGAGAAACCTGAATTGGATGGTCGGATGGGGGAGAAGGTTTAGAACGAATTGTTCAAACTCCTGTTGAGAAATTCGAACTCGGGCAGTTCTTGGGATACCTCATCTTGAGTTTTTCAGATAAACCCACCCTCTTCCGTTGTTCACTATTTAAGTTTCCATTTCCTGAATTGGATTTATCCAAGAGTATCCTCCATTCTTAGCGATACACTACCGCGACAGGGTTTTGCCTCTCCCTCCATAAGCATAAACGCAGAAAATAAATCATATCTCCAATATAATACATTCATGGACCGTTAGTTAGGACGTGTCACGCAGACGAAGCCCTCGTGGGGTTTGAACTGGAAGGATCAAGTGATACTTAAGACCTACTCGCGAAATTCCTTAGGGCCGCACCTAGGCCTAGGGGTCTGAGAGGTTGTATTGCGAAGGTTTTTTTGCGAGGGATAATGTATTTTAACGATAATACGGTATGAATTATGTAAAGTTGCATATCATTTCCCCAAATGCGAAAAAATTTATTGTTTTCTGCCATATTATTCTGTTCATGTAAAACTATCAGGAAGAAAGGAGGGTCATCGTGAAGGCTCCAAACTAAGATGTTAAGGGGTGGCTATCATAACCCCCTCCCCAAACCTCCACGGTCTCGTGTTTTGCCCTATTGATGTACTCTACTACCCATTTAACAAATATCCGTCCCTGTGGTTCCTGATACTTCTTATACACTGGTCTATCTCATATTGTACTCTGTTCTTGATCTTGAGTTACAGCATTGGGTCTGAGATTTTGTTTTAAACCTTTACCCGAGAAAGACGGGCTAAGAAGTACCTATTGATTTCCCAGGCTTACACTCGAGACAGGATTAATTATGGTTCATTATCCCTGTTTTAATAATTACTGCAACATTTTAGGTTTCAGAGCGTTCCGTTTTAAATTCCAAAATTCGTCTATAGTTCGCAGTCCGTCATTCCCCGTCCTAACCAAATAAGAAAAAAAGTTCGCCGCCTAATAGTTGAAAACGCGAATTTTTCCACAGGGGTCTGATATTCCTCGGACCAGGCACATGGAGATTGATTCCAAAACTCGGTGGAAAATGATACCCCAAATGCCTAGGTACCAGAAATCTCGAATACACACATTCGAAATGGGTGGAAAGATACCCATTTTGGCCCGAAAACTCTTCCGTGGGGGCGCCAATCGTTCCGGGATCCGTTATGGGATCTGCGTCCTAAATTTAGTCGAAAATGATTGCCCACACGCCTAGGTCGCCGAAAATTTTGAAAACCCATTTATGAAAAGACATCACACCCCCTACCTCCCCCCTCCTCCCAGTTTAGACTGATTAGGCTGAACAGTTTTGAGGACCAACTAGAGCCAGAAGCGGGTCCCTGATCCGAATTTCAGATTTTTAGAAATTTGTCTAATACCAAAATCGGCGTGGACGGCGGACGGACATTATTTTATTTTGTTCTAGGCACCTTGAAACGCCCAGAAAAAATTTTTGAGCCGAATCAGAGAGATTGCCTTTTTACTTGAAAACATAGGTGGAACATAGGTTCAAGGAATAACCAACCAAAACGGAGGCAGTTTATCGGTTAAAATGTGTGTTTTGAAAAAAATATCCCAGTAATTTTTGGTAACCTAAAGGTGTGGGGTCTCTTATGCGGTCTTGGAGTGATTCCTGCAAACGTCTGCTGTATTTTTAGCTATTCAGAAAATTGTTTTTCGAGATTCTTAGGCATCCAGCAGTTCAGAGTATCATTCTTCCCAAAATATTCATCGCTGAATCAATTCAGTTGAGACCGGACCGATTACCACACAACAGCGTTATGGGTTGTGAAAGATGCTTCAAAAATTGACTTCAAAAAAATCGCAGAGATTAAACAATCATGTGCTTTCCCTGACGGGTGAGATACACCCATAATTATAAACCATTTGTAGCGTTTTTAGGTTATTCGAGGGTCACTGCCATACGTTCCTACAGTTCAACGACCTTTTTGTTTTCTTGCTTCTGTACTTAATTACCGTGTCCAACCTTCTTTTATTTCTTTTTTGATGACTTGATCTGACTTTACATCAATGACCAACATGATATTATGATATCGAGTCATTTGAATGTGAAATTCCCTCAACTGGCTTCAGCCTCGTAAATAGATGATACTTGAAGGTACATTTAAATGAGGGGGAGAGGAAGGGGACAAGCAAAAGGAAGCGGCTGAGCGTCATCCCCTAAAACTAACCCCCTCGGGGTGAACCACCCTCCTAACACCCCCGTTAAACCATCCCCTTCCCACTACTCCACCTCTCCTCCTAATCTGGGGCTACCAATCTTCCGATTTTTTTTTTTTTTTTTTTTTTTTTTTTTTTTTTTTTTTTTTTTTTGTGCTGCCTTCACTATCTTGCCCCTCTCTCACTCCCCTCATAATATTACAACCGCATCGCGACTTCAACACTCCCCTACCCGGGAGAAAAATGGCAAAATACTTCCGTTTCCGTCTACTTTGTCAACCCTCTAAAAAATGAACTTTGAATTTCAAACTTCACCGTGTAAGTTATATGAAACACAACCAGACCGACAAGAAACGTCAGCTCTACTCAGGTTCCTCAAATTATTCATGCTTGTTCATCCCTGTTCCTTCACGCTCTAATTCTCAAAATAAACAACAGATTAAATCCCATTGATTGGCCAGAAGAACTGGTGCTGAGCCGATCTGAAATTATGAATGGTGTTGACGATAGAAACCGTTCCCTTTCCTGAATTAAACAATATAACGCTAGTATTACTATCCAACTTTTGCGTGTTCCCAAGTTTCTTACCACCCTCATGGCGTGAACTCTCCAGTCCCTCAGTTCCTACTCTTGATACCTACCCAGTTCATTGTTAGATGAACTGACGCGCAACAATTTGAAGCTGTTTATTCCTTTCTTACACATTTTCTCTTTTGGGAAGTGATGCGCTAAAAAAGTTTACTGAGGCCCAATGTTGTCTGTGTTTAAACGAGAGGGATGAACTGCGGTACACGACACAAGAGAGAGGAATACGTTCCGCTGATTTCGATGTTTACTGGACCGTTCCGTTCAACAAACGCCCGCTAATGATCCGAATGGCTGTAGGGATGATCAGGGAGCGTTCACCCTATTTACCGAGGGAAAAAAACACCGATAGCTCCATTCATTTTTACCCCTTTTGCATAAATTAGAATGAACGAATCTTATCTGTTCATTCTTGCTTCAAAGCCAACCGAAAAAGCGTTTTCACGTTTGAGTAAATCACAAGTAATGCTGCTTTTGATTTTGACGATTTTAAGTTATTCCAGTGAATTGTAATAGTTTCTTCCAGAAATGAATTACGATCTTTTCGAATCAGCTCCAATTTTGGTTGGTTATTCCTTGAATAATCAACCTATGTTTTCATGATAATGGTCAACCTCTCCGATTCGGCTCAAAAATTTTTTCTGGACGTTTCATGATGTCCTGATCAAAAAAGGTCGATGTCCGTCCGCCGTACGCCGTACGCCGTACCCCGTACGCCGTCCATCGTCCGCGCCCTTTTTGGTAGTAGAAAATTTTCTAAAAATCTGAAATTTGGGTCAGGGGTCTGTTCCCAGCCGAGACGGGTCCTCGAAACTTTTCAGCCCGATCGGACCAAATTTGGGGAGGGTAGGGGTCAAAATGTGTTTTTTGAAAAATGGATTTTCGAGATTTTGGGCGATCTAGGCAAATAGGGTGTCATTTTCCACTAAATTTTGGACGCTGAATCCAATGAAACGGTTCCCAGAACGATTGGTTCCACTGGAAGAAGTTATGGGTCAAATTGGGTATATATTACTCATATGTGTTTTCGGGATTTCTGCTACCTAGTCGTGTGGGGTATCATTTTCCACTAAATGTTGGACGCTGAATTCAATGATGTGTGTCCCAGAACGATTGGCACCCACCGGAAGAAGGTATGGGTCAAAATGGGTATGTATCCACCCATTTTGTTTGTGTCAGGATTTCTGGTGCCTAGGCGTGTGGGGTATCATATTCCACTAAATTTTGGACCCTGAATCGATTGGAATGGGTCTGGGACCCGCCACACCCACTGTTGCCCCCATTCGAGGAATAACCAACCCGTGTGTAAGAATTTGCAGATTTTTTTCAATTGTTATCCAGTATTGATCTCAAAGACAAAAAAAATTAAAACCTCTAATTTTTTTCCGATATAAGCCTCGTCCTAAAACGTCGAACATGGAATCACGCTTGTGCAAATACAAAAATAATGGTTTATGGTTCAGTTTCATCTACCTTAGTAGGTAAGGGTAAAAAATGAGCTTTTGTAATAAATCACTACATACAGGTATTTTATTGTATCATTATTTTTCATTTGACTTGTTTGACCGCTGATTTTGTTGAAGTCTTTTGGGGTTGTGAAAGGGGATAGGGATGTAGGATAGTGGCCGTATGAGAATGAATAGAGAAATTAGGGAGGCCAGAGGATTATAGGTTCTCTCCACTCTAAATTGTATGCGAACATCAGGAATATATTTTTTTTTTTTTGCGAAGTGTATAAAGACGAACTGGAGATGGGGATTTTCCTCGCTCCTCCCACCGGCTTAACTGACTGATAATGATAGGACTGTGGCACAAGAATTAACGTTTATGTGGCCTCTCATTCAATCGTACCTGCATAACGCTCTCGTAATTTGTCCCCTTGTCGTCGTAAAATGTATAGATTGTTCAGGTAAGAGATTACTTATCTCTGTTTGCTTAGTGATATATTAGGTACGTGATAATTTCTTATCGATCGAGTCACTTTTATTTCTCTTGAAGATTCGCTAGTTAGCTCAGTAAGCCGATCAGGAACGCTCGGTAATAACGGTTGATGGTTATGGTCGGAAATGGACGATAACGTGACATGGTCCAGAGTCAGAGACCTACGCTACAAGCTAGTAAGTATGGTAGATGGGAGATTTAATTTGGGCTAGGGAGAGGGAGAGGGGTCGTTGAGGCCTTATTCCAATATAAATCCCCCCCCCCCCCCCCTCAACGTATTCACTTGTCAACTTGCCCTTTGAAAGCGCTAATAGTTTGAAAGTTAGCTCTATAAAAATTTAAGACAAAAGCACAAAATCCATAAAGTCTGGCTTCGCCTTGGATACCTCAACTGTGTGTCTTCACAGTAGGTAGCGTGTGGTTCAAATTTCTTACAAAACTAAATGAATTAGAAATCAATGAGTAGCGAAACAACGTGTGGTCAAGAAACTATATAATCTATAGTCGGTTAGTTTCTCTTAATGATTCGGCTTTTATTTTGTAGCGAAGACCTGACTTGATGCATGTTTGCGTAAATCTCCTCTTCTAGGTGAAGACCCTTGCCATGAGGTTTGGAGTAAAGTGAGACAGGTAACATGGCATTTAGCGCTAATTCCAAAGGGGAGCTAATTGGCAAGGGGTGAGAATCGCCTTCATTCTCAACCCACAATCGCCCTGACCTGTAAAGCAACCCTGATTCCGTGAGAAGACACTGTCACTTGACGCTTGAGAGCCAACTTTGACAAAAAAAAATATTTCATACGTACGTCAAATCAAAAACCTTTCCCCTTCTTCAGGTCAGTAAAAAGAGAGAGGCCAAACACCGTCAAATGCTACATGTGTCGTGGGACGTTTTTCTCACGTCCCCTTGCCATAACTTCCTGAACCGACCAAGCGATTAAAAACAAGAGGGACAAAACATATTGTTTCCATGTTTTTTTTCCTCCTCAAGGCACTTGGTCTTGGAAAACATCTTATAGACAAAAAGTGTGTCCAGGATGAACAATAGATTATTAAATTCCATGAAATTCACAAGGTGAATATTCATATTGCCTCACAGTGGAGTAATGTGATCTAAGGGCATGGGTGAGTCAAAAGCGTGATTAATCAACTTTCCCAATCTGTAGTTGACCCGTTAGATATGACTATACTTACTGAAAATCGTGAGCTGGCTGTATCGTATCGTTATCTGCAGCGTGTGGAAACCGGGTGTGTATTAGCCCTCTCATTCGTGTTTTCAGAGTTTTTTCATCTCTTGGCTATATATAATTTTAAAAAACACTCATTCCGATGATGTTGACTGCACGGTAATGAGAAACAAGGCCTCCAATTTCATGATTTGAAGTTTCCATTTATTTTGGAAAATGCCGTTTATACTTCAACCCTATCTTACCGTAACCTCTCAGGGTTGAAATAACTTCCTTCATCGAATTCTAGCCTTCTCTTGGTAATTTCTGCCGTTCCCTATTATTAAAACGAAATCAAAACCTCACCCAACTTCATGTGTTAATAGGGCAAACCCGAGATCCACCCGTCAGGGCTTTTTTTTAAGGGAAGGGGGCCAGTATTTTCGTGAAACGTATTTCTTGCCCAACGGGACGGGAGAAAAAGGAAGGAATGAAAGAGTGGGCAGCAATGTGGTGTTTTATTCTCACAGCACGCTTCATGAATTAAACATCAGGAATTTCCTGGTTCATTCCGGCCGCGTTATTACTAGGAATATTTCTACGAAATAGCGCGTCCTTTTTTTTTTTCATATAAAGGAATCGGCAGACTATACAGAAAATTAGGATCCAACGCCCAATTGGACTTTCATTATTTATGCGAGAGTGAAAAAATGGTGCTTATTTGAAACGTTATCGAGCAGAATCTGATGTGAACTCGTTGATCGCTTTGTAGAACATGGCCTTGTTGTTTCCGAATTTTGAATAGCGTTCAAAGGGGAAATATACGAACGACCCCTAGGAATAAAACATCATAACAAAAGCAAGTCGTGAATATATTTTCGTACAAAAAAATGAACTAAATACTAACGGGCTACTATTTAGATTCGTAGAGAGGACTCGAACGCGTGCCAAGAGCATGCTGCCAAACCAAGGCCAATTGTTCGGCCACGGCCGTATGGTTGTGTACATTTTCTATCCCAATCGATATTATTCTATTCTACCTCTTTGACTTCCCCATCCGTTACCATTTAACTCAAATGGATATGTCAGCCAAACATTAACAGAAAATAAGAAAATTGGAACACTAATTCAGAGAACAAGATGAAACATTAAAGGGTACCAATATTTTCACGATTCGACATCTTTTCGAGTTTCGATATTATTCTGGAAACGAAAGCATCGCAGGTTACAGGTGATGTCCGATTGTGTTCTCTCAGGTCAACAGCCTTCTAACGCCCTTCCACACAACCATATCACCCTGGTTTCCACAGGGGTAGGTTCCCCGTACACAGAAAATATTCTTAATGGAGCGTGGTAGAATAGGGGGACTGTTACAGTTTCGTCGATAGTATCGCTCAATCCCATAGATATATGTGTGTGACTCGTCGATGGCATAATAGTCCATCAAACTGAAACCGATCAGTCTTTTATTGACCTTCTTTTTCTCGTACATTTCTGACGTTGATAGAGAGAAACTCCAATTCGTGCTTTACGACTCAATGATTGATCTCGTTCATAATGATCACGTTCAGTACAAAAGGAAAAACATAGTTGTTAGCTCTCGTTCTGTATGAGTAACAAAAAGAATCATGCATCGGGGACTCCATCCTAAACATTTGAAGTGCTTACCGTGTGAGAACACCAATTGGTTTAGTAAGATGTTCTTTTCTGAATCTTTATATTTATTAGTTTTATTTTGTTCGTTAATTTTTCACGTAAAGTAAAAATATTTGCATAAGAACGGATAGTTTCCACATGGGAGTTCAACATTTTTGGGCATCTCCGAATAACTGAATAACTTTTTATTTTAGGGTTTTGGACTAAGTCACAGCACACCCGAAGAAGACATTTATTGGCCAGGAGTGGTATTTCGGAATGGGTACGAGAAGAGAAATGTTCGTTCACTTTCGGTTGGTTATTTCTTGAATAATCAACCCATGTTTCCATGCTCTACGTCATGGGGGTCGACCATCTCCGATTGGCCGACCGGCTCCAATTTGTCTTTTTTTCTGGACGTTTAATGATGTTTAGATCAAAAATGCTGTATATTGGGAAGCTCCAATGTATTTTTCGAAAAATTGTTTTTCGCGATTTTCGGCGATCTAGGCGTGTGGGGTACATTTTTTAAAAAAGATTTTTGAGTACTTAAGCGCGTGGGGTATAATTTTCGACTAAATTTAGGACGCTGAACCGATTGGAAGAGTCCGAGAAACTCCACACTTAGTTTTTACCCCATTTTCTCCATGCTAGACATCATTTTGGGGATCATCGGAGATGGTTGACCCACCACGACCTTGGGTATGATTACATAGATTGATTATCCAAATCAAATTTGTATGTGAAAAAGGTGTTTGCCAAATGCCATATTATTTTGTTTGCATTCGATCTGCATGTGTACCATCAAAAACAGCTTTTCAAATACTAAAAAAGGTGATTTTGATTAATACGTTAGAACGATAAAAATCATAAAATTTTGAGATTCAATAAATTATCCTTAGGAATTTGGTAGGGTCTACATAAAATCTTGTTCTGCTGTCACTTTCGCAGCATTTGTAGGGTGAGTTTGTAAATTGGCTCATAGCAGCTTTTTGATATTCCGAAATTTACGTGAGTGCTATAGAGGCACTCATTACATAAATAATGTCTCCATGCCTGATATTTACGTGAGAAGAAGTATGGTAGTGCCAAATCGTGTAATAATGTTTTAATAATATAGCATAATATATACATAATTGTTAGTATAACAAAAATAATTAGTATGGAAATATAAAAACTGGTGAATTATTTCAGACACCGACTCCGATTCGACCCAAAACACAAAAATAACTGACACCGGCGATGCCGAATTCAGTAGCATATTTATATAAGAAGAAAATTTTCTAGGCGATCTTGACGTTATTTATTTTGTAAAATCAATCGATTTTGAGAAATGACGGATACCATAGGACGGAAGTTTAAAAATTGACCAACATTTTGGGGGAAATTATTTAGTGAAATGCCTAATGTGGACATCCCTAGACTCACTCTTCAAATAATCTAACAAGAGAGGTTAAATCAGTTCAACTAATTTAAGGGGTTTACTAAAGGATCCGTTGAATGAAAAAGGCCGACGGGAATGCTTTAATCTTTGTTATGATTGAGTCACGTGTCAATTACCGATTAGAGCAAATCAATCACGTGGCTGCCATCATTTGACGCTTCGGTTTCAAACTACGATAATAATTTTGAGACGAAAGCATCATATTGGCCGAACAAAATGTTTAAGGTACATCGGCTGAGATTCAGATTCCTCCTGCATCCAGCCTCTCGGTGATAATCGGGATTTTGTATCAAGAATTCCCGAGCGGAATTCACGTATTTCCAGAAGAGTAAAGCAATTTCAATCCGTCAAGTGTTTAAAATGAGACTTTCAAACGATTATTAGACAAACCGGCAGAAATGGGCGTAACGCAATTAGAAAAATGTGCGTAGAGTTATCAGTTTATTACAAGCAGACAACGGCTAGACTACTACCAGGCAAGACTAGGGAGGTAGGTGTTACTCACTCGTTGTGTGGGATGTCCTCGTCCTGTTGAATAGAGAGAGGTAGGAAAGCGGAGGTGAGTGCCAGAAACAGAGACAAATTCATTTTTGTGATTGGGTTCTTTTTTCAAAACATTTCTTCTAAAAACTACAAGGACCTAGCTCCCTACTGTACAAGTTTATATGGTAGGGCCGGCCCCTTAGCTACTCGGGCATGCTATTTTCAGAGAGTGGTGAGGCAAGAGCGCACCACAACGCGCAAGCCACCCGCGTCACTCTATTGATTTCATTACATTTCACTGCCTCCTACATCCTAAACGGATCCCTCCGTCTTTTCAACCGCCTTCCAGACGTGTAGAATTAAACACGTTCCCCGCAATTCACGCAAGAAAAAATATGTAACAACCATGGTTTTTGCAGAGGTCGACCAGTCCCAAGCTACCGATAACTAGGAGTACCCTGCGCCAAGGTCTTCTTCTCATGGTAAACTTCACTTGAGAAAAGCTAAAACAATGCATCTTACCATGGGGCACTCGTGGGTTGGCAGTAGGTTCAACGGTTATTTCGCACCTTATTTCAAACTCGACTTTTTTCGTCGATAAGATGATGCCCCATATGCCGTCTTGCCCAGTGATAATGAGATAGACTTTACTGAGGTAAGATGAGGCCAAATTTAGAACCAATCCACTGACCAAAGGGTCTCGAGCACTCTTATCCTTCTCACCCCAGTCAATGAAAAAGAAGATTAACAGAAGGCTTCATCCAAACTGAGGGCATGATCTCTGAACAAATTGGATTTCGCAGAGGGTATGTGCCCGACATATACGGTCCTATTAGGACTGAGTACGTAGATAAATTGAAAGCACAAATGATGAAATACCTTGAGCCAAAACAACAACTGCTGAGTACACTATGCAGCCCAAATAAGAAACGTTACAAATTCATTCATCGGGGTTCGTCATTCCTTGAACCAGCACATGGAGACTGCAATTTAGTGCAAAATGATACTCCACACGATTAGGTACCAGAAATCTCGAAAACACACATTCGAAATGGGTTGATAGATACAGTAATACCCCGGACTTACGTTATAGGTGGGACTGCATGCTATACCGTAAGTCGAAAATTACGTAAATCGGGGTATGGTTTTTTAAAATCATTTTTCACTGGGTAAATATATGTACTTCTGTGCCGTTCTCCGAATCAAAGTTGAATTCAATGACTGAGGCATTTCTTACAGCATCTAGAATTGTATCCTTATCTTTAATAATCGTTTTGGACAGTAGTGTAAGGTAGCTTGAATTTCTGTGCTACGTCGCATGTTTTCATACTACCTCAAAAGCTTTAATAATATTGTGCTTCATTTCTAATGACAAGGTTTTTCTTTTCTTTGATGAGTTCAGAGAATCCGTCCGATTTCGTTTCATTGACATCACGATAAACATAGGTAAATGATACAAATTATAAGTAACAAAAGTAAGGAGGAAGTAAATCCTTCTAAAATAATGAGTGAAAAATACAAATATGTACAGCGTGTGAACGTACAATTCACGAAAAAAGGACACAATACCGGGAACTGAACGATCATGGCGCTCGGTGTTGTTCCACTGACTGTTTGTGGCCTTGAAGAAGGTAAGGAGAGAGGGGAGAGCTAGTGGAAGGGAGAGAATTTCCCGCCCAGTTTTCTGGCGGGAGACCTTGAATAGGGCCGGGCCGCATCATAACGTAACTTCGAATTTACGTAAGTCGGGATAACGTAAGTCGGGGTATCACTGTATCCATTTTGACCCACAACCTCTTCCAGTCGGCGCCAATCGTTCTTGAACCCGTCCCATTGGATTCATCAGCGTCCAAATGTTTGTGGAAAATGACTCCCCATACGTCTAGATTGCTGAAAATGTCAAAAATCCATTTTTCAAAAAAAAAAACATTTTGACCCCTAAGCCCCCCCCCCCCCCCCTTACATTTCCCTTATATGGTCTGATCAGGCTGAAAAGTTTTGAAGACGAACAAGAGCCGGAAATGAATGCCTGACCAAAATTTTAGATTTTTAGAAAATTGTCCATCAAAATGTTTCCCGCAAAAAAGGGACCGTTCAAAATGCTCTTCTTGAACCGTAGGTATCTATTAAAGGGGAGCGGTACCTTGTCAGTCGGCAACGAATCGATTTAGCGACCTACAATCTGAGGAACGATGATACCCCTTACGTCAATGACGACAAGAAGATAAAAAACGAATTTCCTAAATTCAGTGGCAATCGGTCCAAAAATCTTTTCAAAAAAATCTGCAAATTCTTACACACGGGTTGGTTATTCCTCGAACCAGGCGCATGGACTCCAATTTGAACCTCGGACCAGGCGCATTTCTTCAACATGGGGAAAATGGGGGAAACAGTGGGTGTGGCGGGTCCCGGACCCATTCCAATCGATTCAGGCCCAAAATAAGATTAATTATCCGATTGGACAAACGTCGTCAAATAGAACAATATTGAAATGAGCAGATCTTTACACTTCCCATCTATGCGAGATTGTGACTGAAAATAATATATATGAATACAAATATAAAATCATAAATAAATAGTTTATAGTAGATATGAATAATGCATGATTTTTCTTTTTCTCATAGTTTGCGTAAGAATCAAACGTTGTGTGGTGAATGCATAATCAGCAAATCAACAATGAATCAACCATTTGAAACCAACTGCGGAGGTAATAATGACCCCAAAAAAAAATTGTTTTTCATTAAAACAATTGATTAATTGTTTTACTTCATTATTTCATGACGCCTTCATGGAAAACTGTTTCATGATGTGTAAAATCATTTTGAAAACTGGGTAACCATTTGGTGGGTTGGCTAAGGCAATATGATACAGATGGGAACATTTTCTTGTAACTGCCAACTACAAAATGTCTACGTGATGAGTGGATGTCGTTAGTTCTCGATAGCTTCAGTGAAAAAAAAAATTGGTGGAAAATTCCGCAAAAATCAATTACCCATAAATACATAACTTCACACGAACCGTCTTGTGCGGCGATCTAATTTTCCGCTGAAACCTTCAAATTCGCAAGATGGTGGAGAATGTTTGACCACTGTTGAGCAACAACAAGGCAGTCGTCACCACGTGGCGTTCACCCACTTGTAAATTTTTTAATCGGCTTGAATAATCTATTTGGTAAGCTTTTAAGTAGTAGTAGTAGTAACGTTCCAAGTCGAAATAGGCAGTTGGTGACAGTAAGTAGTTGTTTCGCAGCAATGAAATTTTACATCACATCTCGATCATATTTTGCGTTTCATGAACCAATTTGTGGGCATATTTTTTTAAATTAAATTATTTATTTATTTCTTTATTTAAATTGCAAGTGACTGAAACCTAAATCAATCCAAAAATATTCTATCTCAATACTTGAACCGGACACCAGCCGATGCGTCAGTAAACTAATTACTATCAACAGAAAGTACCCAGTGGAACTCGAAATACACGATATAGTTTTCGTGCACGAGTTCCAAATTGTAACAGGCAAATGGGAAAATGAAAGGAGCCGTAGTGTACTTGATGATCACTTCCCATCAACAGTGTTATCCGCGCTTAATGTTCCCACTGAATCTGTCACATGATAACACTAGGTGCGCTAACATCGTTTTATCAGCCGAAGAAATCCTTCCAAAGTAGTTTCCATTTCAACTTAATTTTTCATCCTCGCGAATTGCGCTTGCCTTAAGCCTTTACCTTGATATAATTTTCTCACCCTATGTCAGGCATTTTAGAAGAGCTAATCAATTTACATTTCCGGAAGACCGGAGAATAAATTTCCCGCTGTCTCGATTTTCCATAGGTTGGTAGTGATATTGATTAGTCCCCTTTCCCCTCCCTCGAAAACTGGAGTTAGATAGAACCTCTCGTGAAAATGGCTACGTTGCCTTCTCCTTCACAGGTGATTATAATTAAATTTCTTGTGAAATTTTGTTGTAATTCCCTCATAATAGTTCGTGATCACCGAATGAGATCCTCCGGCAGCTCGCTGTGCGGCCGCTTTTCTGGAGAAGCCTTTTGCCTAGCCGCGCTTGTGTGCTCTAAGTCACCTACTCTCTTGGTGCTTTCTACTGATTTTCACCTAATAATTGTGTGCATACTCGGTAACTTGCTCATACCACCACTTCGGAGTTCGTGCAGAGCCGTTTCTACTTGATCGCGGGACAGCTACATGAGTTGTTCAGGGCTTAGCTCAGTTGTTTTTGTGTGATAAGAAGATAGGTGGGTGAACCGTTTTGAAATTCTTGATCAAACTCCATCCCTGATTAGCCTGGAAATTTGTTGATGAAATTCGGAAGTAGGGTGGTGACCGATTCTAAATATTCCTGTGAATTCCCTCGAAACTCGACCGTCCTTAAACAGTTAAAGGGTTGCAATTAATCTTTCTGCCGGCCACCTATCACTTTTGCCTCAGGCGCTCTTTCACTGGTTGATATACAGCTCTGACTATACTTGCAACGACTTGGGGCAATAGTTTCAGCTTTCCAGTCGATTTGTTTTGATGTTGATTTGCGAAAGGACCTTGTCTACAACATAGGGCTTGGGGACTTATCTTGTTTGGACTCATTTGATTCAACTTATATCAAATTTCTTCTCTGCTGACTTAATTCATTGGCATCCACTCGCGGTAGTACATTGGGGTACACACTTTTATGAATTTCGTACGCACTACAAAAATTGAAGATTGTAGGATGGTAATTTTTGTCATCCCCCTCCGCCCACTTGATGATGAATTGCCGGGGCTTGCGCTCTCCAGGCTCACGATGCTAACTTGCTACTTGTTACTTTCCGCTGATTGACTGTTGACCCGCCCCCTTCTGTCTCCCTCTGCCAACTAGTCTTCGCGTCGCTATTTTTCTTTTGTACATACACGTATCCTTTCACACTTGAATGTTGAAGATTCCGTGGGAACGATGCATAATTCTCTGTACCTTCTTTGGGAGTGCCGATGCTGCAACAATCCTAGTTGGGTGGTGTATAATGTATTTTTTTCCCTACATTTTCATTCTCTCCGCAAACTGCGGCTGGTGCCTCAGCTTAATTCATGGGGTTGTCTACAGCTCACCACTTGAACTTATGTTCGAGGATCTCGATTTATAATAAATCACTGAGCTAAGGCGGGATAGGACGATGACTTTTCCCAAGTGCCTTCGTCTAAGTTTGGTATGGTAAACACTGGTCACACAGATAGAATACGAGATGAATGTGCAGTACGACCAAAGCATTCTGCATTTTCGTTAAAAATGACCGAAAAATGTTTAATGACTTCTGGGATTTTTTTTTTTTTTTTAGAAACCTAAACGCTCCAGATTGTCTTGAGATATGAGAGAGGCTCGTGAGTCCTGCATAAACTCACAATAATAATATCTTGGACAGCGCGTTTTTCTCGCTTCTTAACAAAATCTCCACTTGTTGAATCGTCATATTGATACCACCAAGGTCCATTTAAAGTAGATATATTTTGTTTCTTGTTCCAGGTGGCAGGGAATAACACGCACTTGTATGAAAACTACTTTTTGTCCCTAGAGAAGGAAGGAACCATTCCTGCTTTAGAAGCAGCTACATTTTTGAAGAAGTCGGGCCTGTCGGATTTTATACTTAGCAAAGTAGGTGTATGTTTTGGTAGAATTAGTTGCAAAGCCTTTTGTGAATGTTTCCCTAAAAATGCAATTATTATTTTCAGATATGGGACTTATCAGATCCTAGTGGAAAGGGATATCTAAATAAGGCAGGTTTTTATGCTGCCTTGAAACTCGTCTCCCTCGCTCAAATTGGGCAAGATGTCTCCATCAACAATCTCCTTTTGGATGCTCCACCCCCCAAATTGGTAAAAGATACACAGTTCTCTGACAAAAATTGGCTGTCAGTATGACAGAATGGCCCTTTACCTAACCTTGAACTTGGATGCCTTTGATTGTTTTCAGGCTGGACAAGTCCCCAGCCGTGGTCCTACTCCTACCATACCTCCAACAATCAATTCAGTCCCTGCTATGTTGAATGACTGGGCCATGAAGCCTACAGAGAGAGCAAAGTACGAGCAATTATTTGAATCGCTCCAACCTCTGAATGGGGTTATACCAGGGAACAAAGTAAGCACAAAAATTGCTTCTGTGACAATTTTAATATTTAGTGATCCTTTTTCAAAACTTCTAATATTACTCTCTTCTCCTGCCAAATTATAACCTGAATCATGAATGTAAAATGCTTGTTGTATGACAGGTGAAAGGATTGCTAATTGACTCAAAACTACCTGTTGCCACGCTTGGTAGGATATGGGATCTAGCAGATATGGACAAGGATGGTAGCCTAGACAAACACGAGTTCATAGTGGTAAGTAACCAACATGATGCCAGTCAACCAAATGGGTTTGATATGCTCATATGTACTAGTGAAATCTCCTTCAAGGCGATGCATTTAGTCTACAAAGCCCTGGAAAAGTACGCTATCCCAAATAGTCTTCCCCCTGAACTTCTGCCTCCAACAAGAGGCCGGGGGAGTTCAGCTGAAGGGTAACAAGGTGAATGCGAAAGAAAAACGGGAGTAGAGAAAAGGCTGATAGAGATCGTAAGGGAGAGTTGTTGGTGTTGCTAATTATCGGGTGATCGAGTTCATTAGAGAGGCAAATAATTTGCGGAAAGATGTCAACTTGACGAAGTTTAAAGGATAAAAGAATGTTTGATCAACCACTTACCGCCCTTGGGGTCGAGTTGATAAGGTGGGATGCCCATATGGGCGGGGGGTGGTTGGCTCAAGGGGTCACCGTTGTGGCAGAAGAAGGGTAGTCCGCTCCCAGGGTGACCACTCGCCAGCCCCATCTTTCCCGCCTGAAACAAACAAAATGATAATGATTAGATCAGCCTGTTCGAAAGAGCAGCAGTATAGGACAATTTGGAGAACATTTATTAGGTGAATGGTTCAGGTGAATAAGGACGTGCCTGTTTAGCGATGGTGATGATGTCACGAAGCACCAAAGGTAGCTTGGTTCGATCGGTTCGGATTCCATCCACAACAAAGCTTTCTGCAGGTGACCAACCGCTTCGGAAGAAGACGGAATGGCTTCACCTCCCTTCGCGGTCTTCTCGAGGTTCGGTTTGACCGGATCGGTGGTCGAGGGAAGTTCGCAATTGTTCGAATGGCCCAAATTTTGATGTCGTCTTCGGAGACGTCAAAACCCAAGTCGTGAGAGATCCATTGCAACTCCAGCAGAAGGAGGCGGTCTTCTTCACTGGGCAGAGGGTGACGTGGGAGGGACGACCAACAACGGGTGAACGTGTCCAGGTCGGACGTTGAGCCAGGGCCTTGTGCAGGAGAGGGAATGCTTCCTTCAGGCTGAAATTGGACAGAAAGTGGGGTATGGACAACCAACGCGGTTGTTCCATGGCGAGGTTGTTGAGTAGTAACATGGCGTATCGGGTTTTGAGCTCTGATCTCAGCAACGTCATGTCCAGTTTGGTCGTGGTGTTCTCCTCCGGCGTATATAACACTAGCTTGACCTTACCATTGGACGTCACACAGTCTGCAGGGGACGGCAAATAGTCAGCCTTTTCCATAACAAGGACAGCACCGGATTCGTTGAGAACGAGAGCAGCAGGAGCGAATTCCCTGTGGAACCACCAGGAGAACACGCCAGGGGTTATACGGCCCACACCACCACCAGCGTACACGACTGGCTGACTCAGCATGTTGACGTACTTGAGAGATTCCGGAGTGTATTCCTTCCCGGTGATCAAAATCCTCGTCCGATGTCTACCCGATTTGTTTCCCGCCATCATTAACCAAATCCTGTCGTCCGGCGCCTTTCGCAACATGTTTCGGTCAGGTAGGCTCGTCCAGTCGAATTCAAACGCCAAACCGGTGTAGATTTGGTCGTCCGTGTACTCTTCCAAAATAGTCGATATGTCTTGAGTCTTGACAGGAGGTGGCCGCTTCACCTGAGCGGAAAACTCCCTCAAGCCGAACTTCAGAGCCCATTTCAAAATCCATTCATCGTGAATCTTCTTGAGATCACTCTCAGCGCTGCCTAACCTCTTCGCTAGAAGGTTAGCTTTCTTGACAAGATCTGCGATAGTAACGTTGGCAGTCCTGGAGCCTTTGTCCTCATCAGCCCTGCGCGAATACCACCTGTACAGGGCTCGTTCGACGTCACACTCGCGAAACGATCGTTTCGGTTCTTCAATTCTCTTCTTAGGACGCGTTTTACGTAGTTTTTCTAAAAGCCGGACTCGACGGCCCCCGGCCAATGCGCGACTTCTTCCGTTCATTTGAGGTTTCCCGTTGGCACATTGACTGGATTTTTCTTTGGTTTGATGGGTGGGAGAGGGGGCTGAAGTCTTGGTTGGAGTTCTCCTCTTCCATAAGGGCTTCGAGTCGTGAGAAACGCTATTTATTTTCAAAATACGATATTCATTCTTGAGAAGTGGTTGGAAAGGGGGTGGTTCGAACGGGAGGGGGCGAGAAAGAGGGCTGGGGGTGGGAAGGGGGTGAAGCCGAATCGGCCCCCGACGCACCGGCCAAACGAGTCAAGTTTGAACTAAACGCACGGACGCACCGGACAACCGCGACGCTCGCGCGCTGGACGCACCGAGGCACCGCCAGAAGCCGCTCTGGGGAAAGAACCGGCGACAGAGGGATCGCAGCGCACGATGTGCTCTCTCTAAAGACACTCAGGCAACTGAGTTGAAATATAAACTAGTCGCAGAGCCAGTTCAAAGTTTGGTGAGCAAGAGAGAGAGAGCGAGACGGAACGAGAGAGATAGAACGTTTATAATGCTCTGTGTGTGTGCGGGTGCGCCTTTGATGGTGCTACATCAAAGGGACTTCAAAGCTGAACAGATATGAGAGAGAGATAGCAAGCCTGGCTTTGATCTACAAAGGGGAGCACGCCACCGAAGTTAAGCGGATATCTACTCTTCCCCGCACCTCACCCCCCCTGGTGTCTCCCCCCTCCCGTACACCCCTTTTTGCATCCTCCCTCTCCACCGCGCAACCCATCCCTAACTGACGTAACTAACTTATATCATACAATCATGTCCTTTGTGTCAAAGGGAAAACAATTAAAGCCCGAATAACTTCACTCCGCCCATCATTCCCCCGCCCCGCCCCACGCTTGCGCCACCCTCTTTTATTCCCATCGCTCCACCCTTCCAATTTATTTTTCCCCACCCGGCGATTTTTCACTGCTTTTTACCGTCGAGAAATCGGTGGAAATGTCTCATTTGTCGAAAAATACTCAATTATTATTGAGTTTTGATTTTCCTTTTTAATTGTAACGTTTTGGTTCTACATGGATTTTTATTCAGTTTTATCCGAAATCGTAAATCGAGTTTCAAGGTAGGGTGCAATGAGACAAAACGTAGTGTCTGAAGTAATAAACCCGATTAGAAGACAAAGAATTGCGTTTATATAAAATTTCTTTCCCGAATGCACTGAAGCACGACTTAATGGAGGAACATCAAGCAAATCCGATTGATGATATCGCGATAAGATTCAGCGGTATCAGATGAAGAGAAAAAGTTTTCAATACGTCATTTCACAATTGTGATTTCAAGACAACCGAAGTAAAAGCCGAAAGAAGATGAAAGAGAGCGAACATGAAAAGTCGAAGAAAGAGAAAAAAAAACCGACGGAGAAGAGGGAAAAGAGAAATTTCGTGGACAGAGAGGAAACTGACAGGTCTGGGGAAGGTGACTGAAGGTAGGACGTGGTTAGGAATGGAGGGGGGGGGGGTTCTGGGGGCGGACGAACGACCAATAGGTGCCCGGCGGCAGTGCGCATAGTCGCCAATCCCGCCTTCGGCCCCCGTTCGGAGTCCGATATAAATAAAAGCTCAACTTTAGTTGGGGGCCGACTCACCCCCTCTGGCGCCCCGACACACCTGTTGGCGACGGAGCCCACGTGATGTGCGCGGGAGAGCTACTCGCGCCAAATACTTTTAAAAATAATTAAAAAATTATTTAAAAAAAATAAAATTGAAAGAAAATACCTAAACCGTACAACGAAATAACGCTGCCAGGTGGGTCAATCACACAACAGAATTGCAAGAATGAATATTAATTGAGGCGATTAGAATCAAAACCAAACAGATTCATTTTTGCAAATTTTACAGTACAGACAAAAAACCGAATATTCCATTTCACGACTGAACATGAGCAGCTGCCGTGGTCATTATTATTTTATCGTGTGCATCTCTGTAATCACTAACACACTGACAGTTACGTTGCTTCAGGTTGCTTACGTAAGCAGAAAATGGCGATTTTGTGTTGGATCTGACTGGTTTTGACTCTAAAACTTTATTTTTCGACCAAATTGGTCGTTTCAAAGCTTTTTCTTTGGCTTTTGTTAATAACGTGTATTCAAAAAAGGGACATTAAACTCAAATTTTAACTTATTTTACAAAGAAAAAAATACTGTATTTTTACCAAAAAAATACGTAGAATTTGTTTCAACGAAATTGCGAAATTTTTGCGAAATTCTAGTATGTGAATATTGGAGCTGGTTGCTAAAAGAATTTTTTTTAATTTGATCAGCACAGGAACTGAATATTAAAGAAATTCAAAATAGTCTGGCTTGATTAAATGAAGGCATTTTTGTTAAGGTCCTCATTTTCACTGTGGTCTTCTGTGTCCTCCCTTTCCACGTTGTTCTCACTCGCACTGTTCATTGCAGATGAATAGAAACTCAATGCAGGATTCCCCCTCCAATTCTCTCCAAAATGTTTTTGTAGCAAGCGATCAACATCTCGTAGCTTGAAAGGGTTTACAACTTGACTAGCGGCATCTGGCGGACGCCGTGAGAAACGTCATGGATCTGACTGGTTTTGACTCTCAAAGAATCTTCCATGAATCTTCGTCGTACATTTTCAGGTGGATCTAACTGCATTTGAAGCAAGATCGTTTAGCCATGGGTAGAAACCTACTTGAACATTGCAAAATTCATCAAAAACCCCATTTTCGAAAAAATGGGATCTGTCTGGTTTGGATTTTAAACGCCTCAATTTACAGATCCTCACGTTAACGCTTATCGAATGATGGATAACTTTTCCTTAGGAAATAACTAAATTATTATTGTGTCCCATTTTCTCCCAGGAAGGACATACGCACGAAGTACGCTCTTCCAATTTGTTGTCTTTTCCTCAAAAGAGCCGCATTTTTTTCAATTCTTGAGTTTTCTCAAATTCAAGGATACCGTGTGAAGAAAAAAAACTGAAATGTCCCTCCAACCAGAATTGTTTTCCAGTTTAATTTGCTCGGGTTGAACGATTGAAACATAAACGTGAAAATATTACCAAATCGCGGAAATTTTAATAATTTCAATCACCTATACAAACCACACTACTACTTGAAATTTGGTTGTTAACATTCATGTCAAATTCGAATTTACGCTTTTAAAAATTTTTTTTAAGAGAAGAAAATGTAAACTTGCAACAGAAAACTTGATTTGCGTAAAAAAGTTACAGATAAAAATGTTATTTGTAATGACATTTTCATCACAATTTTGGCTCAACATCAGGAAGTTGGGAAATTGAACGTTTTTTTCAGCGGTTTCTTCAAAACTGAGAAAACCTAGAAAACGAAGATATTACGATTAAAAATGAAAACAAAAACATTTAAAAATAAATTTTAATCTTGAATAACTCGGAAAAGAAGGCCTCGAAAAAAAGTTTAGGAGGCATTTTTTGTCAGAAATAAGCCGTGGAATTCATACGGGCCGAATCTGAAGAAACAATACATGAAGGCGACTGGAAAATTAACCACCAAACTGCAGTAGCATCATATTTAGTAGTCGTCATATTTTTTCAAGTTTCATTAAAATTTTGGGGAAATTCTTCAAGTATTAAACCAAGTTAGATACGGTCATAGTCAACAAAATAATATTTTTTTGAAATCATAAGTACTACGAGCCGATGACGGTTCAAGTTTCAGTCAGTAACACGATAGTAAGCCCGTACTGTCCTCACACAAAACGCTGCAAATTAGTTCATAACAGTTTATTATTGAAAGTTTTCGAGAAAACGTATCTTTCAAGTATGTACTCGTAAGTTAAGGGCCAATTTATATAACAAAAAAAGCATTTTTAAACTAAAAAAAGTACTCATTTTCGAAGTGGCCCATCTGACTCAACGGACCCACTTCTGGTGAGCGGCAATCGTTTCGGGACCAGCCTGAATCGATTCACTGTCTGAATTTGAGTGGAATAGCAAACCTAGAGAACCCATTTTTTATTTTTAAAATACACACTCACCCATAATCTACCTTCGTTAAAGGCTGATAAGATTTGAGGATTTACAAGGACCAATAGGTACTCGGAATCACAGCGACATTAAGATTTTTCGAGAAATTCCTGCTGCCCAAATCGCCGTATTAGGCGGACGGACATTTCAGTTCACTGTTCTACATGTCTTGATATACAAAATGTAAAATTTTTTGGCTAATCGGCTAGAAGGGTTGTATTTATAGAATATGAACCCTAAGAAATACTTTCATATCTCCCTTTACGCTCCCTCTTACACGCGAACACATCTTGTGAAATCACGATCTGGTACGGAAATTCTTGAGATGAAACCAGAATTCGTGAGATTATAATGATCGTAATAGGGTTCAGCTGCGCATCAACGTCAAAAATATGATATTTTTGTCGTTCACTCTCTCCCAGTCATGTACTTTATATCGCGGTATTCATCCGAGTTACTCTTTTCTTCGGGGATAAAGTTGTGCTAGTTGGGATATTTCCTTCCATTTCCCGTGGCATATTGGAGGTCGTCAGAGGTGATTTTCAGAGGAGGGAAAAAAGGCGCAGAGGGAGAAAAGTAAAGTCGTAAGCTGTTCAGAATCCGCAACTCGTTTATTTAGTTAGTTCAACCGATAAATTATGTCTGCAGGGGAGTCGTAATGAGGGACCTCGGGGGTACGACAGTACGGGGTTCAAGGAGGGGTGAGAGAGGGGTGGAGTGGGAGACGAAGGGAGGGGGAAGGCATATCGACGGGGCGGGCAATTTCCCAGTTCAATCTCCCGTAAGAGCTCCGGAAGGTCCCTAAAGGGTTGTATTCGTGCGGAAACCTTCGGTAATTGGCTTCGGGAGCAAAAGAGAAAAGGGATTGGCGACGAGAACGTGGAACGGGATTGGCGGGAGGGGGGTCCTCCCAGGTGAAATTATTATTCCCGCAAAATCCCCCATCGGACGTAACTGCGGTCTCTAATCACGCGTTCGCATTAAAATGGTCGATTTTTTTCTTCTTGAAGAAACTTCGTTAAGTTGGTGGCTTTGGACCGCTATCAAAGGGAACCAGCAGATCATCCAAACTCAGATGAGGCAGATCGACTCGGCTGAACTGGAGCTAAAATTCAAGATTAGAGACACGAAGATTGAGACGAACGCCGAGAATGTTTTGCGGCTGCTTTGAGGTCGCACATACTGAAGATACCAATCGAGACAGCAAACTCAAAGAAATAGTTCAAGAAAAATATAAATCCCAAATTGGCATAAAATGTTTCTAAACATGAACTGAAAGTATCGAAATCCACGCAAACTCAAAGAGAAAACACACAGAAAAGGTGCAATATCGATTTTTGTTCGCCTTCGTATGCAAATATTCCGTACGTTGTATTATCATCGCGAAAACATGGTCACAATCGGGAAATCTTCACTCAGTTTGTAACGAATATGGTAGAACACATGTGGCGTGCAAAATTACTAATTCAATACTTCAATTCCGTGCTTCCATTTCCCATGTTGAAAGGATTGAAATTTAAATTTATTGAAAAATGCGAATCTTTCATGGATCGACATAATTAAGGTCTATCGCAGTGTTTCTACTCATAAAAATTCCGCCTTTTCTACAAGAAGAGGCTGAAAGGTTTCAGTCAATGGAATCATTAACTCTGGGGGGGTGCAATATGTTCGCTGACCATATTTCCAACCTTGTGTGAGATCCGACCTAACAATGAGCGATCGACATGGCCTTCTTCCTTTTAACAGGTCGATTTCTCTAGAGAATTGGCAGACTTTAGATAAAATTAGTTATTTAACAATGGTTGATTATTCATTAGAACAAGAGTAAGAGAATAACAGTGGAATGGATTATTCCGGACTCATTCAAAACGATTCAACGTGCAAAATTTAGAGGAAAATGATACTCCACATGCCTAGATACCCAAAAATATCAAAAACCCACCTTCAAAATAGGTACCCATTTGAACCATACCCATCTCCAATGAACGCCAATCAGTTCAGAATCTGTCTCAATGGAACACATTATTACCCATTCTTCACAAATTTGGGCCAATCCTCAAAACCCCGCTTTAAAATACACATTTTGACCCACATCATGTCACCGTTGGTACCTAGTTATCGTCGGAAGACCCCCATTAATCGAATCTGCGTCCAAAATCCAGTGGAAAATAATATATCTCTTTCGCCAGGGTTGCCAATCGTAAGCCAATTGTCATCACAATCAAATTTAGCCTCAGAATAATCGGGATCATTACACAATTATTTTTAAAAAAATGTTTATTTATTTCTACGATGCATCAGACGTTATGTGGCCCATTAGAACCAACAGTATTCTGACCTTAAGGTCTATAAAAATAAAGTTCAATGTGCCATCTCAAGTGGTTTAGTCATCTTCAGTCTCCTCATGAGGTTGTCGACAAGCAATTTTACTGCTTGTGCTTTAACATGTCCTTCTAGGTGCTCCACATGAGCGAATGTACATTTCTCGATGCCTTATTCTACAGACTCCACTTCGGGTGTGGAGCCTTCGAGCATCGCGAACGTGCCAGGAAGCCATAAAAGCAAGAAATCCTGGAATTATTGTAAGATTTCTCAATTGCTGCCCCACAGCTGTGGTAGCTGAGGCCATGAGGCTGAGGTATATGTCTATACTGGCTTCAGGACTTGATTGTAGAGGATCAGTGTATTCTGGATCGACAATTTCCTGTTTAGATCCTGTTCGTGGTTCCAACAGCTATGACGGTGGGGTCATCTGCAAAAGTAGCAATCGTGCTACTCTCAATTACAGGCAGATCATGTGCCGTGAAAAATTTGAATTCTCGCCTTCGCTCCCAATTCAAAGTGAGCGCGGTTTCGCTGCCTTCCGTATCTCATCAAATGCCACCCATTGATCTGTCTGGTGCTGCCACCTGAGCGAAGTTTTCCTCAACTGGCGTCTTCTCGATTTTATCAGCTTCCTCGTGCTTGTGGTACCATACCGTTCCAATCTCGCTTTTATCTCCTGTTTGCCAATTCTTGCTTTCGGGTGCTCTTATTTTTCCGTTCAATTTAAAATTCCGTTCTGCTTTATCGCCATCTGTCGCTGTTTGGGTTACCACTCTACTGCTATCGTCAATCGTCGCCTGTCACCCAGAATATCGTGGCAAGGACAACTCGAAAACATCCCATTCCGTCTTGTTTCCCATCCTGTTCCGTATCGCTTCCCATCTGTTTCCACGTAACAAACTGGTAGGACTAAAATTCTAGTCTTAATTTCCACGAAACAGGTAAAATCTGTATGTATCTGTGATAGCAGCTAACCCGAAGACTGCTAGATAGTCGAGTAATGTTTAATTTCCCTTTTCTAATTTTCTTTTCTTATGCAATTTATCGTATTTTGGTTATACCTGTGACAAGAATACCCTGAGAAGTATCGGCTTTCGTTTCTTTCTTCCTTTTTTTTTTCTTTAAACAGAAATAAATTTTATTCTATTCAATTTAATTCAAGTTCCTTCTTTACCTACTCACTGTATTTATATATAGCCGAGGGTTCATCCCCTCTTGTCTCTTGTCTATGTCACAATCACTGGTTTAGAAAAATACAAGAGTGGACCAAGTATGCTGCCCTGTGGAACACCAGCTCTAATAAAGCTCAGAACAAGCGTTGTTTGGCTCTATTCGGAAGTGCTTTCCAGTAAAGTATGAGCCCAGCATGTGAACATCATGTGCCAAGCATGATGAAAATGAGTGAAACACAATGAGAACCCTAATGGAAATCATGTCAAAAATCGGCTAAAAAGGTCCTTTATCGTCCTAGGCAGTTTTTACGTTCAAAGTTTTGTTGTTTGATATAAAACGAAACGAAATTCCAATAACGAGCTCGACTATCGATCATGTGGGGGAGTGAATTGTGGTAGATTCCTAACTAAGTAGTAAAACAGTGAAAAGAAACACGTGAAGGTTGAGCGGGCGAGCCTTTTCGAACACCGAACGGACCACAGATTGGTCCTCCGCTCCACTTCTTTTTTTCAATCCTTGCGGCCATCTGCTTAGCACTCCACAACCCATTATTCCCCCGGACCACTTGAACTAATCTGAAAATCAATAGAACAACCGCAACAGGACAACTGGAGGCTAAGTACCTGCGGTTTTCCCGACGAAGGCGCTCTCTTTTTCTCTATAACGCCCGAACGTTGGTTTTTTCTTTCCTCCCTTTTGGTCAAGAGAAAAGGCGAGTCGTCAGTTGGTGACGAACGATTTTCCGGTTGAGAATTCCCCGTTGACGAAAAACTCCGCGGACGAAATTGTTGATAACTGCGAAGAAAAACGATAATGCAACGCAGGTTCAGCGGCCTCCGTCCAAGAAGGGTTTTTCTTCCTCACGATTCTGAAGTTCCCAGACTGTTTCTCTATAAGATGCCACACTTGAAGGGGTGTAATTTTTGAAATAATTTACCGAGTTACTAATTAAACCAGTAAACCCGAATATTTACGACAAACCCGTAATCAAGTGACTTTTAGCCACTAAAGTGCCACATTAGCCACATCTCGGAAGTTCTACTTCCCTAGGTTCGACGAGAAGTGGCGGATTTACGTTTCAGAGTGTGTAGAAACAACGTCTAAATCGTCTAAAGACTGGAAAACCGAAAAATACTGCTGGAACGCTTTACCTAGCTGGATTCATTTTCAGGCCGAACGGAAGCAAAATAGAGGTGGTACAACGAAATTTTTGAAAATAGGGTTTGAGAGTTTTGAAGCGTTTTATGTTTTATTTTCCATGTTGGGCGTTCAATCGATTGAGAACGAACCGATTGCCTCATACTGCCACTTTTGGGACACGAAACTCCCATTTTGTCCACCTATGTTTTCATGCAGAGAGTCAATCACTTGGATTCTCTTCAATCTCTTCCCCAAAAATTTATTATGGACGTTTCTAGATCAAAATTAGCAAATGTCCGTCCGCCGTACGCCGTCCATGCCGTTCCTGGTAGTAGAAAATTTTCTAAAAATCTGAAATTTCGGTCAGGGGTCTGTCCCCGGCCTTGGTTGGTCCAAATTTGAGCGGGGTAGGAGTCAAAATGTGTATTTTCTTTCTTATTTTTTTGTGATTTTTCGAGATTTTTGGCAATCTAGGCGTGTGGGGTATCATTTTCCACTAAATTTTGGACGCTGAATCGATTGGAATGGGTCCGGGACCCACCACACCCACTGTTTCCCCATGTTGAAGAAATGAGAATTCATGCTCCTGGTCCGAGGAATAACCAACCCATGTGAGGCACAATTTACAGCGTTTTTCATTTACTTTGTGTCATCGATTGTCCCGATTGAACTTCCAAACCAACTCAGCCCTATAACTCCAGGCTGCCTGGAAAAATCACATTCCCTCTCGAGCGAAGCACATTCTGGTTGATTCTGAAGGTAGAACAAATAGACTATATATGACTCCTGATGGACACCCTCTAGACTACAATTCTATCGGGCTTCATTGATCCAGTATCAGGGCACTGGATTCAATAAGATTCAATACTGAATGTGTGATGGGAGTTAACTGGTATCATCTAGAACAATTAATTGTTGAGGAACAATTAGATGGGTTTTCCCATATCGTACATTCAATATTTTCAGTTTCATTTGTGAATGACACATAAAATATATGAGCAAAATACTTTCACGTTTTCTCCGAAGTCCTCTTTTCAACGTGACTGGAAAGACCGAAGAGGAAAATAGTGAGTGAAGTCTTTTATTTGCTCAACGTACATTTTTCTCATTTATTAAGAGATGATTCGAATGGTACATTATTCTATGGAGCAAGAGTAAGAGGAAAACAGCGAGTGGGGATTGTCCCGGATTCATTCCAATCGATTTAGCCTGCAAACATTCAGTGAAAAATGATACTACTTAAGCCTACCGACCTATTTTGAAGGTGGGATTTCGAGATTTTCGGGTACCTAAGCATGTGGGGTATAATTTTCACTAGGTTTTGGGCGCTGAATTCATCGAGTCAACCTCTGGCATGAAAACATAGGTCGATTATTCAAGTAATAATTAATCAATATTATACCGTGGTTACAATGGGGAATATCAGTTCCAGTGTGGGTGATGGAGCGATGCCTTCAAGTCTTAAGCAGGTACGGTTCAAGACATAAAAAATGCACGATGATCACGAAAACTGTATTTACGAAGCCTGAATTCCTTTGAGGAAGGAGCCTGTCCCTCTCCAGCAGTTTCTGAAGATGTAAACCCTCGACACTGGCTCCTACACATTCAAACGCTATCGTGGAAGCGTATTCAGCTTGACACACCATCCTGCCTCCAAAAGGGGAGAACTCGAAAGGACGAATCTCATTCACTGATTCAAATTTCCCTAATGATCGTCGAAACTTGGGGTCGCGCACCGATCATGAGCAATTCACAACCCCCAGCGCGCGGGGTGGGCTCGAAAGGCTAAATCCAATTCACAGAACTGGTTGAAGGTTTAATGAGAACTGCGATCCTTTTACGCGGACCTCAAGCCTTTCCCGCGCACAACAAGATTCCCTCCCCAAAGTTTCTCATCTAATTTTGAGTAGGTATTTGCATGCAAATAGAGGACGCTCTCCATCCCTACCTTACACCGTCGGTAACCATCACCTCGCACGAGCGCCATATAGTCCACGTTAATTAACTATGCCGGCACGTTGGGTGGTTAGCGTGCTCGGCATGTTCTTCAGACGAGTAGGGAAAAGTTTCTCGGGAGGGAAAATTTCGAGAGAAGTTAACGAATATCTAATTATTTCGACACACCACGTAGACTTTCCCACAGGCGAAGGGCGTGGAACCGTGAAGGGTCTCTAATTTATTACCAACGTGCGCGCACCGTAAATGTCGAGGAATATTACTTTCAGCGGTACCGTCCGTGAAACAGTTACAAATTAATAAAAAGTCGAGAAACAGACCAATAAGAGATATTGAGCGTATTTCACAGTAGTTCAGTGCAAAATGAAAAATTAGTTCATCGGCTAAGAAATTCCCTTCAAAATAATTCATCAATTCCATCCAAAACCCCACAATGTGTCGGAGAAATGTGATAATATATTTTATTTATTTTTCGTTCCATTTTCCATCCATTCTTTTCTCTATTGCAAGAAGTAAATCTACGCAACACATTGGTTTTGCCCTGGATTTTGATGTTAAACGTACCTACATTTTTAGGCGAAAAGCAATCTTCGCGATAGGGTCAGCCTCAAGTCTCAATAACTGCATGCTTTCGTGCTTTCCTCATTTATTAGGGTGTAAGGACAAGGTTGAGGAACAGTTTCATTTATGATCCAGCACCATCTGGGTACTCCTAAGTACATAAAGGACCCCGAGCTGAGTTACAGCTGGTAAAAAACCATAAGCAGAGCTCGTTGTAAGATGTAGAATTGACTTGGAAATTTCAACTTTATCATCTATAATTAGGGTCAGGAAGAAGATGTCACCGTATCGTAGCTCATGGTCATATAAGGTAAAAGGTAAGCGAAAAGAGCAATTTGGTTAACTGCTTTTGGCGGGTAATGTGGCTGTGGAATTGTTGAATAGATGGGATTGACGAGTGCTGGGTTGTTCATTGTAAAAGCCATGTCTCACAGGAAGGCGTTGATACTTAAATTCAATATTTATTACGCTTCAGTTGAGATAAAGAATACGCAGTGAAGAGTTCTGGTATAAGGTATCGAAAAACCTGAAAATTTGGCTTTATCGTAGAATTTGGTTGGTAGTGAACAAGTTGCCGAGAAATAGCCATACTTATACTTAATGTTTTTAATTCAAATGTGCTGTAAATGACTATTTTTGAAATAATACATTTTCAAATTCAAATCTAAACCTAACGAAGAAGGTGGGGCCACGGCAGAGAGGGTTCAGTGGTGAAGTCGATGAAGAGAAAAGTCAGTCATGAAGTCTACGGAGAAGAGAAAACTCAGTGGTGAAGGATTCGGCGGGGACGTTGAGGCTACGAGCCCGAACGGAGAAACAAGAGGTGATAGACGGGATGACGCATAACCAACCAGCCTCTCATTAGCGGAGCTCCGCATCGGATGAAGGATAACTGACAAGGCCGCCGCTAGGGCGCCTCAGGTCGACGAGCTTTAGTTGGCGATTCAACCGACAGAGTTCTCCTCGACCGCATTTACATAACACTCGGTCTCCGCCCGCTCAAGCGCCGAAATTCACCTTTCCCACCCCGTTGAGACACCAAACCGCGGATTTCACACTGGAATATCTCAAATAATTTTAAACATAAATAATTCACAACTTACAACCAAATTGTACATGCCTCAATTCCGAACATGACCAATTAAGTGGAAATTGAAGTGATAATTTATACCTACAAAACTAAAAACAAGGAGAAATACAAATCTGAGATTGAATTTCCTCCTACAACTCAAACTTCGGGAAGGTTTTCACTTCTCTGGAATGAATTGAAACGTTAAACCGAACCGATATTTTCATTAATCCTCAATCATTCGCTGATACGCACATCGTGACGTTCATATTCACGTTTCTATTAATTTGAAGGGAGGGTTTGAAGCACCGCAAACGACGGAAGAACTTCGCTTCACTATCGCAAATGGGAACGCAACGAAACACAGCCATTTGATTGTTAGGTTCTGAGAAAGCGAATACATTTTGCGAAAACTTGCGGAATATTTCGTGAGGTGTTCTAGAAGTTGTGTTTTCCCATTCCTCCCATTTCTAACAGGAGAAAAGGGCGTTTAAAAAGAATCAACAGGGTTCCCCTCGTCTCTAAATAAACGGAATACTAATTGTCGATCCAAACCCGTATTTTGTGGAGTTTCCAGAGAAAGATTATAGGAAACTAATAAGGTGCCGATTTTTAAATTGTATTAAAATTTTTCTACATCAAAATTAAGGGAACAGAAGAGTGAAAGTGGGAAACAATGCTTCCTTCTAATAGTTTACTGTAAAAGCAGCTACTTTCCTTCAACTTCATATGATTTTTGATAATTCAACTCAAGCCCTCAAGGCCGTAATATTCCAGGTTTTCCATGTAGCCTCATCGATTAAATAACGCCTTTCGTGAACTCTCGCGTCTGAAAAGTGTCTTCAATCAACATAATTCTGTCGTCAAAGCTCCTGGAATTCTCTCCTGGTGTTCCCGTATTTTTATACCAGCCGTTTTTTACCGATCCCAAAAACCACGGAGCCCTCATTCCTCTCAGATCCCTTTGAAGACATTCAAATTAAGGTAAGGCCCCGCTAATAGGCGAACCCATTTATCTCGCTCGTATTTCTCAGGCGCATTTACAAATTTGCTTCTCCCTCGCCTAATTAGCTACCTTTTTTAGAGTTATTTTCTCGAAATAGAATTTCCGTTTTAACCGTAGTTCGTTATATTTTTAAACGGGATTGATCGACCATGACGTGAAACATTACTTGGCTATTTGCTGAATGGGGTTTATTTGATCTAATTGTGTAGATATCTCTTTTAATAATTGTATGAAATTGAGATTACCCAAATCGTACATTCATATATCTCCAAATATTCGAGTCATTTGTTGCCAAATTAAAATTTGACAGGCAAAAATGTAATTTTATGGTCCTTACGCTGTATTCAGAGCAATTTTCGTCGCTCGTGAGAACCCTACATTCATTAGTGGTGGAGATTTGCTCCTCGACGAATGAACATCATAAAATTTACACACCTACATGTACTTAACACGACTAACAATATGACCCTGTGCGGGCATGCTTAAGACAATATTGCCAAGGAAAAGTGCCATCAACCAATTCAGCAAAGAAAATAACTTCAATTCAAACTAACCGTGACGATTTCACATTTTTTTCGTTCATTTCCACCCATTTCATTTCCATTTTTACCATAAAAGATGAGAGAAATTAGTATAGAATGTTATTCAATCGCACATCGACTATAACCGCTAAAAAGTCAGACTGACTCGAACCATATGCGCTACTGAGGGCAGAAAAGGTGAATGATTTAACTAACAACTGAACTGGCAATGGGAAAGAGGCAGAAGAAGAAGTGTAGTAGTAACATAATTGTGGTTACTGTTAGTTGGCATCCCAATTTTCATATATAAAATGGAACCTTAATTTCACTTTATAATGTAGTTAATTGAATTGATAATGCCTACAAGACTCGATTTTCGATTCTTCTAGATTTTTTTTTAAGTTTTAGATTTGTGTTCTAAAATGGGTAATCACTGAATCTTTAATATTATAATCTCCAGAAGGAGAATTTAGTGAGACATTTGATCATCATTTTGTTTTTGAACAGACACACATCTTCAAGTTGAAGGGCCTTATACAGGCCATACATTAAATTTATATTCCTATTGTACGTTCAAGTGGCCGTCGAGCGACTTGTCATTTTAGGAGGTTTTGTCGTTTCGCACCGTTTGGACAAGGTTGGAAGGAATCCAACTTGAATAACGAAACCCTTGACGAGCCCTTTTGTCGAGACGGTATTTTAGAAATGAAACTTTCATCCCATTATCTGCCTGTCAACTCTCGTCGAGTCTGTTGTCTGTCAACGGATCGCAGTTTTACTCATAAGCATCACGAGCGGATAGCTGCGTCAAAAACATTCAGCGTCAGACGATTACTTTAGTTCGAAATTGAAGGGAGAATTTCCAGAGGGTGGGGGTGAAGGGAAAAAACCCACCCTTGACGAAATGACTAAGGGAGTGTGGAAAACGAGGAATAAGAGAGATTGTTTGAAAGAAGGAAACGCCCTTCTCCCCGCCTCGACATTTTCCCGAGTCTTCCGTCGGAGTAGATGGGATTACACGATGTAATAAGAAGAATTACAACCCCCGGAGTTCCCCCGTGCAGTTTTACCCCGCATCGGGCGCCGCTCCGCACTCCGGCGGGGGTCTCCGGGTGCACAACACGTCGAAATCAATGCTCCATTAAGAAGAGCGCGGGATGCGCGGAGGGGCAGCTCTTAATACGAGCCCCGCAATCCACTTTACTCCTTCATCTCGCATCATACACAGATTCCTTTTCTCCTTCGCCATCATCATTTCACCATTCCCCTCCCACTCCAGTCCTCAGAGGAATAGGGCACGAGCTTTTTGTTCCAATAATTATCGCAGGTTTTCCGCTTCAACCCTTAATGTATAGGCACCAACTCCACCGCTTTTTTTTTTTTGGAGGCTTCAAGATACAAAAAAACTTTTACGACGTTTTCAAGAATGAAAAATTAATTACTTCCACCGCTTTTGATGTCATCGAACGAAGGGCCACATTCATTTCAACAAAACCGCAGGGGGTTGTTGAGTGATTTCGTCAACATCCTGGTACTTACAATTATTACTGAAGTATTCAATAGCGGAGACACGATTCTCAAACCTGTTCAACAGTTCGAGCAAATACCTAGTAATTATTTGAGATTTATTGGAAACGACAATAAATAGGGTTGAAACAACATTGAGAACCCGATAATTCGATTATCTCCTCCGAAAAATGGAATGAAATAGCGTATAGCAAAAGAAATTTATAAAAGAATCATTAGAAACACGAACCTAAATTGCGCTGATTTCATTCAAAACTTGATCAAATCTCATTGAAACTGATCATTTTGTTCAAATCACCATTGGAACAAATGATCGAATATAACGATCATTTGAAGTATCGACGATGTTAGATAACGTAAACGAATATTTCAGCATTACTTGAGCAATAGTTCCAAAACGTTTTTTCCAAATTTTTTTCTCTGTGGTGATAGGTAACATCCACATCGCTTCAATCTCGATCAATACCCGAAATTATAGAATACCCAAAATTTGAACTCCAAATTTTGAAACCGGACTGTTTGAAGGTTACGAGCAAAAAGCTAATAGAAGCCCAACAGCGTTTTTCGAACAATCTACTAAATCTACTAAAAACAAGGGCATTTTTTCCAGAAGAAGCGACTTTTTTCGTTCCGTCGACAGCTTGAATGGATTCTTTCTTTCGTTTTATGCGCGATCGTTATTTTTCGCCTCGTGTATTCGAGTTAGGCGCGAGGGACTGAAGCGAATGAGCCTTTGACTCGAGAAAGGCGTCAAAGAATGACGGTAAGAGTTTCACACATTCTCTCGATCTCCTGATGAGACGTTTATTCGTCGAAAGAATCTCGAGAGCGGCACTTTTCCTATAAAATCCGAAGGGAATCTGAATTTCCGAGTCGTAATAAGCCGCGTGTTTTCAATGGAATGGGATTTGAAGAATGTTGTTATCTTGAAACAACATAACATCCCAAGGGCGGTTGAGAGGGGGGAGACGAAACGTTGGATATGAAGGAATTCCGACTACACGAGAACACCGGCGGGAGATGGAAGAGGAAGAGGAAGAGCGGACGGTGTCGGGATATTCGGGGTGCGAGCTCCAATAAGCGGACGGACTGCGGTTTCGACCGGCGACGCGTTTGACCGTCGTCGGCGAGTCGCCGTCGGGTCAAATGCGCTCGGAAGGAATTCTATATTTGAATAAGAGTTATAACATTCCCGATGGGCGGGGCGGGGGATCTACGTTGGGGTGCGGAATGCGCAATATGGGAGCCTCGGGAAATTCCTGGCCGGAATCCACGAAGCGCCCTTGCGGGGGGCTCTCCCCGTCTTGCGCATTAATAACATACCTTCCCTCAACATAAAATAACTCGCCGGCTCCTTCTCCCGCTCCAGACCTGCATCTATCCAACTGGAAGCCGCAAAGCGGCTAAACATCCCGCAAAGTCCCAGGACGATACTCGCAAAGAATATTTGATTCGTATTCTCGATACTACTCATGTATCGCACGAAATGTATCGATACTTTAGAGTACCCCATTAGAAATCAAGATTACGGTAGCGTGGGAGTAAATTTCGAAATTATAAATAAAAGGCTGCAAATTCCTTCACAGGAGTTGGTTATTCCTCAGATCAAGAGCATGGAGACTCATTCCAATCGATTCAGCGTCAAAAATTTAGTGGAAAATGACACCCCACTCGCCCAGGTAAAAGAAATCTCCAAAAACCATGTTCAAAATAGGTAGATTGAACCCATTTTGAACCATAACCTCTTCCGGTGAACGTGAATCGTTCCGGGACCCGTCTTATTGGATTTAGCGTCCAAAAGTTTGAGTGGAAAATTGGTGAGTGGAAACCCACAACAAGATCGTCGAAAATCCATTTTTCAAAATATACATTTCGACCCCTACCCCCCAAAATTTGGTTCGATCGGGTTGACTAGTAAATCGACGTGGACGGCGGACGGACATTTGCTTATAATCGAGACATCTTGAAACGCCCAGAAAAGTTTTTTGGGCTGAATCAGAGAGATTGAAATTCTGCATGAAAGTTTGTTCGTTCAAGGAATAACCAACCAAAAAGCTATTAAAAATAGCAATTTTTTTCAACTTCAAATAGGCAATTTATTCAAGAATGTACTTCAATACGGCAAAATCCTAAAGTCACCATTATTTCATTTCTTCATACCAAGTGTTCAAGATGTTGGTGATCTGTTTCTTGTCTTGATCAAAATATTTCCAGTTTGTTGGAGCCCTGTACGAGCTATGATGGCCAACATGGATTGGGTTTACTCGACCTCATACGCAGATGCAGCCAGCTTTACCTCATTCCCGCTAGGGGCCATCCGGCGCTAGTGTCTCACTTCCTCAGTAACTTATCTATCTCAAACCAGCGCATTAATTTTTTACACTGAGTCAATATTACTGGAATTCATTGCAGTAGGTACTACTTCATTGCTTGAAATCTTCAAATTAAAGATGCGGTAAATTTCGGTTAAATTGTCGCGAAAACTTATCGTTCATCACGTTGGGCCACGCCTAATTTTATGAGCATGAAATTTGATAGCTTTGAACGCCCGAAAGAATACTCCCACAAAACTCGCACTTAATCATAGTCAACTGATGAGAGGACACAAGAATAAACGCTAGGAACTAACTTCCTGCCATTCGAAAACTAGAAATTCAGATAAGCGAGTGATAACAGCGACTGTGAAAGTGCGACACTAACTGGCTGCTTCTGCATCTTAGTTCGAATATTGGGTTAGAATTTAGTGAAGACAAATCAGATTTGAACAATACAATTTTTGTAATTTGACTCCATATATGAGAAATTTAAATATAAAATTATTTATTTAAAACCAAAAGTACTTGGTATCAAGAGAAGAATCTACTGAAGCCTAGATGAAAGTACTGGGCACCCGTTGATCTTCGGAGCATGCAAACCCCGTGTTTTTGCTGATTGTACAGAATTCCACCGCAAATCGTTATGTTTAAACAAAATTTCACACTAAAAATGTGTTTTTTTCAAAATTTGCGCGTTTGGATTTTATCCGCTTGGGGTGATACAGCAATTTTGAGCACAAATACGAGTCCAAAAGTCCTTAATTTTGTGAAGACAAATCAGATTTTCTGGTAGTAGCGACTTTGAATGGATTTTTAAGATATTTTATTCTCCTAAAATTACAAAAAATTAATAAATAAATGAAAAATAAAATAAAATAACAAATTTTAATTTGACTTTATATGAGTTATTTTGTCAATACTGGCCGAAGTATCGATACCAATACTTATACTGAGATCTGTGGTATCAATACCAGGAATACTTGGTATCAAGATAACGATAATATTCAATACTTAACTACTTTAAGTATGGTATATGTCCCTGGTCCAAGGTACTGGGCACTCGTTGATCTTAGGAGAATGCAAACTCCGTTTGAGCACCGTGTTTTTGCTGATTATACGGAAGTTTACCGCAAAACGTATGTTTAAACGACATTTTATTTAAAAAATTCGCTTCTTTCGCAATTTGCGCATTTGGATTTCATCATCTCGGGGTGATACAGCAAATTTCGAGCACAAATAGGAGTCTGAAAGTCGGTTCAAATGTGCGTGACAAACGACGGCGACAGGTTACGGATGATATGATACTGGAGATAAATTACTAAAACCACCTGGTTTCCCATATCGTGCAACCCCAAGTCATGAATGTTGAAGAACCTCCCCACCATCAAAGTGAGCAACGGGAAGAAGAACCCCGATCCGGCAAAATGCTTTCTTCAACAATCTACGGTCTAGGTTGATAAATATTCAAAAGACGCCACCCCTTCTCCCCCACTCGAGTTTTAAGTATGCTCTTTTATTAAGAATTTATAAAAATATTCATATTGGTTCGCCCTCGGCGAAGCCGCCCCCACCCTTGAAACTCTAGTAGGGTAATTTGCCCTCCCGTTGTATTCAACCCCCGTTCGACGTAATCCCCCCCATAACCCACCCCCCACCACCAACGCGGGGTAATTTGATGAAAGTTGAAGTAAATGAAGGAGACAATCGATATTCGGGCTAAGCATAATTGAAATCCCATGACGTCAGAGCCTTATGTAATATTCCCTGTGAAGTGGCATGGCGAAGCGGAGAATGGCGAGGGTCGACTCACGGAGGACCATATCGGCTCATCAAATATTCAATTTTGTCCCTTCGACGTCGGCTCACATCGGCCATTTCCGGGTTTATTCGGTCTCTTGAGCGTTTTCCACGTTGTTTATGCATCCATCACGTGACGTTTTGACGCATATCTTTACAACCTCAAACATAATGGCGGCAGCAAACGAACTACTTTCCTTTCCTATTACTCTAAACGATACTTAAATAATTCACCAAAAGTGCAATGCGATGAAGCTATGTAAAAAATTAAATATGATTTGCTTCAAGAGAAGTTTCTAGACCACTCATACGCGTAATACGTCCCAATAGCCTAGTAGTTAGAAATCTAGTTAACATATCAGAAATCTTCTTGAAGGACCATCAGGTCTGCTTAAATTCCAACATAATTGTCTTCGAGGACTGCTTTACATCACAGTAAGGACACGAGCTGGAACAGCCTGCAGAAGTCCATTTATAACCTGACGTGCTAAGCTCATGTCACTTTCCGATAAATGTATAATCAAGTTTGAAGCTGAGAACACTAGTGTAATGAAAATCGTAGAATCGAAATACCGGGCAAGCCGTCATTGTAAGCTTATCTGCGGAATCAAACAAGTTTACAGTGGATCTGCTGTTGATTACAAACAATTTACGAATCTTATACGATCACCTTCATGGTGATACAGTCACAATTTTAATTAATTTGGAAAAAAAATTATTTTGAAGAATTTTGCAGGTGACTTCACCGTATTATTTTACACTATTTATGTGAGAAATTACGTTTCTGCTGAAAATATGGTAAATACTACTATACTACGGCTATTTGGTTTATTTTATCATAATAATGATGATAATAATAAACCAATGTTTATATCTAAAAAGACTATCTCAATACTTTTATCTAAATTGTTTATTGTGTATCGCCAACTGATCACAAACGATTGGCCTGGCCTATCTTATACAACCATACCATCATGATAATTCAGAAAAAATTGTGATTGATTGAAAAAAAAAAAGTTGATTATTCAAGGAATAACCAATCAAAACGAGGAAATTTCACTTTGTTGTTTTACAACAATTAATGTGAAAAATTGAGTGTCTGGTGGAAATCTAGTTATTTTGTTGTTGTTTTGAATTCATTTATTCATACAAGGAAAGGATTTTACAACATTAAATACTAATATTTAACCTTATGAGAAATGGACGACTATTTGGTTTGTTGTTCTTATAATAATAATAATGATAAGCCAATGTTTATACCTAATAGACTATGAATAGCACTGATCATGAATAGGATAGATATCTATGATCATTTTCTCTCGGACGCTTCAGCAGAATACGTGACTAATTTGAACTGTTAGTATTTATTACCTAATTTTATTTTTTTGACGTGTTTATCCTATATCTAGGAGGGAGATAAAGGGGGAAAATTCTGGGAGGAGGGAGATAATGGGGGGGGAGGGGGTCAAGACGAATTTCGACTCGTCTATTTTGATGGAAGTAACGACGTTCTGAGGAGAAGAGTTGATCTAAAGACGAAGAAAATGGATTCGGAAGGTGACACACGACGTTGGGGCGGATTGCGAAGGGCGAGGTGTACGTGGACGGGAAGGTGGAGGCGGCGACGGAGCTGAAGCGAAAATCTGATTTACAGGAGTTGGTTGAGATCAAAGGACACGTCGGGGAGGGGTGTTGTTTTTGTCCTTTGATCTCCCGAGGGCCGCACGCCACATGGCAAATTGCGTCACCCCCGCCGTAGCCCGCCTTCGCCCCCGCGTTGTTTAGCCGAAGGGCGGGTCGGGGGCGAGGGGGTGGGAAACCCGAGTGGCCGAGGTGTGTACAACGGCACCTGACGTCGAACCACCGCCGGAACCGCAGAGCCGCGGAGGCCGTCAACTCCCGTCTCACAGGTGACCGGGGGAGCCACGGGACACGAGGACGACCAAGGAGCCGTCCACAACAAGGCTGTCACGACCGGTATAAATACGCTCAGATGGAAGCAAACAGTCCTCGTGGCCACTGAGCCAATATGCTCGGTTCCTACGTCCCAACAGTCATCCGCTTTGCACTCACACTCGCGTCAAAAGTGTCCGTATCTTACATTCCGTCACCTGAAGATCTGCAGCCTATTCCTGCAAACTCTTCACTCCTCACTTTGCAACTCCTGATTGCACTATGAATGAAATTATGAAGAGTATCAGAACTTCCTGTTCCTAGAAATCTTTCACTCCAACTCTTCTATTCTACTGAGCAAGTTGAAGAGTACCTAACCTATTTCGTAGTAACCTTCCTCGCGTACAAGACACCTTGACAAGCAAAACTTGTGATAAGTGATCGCACTCTCTGCCTTACCAACAAATTTCACCACTCAACTAAGCAAGCAATGGCCAGGAAAGAAGTAGGCGTTATCGAAGCTGGTCAAAAATGAAAAGGACTTGTTATTTGAAAGATAAATGAATAAAATATATTAACGCGTTGGACATACCTCTTCACAATAATATCAACGACTGATGAAAAACTATATTGGAAAAGTACTTTTTTATTTGATAAAGTCATTGGATACTCTGCAAAAAGTCTTCATTTGAAATCTACAGAGTGTGAAGGGAGACTTTCTTGTAACAAAACCCGAATCAATAAGAGAAAATCGGCAACATTTGACTATTCATTCCATTCTACATCTTGATAACATTTTTTAGTAAAAAAAAACGTATTGCAGAGTGGAGAGGTTTGATTATCAGAGTGCAGAGTGATCAGTTTCTAGGAATAGGCCTCTGACCATAATTATCATAAGGGTTGGTCAGAAATGTTTCTTGTTCATCCTAAGCCGACGTTTTGACTAATTTATTACCTTCAGAACAATGTAGAAAACAATATAGAACTTCACAGTAGAGAATAACAACAATGTTTTTTCAAATGCATTTATTCATTATTTTGTTATACATTTTAATCGTTTTCACTGGTCGAATAAGCGTCCTCTCTTATGACAATTTTTATTTTGGCTGATGATGAATTCAAGAAAAATGAAATTTTCGTGACCTTATAAGCGATAAATCACTGCGAAAAAAAAAACCCATCGGAAGGATAAACTTTTTCAGGAGGGATAAAATCTTATAAATGAGAGGCACGCAGATTTGACAGGAGCTTTATTCCCTCTTCGACCTTGATAGTCATTGTTTTTGGGCGATAGGTACTTCACTAACCAGAAGCGAATTCAACGAAGGATTCTTTCAAGATCTTTTGAAATGAGTCGCTCTTGAAGTTTTTTCTTCTGCTGATGAAATCGGTCTCCTCATTGGGAGGAAATCGCTCAGATACTTTTCATTTCATCCATTTGCCAGCGCTCTTCTTTAGAAAAGAAGCAGAAAGAGTGAACGAGTAAGGGCCTGAGCTGAGCGTTTTCTTATTGTGTGCAAAAGGTTTTATTTCAGAAAAGGATGTTTAGGGAAAGGAGGAGACGCTGGTGCTGAGGGTTGAGGGGGACGAAGATATGGGGCGGGGGTTTTGATAATGAGGGCTACGCCGGAGGGAATTAAGGACTCGGAGGGTAAATCTGACAGCGGATGGATGTCAATGCAAAGAGAAGAAGGGAAGAACAATAACTGGAAAAGGAATGAAACGGAAAGACTGGGAGTTGCTGAGAGAGAAAGAGAGAAGGAATTTAGATTGGGTCCGTCTTCCAAAATGGCGGGGCCTCCCCACTTCACCATTCACTCCTCTCCTTACCACCCGCTAGTGTTATCAGGGGATGAAAATGAAGTGGCGGAGCGGGCTGGGAAGCGGGGAACGATCATTATTTTATGCGATGTGTATATAACGCGCGGAAGTGGGGGTCGAGGGGGTAGGGAAGGACCTAAAGCCAATTCCATTCCTGAGGGAGCGACCCGGAGCTGGCCCCCTTTTGAAGTACCAGACCTTGATTGCATATGGATGACGGGGGTTCCTCCGCCCGCCTCTTCCCGGGAAAACCGCCCGAGTACGTCTTTCCCCATTTCCCATCCACCCTTCCCTTCGCCCGGTTAAAATATACATTATGATGAGCAGGCCGCCCCTAACTAGTCCACTCCACTGCTCTTCCATCCGGCAAAAATGGCCGAGCCACGCTCATTAATCACATCCCCTTCGGAACTATGGTCGCCGAAATCACCCTCCACACTCAAAAGAAACAACCATCTTTGGAATTCCCATCACGAATTAACAACAGGTCCAAAGGACGTTCTAATTGCGTTTTTATGGGAGGATAGGATATCGCTCAACGAGAGAGGAATTGAATAAACTCATTGGAGCGAATATCTCCATCTACTCAGATGGGGTGGAGTGATATCTCAAGCGGATGAAACATCAAATCGATAAAGAACGCTCATTCTTTCCACGTGCTAATTGGAGTTTTCTCGTGATTTCCCATTCGGTAACGCGACTTTGGTTCAGCGAACCTGTTCATACAGAGAGCTCATTTCAACCAAGGTGCGTTCACTGTGAACACTCGTCAAAATCAGAACACTCTTAGAGCAGGTGGTAGGAATGAACACTCGTCCATGTTCTCATTATTCAACTTAACAACATTCATCAATGTGAGCACGCTGCAGAATAATTTAGACAGGTGTTCCAACCCTATCGAATCCTGTTCACCTCTCACGAAGGAGTACACCACTCTGCTCTTAATATGGACGAATTCGAATCGGTCCGAAATTCATCAAATCAATCAGTGAACCCTAATTGGATGACCTCACCACCACTAGCACGAATATGTTTTTGAAAAAAAAACAAAAAAAAAAAATAATAATAACAGAGAACTTCGCTTTGATTAGTTGCCACTCGTCCAAGACACTTTAGGTTTCTCATAATTCATACGGTAAATTCAATTGTTTGATTACTAACAATCATAAAATGATCAAAGTTGAAATGAAGCTTCACGTGAACTGACTAATAACAATTAACACAATGAAATTTAATCTAGAAACAACCCACCCACTTCAAAACCTCCGAAGACTTGATTTGAAAAGCTAATATTTGTGAGTAAAATAATCAACTCTGCGCAAGTAAATGGTGAATATAATGTTATTTTATAAATTCATTATTTGCAGCAGGAAAAAAATCATTTCAACATGCTGTATTGCTTTAAAAGTCGTTAATCTTTTGAATAAAGACACGAAAGTAGTCAATATGTTTGACCAAGTCAACCAATGTTTCCATGCCCAAGGGTCATAGGGGGTTGACCATCGACAATAAGTCCCATTTTCAATTTTTTCTTCTAGTTGTTTTATGATGTCTAGATGGGCGCCATCCGCGCCGTTTTTGGTAGTAGACAATTTTCTGAAAATTTGGTTAGGGACTTCCTTCCGTTGGCCTTTGACCCTTTTCAACTAGATCGGACCCAATTTGGGGTAGGGGTATCATTTTACGCAAAATTTTATACGCTGAATCAATTAATATGGTTTTCGGACCGATTGGTGCCCACTGGGGTGGGTATGGGTCAAATGGGTACCTACCTACCAACATATTCATTTTGACCATGGGTTTTCGTGATTTTTGGGTACATATTTTTCCAGTAAATGTTTAACGGTGAATCAACTGAAATGTTTTCCAGACACACCACACTCACTGTTTTCCCCACACTCCTGGTCCCAAGACTAACCAACCCCTGTGAATGAATTTGTAGAGTTTTTACCGTGGTAGTAGAAAAGTGGTTGAGTAATTGATTGACTGACTCGAACAAATAACAGATTGTCGCTCTAGTACTTGGAGTCCCCGTATTTAGAAAATATAATTTCTGATTTTAACTAGGTATAACATTTACGGAATAAACTTGAAGAAATGGTTTAGTGGAGAAAGTGAAATATTTGATTTAGTGACTCAAAAATCTAATACCTGACTTACGAATACTTCAAAAATAGTCTGCGCCCACAAAAGTGTAGCATAGAATGATGAGCCGCTAAAGACACAAAACGATTTAAGGAAAAGAAATCACTGAACTAACCGGCTGTAGGCTAACGAACGAACTGATTAAACGAAAAATCGCTGATACCTGTCGATGATTCGGCCGCCGTCAATTAAAAACAAACAATCGGAGGGATTTTTCCGCAGGGTGAAAAAAAAGAAGAGAGAAAAAAATATAACGACGCCGGGGTTTTCGCGAACCCCGTGTAAAAACCCGCGCTCATGTTTTATATGGAAATGATTTACTTTGCCGGAGCTGCAAATCCTCTCAGAGTGTAACCACCGGGTTTAGAAGGGCGCGCAAAAATACAATATCCGGGGGATGAGGGGTGAACAGGGGGTTGCGAGGTAGATTTGTTCACCAGGGCGTGAGCCGTTCTCGTGACCGGTTTCAAGCTTCTGCCAAATGAATTTTCCCGTCGCGGGAGCATCGACGGAGAACGGTTAAAATCACCGTGAGAGCCGGAAAGGTGCCTCGCGACACGTTTCAATTTTTCGGGAAAATTAATTTCGCGTAGACAATTTAGCGGCAACTTCAATTGATATTTTAGATTTACAACACCGTGAAATGATTTTGTTGTCCCGTTCGGACCCCGAATAAATATCGATCACTATTACAACTACGATGATCGACGTATACTGTACCGGAGTTGCGTGAGATTTTCACAAATTCATTGAATATAGGGTGTTGACCTATAATTACCCGGACGGGGATCGGTTCTGCAGCTCATTTGACAAAATCAATGTCACCTAGTTTCTCCGAAATTTGCCAAATTAAATTCCACAACAGGGCTTCAGGCAGTAGGAATTTTCCTAAAAAATATGAAATTTTGTTCAATGACTCCTCCGAGTTTGAGTCAGCCCAGTGAAGGCTAGGGTACCATTCTGCTCAATGTGGTATTGCGAGCTAGAACACAAGGTAGATACTTGCAGATAGCTGCTTACCTACACCCCTGATGGTACCCTCATTTCTGCCACAAAGGCAGACTCCTTGCTGCTTACAGCATGTCTCTTGCCAGCTCACCAATGAGCCACAGAACAATGCGGTGGTAACTCTGTAAAAGTGGACCGGAACAAGACAAAGGAGCAAGTCTTGACAAGTGTCTCCGAATTCACACTCTAAACATCCACTCGGTCTCTTCAATCGATTTTGCTGGACTAAGCACACCCGTCAGGTCAGTAAACTGGTCATCTTCGACAAGCCCGTCGACTGCCAAAACATCGAGGGAAGGGTAAGAACTGATAGAGAGGTAGAGACCAGGATTCATCAAAAACTACCTATGTTTCACATGCTGACGTTCCTCTCTGTTTTAGATTGAGAAACACATTAGAAAAAAATAAAACTTGAGGATGCGTTCAGGAGGTGTGATGCAGTTTTTTTTTGTTGAATCAGCAACAATGCTGGTAATAACTGCAGCAGAGGAACAGCAGATCGTTGCTATTATGACGTACAAATATTTGCAAGCTACGGATAATTTGTACGTATTTCAATATTTTTAAGTTAAAAAATGAGAAACGAAACCTTCTATAGTACACATTTGGAAATAATACCAATTTTTAAAAGGCTTGTATTTGAATACGATCTAACTAAAGCCTCGAAATTCATTCAAAAATATTGAACATAGTTTTTATATGGTTGGTAAGGATACCAAAAGATTGCCTAAAAATAACTTTTCTATAACAGAGAATGGCGAAGCTGAAAAAAGTTGAAAAATTGATTTGTTTTATGATAGATTGCCCACAGTTCTTCCATAAAATTATATTAAAGTACCGCTGGTACCTTCAATTTGTTCTAGTGAGGCTGTTCCTTGTAGGACTGGGCCCAGTTAGGTAGATTGGAAATTTAACGCTCATTGGTCAAACGGTAGACAATAGGAATTCTCGTCATCATTGCAAAGGAGGTCATAAGCAGTTAGTAATTTCACGAGAAAAGTCATAAAAATAAAATAACTCTGAAACTAAGTCTCTAAGAAATGGGTTAATAGTTTTAATACCATACAACACGGACCAGAGTCGGTGCAACAACTATTGATCCTTTAAAAAAAGTATGGAATTAAGCAAGGACAACGATATTAGAAGCGAGGCAGAAAATCATCATGTTGGGTTACCTGATGTAGACAAACAGTATTTCTTTTAACAATGTAGATTGGCTCACCTGCAACAATAAGAAACCAATCAGTTAGTCTTAATTACAATATTAAAAATCTGCAACTTGGCTTCAGGTGTTTGACGGCTTGGTGTAATAATTGGGGAAAAAAAAAAATTATTGTAGCTGAAAATGTCAACTAGGTAATTTGGCTCCATTCATGCGACCTCCGATTCCAGTATCGATCGTACAGGAAAACCCACGACTTCATCAATAGCTGCTTCGGTGCAAACGGCGAGGAAATTCGGGCTCGCATTAAGAAAATAAACGCGCTGAGAGGAGGTTTTTCAGAAAAGGGGATTTACATAAATCTCTTGGGGGGAAAAGGAGGGGGAGAACGAAAGAATGATCGATCCAGATGTTGGGGGAGCAAGATTTTGCTGTTCTTTGCAAAGGATTACTTTCCCAACCCTCAAGAGCCCTCTTGTTCCAACGATTACAACCTCTCAACGGAATTTGCAAGCGCAGCTTGAGAAACAGTACCTTTCTGCTCATTATTTTGGGATGATTTCGAAATGAATTTCGGGATTCGTTCGAGGAGCTAATTCTTTTTACCGAGGAATTCAATTCCTTCGTTCTTCAACTCTGACTGGAGTGGCAGGAGAAGACATTTTCTATTTTAGATAGATAAACTGGCTATTTGTAGCCCAAGAAGTGGAAAACAGCACAGTGATTAAGAAGATTTCAGTTACGTGGAACCTAATTTACCACCAATCACCAAATCAGAAAAAAACGTCAATAATTTGACGTTATTTTCTTTCGTTTTGGCCTTCTTCATTTCTTCAGGATGACCCATGAAGAACGACACGGTTGATACGATGCGAATTCATTTCTTCAGGATGACCCATGAAGAACAACACGGTTGATACGATGCGAACGAATGACAGAAATTAGTAGAATAAAAGTGATCATCCCGCGACACATGACGTCAACGACGTTTTCAAGGTCAGCTGACGTCATTTTTCAAGATCAGTGGGCGTCATTTTTCAAGGTTATCTGACAGCTGATCAACGTTACGTTAACGTAACACTGTTTATATAAGGTCTGACGTCATTTGTCGACGTCATTTGTCATCGTCATTTGTTGACGTCATTGGAGTAAACACGTTACGTTCAGTAAACACAGTGTTACGTTAACGTAACGTTGATCAGCTGTCAGCTGACCTTGAAAAATGACGTCGACAATCTCAAAAAATGATGTCAGCTGACCTTGAAAAATGACGCCCACTGATCTTGAAAAATGACGTCAGCTGACCTTAAAAACGTTGATGACGTCATGTGTCGCGGTACGATCACTTTTATTCTACTGAAATTCTCGAAATTGCTACGAAAACTAGATGAGGATCTTGAGTTGAAAAATGTAAGGAACGGTAGGGGATTCGTTGGATCATCTTGTACGTTACCGATAAACGAAATGATGATGAAGAAAGTTGAGTGAAAAGGGCGACAATCTATTGCCAGAATACAATTGAAATTAATAAATAGGAATGGAAAAGGATTGACAACTCTTTTGGGAGTGTGTAAAATAGAAATCATCCACCACTAAACTCAACACTTCCCGCACTCAAAATAATGTAGATTCGATCGGGAAACATCCAACGTCCAACAAATAGGCGAGGAAATGTACGTTCTCTCTCGCTATATGTCTCCATGACTCTCCAATGAATATGAGGTATTAGATTCGTTAATACGGGTGGCCACGGGCTTTTAAAAAAGCCCTTAAATAATTTAACCGATGGAGGGGGGAAGTTATTAGCTAGCCGAAGATAGGAAGACCATTCAATGACGACGACGACGTGACATTTAATTTATCCCAAACATCCGCTAGAAACTTATTGCTCAACTTTAGGACATGATAGTTTTCTTAGTGGCCTGCATTCGGGACTGCTGATTCATCGATGCTGTCCAAAACCAGTCTGGAATTACACGATTCTGCCCAAATTGGTACTAGTAGCAACACCCTCGTATATCTTTTGTTCATTTCATACGCAAGGGACGAGTATGACCCAGAATATCTGCGCTCCACAACACTTTCTGATGAAACGGGTAAAACGCAACGGGTTATACCAAAAAACAATCTTATACACAGTGACAAAATTATCGCGAATTTTAACTTAACACACCGCATAATCAGAATAAGGTGTGAATAATGATGGAATATTGATTCAACTTCGAGAGATGATATCTTTATGCTATTTCGGGATTCGAATATCTATCGCATAGGGAACATCAGGAGCAGCCGTGAATTCGTGTTCCGAGCTGTTCAGAATGGAGTAACACGGCAGCAGCATAGGTTGTTATATTGATTATAGGTCATTCCAACGCTTTAGGTGAATGAAATCTAAAAATTATTGAAATAACTCAAGGGTTGACTGATTTGTCTTCAAAAGAACGACAGAAGAAAACAAATAAAAATGAAATAAATACTAAAAAGGACTTGATGAGACGAGACGAGTCAACGACTGTCAGAGAAACCTTTTGAAGTTTTTCCAGGCGTTAAATGATGTATGTGTATGCGTTAAGACCCCTCCCTTCTCCTCTTCTTCCTCCCCGTCCGTAAGTTGGTATCTTTTTGACGTGTTTTCCTCCCTCCGGAGCCTTCTACACGGGTTTTCCGAACACACATCCCTTTTCCCCAGGTTTTCCCTTCGGCGAAGGTCCGAGGGAGGGGGTAGATGGCCGAGGAAGACCAACCCCTCAACCGAACGGCCGGCAGATGGCGACGGCGGAGGCGGGCCTGTGTTTTCCCAGTAATTTCCTGGGAGTTTTCCTTCAGCACATTTCCCAGTGAAAACAAACCCTCTCTCTTTCCTTCCATCTCCGTTCTTTTTTCTGGGTCCTCTCTTCCTCTTCCTGCCCGGGGCTCAGCGGATGAGAAATTTCCATTTAAAAGAGTTTTTTCCAAGGTTTTCCCTCCTCTTCCGCCTCTTTCCTCGGTGCCCGTTAACGTCGCCCGCCTCCCGTTTTTCGTCCCTTTGCTAGGGAATGAGTTCTTTCTCATTTCCAAGCTCCAGAGAAGGCGCGGGGTGCCAGGCGTTAAGGATGCAAATTTTTTGTCATTTCCCGAGTGGAAGAGAAGGGTGAGTATTTTTTCCGTCGTTATACTTCATTTCCTTCCCTCTCTCGACACTCTTTTTTATATTTTTTTTATTTCAAATACAATATTAGCCTTTCTTTCCGCAAGGCGAATTCCCCCTCATTCCACGTCGCTTCCTTGCATTATTGTATGCTTACTTGATGAGCTGGTGGAATTATTAGAAGCGGAAAGAGCCAGGAAGGAAGGAGAGTCCTGAAAAAGATTGAGGGTGGGCCACGAGATTAAAACGCTCCGAGGATTCAGTGACAGAGCAATCACCAATCCCTCAAGCTTTTTCAACCCGTATCGTTATGAATGTAAGGTAGATCCATGACGAACACTACACGCCCGAACGTGAATAGGATCTCGGAAACAAATTTTCAAATATGTCCCTCTCTGATTCAAAATTTAAGCGCAGTCTCCCAGGAAATGACATTAGGACGGTTTATAAATGAACCCCAGCTCTATCTGATCTTCTCGACGCTGCGATTTTATAGTTAATAATTCTAGGGCATATCAAACTCAACTAGGAACACGTATATACGAGAAAAATGTGAACAATAGGAATAAAAACTTGGAGAAAGTTTCTCAGTGTGTTAGGATTTCGCCCCAGAGATCTGAATGGATTCGGAATCCAAAATTCAGTGGAGTATGATCCCCCACTGCATATATGCATCCTTATCAAGCAAAATTGAGCAAATTGTGAGTATTTCCGGTCATTTTAAATGCCTTTTTGGGTCAGGGTGGCGGGCAGACCTACTTTATGATATTGAATTCTACGCATTGTGAAACGAACAGAGGGTGCCAATCGTTCCGGGACCCACTTCATTGAAATTAGCGTCCAAGATTTAGCGGAAAATGATACCCCACACGCCTAGGTTTCAGAAATCTCAAAAACACATATTCAAAATGGGTAATATATACCCAATTTGACCCATAACTTCTACCAGAGGGTGCCGATCGTTTTGAGACCCATTTCATTGGATTCAGCGTCCAAAATTTAGTGGAAAATGATACCCCACTCGCCTAAATCTCCCAAAATCTCGAAAATCCATTTTTCAAAAAACACATTTTGACCCCTACCCCGCCCAAATTTGGTCCGATCGGGCTGAAAAGCTTGGAGGACCGTCCTAGGCCGGTATCAGACCCCTGACCCAAATTTCAGATTTTTAGAAAATTTTCTACTACCAAAAACGGCGTGGACGGCGGACGGCGGACGGCGTACGGCGGACGGCGTACGGCGTACGGCGGACGGCGGACGGCGGACGGACATTGACCTTTTTTGATCAGGACATCATGAAACGTCCAGAAAAAAATTTTGAGCCGAATCGGAGAGGTTGACCATTTGCATGAAAACATAGGTTGATTATTCAAGAAATAACCAACCAAAAACATGGGGCAAATGGGGAAAACGGTGGGTGCGGCGGGTCCCAGACCCATTCCAATCGATTCAGTGTCCATGATTAGTGGAAAATGATACCCCACACGCTGAGGTACCAGAAATCTCATAAACACTTATTCAAAATGAGTAATATTTACCCTATTTGACCCATAACTTCTTCCAGTTGGTGCCAATCGTCCTGGGACCAATTTCATTGGATTCAGCGTCCATGATTTAGCGGAAAATGATACCCCATACGCCTAGGTTCCACAAATCTCAAAAACACATATTCAAAATGGGTAGTATTACCCAATTTGACCCATAACTTCTTCCTGTGGGTGCCGATCGTTCTGGGACCCATTTCATTGGATTCAGCGTCCAAAATTTAGTGGAAAATGATACCCCACTCGCCTAGATCTGCTAGGGAGGGATTTCATTTTCTACTTGTGCAAATGCTAGAGTAGGTATATTATTCCTATAAAGATGATACACCGAAAATTGATTTTTTGGACATGTGGAACATTTACTCACAACTGTTAATTAGGTAAATGATGTGTTTCTTATGTAAACTGTCCGACTGCACGCTTGATCGAATGCCTCCCATTCAGAATTCCACGATATTTGTGTTGTTGAAGAAGCAGAAGAAACCTTATTGTGGCCCAGTGGCCACCAAACTCCTCGCACCACCATCAAGTTCCACCTAATTCATTTATGAACGTACACTTCGCTACCCGTTCTTGGCGTTCGTCAAACAACGATGTAGGTAGCGTGATTTCGGCACAACCTTCTCAAACTTCCTTCACAATGATTAGGCCGCAAGTGTTCCAAGGAAGGGACGGTCTTGAAAATTGAAGGAGGCGGAAGTAGTGGAATGCGTGCCCGTGTGTGAGAGGGAAAAGCGAGAGGAGGAAAGGTGGTTACAGGAGGTAAAGTAATCAAAATGTCTCGGGACAAAGGAGGTATGAAGGCGACGGAGTGATGAACTAAGTTAGTAATTTGTTTATAAAGACGGAGGCTTTCGTGGAAGAGCTGTGTTGAAGGGCTCCTTGCCTTTCAGGTAACTCAGTTCAGCAACTGAAGATAATGCAAGAACCCCAAGGAAGAGAGTGGTTAGTTTGTGGGATAGAAACATTCGCTCTCTCGAATAAAATGGCCAACCAAAATTGGTTTGTGGTAAGAATCAGATTGTCCAAGAAGGTTCGCTCCTTCAATGTAATGGATAGCAGCATCTATGTCCAATTTCCTCCCATTTGCGCACTGGTTTATGGTTATCTTTTCGGGACCCATCCAATGTCTGCCCAAGACCGCAAAAAGGTAGAAAAATATTTTTCAGGTTCACGTTATCACCCATAATATCAAGAAAACCACCGCCAGTTTCATCGGTTTCTGATTTTGAGCATTCTTCTCCACAAGCTTCCTCATCCAACATGCAGGAAGAGTGTCAGGAACTTGTGCTCAAGTTCATGCCGTAAGACTCATAAGGTATCTACGCTGTCAACCTCAAATTGTACGTGGTGCACCCCGGTAGATCGCCCATCCTTGCTTTAGACACTTTTCCATAGTCGCCAAAGCTTGAACTGACTATCCAACTCATGGCCTGGGTAAGGCCTGTTTCTGTACGGTCTCAATGGCACCTCGAGGTTACATCTGTGGGATTTCGGGACTCTCGCAGCGCTCCCATCTAACCTATTCAACGATTTTCTCATTTGAAAAGCCCCTGGTGGCGGTCTTGGTCGGGACGGATTGAATTTAGAGTCAATAGCCGACGGAGACAAGTGTTTTGGTTCTCTGTCCAACGATTTGTCCTTCGGTTTTCCCCACCAAAAAGTGAAAATAACACAATCAGCTTTTTAAATGGATAATCGAATTGAAGCATCGCACCTCCTGCATTTCACCAAACAAAAGTGATTATAAAACCAAAAAATGCAGCGCATGAATAAGCCAAGGTACAGCCGATAAACAGCCGTCACAAAAACGCATCTAACTCGTGATTTCTCGGTTTCTCTCCTCGTCATCCGCTCACTGTGATTTATAACCGACGACTGGTTGGAGTAGAAGCTATTACGAGTTTCTTTCGATTTTCATCCAACTTGAAGGAATACCGTAATTAAGGGGGAAGTCTCAGAGGTTTCAGTTATCAAATATCAGAGAAGGAAAGAGGAGTTTCCTAGTCAAGATAAAATCAAAGCGAAGAAACAAATCGCTTTGTAGTGAAAATTCCCCAACACCTCTTCTTCACGGCCCAACTTTTCCCTGAAAAAAAGTAATTAAAAAGAAAAGCGTGGGCCGGGACGAAGAGAAAAAACTAATTGTGTCCGGCATCGAGTATCACAACCGAGTAACGGTTCGTGTCCTTCGAACAAGAGAGTGCGGAGGAGGAGTTTCCTTAACGAGGTGTCCAGTACCGTCGTTAATTCCAGGAAAATCCCTTTGATCTAATACAGATCGGATCCAGGGCTTTGGCTCGTAGCGAACGGATGATCTTACATCCATTACTCCAAGGGTACGCAGGTGAGCGGTGATCCTATTGCGTTCCTGACTAAGCTCACACTGGAGTCTCGGTTTACTCGAGATCAGGTGCGTTTCAGGGACGGAAATGGTCAGCTTCGTAGTAGCTGGATAAGCAGAACAAGATGTTCGTAAACGGATTATTAGATGTTAATAACGATATAGTATTTTATTAACAAGCTTGAAAAGAAAATAAGAACACTATTAAATAACTCACTCAGCTACAAGTTTTACCAAAAATAAATAAATAAAAACCTCCACTCTGCGTCCGTATGTAAAGAATATGGAGTGCACTCCCATATTCAAGTGAGGAGCGTCCCCGTTTGAAATTCGCCGCGTTACCGAGGAAGCCGACGGGAGCGCTGAGGACGGCGAAACGGGAAACCACCAGTTATCAGACGAGACGATAAGTGATAGTGAACACGTGAGTCAGTTGCTAATAAAAACAGAAACCGGAATAAAGGCTTTTAATGTCGTTTCTTTGATTTGCAGGTGAGCTGAATTTATTGTCCATTAGTTGAGATTTGGAAGTTGCATGATTTATTGTTGAATTAACTCGGAATAAAACTTTGATCATCCACCCGTATTTCATGCTTCTTACTGAATGGATACTTGAGAATACTGAGAAAACGGAAAATGGTTTTCCTACGATCAACATTGGACCCAAGAACTGGTGATGGCGAAGCACTAAGTATTGAGTCGTTATATCCCAAAATCACCTAACATACCACAGAATATTCCCACCCGACGGTGATCAGATCACACAACCACGCCTAGAGCTAATTAACTGTAATGTATTCCAAACAAGATTTATCCTGACCAAAACACCGTCAAAAGCAGACCTAGTAGCTGTACCATCATGAAAATAACCCAAATGAGTTAGGTTTCATCATCTGTGTCTCAGAACATTCTGGTAAGATGTTGATCATCGTGTGCAACTATACGTTAATGAGGAATTTCTGCTGAGTATTATTTTGGTTACATAACGTATAGCTTTTTTTGATACAACAAATTGGCATTATTGTTGAGTTTGATGAATCTTCTACAATAAGTCGACACTAGCGCTAAGTAAAGTTGGTCAATGTATCGCTGATCCAAAATGTTTTATTACAATTCATGGCGAGCCAGACTCAAACGCGTCATCAAAACTCGTCGGCTCTTTTAATGTAATAAGAAATTGAAAAAATGGGAAAAATACAAAATAAATAATAAATAAAATAATAAACGTGGACTTCAGGATCACCCATGATCACCCATCGATCAGAGAGAAGCCTTATTGGGGATGAATACCTTGACTGACTTATTCTACAAAAATCCTTCGATAAAAAAAGAATTTTTAAGTTGGAACGCTTGTAAGAAAATGATTTGAAACAAAAAATAATAACGAATTGACTGGTGTTGAGCAAACTGAACACAGTATATATTCAAGATTTCTAATACAAGAAACAAAAGGGGCGGGGAGATTGAGGCAACGAAAATCCGCAGGGCCAAAGTGATTTCAGGATAATTAAACTTCAAGACTGCGCTCCCGTCCCTCCTTGCTCTTAACCTTTTGATCTTTTCAATATTTAATCATAATAATCGAGACTAGAGCGGGGAAGAGGGCGAAGCTTGAGAACTCATTAATGACGTGTCAGCTTCAGGCCTGCATTCGTGCTGAACCTAAAACGAGAAGCTCCACAGAGGGGAAAAATGGTTTTGGAGAAACAATATAGACTAGAAACAGGGAAGAAAATACCGATTTAGAAACGTGGGAAACGAATAGATAATGAGCTGGTGCTGAAGGAATCAACTCTATCAGGTGAGTAAAGAAGAAGAAGAAGCTCTTCAGGGAATCGTTAAACGTAGATAACGGTATTATTTTTATTACGAGGATTAAGAAGAAGAAACGAGAGAAAGAACACCATCAAATAACTCAAATGTGATTTTATGAAGCATTGTTTTAAAAAATCCATTTGAGTCCAAGTTTGGTGCCATTTGCGACCGCGTATGATGGTGATGAATACCGAGAAATGTACCAATTGAGACTGACTTCTCCAAAAATGACTAACTATTCTGTCTAGCACCAAAAGAGATCAATTCGTTCAAACTTTACGAGGTGAGAAGGATACCTGAGAATACTCAGGTGCATTTTACGCAACGGCCCATGACCTTTCAAGAGGAAGTCTGTAATGTTCGTGAGAGGAATAACATGGATGAAAATTAAAACAGTGTAAACGAGTGGTTCGGTGGATATTTCTGAACTCAGACGAGGGTGTTTATACGCCAAATAAGCTCAGAGATGTAGATATTTGATCAACGATTGATTCAAAACTATCTTTGCAAAGACAGGGAAATATTCACTAATAGTAAAAGTACTTGAGACATTGTGCCAGGTTGGGATAACAGGACGATCGTGGAATAGAGTATTCGACGTTTGAAAGAAAGCGAGCGAGTCTATTACAAGGAGGGACTTGAACTTCATGTAAAGCCCTTTCCACGTGTGCTCGAAGTTCCACCACTGAGCAGCCACAATCATTCAACTCCAGCACGTGGACCCTCCATGGGACTTTTGATCAGGACTTTCCTCCTCATACGAGCCGTTTTAATTTTTTTCAAAATAAATCTGATGCTTGGCAAAACACGAATGGGAAAGCTTGAATGAACAAATTGAATCCGATCAACATCAGGAGGTGCACCAGAGCGTGGGGAGTATTTAGCTCAATGTTTCAAGGGGGTTTCGGATTAACAAGTAGCAATGGTTTTCTTCGTGCTCAGCGAACCGCTCAATCGAGCGGATCAAGGCGTGAGCCGATCGGAAACTTCTTCAACTGCCTCGATGACGACTGTAACGGCAGCAAGAACAGGTGACACGATTGGGAGAGTGGCGTCACCCCCAACTCTATTTTTTTCTCGTCGTTTTGTCAAAGGTTAAATCTCCCATTTGAATGGCCGTGTGATGAAGCGATGAGTCAGTGAGAAAACGGGTGACACAACTATAGAACGGAGCAAGGGGACTCTGTAAGGTAGAAGGGTTCATTATGTGCATCGGACAAGGGAGGAAAAATAGAACAGCAGTTGATAGATGTTATCGAACAACAGCTGGCCCTCACTATATCTACACTTAAATTGACTCCATCTATATTAAATATCATCCTCTCTTCCATAAGCGACTCGAGCTCTCGTCCGTTGTGCGCCATTGTTCTCGCTGTAGTCGACTGATAAAAAGCATAGATTGAAATATTGGGCATTGTGCTCGAGCACAAACTATGCGAGGCCGTTCTCTGACAGTGTTTCTATGGATTTATATGAAATATCGGTTAGGAGAAGGAGGAAGGCAGCCACGTCCTATGTCCTCAACTTCACGAAGGAATTTTTCATGAAAATATCAAAAATTCTTTGGGAATAAAATCCCAGGGTTACGCTTGGAATCCCTCTGAATTGACTGACAGTGAACCTACGAAGTGATGCAATATAAAACTGAACTGGACAATAATTACTGAGGAAATTCTGATTGGGAATCCATTACGCCCGAACTGAAATAATATTAAATAATGAACTTCTTTGATCCTAATACATTTATTTACTGAATCAAATTCGTTGAAAATGCCTCAAAACAGAGAAAAACGCTGCTTATTCTTACACAGGGGTTGGTTATTCGTCGGACCAAGAGCATGAAGACTCATTCCAATCGATTCAGGGTCCAAAATTTAGTGGAAAATGATACCCCCACACGACTGGGATCTCGAAAATGAAAATATTCAAAATGGGTAGGTATATACCCATTTTGACCCATAACCTCTTCTGGTGGTTGCCAATCGTTCCCGAACCCACCTCATTGGATTCAGCTTCCAAAATTTAGTGGAAAATTCTGGAAAATAGTGGATCGGGCTGAAAAGTTTTGAGGACCTACTAGAGCCGGAAACGGGTCCCTGACCAAAATTTCTGATTTTTAGAAAATGTTCTACTACCAAAGTTGGCGTGGACGGCGGATGGACATCTGCGAATTTTGATCTCGACACCTTTAAACGCCCAGAAAAAAAAATTTGGGCCGAATCGGAGAGATTGACATTTTGCATTAACACATAGGTTTATTATTCAAGGAATAACCTACCAAAAGTCGAAATTAATAACCGATATTATCATCAGATAAGAACACACAACTGCCACCATTAGACTCTTGCCCACGTCATAAAAGCTTCCTCATGGCACTGAAAACATGATGTCGCATTCCACATTTAGATCGATCATCAGGGAATTATTTGGCGCGGTAGCAAATTTCATTCATGATTCACTATTGAGCTTGAAATTTATTTATTCGATTTATATCGAAATCAATGTTATACAACTACAACCACTAAATTAATTTCGCGCATGCGCAGAGCGTACTGCTGGTTCAGTTGAGTGAACATAAAATGTTCACATAATATGTCATATATTATATGACACATACACAGCTGGGCCCAGTTCATGAGGTTTTGATTGAGAACGGATCGTAACATTATTGTGGAAATTATTGCTGTGGCAAGGACAGACAGACGGACGCAAAGCCTCCAATTTCGTTTTTGGAACAAAAAAATCATTTCTCAGAAAGAGAAAAAAAGCGTGTCAATTGACCCATATTGAAGACAGTGTGAGTAAACAATATTTCGGACAGAGACAACGACAGGAACGAAAAGACGAGGTGACGAAAACTGTGAGGGTCACCGCTGCGTATCCAAGAGCCTTCTCCCTCATGAACCCCTCAATTTCATGCTCCAACTAGCCAAGACTCCGCCTTTTTAAAATTTTTTTATTAAAGCCAAGCTTCTATCAATTAGACGACTCTCAAACTATTTCAACGGTAGTTAACCCTGACTAATTACTGCCTCTCATCACGCAGCATCGCATCGTATCTTTATTCCTTATCGTCATGGCTCTCATGAGGATTTTTGAAGAACGAAATTAAAATCGAGGTTGGTTATCTTTATAGGATTAGGACTGACGATGTGAAAACTCAACTGTTTTCTTCTCTCACCGGCCTCAATTTGTATTTCCTTTATTCTAATGAGCACGAACACATATTTATGGACAGAGTTTCGTTACACGAAGTGAATTCACAAGACGGATAGTATCATGATGAACATATTTCGACTAGTAAGATGGAATTCAACAAGGATAGAATGAAGATTAGTTACTCATTTGAGTGCCCGACTTCTCAATTTGGGTATGGAGACGAAGAGTGAGCATTCTTTTGATGAACTGACACGTGAAAGTCTTTCAGAGATATTTATTTGTAACGGGGGAAGGGAAAACAGAAAGAGCGAAAGAGAATGAGGATGTGGAGGCAAAAACGCGGACAAGAAAGGAAGCGGCCAGGAGAGAAAGGAATGAAGGGGAAAATGGAGGGTTGAGGGGCATTCGGAAAGAGACACACCATAAAAGAATGAAAACTGCACTTGAGTGATGAACATTGTGTGGAGGGGGGTTTTTGCACGAATGGATTTGCAAGGAATACACCGAGAATGGACCCATTGAAATGGACAATGCATTAGGTAGAAGGGAGATTGAACTTTCCTCTTCAATCTTGTAAGTATTGCTTCCACCCGTGCAGACCGTCCCACGTCTTTTCTTTTTTCCCTATAAAAACCCCCCAATTTCTATAATGGACGAGGGACCTGCCGTTAGAGAGTCCACCTTGACCATTTTCATTCTTCGAAGATCCTCCAATCCCACTGATGGCCGAGCTGTCCGGTGGCCCTCATATACGGAAGAGCGAGCACTCATCTCGGGCTCTCTTACCATCATCACACATCATAAAGAGTGAGCTGACTGTGAAACACAAGCGAAAGTTAGCAGCGAACATGAAGTAATCATCCGACGTCCCGAAGCATACAGCTTATTGTGCTCGCAGCCAACAATCATTCAGCCGTATCGTTCACAGTAGCCTAAGTATTCGGAATACTTGGTGTTCGGCATACTATTCCATAATGTGAATATAACTCGAAAACAAACATTTTGGATTTCAATAAGAAGATTTGTAACAATAACACGATTGCAAACTCCTGATTTTTAGCGATTTTGGTTCATTCTTATTGGAATAGAATAGGTACGTATTGGTGTCGACAAAATACAATTATATTTTCTTCAAACATTCATTTGTTATGTTTTCATGTTTAAAAATACGTAAATGTCTCATGCAAGAAGTTCGTCCGTAGTCCATGGCCATTATCCTCCCTCGGGTGAAAAAAAGGAGCTTAAATGCTACCAAATCTTAAATTTGGCTTAGAAAAAAAAAAAAAAACAGAGTCCGGATGAAAATATAAAATACAAAAATTATTTTTCTAAATTTTTGAAGATCAAGAACTTGATGGAAACGCCGCTGCCCTAAGATTCGTCGCCGGTTGCCCAGCCACACTGCTGCTCTCTAGCGTGAGGGTTGTCAGGAAGATGCAGTCATCTGGTCGCCCCACCCCAGAGTGTATAGTTTGGAGTGATAACGTGTAATTTGTAATTTCGTTCGCATTGTTTTGTCGTTCCATTTAGTCAAATAAATTCATCGTTTCACACCTACAAATTAAAAATACAGTCCACGCTAACCCCAGGCGTAATCACTTGAAATACCAATTTTATACCAAATTTTGAGTGGTTGTTTTACAAAATCATCGGTGGTATCGAGTACTTCGAAAATGAGTTTTTGTGCTTTGAGGGCATTTGGAGGACCTAGTCGTGTGGGATTTCATTCTCCATTCGATTGTTGGCGCTGAATTCATTTATACCCGAATCGGTTGCCGCACGCTGCAAATAAGTATCGTATGGATAGGTCGAAGACTAAATTGAGAAAATGAGTCATTTATAAAGAGAAACAAGAAGTAGTTGGCTACTTTTTTTATTTTTTCATCTCAGAGGGGATACATGCGTGAAATACTATTTATTATTCCATAATGGGACACAGTTTTAGCTGGATCTTGTTCGTGCAAGGAGGCGTACCTCACTTCGAACCACATGTACCCTCTTACCTAATCCTAATCAGTTCGCCATCCACAATTTATTAAAAAAATAATTCTTACGCGTTTTAGGTCTCCAAAAACGTTAAAACACCGTCTCGCGAAATACCCATTCTCTGCCTGTTTTTGGCCGAATGCGTTAATGATAAAATATTTTGTCGATACGAACACAAAAATGCACTAGTCCGAGTATGGAGTAAAAATAAGTGATTTTGCAAGAAATCAAGAGGTACACGGCGAGTGCGCTCAATTCCCAATTTCCCAGGAAGGTTAGACACCCGCTGCATCCACCATGTGTGGTATCAACCAATGGAATTTACACGAAGAATCTCGAGCACATAACCCACCAATCAGGATAGAATGAAATTCACTTGGAACGTCGAACGGTCCATCAGCTCCCACATGTTCCAAGAGCTAGCTGGTCTCCCGAGGACGTAATTTCGATTAAAGGAACACTGAACTCAAAAGTGCACGTCCCATGAGTCAGCAATCAAGTTGAACTTCCCATTAGTCTGCCACATCTTGGAGGTTCTTCGTGCGATGAGCTGGAGGCAGCGTGATAGAGAGGCATTACACGCCACCAGTGCGCTGAAATAATGGATTCACAAATAGCCAAGCGAGTGTACGAGTGCCACGTTCAAGATGATATCCCCCGCTGTTGATGCGTTACAAGATAATCGTATTGAGCTCCGTTAATGGACAGTAATCCCCATTTTGTGGCGTAAGAGCTTGAGAGGTTACCGACCGATCCTCTTCATATCGTCTACATAATAATCCCAACCAACAACAAATATTTATGAGGATATCGGGAAGGGCGGAAACATTGGAGGGTTGACCCTCGTCTCCCTTCCAAACTCGTCTCTGATAACATCTTGTAGCTCGCAGTGAGTGCTTTATAATCTGAACATTATCATTTGTCGATCAGAAGGGCGGGAGGGGGCTCATGATAGGGTATTACCCTTCAGTGGACCTGCTCGCAATGAGAGGGTCGCAGGGCTTTCAATGGACCGGAGGGAGGGTCTGACGGATTGCTCGGGGGTCCCTCTCACAAAGAATATTCACCAAGCGAGACAAGTCTTGTGAGAGAAAAAAAAAATCCATTGGCGTATACACCAGCATACTACGGCATTCAATGGCATTGGCTCTTCGTTTCCAATTAATCTAATTCTTTTTTAATTCGACATTTCGCTTCTCTACCAAAATTCTTTCTCAGTCGATATGTCAACTAACAATCATGTAGAAATCCTTCATGTTCTAATTGATCGTTCAAGTTGAAATCCGTTTGGAACGAACTACGTACAAACGGGTGTGGAATGAAGGAGTCGAATAGTACTTGCACACTCTGAACGCACAGTACTTACCAACTATAATATTGTTGGAATCGTATATTCAATTAAGGAACGAATTCACTGGAAACAATTTCATCGTGATGAGAGGTGTGTGAGTTCACGGGTAATTTCCCGCAGATATCTCATCACGAGAACTAGACCTCACTCGGTAATCATTGTGGTCGGCTCAGGACCGCATAATCTCCACTTTGAACATTTTCCTTCGTCTTTTTACGCCTTTACAAACGAGAAATAGGCGCGTCGGAAAGGAAACGGCACGCGAGGTTTGTTCGGAAGGTCGGCAGGCTTTTGGTGCCGGGGTACGGACAGGATGGCTCGGCGATATGAAGGACTGTACCCCTTCAACAAGCAAATGTTTATTTAGTGGTGATTAGAGGGGAAGATGGTGTTTGGCAGGTTGTTAGCCGCCCGGCGTAATTATAGTGCTCTGCGCCGGAGGCACCGGTGTCTGCCGTGGCTCCCAACAGACCTAAGACCGCCGGCGACGCTTCTTCTTGCACACCAGTCGCACCTGGGAGCAGGCCTGGCAACTGAACCGTGACTAAAACATTCATAAGCACCAACGCAATCCTCCATTTCTTGATCCTAAGCGCCAATGAGATCAGCATTTTTCCTATAATAAGAATTACTTGCAGTTGATGGTTAATAAGTCTTGCGGGATCGCCCAATCATTCCGGACATATGATTGAGTGAGTTCTCTTGTGTTGCCGCAAAATCCCTGGTTCGAAAGGTGTCGTCAGTGGCACAAATGTTCTGTATTGTCGCTCTGATTCACATAAATTGAGTTTTCCTGCAAATGGAGCTCGTACAATATGTGATTAACATCTGCCTTGCCACGCGCATAGGAACACCTATGCCTTTCAACAAGGCTTTCAAGCTGCAGACGCTTCCTACATCGTTGAGCGGCCTTTCACACGGTGGGCTTCGACTCAACACATCATCCTTTATATCGGCCATTTCCGCCCATATCCACCTTCTCGCTCAACCACCCCGTCAATGCGTACAACCAACATCCTTCGAAATCTCAACAAGGGCGTCTTCTACAGCACTTGTTATGAAATTTCCTGGAAATCAATCTCGAAAACCAACGAGGGAGGTCCGCTCACGACATCGGCTTCGTTTCTTGTCTTCACGAGATTTCGAGTAGACAGTCCTATAATCATGGAAGAAACAACAACATCCGCTCTCGAATCACAATCATGTGTCAACTTCTAAGAAAACTGCTTTATAATTGGGTTTTCCCCATGAGACATCAACGATTAGAAGAGGCTCTGAACATAGAGAGGCATTAAGGAGAATTTTTAGTCACTTTTGTTCGCTATTCTCAGAGTGGCGAACATAATATGTTATTTTATTATATTATCTATAAGGGTATTCAAGATCTGAAAAAGTTTTGATGTCGCAACGACTGAAACGACAAGAAAATTACGAGATCTTGTCTACGTTAATACTCGTACGTTTACAGCTAAACAGGAGGATTTCAATAAACTTCGAGACAAGACTTTCATCAGTCAAGATGGCCACAAAAGGCGAGCTCGTTCTGCTTTTTTGGTGCAATTTAACAGAATGACGCACGAGAGTAAAATGGACCGGTTAGAGCAATCGGGCGAATCTAAAACATCGATGATTTTTCACGGTCGCATATGATAACACGATTGAATAAAACATGAGTGCGTATTACAGTGCATTGCTGACTAATATACGACGTCAGGAGCCTGAGGAGTTTCATTAATAAGTTCCTCTCCTCAAATTATTGGTGCGAAACATCAACATTATCAAATGCTGATTAGAATGAGATCAGAGAAACCCCTCAGTTCTCTGTAATCTGCCTGATGTTGAAATTTCAACAAAAAAGGTAGATTGATATAAATAGTTCTTAGATGGGTCTATTATTGATAAATATGTTTTAATTGCTTCTTTTAGAGAAGAATAATGAAGCAGATTGTGCCGAATACCCACAAGAATGGTTCTGAACAATCTTCACTCATCGAGATAGCAGTCACTAAATGATACAATTTATTATTAATTAGCACTCGTTTAACAGATACCGATAATATTAGCGAGGAATGAAATTGGCAGGTGGTGAGGACGCACGGTGGCATTCAAACATTACAATCTGGGACACATGTGCGTTTCTTCAACCTCCGCACATGTTTCTGAGGGCTCGTTTGAGGTACATTCCAAAGACGGTCAGGTACATTTTTACTTCCTTTCGGACTGGGTGGTAAGAGGCAGGACACACTTAGTGAATACATATGTTCAAACAACCTCCGAATATCATTTTTCCATGTCAAACGGTTTTACTTTACCACGAAAGAAGGCAAAAGAAGGAAGATGAAAGTATTGGCTGGAAAAACGTCTTACATGAGTAGAATCTCTATTATCCAAAGTAAATTGATGTTCTGAATTTAAATTATAACAAAATATCATAATTGGCAGATAATTTTTCGGAATAATTATTGCGCGATAGAAAAACCTTCATTTATTTCTTCAAAAAATCATTCCCTAATTTTCGTTGTAAAGAACCATTTAATATTAAAAATGGAAAAACGTCAAATTTTGTGTCAAATCATCCCTTCAAGCATTCATCTACAGTTTCTTCCACCGTGAAAAATAGGATTGTGTTTATGAAGAATAAGATAGGCTTATTTTCAATCCTTTCGGCTTCAAAAAAAATTTTTTTTGATTGAATTGGCAGCAATTTATACGTACTGTAGAAAAAACAACCCTCATGTTGAGCTAAAAAGCCGATACCATCAAATTATACATTATACATTATGTAATAATTTGACAATTATCAGTAGGACCCAGTACCCTCCAGATGAGGGGGAAAATGAGATGCAACTCATAACAATAACTATAAATAAGGTTTTATTATAATCTAGCATTTCTACCGTATATGTTACTATCTGAATCTATACTCGATAAGGACGTACCGACCAAACGAGAAGCCTGTAGATTAGAAATGTTCAACTCGGACTCACCTGGAACAGAATAAAATTCGGTTTTATAGCGTTTGAAGCATTGAGTGTGAGGGTTGTTGAATAGTCGAAAACTAGAGCGAACGATAATTCGAGTGTTATGCGGAGGTTGAGGACCGAGCTCACCCAGGCACTCAGCTACGGAGATGAATCGCGTAATGAGCTGTGTAACAGAGTTCCGTTTTTTTTTTTTTTTTTTTTTTAAATCCGCATTTTCTACCTCTACAAGAAGCCATCGAACCTCGGCAAAATCCTTTTTCACTGTCATCTCCCAAAAGAACGAATCATTGAGGTGAACTGTGGAAGCGCTCCCTTCTTCAGAAACACGACAGTATTGAGGAATTGTGGATCACATGGTTCTGACAACGGGTGTGAAATAAGAAAATCTGAGACAGGTTCCGATGTTTCTTGAATCCACCTAGGCACTCTCGGCAAATGCTCCATAAAATGAGCAATTCCGTTGTAAAAACCCACTTTGCAAGATCGATATCAGGTACCTACTCTAATGGAACGATCGTACGGTTGGACTAAGCCCTGGATATTTTGGACGTCATGGATGGAAATAGAACGCGTATGCAGGGCGAAACGATTCAGTTCATATTCCCCATTAACATAATCTGACGACCTCTCCACATACCGATATCTGAATCATGTATGAACTCACAATAATGAACCTTCACGTATAGAATATTCATATTTACATTCACCTTTTTTCAATACTCATCAACTAAAAATATTTTCCAGTTGAAATCAATTTGGTCGGATGTTATGATGTGGTCCGTAATAACTTTTGGTAAACTTCTCAATCGTACGAGAGGTTCATCAGTCAATCGGCACGACAAGGAGTGATTGATGAGTTTCGGTGACAGGAGAACGGTCATAAGGTAACTCAAGTACGCGTCGAATTATTCTAAAGAGTCGGTGATTACAAAAGGGTGGACGTTTTTCATTAATCATGTTAACTAGTCGATCCCTCGTTTTCAGCCTTGTAGTCGCTTTAATGACGGGAGATTCAGAGAAGACCGGTTTGTGATCACGCTGCGTGTCTCCTCCGATCGTGATCGGTACTTTGGTAGATGAAACCAGCGTAAAACGGGCGTGGAACGACCATGTCGCTTAGAGAGAAAATTTACGCGGACATTATTTGTACGGTATTTGTATTCAGGCTCTGTGAAACAAGATTACGGTTCTCGTCAGCTTACAATGATTCTTGGTTTAAAATAGTTCACTCATTACGCGGTACAATGCGTGCTAATCTTTGAAATATCAACATTCCGTGATCATACAAGGGGAATTCGTACTAATCACACGAAGATCAGCAGGCAAATTTCAGGGTTTTTGACCGTGCGTGCAGGCCGACGGACATTTTGGATTTTGAATAAAGTGTCTGAATTGTAAAGGGTTTAATCTGTGTTTTGGGGGTTTGGTGAGGGTCATACAAATATACGTACGTATTACTTCAATAAAAAAAAACTGAGCAAATTCCTTCACAGGGGTTGGTTACTCCTCGGACCAAGAGCATGGAGGAAATAGAGAAAACAGTGGGTGTGCAGTGTTCAGGACCCATTCTAATCGATTCAGCATCCAACATACAATTGGAAATGATACCCCACACGCGTAGGTACCGAAAATCTCGAAAAACCTCTTTCGAAATAGGTACATAGATACCCATTTTGACCTATACCCACAGTCCAGTGGGCGCCAACCGATCTGAGACCCGTCCCATTGGATTCAGCGTCCAAAATTTAGTCGAACATGTTACTCCACACGCCTAGATCGCCAAAAATCTCAAAAATGCATTTTTCGAAAAATGAACCAAAAGAAGAAAAAAGTAAAGTTGCAAGCTAAATTAGCTGTAATAATTGTAGCTAAATTATAATGTAAAAATTTGATGCGTTTTATTAGGATCCGCAATGATTCCCTATCCGGCTATGTTCATGTTTGATGCGCATCAGCATACGTGTTGCCCATGTTTCCCCTAGAACCCAATAAATTGGTAAAAGTGAATGTGGCCTTGATCGAGCCCTTTGAATGATTCAATGGAAGTAGATGCTGACCGGAATCTTGAACAGCTCTCAAAAACAACCAAACTGTCCATGATTGTGCTCAATTCGTGCGATCTCTGGCACATTATTTGGTTTAATTCAAAAGTGTAGAAGTTTGACTCCATCTGCAGCTGAATGTTGATGTTTTTGGTGGTGCAGATTGTGCTTTACTTCCTGTCAACGCATGTCGAGAGAGAATTCCAACCGGTTTCAGGACGAGAGACGTAATCATCTCACCTGTTTGAGAAGCTGATGAAAATGACTACTCACGACTCGTCGAGGCAAGACGAGCATTGATTTCCACGGCCGAGAGCCGACCCACGTAGTTACGACGTACTGCAGTAAGATCGTATTAGATCCAGTGTCTGGGCTCTGGAGGACGGAGGAGGCTCTTAGGTAGTTAAGGGTTCTTTGGAAAGGGCCTGGCGTTGGCGAGGGGATGAATTAGCCCGAGGATGTGTGCCAGTGACAGGCATGATAATAGACAAAGCTTGTAATCTTACCTCCGGTCTCCCCACTCCCCACGTCCCGCAAGTTTCTCTTTATCTTCTCTTCAACTCCTCTATCCGCGAATCTCTTTCGCTTAATGGAATATCCTGACAAAATTCCCATCCACGCAAGTTTCATAATCAAAACCAAATACCTACTGAAAAAATTAAATCAATAAATAACAAATTAAAGAGGATAAAACATAGTCATTCCCTTTAATGAAATAGGATAAGTCTGTTAAACTTCGGCGATGTTACAAATCAAAAACTGCAACCTGCAATGCTATTGGTCCCATGAAACCCTAATAAGGGGGTATGGAATATATCCCTCTGTATACCAAAAGGTCCACACTGTTTTTTGGGGAATTTTGGATGCTGAATCGATTGAGGTTGGTAATTGTGCCCCGATGGGGGCGTATGAGTAACAAAACAAGTCGTTTGAGCATGGATCAACATGGTGCCCACGATCTCTATGGATCCATAATGTCGTGCTACGAATCAGATAAATGGTATTCGTATCATAATGGAAGATTAGTGACAGTGTAGGTCACAATGAGGTTAAATCCAAAATTTCAATAAAATTGCAGAGCCTGTCATACTACAAACATGAGGCATCAGGAGCTTCTGGCACTCGCAGGACAGCGCTAGGAGCAGAAGAGAGAGAGATAAGTAAAAGAACGATGAATCCTCAACCTATTGTGATCCCACAAGGGAATGGACTTCTCGGAAAGCGATACAATGGAAACTCTCCATGAATATGTCCAGAATGCTAATTAGCGATGAGAAAGGGACAGTAGTACGTGATATGAAGGCAGAGATGTAGCTGAGACCCTTTATTCTTGAAATAACAAGGGCAGGTGAGTTGTAGTAGAGGTAGTGTGTGAAGGGTGAGGGGGGGGGGGTGCCCATTTACCCCTTGGGTACTCCCCTGGGTCGAGAGGGGATGGAAGGGCATATCCTACATCGCAACAACTCCCGAGAGCTCAGGGCTGAGCTAATCCTCCCTCGACACACGAGGGTGCAAATTACAGCACGGGCGGGGATTAACAGGCCGCAAGGGCCATTTCCTTAATGAACCGCAGCCCCTAGGCCTTTTTAACACTTAAATACCATAGGACCATTAGTCTCGCGAGGCTTTGTACTCCACGACCAACAACCATCCCATGGAGCACCCTACGGAGGAGATTAGCTCTCTCTGCCTTGCTTTCCTTCCCTACTTCTACTTCTCAACTACTTGCGACCATCCTCTCAGCCCTTTACTTCGGAAAAACTGGTGCAGGTACTCACCCAAACTAAAAACCTCTGAACCTGGTAAAGAGTGTTCAGTGCTTCAATCGCTGAATTGATTGACTTTTTAAGAAACAAACAAATACTCACATCATTCCGGCAAAAATTATATAGTTATAATTATACTATTTTCCCTATAGTATATTTTACCATAATTACTTGTTAGAAATGAATTATAGCCTTAAAATTGTTTAAACAAAAATAAGTAAATAAAACAACTGATTTGGAGGGTAGTCAAATCTCAATGAATTAACCCAATTCAATGTATCCATGAGCTCTTCTTCAATATACTGTCATCACACATCGATACAATATTATAATAATCAAGGAGATGTCGCTAACCTCTACAAAATATTTAATTAAACCGGGCTTGAGCCAGATTCTGAACTAGAACTGAAACTTGTGTAACTGGACTGAAGAAACATGGGAAAGCTGTCGATCTGTGACGACGTTAGTCTTTACAGAAGGTAACCAACATAATTGAAATTATATGTGCACTCAATTAGGGTAGATCCAAGGGTTAAAAGCTGTCAGGTTTTGTCCAAGATTTCTTTCTATCGAAAGTAACCAACGGCAAATTTGTGGGAGATCCCGAAAATACGCGTTCGGTGACATGGTTTCCAAGTGTAGATTTCTACACAGCTATAACGGAAGAACAGGAATGATCGATGAGTACGGTGATAAACAGTAAAACTGTCGTAGGTGTGCTCTAGTGGCAGCCATCAGGGTGTTACATAATGGATCATCTCAGAAATGGTCATTACAGGAAGAGGGGAAGTTGATAGCCCCACTGCAGAAGGTAATTTTAGCATTCAACGCTTCACACCAAAACTTCAAGACTGTTTAGTTTTAGAGAAAAGTTCATCAATTTTTCAACGTTTTAAGAAAGGCAAATGATTATTATATAGATCACATTGAAAAGGCTGTGAAAAGCAATGTGAAGACCATTCCACAGATGGAGAATCGGCAACCCGCAGCCACAAATCTTATGATGAATTAGAGGGTCGATTAAAAAATAGATTGTTCTCCCTCGGCTCATGTTGTATTTTGAACGATTGTCTTTGATACGGATACTGCAGAAAACATTTGGTTTTGTTCAGTAAACTATATCAGACGAATGTTTTAGGGAAATATATGATTACCTACCAATGTGCTGCCAAAACTTCTAATTCATTTTTAAGGGCGTAGCCTGTTCAAAAGTCTCTGAAAAGAAATGTAGAATAACGAGGGTTGAACGTAGCATGGGAACGTCATCCGGAATAAGTGCCATCGGACTAGTTAAGGGGTCATAAGTGTATAAACCCTGAATAGCTCTCACTTTCCGTAAGAATAATACCAATAACGACTAGGGCAGAAAAAACCAACGTGAGTGGAAATAAGGGCTTGGAATACACGGAGGGGTTGGCCTCAATTGAACTGTGGTCTCGTTTGGAGTGGAGACATTCGGCGTGGGCTTGCGGAAACGTTGAAAAAAATCATCTAATGAGGGGTCTCTAGGACGAAATCCTTTTTCGAAAAAGCTCGAAATATGCGTCGAGGAAGAGAACGGGGGTGGCGCACGCGATCGGATGACAACCCTTGGGCGGCCACGTGTCCTCCGCCCCACAGATTTCTACTAATGATCCTCCTCGCTGCGTAGCGCTGCTTTTCAATAAGCTTTCCCTCAGCAAGTCCCCGAGGTTTTTGTCAACGACAAAATTTTCATTGTTTTGGCCCTCGTTTCCTCCATATTGATTTCACTGGTGATGACACGGCCAACGAGACAATTATTTTTCATCAATAATTGCATTTCAAATGAGAAAAAGTATGAATTTTTGCTGCATCGAGGTAAATATTAGCCACTAGTTTTACTTCATTTTTTCATGTACTACTCGCAAGGCAAGTATTCTTATGAAGGAATCCAGTCTGAGGTGAGTCATAGAATCAAATTTATCGCCGTACAGAGTCTGTCCCATTGTTCAAGGTAAGAAGGTTGTACTGAACAGCGTGTTTTTCAAGAGTTTGGAGACTCGATATGGGAGATTTTCAGTCAAGTGTGTGAATCCAGAAATATCTTCTAAAGACACGTTATTATTATTCGTTAACCTTGAGGTAAACATTAAGGCATACTTCTCTTAAATAATCTCATGTCAGGTGGTCTCCGCTAATCAAGCATTCTTTCAATTAGTTGATTATAATCAACTAATAATTATAACTATTTATAAATAATAATAATTATTTATGGGGTTGTCTGGGGTAAAGGCTCCCGCTCTAGGGGGATGGGGTATAATAAATCCTTAAATTGGGGTGTTGTATAGCTGCAGAAGAAGAGGTTTATACTGAAACGAATTAAGGGAATTCAAAATGTTTTTATCATGCAGTTAAGTTTCATTAATAGATCAAATTTGGTATAAATAGTTCTGCTATACAACTTATGAGGTTGTTCAATGGGTTAAGTGAGATTTCCGAGTATCATTGAACGCCGGTTTGTTTAACGATTGGATTTATTAATATTTTCGTAGAAGAATTCGATTTTCGATTAGGTGAACATGACGGGGTAGCGAGACGATGAGACATACGGAGTCAACGGCCGTGCAGCTGATGAGAGCTGACTGATCCCAACAATAGACGGGGCTGTTGTGAGGGGCACTTGACCCCTCCCCGCTTCATCACTCGGCACCCGTTCACCCCCACGGTCAACCCGCTACCCGCCGCTACCCGCTACCCGCCCTCCGCCGATAACCGGGGACGTGCGTAGCGGCCTTCCCGAGTTCTTTTCCGCCCTGCAGTTGACGGGGCTGTCGGTTCTCATTGGGGCACAGGGCGATGAGCGACGCGTGGGATCCGTATATCCGGATGTTTAAATTATTATGTTTTAAATGAAGCAAAAAACAACTTAAAATTTAATTTCTAATAAGAGGGACAACCATCATGTCCTGATGACGGGGAAAATGGGATGGTCTCTATAAATCGATTTAATTTTTTGTTTTCAATTTATCCAGGGTGTCCCAAGAGCGCCCCACACCCACCTAAAATTGCCCGAATGGGAGTAAACAAATTTGTTATTTGAATCTTCATATATCTATTGCAGAGATCTCAAATATCCTATTTGCAAACCCCGCTCATCTGCGCAACTAAGGACATAGATTAACAAAAGTGGCACTAACTTTCTTATTTTAAAAAGAACCCCAATTTTTTTATTCCAGATTCGGATTCTACCCAAAATTTAATAAAAATTTGATCCCTCAAAAACAAAATTTTTTATTGCTCGCACTCCAATTCGCGCAACCCTGAAATTGTCAAATAGTAGATGAAAATTTCATGTTAAGGTGAAATCTTAAGTGTGGCACATGAATTTTCATTGTTTCGTTGTTGTTGCAATCTGTTTCTTGATTCGGCAAAAAATATATTTTTTCAACGCGTGTGTTAGCTCATAAAATTTTATAGGTTTTTCATACTTCTTTATGTTTCCTTCTACTTACTCACGGGAACCGACTGTAAGGGGTTGAAAATAAATGGGGTTGCGCAACTTTGCGTGCTCGCTGAACCAGTTGCGTGCAATCAAATAAATTAGTTGAGGGATCAAATTTTGAGTAGGGAAGTGCGGACACTTGTGAAGTGAATAGTTATCTCAGTAGGTAATCTCATAAAACTAAAAGGAACATGAGAAACGTTAATTGTCACCAAAAGCTCATGTTCCATAGAATGATAAGTTCTTTCTTATATTTGACGATGTTCTGCTCACGATCAAGTCGACTTGAAAAAATATGTGTTTGATTTATATTCGCATCCGTTCGACCTGAAATTTCTCAGCGCAGTTGAAAGTGATCATTTTTGAGAGGTGATAAAGTTAAGAATTTTAAGGGACTGTTTTCACGTCAGAGTTGGCATTTAATTGTTCATTACAGATTTGACAACTGTACAAAACAAGAGGATAACAGAGAGGAACTTGGCAAAATGAGAGTCTGCACAAGATCGCAGCTCATTAACAATAATGACAACACCTCTTCTTTAAATAATTCGCTTCGAAAATTATTCGAATGATTCAGTGATACATGAAAAGAGAACAATCGTGATGCAACTCTTCACGTCGACAAGTGACTGGTGATTCGGCGAAGCGCCAATTTGGAAGCTGTTAGGCGAAGAAAACGGGTAAAGTGGTGAAATGAGAAGGATATAATGAGCGTTGAATGGGAGTGAAAGGAGGAAAGCGCCACGGAAAGGGGGGAAGAGGTAGAGTGATGTAAAATGGGTAGGACAGGAGCTCTAAACATTATTATTGTCGTCCAGCCGAGCATGTCCAATTACTTGTGGAAGGCTGCCTCGAGACTTTTGGGTCCTCCGCCGCTCTCAACTTCCTTCCTTCTGCTTTTCGAGATGGAATTATTCGTGTAAACATAATTCAGAACGAGTTCGCCATTGTGGGACCATATAATGAACCCTTCCCGTTCGCTCTCGACTCACTTCTCGGGATATTTCTATACCGGGCCTTGGCTGCGACGATGTTTTCACGGGTGACGTTTCCGTTGTAGCGAGTCCTCTTTAGCTCGACTCAGATCCTACCTGGGGCCGAAAATTTGATAGATAACGAGAAGGTTGTATCCTCCAAGCTTGGACGTCCTTCAGTTGACGCTGAACCGCCACTTTCGAGGACAAAATCTACTAGAACGCTGCTTCTATTGTATGAAACAAATGGCCAACTCCAGGTCCACTATGCACCATGAACCCACCACGGCTTCAACCAAACCGACACACATGTTTTCATGTTGAATAGGGAGCCATATCAATCCGTTAATCAATCAAAGGAACCAGGAGGGAAGGATCTCAAAACCCAGTTTTTTGAAGTGCTTCACACTCACGGAAATCATCCCCAGATCGATCGATTCAGCATCTGACCAAAATTTAGTTTACAGCTTGGGCCTCAAAAAATCTAGAGACCTTGTTCTAAAATACAAATTTTCTCTAATAAGTGGGCTGAAAATGAAACAGGAACAACAAAGACCCGAACAAAGTATAATTTCGGAGCATTTTCAAGGCCACTTTTAGCCTGTACGAATTTGAAATTCGAACACTTTTTCACCAAAAGGTGATTCGAATACACAGGTACTTGGGTGTGAAGAATAATAAACCAAAATTGGTACAGGACAAATCTCATCATGCTCAAACAATTTACCAGGGAACCAATATTTCTAAATTTTATAAGACAACCGATATAAAAAATTTTTTTGTTTTTGTTTTTGCTGTTCCAAATATTTGCGACCTCGGGAAATCGACCGAAACGAGCACCAAATTCATTATACGATTATAAAATCTTAAATTTTAAATGCGCTCCAACAATTGTATGGCAGTTAACACTTCAAAAGCTGGCAAATTGGTTGTTGTCCTATCAAGGTACTGATTTATAGTTGCCATTACCAGACGGAAATATATACCGAGTAGAATTGGAAAATCAACATTCACCGACAGATTCAAATTAGGTCGGTATTGCCTTTGGAAACAAGACCATTGAAGCAGTTTCATTTTACATAGTTTTGTTATTATTATTATGATTATTTATGGGGAAATGTCAGAAGAAATTCGTGATAATCTGCCCAATTAATGAACGAAGACAATGAGCAAGAATCCGAGTTACATAAGGAGAGCATGAATCCAGTAAGTGCGCACTTGACAAGCACAGGACAAGAAAAGGGAACAAAATCATTTTTTTGAGAAATAAGATCTACAGTGGAGGAAATACTGATATGAAAGCGGCGGATGATGGTTGTTAGCGATATTCAATTGTGAGGAGTCAAGTAAGTGAAAAGAGCCGCAACAATAGGTTTTCGAGAACCGAGTCAACAAGCGGACCCCCTCGACCGAAAACCAAGTTGCCCATGAAATATGAATTATTATCATAGCGACCCGTCGGAGGGTGCGGTAACAATAATAGGGCTCTCGCCCTCCCCTTCGGTTTATTACAATTGTGCGTCTGCGGATCATAATTTGACGCTAAAAGGAAGTGTTGAAGGATCTGGTTACAAGTTGATATCCCCTCTGGTCGTCCTAAAGGGGCGGTTGTACTTCCAACCTATTCAATAACCCACTAACGTCGACTTCTCTTCCCCAATTACCCACCAATAACTTCCTTCCAATAACTTCCCCCAGGTAGGGTTATGGAGTAGAAAAGATTTTTTTTCCTCTCCTCTCGGTCGGATTCTCTTTTTTCCGTGGATTTCATTAAAATCTTTTGAGTCGTTGGTCATCCAAGGAAAAGCGTCTTCAAGCAGATGGATTTAACAAGCAGGACGACTGGAGGAAACGAGAGAATCGCAGACCTCAGTTATAACGGTGTACAACGAGAACCCTAGACCCTCTTCAAATGTTGCTTCAACACGCATTGAATTATACAGTACAAGGAATAGAATCCACCGGCCTCGTTCCGGGACCAATTTGCCGAAGAAAGGGTTTAAAATTATTGAAACTATGACGATGGAAGGCAAATAATGGGTAAGTGGATAAATCCAAGAGTTAAATCTAACTCGGAAGCTAACGTAAACATTCTTCTTACCTGCGAATTCAGCTTCCCGGTAGAGACTTGATACACATTATTTATTATCAAATGACATTTAATTAGGAAATACAATATAAACGGTCATTTACTTGAACAAAGTGGAGAGTGGAATGTGCGAGCTGGTTTGGGACTATTTTTGGCAAATGAACCTTATTCCAGGAACATGCCTTATTGAAAGATTGAAATTCACATGAGTGTTTGCTGGCTTGGTTTGATCGTAATTGTATCATGATCGGGCTTTCCAAATTAACAATGTTTACAATTAAACAAAATTCGAGGAAAGGAGCTAACCTAACCTAAGTAACGGGAGTCGCCTATAAATTTGAGTTTTTTCCGTAGCCAACTGATATGTACAAGGATGTGCCAAGGGTTGTTTCCAGTAGTCAGCGCCATTATACTTAATCCTACCACCGCTAGATCGTGTGAGCATCGACAACCCTTTTCCTATTGGCTCGCGATCTTCCCTAGGTTAAGGTGTAACGCATAAAACCCCTGTACAGTGTAGATCTGGAAGCCGAATACAACTCCGGTCTCTTAGTTATACCTACAAAAACAGGATACTTCACCAATAAATAATACCTATTCACATTTCTTTCAGACACAATAGGTACCTAATTTCCATCATTGAGACAAACAGGCTTGTGGTAGAACACCCGCTCAAAAATAATGAAACTACTAAAACAGCTTTCTTCAGGGAATACACAACCATTCATTTGGTCAGGAAAAAGTTTCATTTACACTGGAAATGAGTTAAAAAATTGGAAATGGTGTATTCGCAAAGTGGTTTTTACAGCTAACGACGACTGCACTAACGATAATCTGCGAGGAGTGGTTCTAGTTCATTGATTTGTGAAGTCAGCTTTAAGGTTTTAGTTTGATTCTAGTAAATTGTCATCCTGGAATGTCCGTGATATGCGTCTTGGTACGTAGAATGAACCGAGAATAAATAGGGAAGTTGACCGGTGCCCGAGACTCTTTCAGGGCTTCTGGTCATAACTTTAGGCTTCAAGCATCATTGAACCACTAACATACCTAACGTTGATTTAACCACAGTAGCTTATAGTGGGAAACCCTTCGAGAAGCTTTAGAGAACACTCAAAGAATCAGGATACGGATACAGCGAGTACTCGAGCCGAAGGGAGCGCACGCGCTGACATGTTTACATTTCCCAAAGGCCTCGCCCGCTCCTCGGTCGCCCCAGAACGGTTGTGCACCCTACCCGAACAAACAGGGAAGGCTCAGTAAACAGTGTTGATAATTTGTATCTACGGCCCTGTCTGATACAAACTTATCGAAGGCGAACGCTTCCCTTCGACTTGGAAGCTGATCGGCTTTTGTGTTTGCTCACAGGACCGAGCGGTTTTCCAAGCTCTCGATCCAAAACGCTCGCCTGGGACTGTAATCATCCCCAAGGCACCGGACGGTTTGAAACGCGCCCTCGAACACGACTCGAAAGGGGAAACTTCAAGAAACAGCTCGCTTCGGGAGCGAGGTGTTATGTACTAACCTCAGAGGATTGAATATCAAATTTTCTACATACACGCATGAAAACGAACCATTCCTGTTTCCAGCTCTCATTCATACTGCAGCCTAAATACACTACTATGCTGTCATGGGATGCAAGACGATTTTGACTCTTTATTCAGGCACAGGTATGATTGGAAAACGAGAAAATAAAAATATCTTCGGCTCACATCATTTTGGGTGCTTCCTGAATAAATACATGGACTCTGCAATGACCATGAAAACTACAGACGATTCCCATGAGAATTAGTCTGTTTCACTATATGAAAAAAAGATTTTGGTGGAATTTAGTGTAGGCCCAAATAATGTCTCCCACAAATATAACCAACCAAAACGCTGCTAATTCTTCCGCAATGAATTACGATTCCTTAGAGCAAGAGTATAGGGAAAACAGTGACTGTCCAAAGCTAATTCCGGTCGGTATGAAGGTACCCATTTTAACGGCCCATGACCCACCACAATGGATTCAGCGTCCAAAATTCAGTGGGAAATGCTAGACCACTCGCCTAGTTCGTCAAAAATCTCCAAATAATATTTCAATAAACACATTTTCACCCGTAACCTCCTCAAATTTGAGCCAATCGGGTTGACACGTTTCATGGGCCAACTAGAGCCCGAAAGAGGTCCCAGACCGAAATGCAAATATTTATAAAATTGTATGCAACCAAAAATCGGCTGCACGTCGATTTTCTGGGAACTAGGCATCTGGGGTATTTACGCTGAATCCATTGAAATGGGTCCGTGGACAAATCGGCACCCACCGTAGGTCGGTATGGTTCAAAAGTGGTAGCTTAGTACCCATTGGAATGAGCCCTGGACACTTCGCACTCACTGTCTTTCTGTTCATTGTTTTCCACTTACTGATACTCCAAGAAATAATAAACGGAGAGGTTCATCTCTGTCATGAAAATTTAGGTTCATTACTGATGTAATAATAAACCATGAATTATACTTACTAACACAGGAAGCTGGAATATACACATTATTTTTCTTGATCTAAAGTTTGAAAGGCACTTTTTGGCTAGTGAATAATGTTTCTGTGGATAGTGAGGAGTAAATGTTTTCTGTGGATTTTGGTGACTAATTTTTATTTGAAGTAAAGTGTAAATAACAAAGCAGTTTAATTACATTAAACAGTTTTATTATTTATATAAAAACTACTAAAACAATTTTATCTAAACACTCTTAAATAAAATAGAAAAAAAAGTAAAGTTTGCATTTTTTGCAGATTTTTAAGAACAAAAAAGTGAAATAATTAACTAAGATCATTGACTTTACATTTCAAAAAACGGGAGTACGTATTTTCACTTTTAAATTGGAATCTGGAAAATTTTGAATGTCGACATTTAAAATTCGAAAAAGTAAATAAAAGTTTGTAAATTTTTTATTGTTTTATTCCACTTTTTCAATGGCTGCCTTGTGCTTGGTAGATTTCAATTAAAAAAATATCAAACTTGGCAATGAATGTAAAATAATTCCTTTGGCCTTGATAAGATTCATCTTATTTCCTTGAAGACTTATATTGACTTCGTTCATTTTTTCAAAAATATCTGTAAGATACGCAAGTTGCTTCAAATTGTAGCTCAAGTCGTACGAGGGTATATAGTAAATGGTTTTTTGCTCGCCAATATCAGCGGAGTTACCTACCATCCAACGAATAATCAAGGTTTAGTCGAACCTAAAAATACCTTTTACAACATACAATAAACTATGGGTTGAGACCTGGGGAAATAAAGGACTTTAGTGGGGACCGAGGTATCTGCACTCATGTAATCATTTTATTGATGGCGCTCGTGCTCGTACGTGTCTTCCTCTTTGCATTAACACTATCTTTCTCGCACTACAATAGATTTTGGCTCGGTCTCGGGGCGCAGTGACAACAGCTGTTTTGGCACTGACATCCAATGAGACTATAAAAAACGATTCACTTGACATTCTAAACCTTAGGTCAACAACTCTTCGAAGAATGGGAGTCCCCGAGCGATATTAAACCCCACTTTTTGCCTCGGGTTACAGTGCAACGCGGGTCGCGAATAAGTGGGGGACTCGATCGCTCCCTTTCGACGTCATTTTCATTTCGAAGGGTTTCACATTCAATTGTCCCACGGACTGCGATGTCCTTGTTTGTTCAGACGGTACTGATACGCCCTCACCCTCACAATAAGAGGATCGGACTTTAGGTAGAAAGTAAAATAATTAAAAAAAGAATAAGGGAGAGGACCTCGCTAGTAGATTAGCATCTGCATGGGGGCCGCGCAGGACAATAAAGGGGAACATACGACAATTGGTAATCTCTTCTTACGCTTAACCCTTCGATTGTCAATTGTTGGCTCATCTCTCTGAGAAACCCTTCAACAGAATGTGATTCCCTAGTTAATTACAATAGTTCATTCGAGCGTGTTCAATGTGCCCTCATTTGGAACAGTGGGCTTAAGAGCGAAACCAGAATCACATATGGGTCCATTTCCAGAACCGAGAAACTTTTTAGGCAAAATAAATCAAGCCACTCGTTAATTTCATCGATTTTTGACAGAAACTATTTTACTTGGATTTAACAGGGCCCAGAAACATGATGCGAAAATAAGTGCGGAAATTTCTCAAACTCACATAAACAGAAAACTTAGTCGACTGACGATCACAACTGGATATGACAATCCGTTAAGTCAACAAAAAGCATTGTTCCCACTTTACGATTAATAACAGTCCCATATAATTTAGATTTCCCAAAGCTTGTGATAAGTAGACTCAACGGTAGGTTTTTACCGGACAAGTTCCTCTTTCTGCCGCGTCGCTGCGCTGCGGCCGGATCTACAGAATTTTACACAATTGTTCTCTATTTACCTAGTTGTGGATTTTCGTTTGAACCCAGTTCCAAATTAACTGATCAAGCGTGCTCGTCCGTGCTGTAATTGTATACTTGAAATGGGTTGTAGGATTGACACTCAACAGAAGAATCAATCACTTCAGGGGTTTGTTACGAGATAAAAACCAAGTTGTCAGAAGAAAGCTGCGCTGTTGCAATAGTGCAACTAGACTGGTTATGAAATTAAGAAAAAAAGTAAGTTCTACCTGATCGTGATGAGCGCTTTGATAAACTTACCTGAAAGAAAAAAAAACACAGAAAATTAGACTGGATTAACACATTATTGAATGTAAGTACATATAAAGAAGGGTTTAAACAACATGCTTTTTACTAATTAAAGCCAAAGGATATCTTCATTTAGGGGATAATTCTATCGATATTCTGTCGATAAATGAAATCAATCCTTGTTGGAGAGAACATTTACTGCTCGGAGGCCCCCGATGAAGGTATAAATCGATGAGAACTAGCAGTAAATCAACGTTTCTACCCCCATTTTGCGGAATACGGGAAGGGGGTGGTACTAGACACTAATTGTTGTTATATTGCCCGTGTATCCCGCCAAATTGGATATTTACAGGCTTCTTCTTTCGAGTTGATGCTTGATTGGTATCTGATAGGAAGAGATAGAGCCTCAACCAACAACACACTAAGCGATGATAATTTGAAATATGCGTACATTCCATAGCATAATGAACAATTCAATTTTTATTTATTCAGGCATTGGCGTATGAGGCACCGGGAAGCTGAATGATTGGTGGATTGCTGTTACAGGGGAGAACCGTCGACTACACAATCAACTTCTTGTTAAGAAAAAGACGTACGATTTTAGACAAAAACGATCGTAGAAAGTGACAGTACTGAGAAATGTGGGAACTGTTCAGATAAATAGAGATTCGTCAAACGAATTCCACGCTATCATTTTGAAGCGGATGGATGAGAAATTTCATTCAATGAAGAATTTCAAGGATACCGGAGGAAACGGTCGGCATTTTCTCATATGAGGGCCGGCACGGGATCGGGCGAGGAAGGGTGGTGGGAAATGGCAGAAAACCCTCCAGGAAGGGTTGTGCGAGGGTTGAGGAAAGGGAGCGGAGATTCAATTACATGTGTAGTTTGTAAGGGTTGGTCCATCTAGCGCTTGCGCTCGGCCCTTTTCTTATCGACATCGGCTCTACGAGGGGGTCGCTTCCTCTAACTAGTCGCCTCCCCCCCTTACATACCCCCCTTTTATTCAATATACCTTTTATATTGGGAGCCTGCGGAAGAGAGTTAGAACATTTCAAACAATATCCCCCACCGCTCGCCTCGCCCACCGGTGGTACCGTATTTCCATCTCAACTCTCCGGGGTTTTCTTCTTTCGAATGTTTTCGTTGGATTAAACTCCGGGTATTGCTTTTCCTTCATGTCATCTTTTCCCGGAGTAAACGAAAGAATAGGAGCCCGTTTCTCATTTTTCGACGAAGAGACCCCTAAAGCAACATATAAAGACCCTCGATTCGTCATTTTCGAAATAATGTCTCTGCAGCGGCTAAGAAGCGAATGTTTTCGAGCGAACGATTCGATTATCAATTTTGTGTTGGGTCAGAGCCGAAACTCTAAATTTACATGGTGAATAAGAAGGTTGAGCGACCCTTTTCTGTTGTTCTCACAAAACATGTTCCGCAACATTGTACTTCCACCTGTGTAAGGTTGCAATCCTACAACTTGAGATAAGTCGAAACTCCCCGATTTTGACCGGCCAAGTTTGCTAGATACCTTTCCTTAGGATGGCTGCAGATGTCAATTACTAACTAATCCTCATTTTGGACCGAGTAACACAGCACAATTGTGGGTCAGTTGAAGGTTCAGGAGTTCAAATTGCAGCGATTTTGAATAGCATTTGCAGAGAAGCCGAAATAATCAGGAAATGCTGCTCAGACGACACCTACATAACACTACATCCTAGGCTTTGTGGTATGCTAACACGTTCGGTAGATTCTCGCATTACAGAAGACTACTCCAGGAGCAGGGCAAGTCTTCTTTCTCGGGTAATTGTTTACAATTCTGATAAGATAATTGATTAAATCACTGCTTGGACGGACGCCATGTAGGTCGTTAGTCAAAAGTTTGAATCGGCCATCAAATTAGAAATGGAAAATCGGAGAAGAGGGCAAAAACCACATCGTGACGAACCATACGTGTTTCACGACGCCCACAGGAGAATAACAAAGATGCTGCCTGAGGAGGGAAGGACAGAAAGAAAGAGACCGAATCGCGCAGAGACGAAGAGAGGAGCGGGAAAAAAAGAACGCACGAGGTCCCTTTTCTTAAATAAGAGAGGGAAACAAGAAAAACGGGACTATTTATGTAGACAGGTGAACAATGGGCAAATTTTAATCGGGAGGAACGCCGGACGGGGAAGGCAGGGGATCGACTATTTTTTCTACAAACGGTTGCTGTGGTTCCCTCGGCGCAGGGTCGTCTAATGGAATTCGGGAGCGGATTTGAATTTCACATTCGGAGAAGGACGAACCATAAAGAACTTGAAGGGACGAGGAAGAGGACGAAAAAGAGGCGAAGAGGTACATTCCTAAGGGGCTCGCGTTCGTGGGGTTTACGGGTTTCAGGGTTAAATTGCTCGAGCCGATCGTCGATTTTCAAATGTGGCAGAACGGGAAGAGGCAGAACAGGGGACGGATCAGAGATTTGCGATCGGTTCGACGTTAATGACCAAGGGAGGAAAATAAACATAAAACAATAAGACTGTGTATGGGACATGTCTACGACACAATATGTTGATCGTATGGTTATTTGGATTCGAGAATCTGCCCACGGGAGAATTCCATCTATTGTTAACTCCTTCGAATGCCATACAATCACGAAAATGAACAAAATATCCACAACGCAGCTAAAGCAATGCTGCAAGATGGCGTCTGGTCATCGGATGGTCTACTAACCAGAGACCGCAAAGGAGATGACTTCTGTTGGACGAACATACCATATTAAAGTGCGTCGAACCTATCGTAGAATGGAAGCTCTCCAAGAGTTCGATACTAAGTAATTATCAAACACCCGGCCGTTCAAGATCCATTAGATGACTAATTATCAAGGCTAGGTTGGAACTCCGGCTACGCCTCGCCCAGTCTTCAAAGGTCATCGAAGGAGTTTCTTGCTCTTGAGATTGAAGGATATGCGCGCAATCAAATGGTATAGTAACTGGCACAGAGGCTCACAGGGATTGCGTATGGCACATGGCCACCTACACAACCAGAGTTTAAAAAATCTGCAAATTCTTACACAGGGGTTGGTTATTCCTCGAATGGGGGAAACAGTGGGTGTGGCGGGTCCCAGACCCATTCCGATCGATTCAGGGTCCAAAATTTAGTGGAAAATGATACCCCACACGCCTAGGTAGCAGAAATCCCGAAAACACATAATCAAATTGAGCAATAAATTCCCAGTTTCACCCATTACTTCTTCCAGTGGGTGCCAATTGTTCTGGGACCCATTTTATTGGATTCAGCGTCCAAAATTTAGTGGAAAATGACACCCCACTCGCCTAAATCACCCAAAATCTCGAAAATCCATTTTTCAAAAAACACATTTTGACCCCTACCCCCTCCAAATTTGGTCCGATTGGGCTGAAAAGTTTCGAGGACCCGTCTCGGCTGGAAACAGACCCCTGACCCAAATTTCAGATTTTTAGAAAATTTTCTATTACCAAAAACGGCGCAGACGATGGACGGCGTACGGCGGACGGACATTGACCTTTTTTGATCAGGATATCATGAAACGTCCAGAAAAAAATTTTGAGCCAAATCGGAGAGGTTGACCATTATCATGAAAACATGGGTTGATTATTCAAGGAATAACCAACCAAAATGGGTCAAGTTCTCTTAGATCAATGGCTATGCAAATTTGTTCTGAGCGTCCTTAATTATCCTGGTGAAAATGAAAATCATCAAATTACCTTGGAGATTAATTATTTTATAAACTTATTTTCATTTAAAAGTATATCACCAAATGAAACGAATGAAAAGAAATATACTCGTATTCAATTGTCACATACTTTGAAATAAAAATGAATAGTGAATTTTCTAAACTAACCCATATCATTCACATTTCTCTTCACCCTCCGTTAGTTAGGAAAATGTTGTTGCACTGTTGATTGCCAAATCGGACAGCTTATCATGCATATATAAATAGATTGAACTATTTATAGATATATAGATTGGCTTAGATTGTGAATAAACTAGAAACCTTCATTCAAAGTAGACATTTTTCGGCCAAAAGAAATAAAAGGGCGAAGAGGTGTAGACGGTTATTCAGGAATCGGCCTTATTTTTTTAATAAATTGATTTATTTTCCAATTGCTACTGAGCAAGAAAATGATGAAAGACTTTTTCACTCGTTACCGATGATAAGATGGAGTAAAATTTGTTGAAATACCAATGGATAATAAACGCGTTCGCGATTTCGCATAGGAATATTCATCAGGCTCCTAACTCTTGAGTTATCCGGCCAATAATCAGGTCGTAGCCTTATTTTATTGCTCGAGGGGCTGCGGATGATCGTAAGTTTTGCCATCAACCCGTGCACAGTTTCCTGCGGTAGATTAGATTCTACATTTTACACGTCGAAGATCATCAAACAGAAAAGGTCTCAGCGGGTATCTTCAGCCCCACCCAGTTTATCCTTTCAATTGTTTACAGTTTACAGGATCGGAAATTGGAATGCTAATTTACCGGACGTGAATCATAATTGTAGGTTTCAGCTCGGACGAACGTAAGTTCGTTGAAGCCTTTGGGTTAATAATAGGACTGTTCCATAATTGTGAATCCTCTCTTACTTCATATTGTCGAGGGTGAGCTGGACACTCAAAGCCACCCTACGATCGGCATTAATTAGGATTACCTACTTCAATTAGTAATTGTTTACTTCGACATTATCCACCTCCCCATCCTCCAACTAACGCAATCAAGTCACCTGACATCGTTGTCCCAAGTTCGAAGTTATACAGCAGGATAATCCCTTTGACTTTTCTCCAGATACAATGTTCCTATCTGCGCCGTTTGAATGGTATTTCATTTAAGATCCTTGCAGACAATTAATTGGAGTATGGTTATATTCAACAACAGGCTAATCGAGGTCTTCGCTCCACGCACGGATTAATATTATAAATACGAAACAGTCATACCAAGTTGAGTGGGGCTTAATTACATCAAGAAAGACAACCTTGTTATATACAGTGATCATCATGAAAATCTTTTGCTCCTCTATATCATGTGAAATGGAATAAAACTACTTAATTTCGCCACCAATCTTAACAAAGTTGTTCATAGAACCTTGATTGTGTAGGTAAATAGAGGTTGAATGATAATGTGGTAATGTTTAACGTACGCAAGTGGTATTTTTTTCAAGGAGGAAAATTCGAACGGGTCACAGGGATTATGATCCATATTGTAGAGATTACGCAGTATTTGCACCAGAAAAGGTATCTTAAATCGGAGATATTATTTAAATAATGGCATAAGATTTTCTAACGTCTTAAGAGCGAACTTTATTTTAATACTTTAATGAAGGAATTAGTGAGAAAACATTCATGCCGAATCACATTTCGCCAGTTCTTTTTGAACTCCACTCTCGATTCAATATCGATGAGAGTGAGCCATAATTCATAATTCGAATTTGTGGAAATTTATACAAGGAGGTTATATTGTGAACCTATGTCTCATAGCTAAACTAGTGATCATTAAAATGATATTTTCGGGTATTTTTGTGACATATGCGGCTCGTGCGGTCACGCCGTCTTATACAAATATATCTCAAGAGCTATTCATTTTTTATTTATTTATTTTTTGTTAAATATATTTCTTATTATTTACTGAATTTAGTGGACCAGGTCAACTTGAAGTGAAGTTTGAAACTGTAAATTGCCAACGCTATGCAATTTCAATACTATTCACACTGTTTCAAGTACAAACATTAGTTTTACATAAGATTTTACGTATTTACAATGGGATAGGTAGCTCAATTACTGATTGTTCGGGTCGGTCGGTTTTATAATGCATCACCTGAATTATAGGATCTTATACGAGAGGAAGGGGAGTGATTGAGAGGTTGTAACGGAAGTGAGCAAGGCTAGCGGGAGGTGGCTAGTTCCATGTTAATACAGGCGATGTTGAAAGGTACGTCCAGAACTGTACGCCTCTTGAAATGAGATGAAATTCAATCACAAAAAGGTGGGGTTTCGGGGCTTTGGCCGAGGTGAGCCAACACGATTTGAAGCTCGTGGAATACGTTGATGAACGTCTCGATCCCTGTTATTTACACTTTCGAACAACCGACCAGGTGGAGGCGAACGCTGTCGATAAAATATTGGAAGTGCAAGAGACAAACCCGACAAAAAGCCAGTCACGAACCGAGGGCGGATGTCGAGTGTTGAGAATTCTCGGCTTCACTGGGGTAACAGATGAAACAAATTCGAGACTCGTGACCATGGCCGTGGTAGGAGGGGGGGGGGGGGTCGAAACCCCCTGTACCCGCAGCACGAGGAGCTCAATTAAAACTGAACTATCACCAACCACTGAAAGTTCGCCACCGACTTGGGAGTAATGAGGAGCTAAAACAACTATACCGCAGGTGAGAGTCAGTTAATGTTAAGTGTCGCCGCGACGAGGACAAACTCCCTGGGCTTCCGCGTCGGGCAATTCATTAAATGGTTTTTCGCTCGTCGTTATTCACTCAGCTCTCGAGAGCTCTCCAACACCGGCACACTGACGAACCAAAAGTCGCTAGACGCAATTACCTCCGCTCTCATTGCAGGATCAACCTTCTAATCTGCATTAGTCTCACTCGGAGAGCATTTGGCGAAATTAGAGTGCAGATTTATCGTCACTGCAAAGCATCGCCAGTCCATAATTAAATACGTACTGTTGACTGTAGGATCATGAATGTAATGCGCTTTACTTAGCATGAACGTGAGGTAATTAACTGCGAGTAGCCTCTCCGCATGAAGAAGAAGAAAGGAAACAATGACAACAACATCCATTATCGGTGTTTATCAACAATTCACCGAGACGTTCGAATCTGATACGATATTCACCTCTATCTCGACTAATCCAGGACTAATAAAAGAAAATGGATCAATCAGATCGTTGAATGTGTGTTGTGCACTCATATATCACCAACTAACCAACAATAACACGCCCCGATCCACAAGCCAAGTTGAGTTATTGGCAATTCAGAGATTCTTCTTTACGTTCAAGAGTATGATAATCGTGTTTCAGTTCAAATTCGGATGTATTATGAGAATAAACCTTCTTAGAGACACTCCAGCAGTATCTACAGCTTTGGTTGCTGACTACCCCCTAGCTATGCCATCCTGCCCATTTGGCTTTCATCGACCCAGGCGATGATGGCAATGAGTTTGGCCTGGACAACTGAGCAACATAGCTCCACAAAGACAAAACAAGATCTCCAAGTGTAGTTCCATTAGTGAATTAAAGAAGTTCTGAGAGCAGCATTGTGTGACTTGCGGTCCACAGAAGTCATGGATGCCTTCTGAGCAAAGAAATAGCATAGAAGATAGAATTAATTAACAAGATAATTGTCTAACAGGTGACGGCCCGTGATGCAATTTACAATATGGTGCTACTCGTAATAAACATTTTAGTGACACAACAGTAATTAACCAACAAATGCTGCCGATGACATGCCAACTTGAGTCTTCATGTCTTAATAACCAGAATCTCTCATGTATGAAACCCTTTTTACTAATTTTGCTAAAGTGAATTTCCCGATATATCGGCTTGAACGTTCGACTTGTGTGCACTCTCCGATCTTCCCCAAGAATATGTAAGTATTTCGTAAATATTTATTAAATTTCTCTCCAAAACCCTCCATAAGGTGCCAAAAACAACACAGTAATATCCCTCCGTCAGAACATAGTGTCTTCATTTTACTCATCTACTAATGAACCCAAATTCACATTATATAAAATTCAGACAGTTACCGACAAACAAGGGATAATGTCTGACATACTCTCGTACATTACAAATAATTATACGGTAATTGCAGATATAGTTAAGGCTTTTTGAACCAGACACCTGGCCGCGAGTAGATAGCGAACAAATCAACTATAGATACGAACCATTTAATATTTTCGCCGGGATACAGTTACTTTTGTTTACCTAAATTTATAATAGGAGCACAGTAACCTTTAAAATGATAAAAAGTGTTGCACGGAGCTATATTAGGACATCCACTAAAAACGTATCACGACAGGTGGATCTCGTGACAGTAAAATGTTCTGGTTAAATTAGTAAAATGGTTCTGTTCATCTTATCTCATTTTCATTTAACAACCACATCATTGATGAGATCATTCTTACTTCTTTCCACATTCTTTCACGTTCATTCTCCTCATATTTACTGGATGTCACGCCTGATACTCGTCCCGCTGGCTGTTATTACATGATGTAATTGAATGCCTTAAATGCCAATTGTGTTGTCGAGAAGTACGATTGAAGGTAGACTGGGCGGCCTGGATTTTCATACAATCGTGTCATGATCATATTTATTGCGATGAACGTTTAATACGTCTGTCTGGCCGATAATAATTTGACTAATTTGTGTCGTAAGGAAGAATAACGGAATTTTCAAGGACAGCCACCTTCTCTTGTTTCCCCAACAAAGACTAGAAGTGCCGGGAACTTGGCCTCCAAATCGGGAGTACACCAATCGATTAACCTTATGGATCGCTCTCACTCGAGGGAGAAGGTAAATAACCGCGTAAGTAGAGTTAACACTGTTGAAAAAAGTCTTTGAACCTTGAAGAGGGACGAGGGGAAATATTTCATAAAGGGATATAATGAATCTAAAAGGTTGTCTCAAGAGTCAACAAAGAAACTTGGGTCCTTTGTAGTGAGCAGAAGGAGGGGCGGGGTGGGGGAGCAACAAGTGATGAAGACCTGCCTAATAATTACGCTGAGCACCGGAGTGAGAGTCTCGAGTGGTTCCCGACCCCGAAAAGACAACAGTCCGTCGACCGCGTTGGCGGAGGAAATGAAAAACCAAAATTATTTGAACCTCGAGAAAGTTGAATTGGCTTTGGAGGGCTCTAAATTTGAAATCGACTTTTAAGCTTGTAGCCATTAGTTGTTGGACCTAAAACATTAAAGACTTGGAACTATTTTCAATTCCTTGTGTACAATATTGCACAAAAAATGAAAAAGTTTACGGAATAAACGAAATTTGTAATTAACCTATGAATTTCCTCCTAAAATGGAAGTAGTTTGCCTTCAGTTCAATTCAATTCAATTCAAAGACCTTTATTTGTCAAAATGACATAAGGCTGAGTTGACAGCGAATATTGCATCTTATGTACATATCTATAATAATACGTAATCTATAAAGTACAAATCTGGTAATAATTTACAATTTCATTGTGAGGCTTACACTTTGCATACGAAGTGAGAACACTTAAGGAATGACGCTGGAAGATAAATGTACTCCTCATTAATTGGAAAATAAAAATAAAACAGAAAATCATTCATGGCTAGAGAAAAAGGAACAAGATACTTGCTAGTCGAAAAGGCATAACATTCTGGTGTTTAGGACAGCATTCACGAAATTAAAAAGTCTCTTTAAGTCGAGTTCATTTGGTTTGCGGATGATTGGAATGGCAAATTCGGGGTGGAGGAGATATGGGCAAACCGCTTCTCTGTGCGATTTATATAGTAGGCAGCTGAAGAGGACATGGAAGAGGGTCTGATCTTGGCGGAGGGTGCAGTCTGGGCACGTTTCCTTTGGAGACAATTTGAAGCGACGATTTTTTCCAATCTTTAATGCTGCGCTGTAGTGCCCCATCATCCTTATTTGCGCGAGGAGCCTTTTCTGGCTGAAAGGGGCCTGTAGGCATAAGTATTCTTGCGGCCCGGGCCGAGGGGTATAGAGGTAGGAATAGGCCTCGCTGAAAGCAGACCCAGACAGGCTGGCTAGGTCGAGATCGAAGAGATGAAGCCTGGCGGTGTCAAGCACAGCCGGGATTGAGGCGAGTACTGAGAAATTTGTAATTAACCTATGAATTTCCTCCTAAAATGGTAGTAGTTTGCCTTCAGTTGGAACATCAGGCTCATGCGGATGCCAAGCGAGAATCTAATTTGATCGCTACGAAAATCAATCCAATCTGATTACGTGGATCGGACACCAATGACACACGAGAACGTATAAATAACCACGCAGCAACCAGCAGTTAATAACATCGGCGGCCAGGATAAAGAATCAATTTAAAGGCAGACAGGGGTGAGTTGATGGATCGGAGTGTGAGGAGAACATTCATTAAGATTAACCGGACTCGGACTCATTCCATTTTCAAGTCGAGCGTAGACTACAAGGTGGGAAAATCACTGAAGATCCGAGTACGTGTGATGAAGAACACGGAGAAATTAGTTTCCTCAAACTGATCAACTATTGGACGAAAAAAAAAGTTCTAGGACGTGTCGAACGGTGGAGAACTTGTATTTTAGATCTACGCGAAGAAAAACGCGAGTCGAGAATTCAAGATTGCGTTCGGACGACTGTTTTTCTGCAAGAAGGATCTTATAAGGTAGGAAGATGGTTTTTTTTCTGAGCGAGGAGTCTCTGCAAGGCGAACCTCGCCCTTCCTTTTCGAAGAGATGTCGATGATAGATCCAACCAAGTATTTTCTCTTCCCACATTCAACTCGGTGTGTAACGCCGGTGACTAATTGCGGATTGAAGTGAACTACTCGTCTTCTCAAGTCGTCTTTCACTGAGAAACACGGGTAAGAACCAGCGAACCATTGCCGAGGACGGGGAGCGAGCTGGCCGTCGAGTAATCGATCAAGATGGCATTACACGCCCAGAGGTGGCTTGTCTTGTACGAGCCAACCGAGAATGATCTATCATCGGTGGCCTAAGTAGTAACTTACGAGTAAGGAACATCGCAATAATATTCATCATTACAACTTTAGAGACACAAGTTAGTGTCATCCGACATTGATTCACATGCAGGTAAGACTACCATAAAAGCTTTTCCGCAACATAAGCATCCTCGGGACTCAACTGATAGGTGCAGGCTACGTTGCGATATATCGCTGTCCAACGGGAAGGTTACGGTGCTAGTAAACAGGTCACCCTCGGGAGGGGTTCTAATTGACAAGTACCCATAAGCCATCTCGGAACTCGAACTGCTTAGATATTTCAGATTCACACTCCAATTAAGGCCAGAAACATCATGAGTTCAAATTCGAACTCCTATACATGTTTTTATTGTTGTTGTTAGCAATAAAAAATCTAAAGCAGAGGTAGATAGAGTTTAGGTTTATTCGTCGTCATCCGTTTGAAGACATAGTGACTACAGACAAAAATATCCGTAGACTGCGAGTGAGTAATCGAGAATAGCGAGGGCATAGCGTCAGGCCAGCCAACGGCACGCCAAAAACCTCGAGTAGACGAATAACATTTATGAAATAATTTTTCTTTTAAACACAAATGACACAATGATGAGTTTGATGTTCTCTGGATCGTTCTATTTCAGACAGATAGGGCGCAGATCGGGTCCAGGTACAGGTTTTAATCTATCGTTATTATCTTTTAACATGTCAACGGATTAGGATTAAAGTTGAAGTTTAGGGACAAGAAATTTGTTTGCCTTATAAAGAAGAAATTTCGTGCCCAATCTCCTGAACCTATTAGAATGGCCCCGAAAATCTTAACTGATATAACTAAAGCTGATTTTTCTCCAAAAATGACAATGTGGATGAGTGTCTGTGTGTGTGTGTGTGTGGGGGGGGGGGAGCCGATACCTCTCGGACTAAATCTTCTCTAATATCTAAATCGTACACTGTGTAGAAAAGTCGGTATCAGGTCAGTTGAAGTGTTCGTATAATATCGAAACTAAATTTAATATTTACTACGAGTTGAGTTAACATCCACGAATTACGATTGTAGGTATTACATTATTATAGATCTCGACGAACAATTACGTACACGAGAAAGTATTCTTCGACAGTTCTTCGCATCCGTTTGGAGACTGGGTGCTCTCAAAGTGCTCGGATTATGTGACGACTGAATGACAATGCCTCGGGCGTTTTATGTTAATGCGAAAGATCAGCGCTCTGAGGTTACTTTTTAAATAATTCATATTTTATAGGAATGAGTGTCATTGTTTCAGAACCACATTGTCAGCGAAGCAATTTACCGGCGTTAATGCGAGGGTGAACGGAGGGGGGCCCGTGGTGCCTCTTATTATGTGATAATATGGCTCATCATCTCTGTTCAGGCCTTCATGCAAATGTTCTCTCCAACGCCTTTCAAAAAGCACGACGCTCTTGTTTTTCAAGTCCCGTACAACACGCCTCTTGCACTCTCAGACAAAGTAGTTAGGTTACATTTTTACTCGGTTGACTCCCCTCTCTCGCGGGTTTTTTCGTATTTTTCTCCCATTGTCTAGTTTATAACAGAGGCCTCTTAAGTGAATAACAAGACTAATTGCCCTCTAGTTGTAGATGTAGAACGGCCTCACAAGAACACTTGATGCTGCTAATAACACGTTTTCAGTAAAATGAGTCGTTTTCCTATGCTTTTGAATATTCGGTAGGACAATATAAGAACATGATTTACACGCATCTTGATGTGGCAACATGTGACACCATTGAGGACTTTTTACTTCCGACCACATTCTATATTGGCATTAGAGAATGAATGAAAAATAAGGAATTCGCGAAAGAGGAAATTACGTTATTCACACTTGATTATAATACAAATGGACGTATGAAAACGTCTCCTCAGAAGGGAGTATGGAATCATGATAAATACCGCCCTCAGTTGGCGCCGGCTCTTGAATGAACTATACAATGTCACGAACGAAGGAAAAAAATTAGCAACATAAATATTGTTTATTTCCACGAGGAATGGCTACCCATATAAAATTTGTTACGTGATCATTGAATGAGATTAACTTCTTTTCGCTTGAAAGATGCTCGAGCCGAGATATGCATGAGGAAACACCCTTTTGCCCACAACTGAGGACAAAGAACCTGTTTTTTGTTTGTTTTCTTTTTTCGGATGGTTTTTTCTCATCGCGTTGAGCTGTACAAGAGGTGGGTAGAAGACCCTCGTATCGCCTCGAAGGACTCAGGACTCGAACGAGCACGATATCGTAAAACTACGTTCCAAACGGACCCTTTTTGAGAGGGAGAATCAAGTAAAATTCGCTTGACGCACCAACGAGTTCGGTCCTTTTCTCGAAATTAATTATCGTGAATAACTTTCCCTAACGCCTGAAGAATTTCGGAAAAGATGTTTTCACACCTCTTTTAATTCAAATGAGGTCTTCATAGGCGAGCGTGGAGGCATTTCAGAACCCATTTTCCGCTCGCAGATCAACAGGATTAGTGGTTGACAACGGTCAGCTTGTTGAGGACTAAGGGTTTTTTCTCCCTCAGAAAGAATTGATGAGTCGATGAACAACATAAGTCGGCTTCGACGGTCGAGTCCTTGATTGATCACTAGTTTGTTTATAGATAAACGAACAATTTTATGGGCAAAAAGAATGGAATTATTGTTAAATGGTAAGCAATTTTTTTTGTGTAACTTCAAACAAATCATTGACATTTCTGTTACCGCTACTCAACTAGTCAATTTCCGTCAATTTACACATCTTACATACAAAATAGACCTTTCTCGAATCACCCCAAGAAGAGAACACAGTCGAAGAATAACCGCAAATAGTGAGTAGCCATGCAGCTTAAGCTAGCTATTTAGATTGAAGGCAACATGCGATTGTTGTTTTATCCACTCAAGTGAAGTGATGGCTGCACATTCGTTTGGCTTACAGAATTAACACACTCTGAATAAATTGATTAATTGAGCGTGGATATCAACGAACGGAACACGACAGTTTTTGGACCAAATGACCACACGAACGATCTATCAAAATTGATTCAATGAGACTTAGGGATGTGAAATTTAGAAAGAAGTCCAATCGATTTTTATAGAAATGAATTAAAAATCATGACCAAAATTTACCACACGGAGTAGGCTTATAATGTAGAATACAGGTCTATTCCGCCGATGGAAATGCGTTGGAAGTCCATGAGTGCGTTGACAAAATTAGTGTAAAGACAAGCAACGCCGAAAATTTTTTGCTGCATAACAGTGCAGCTGATGGTTTTATAATGTTCTCGACCGAACAGAACTTGCAGTTTTTGGCCCGCGCAACCATTACGTAGAGAAAAAAGAGACTTATGTAAAGTCTTTTCAATTACTCAAGGATAAGTGCTCAAAATTTGAATTGGCGTGGAAGACGTTTGTCGCTGACTTTGAGCTTGCAATCCAACTCGCAGCAAAAATCGTTTATCCCACCCTCTCAATTCAAGGCTGCAAATTTCATCTTACGCAGAGTTGGTGGCGAAAAATACAAGAATGTGGACTGGCCAGCGATTATAAACGCAGTATTCAGGTCGGTAAAAAAGTTATTGACAAGTTGGCTCAAATCAAAAACCTTATTCAAGACTATGTCAACGGTAAAATCGCGCGCGCGGATCATGTCTCAAAAGTAGAGGTGAATGAATTGCCTTTCTTGACAACACTCATCCAATTTTTCTTTTTGGGTGCGCAATGATATTTGAAACAATTTTTACGCCGTGCCTGGGGTTGAATGACAACCCGCGAAGAGGTGTACAAAAGCTCCGATCCGTTTAAAGTTTAATCTTCATATTTATGAATGAATTGCTTTTGTTACACTCTTTCAATCCCTTTGTGTGTGCGTTGATCGTTAATACAATTTATGTGGTGTCGACGGCACATCGTAACACGAGCATGAGCGTAACATCAACCTCATTTCAACTCGACCTCCAGTTCAGTGAACTGCAACGAGTGAAATACTCTTCAAAAAAGTCTTCGTCTCGAGCAATCACACAGGGAGATAGAGTCCGGTTTCAAGATGGACCTAGGGAGTATCAGACATGCTGAGTCAACGTTACTAATGTGCCACCCGGGGCGGGAATAACGCTCGGTTTGCTACGACACAACACTCGTCCTGTTCCTCCTTCGAAAACTTTGTGAGTGGACGTTTTCAAGCTCATCCGAATGACTGATTCAGTAAGAAACAAATAAGATTTACGTTTTACGAGCGATACATTCCCACATAGGACTCCAGCTAATGATCATTTCCCAGTCATTTTCATTCTCGTCGTACGCGCTCAGGTAATTTACATCGAGTATTATTTTTAGGACCACGTTCCAACAATAGGTTTCGAAAAGAGACACCATTTCCCGGTCGTATGGAAGCGGATGCCTTAAAAAATAAAAGAACGGAACACCTTGAAACCACACGGACAAATTAGTTTGAAGGAGGATGTTTAAACAAAAAGTGATTTGGATGAATTTACGAACTGAATGTAAGAACAAGCTACTGGGAGTTTTCTTTTCTAAAAAAGAAAAAAGTGGCATTAGTATGCACACCTGATCTCTCCATGTAACTTAGTGGTTGGGGAGAAAAACAGGTTTGACGAATGGAATATTCATCAAGCCCTTCCGCGCTCTCGTCACCAATTACAAAAGGGGACGGTATCAAGGAAAACAAGGTCCAATATAGCGGTGGAACAATGTTGTTTGAATAGGGATGATCAAATCGGATGAAACTGATCGAACTGATAAAACCACAGAACAGGCCTTCCTCGGCCGATTTACAGCCGCAAATGAAAATAAAATATTGGCAACGTTGAATTGATTCGGAAAGGTAGCGTCGAAATCGTGTAAATCAGATTCTTTGCGATTCTCTTTGCTATGGTTTTCCAGTCACACGCCCCGATTTTCAATTTGAAAAAGAAGAATCAGATTCCGATTTATAAGCGATGTTCTCAAAAAGATTTATAATAATGGGTAAATACTAAAAATTAAGCCCTCGCATAAATATAGTCATCTCATTTGTGGACTATACAGAGCCAGATGGTTTATGACCCAGTTAAGAAGTCTGAATATCACAAAAAATCTTAAATTTTGGTAAGGGCTCCGTTTTTTGCTTTAGTAGTTTCTCGAAACTTATCGGCCATATCGGACCAAATTTGAGGGAGTGAGACAGGGGGTCAAAACGAATTTTTCGAAAAAGGGATTTTTGGCGATCTACACATGTGGGGTAACATTTTCCACAAAATTTTGGACGCTGAATTGATCGGAATAGGTCCGGGACACTCCACCCCACTGTTTTCCCCCATTTTCCCCATGCTCTTGGTCCGAGGAATAACCAACCCCTTTGAAAGAATTTGCAGCGTTTTTATCCTTCATAGTTAATTTTGTTGTCAAAGTAAGACATTCTGTACGATACATTGGACGTAGGAGACTGTTGGGTAGCTTGACTGATTATCATAGGCACGCACAGATCGATAAATGCCTTTGGTTTCACGTTAGATTCAATTATATAATAGTTGATTGGGGCAGACAACAGGAACAGACAAACTAACCGGACTAATAACAACAAATAAATCGTTTTTTGTTATAAACTTACACTTTACTATTCTTATTGAATACTTGAGTTGATTTTATCTGCTCTTTTTTCGACAAGATACGTTCCTACGTGAATGGAAATCCCCGTGAGTAATCTCCATCACGAATGTACACAGTGAGATTCAAATGGTGATTGTGAACGACCGCAAAACAAACGGGTGTAAATGAAACAAGCTGATACGTATGAATCGTGACTGAGAGTGGACATAAATTTATTACCGCAGCGTATTACTATCGTGATTGGAGGCAATAGGAACTCGTCAGAGTTAGTAGCTTCTGTCAAATGTCATACTATTTAAATAAACAATTGACAATCAGCATCATCAGAAGAAAAAAACAAAAAGTAGTAGCCGTCACATTTATATACGTCCTGTCAAAATCAGTTCACCAGGAAAAAAGATTCATCCTTTTTTTCTTATTAAAAAGGCTGACAAATGTTCAAGTGATAATCAGAAACCCATCAACGTTGTTGGAGGGTGGATTTACTCAGCATGAGAGCTGTGGGGCTCATAAGGGGAGATCGCATCATCGTTAAGACCTTTTCACGGATAATCTCGACTCGATCGGATGAACAGCTCCCCACAATTAATCCACTAAACGAGACTCTCCACCAGAAGGGATAGTTTTTTGAGGCTAGGATAGGTTGCAGGCTTTTGCCGCTATTCGACATAGAACATTCCCTCGATTCATTACGACAATTTAACACTTGACAATTGCTTGACAATATTGCAGTAGTGCAGACAATTGTGTTGACTATTGTTGGTTTTCTGTACGGACATCATTCTTTGATCAATCGGTTGGAAATTTGGAGAGAAATCGGAATAAAAAATTGGAAAAATTAAATGATAAAATACCTCGAATTATTCAGTTTCCTAAATTCCGTCGTTTCGCCGACACAACGCAGGGCATAATCATTATAGTGATTGCGCAGTAATCTTCATTATCCTTACAGGAGTTTAGTCGTCAACGTGTGGCAGCGCAAGGTACTTGCAAAGCAAGGGCTTTAACTGATATTTTTCCAAACATTATTAATACCTAGCGTCGTACGCTGATACATCCATTCACATACATTCATGGTAGAACAAGGGTTTTCACATTAGGGGAATTCCTAGCAGTCAGCTTTATACAGGGTGTCTACACAAATTATGGGACAAACTCAAGGGGTCGATTCTACATCTCGTTTGCAACAAAATGTGCCCCTTGGATTTTTTTATTTTCTCAACTAAAAATCCTACTTTTTGCATCTTTTAAGATTTTATCAGGTTTTCGAGCTTGTATCTCTTCAATTAATTTGTAAAATGAATGTTGAGGATTCCGTTGAAAGGGGCGATTAAATTTCCTACCTTTCTGATATGAAATCCGATTATTTGTTCTGTCCTGATTTATGAAGAAATGGTCAAAATTCAAAATTTGAAGATTTCTTAAAAATCAACGTTTTTTTTCTGTCGTTTTGCGATATTAGAACGGAGTATATTCCTCCCAAAACATTTCTCTAAACCAATTTTTTCCCATTGGAAAACTGAGATTCCGAGTTTTTCCTAAGGAGTCCCCGCAGAAAAACCTCCGTTCTAATAGCGCAAAAACGATAAAAAATATTTGATATTTAAGAAATCCTCAAATTTTGGACCATTTTTGGGCCATTTTTTCACTAATCAGGGCAGAATAAAAAATCGAATTTCACATCAGAAAAGTTAGAAAATTTAACGCTCTTTCCAACGGTATCCTCAACACTAATTGTACATAGTAATTGAAGAGAGTTACACGAAATATCTTAAAAGTTAGAAAAGTAGTATGTTTAGTTGAGTAAGAAAAAAACTATGATGCATAATTTGTTGCAAATGAGTTGAACTTCCCTTGAGCCTCTGAGCTGAAACGCCATGAGTTAGTCCTATAATTTGAGTGGACGCCCTGCATATATTTTTATATTACCAACATGTGTAGAGAAGCACCTAAAAACCATGAGAAATGTTGATAAAAAATAAATACCTAACCTGTTTAAACTAAATTGAGATTTAACATCAATTATATAAATTAGTTGATGTCGTATAAGCTGACTACTGTTGAAAAAGGCGACAGTCGAAGCCCCTGTACTGTCATTAACTTGTTATGTGATGACGAGTTGTACATAATCTGTTCCTCCACATTGGGATGTAGGAAAATTGAAGGATTCATAAAGCGCATCAACCTGTGAAACCGCCCTCGCCAGGATAATAATAAATGGTCAACTCACAACGCGTAATATAAAACGCCGTTTTTTTCTGTGGACTTATCAACGTATGTAATGTCAGAACAAGAAAGTCGTTATATGAGGGAAGACCGGACGATACGCAACGATAAATGAATTCTGAGAATCCGTCTTTCATTGCGCTTTATGAATTAGTTTCGTAACCCGAACAGAGTGTAAATGAATGTAATCACGAACTTATCGGTCCCCCAGGGTATATTACTAGTCCAGTCATACGTCCAACACCGTAAATTAACAATGACTAATGATTGAAGGTTGACGTCCACCGTGGAATGCCATACTTCATTCATCGGTAAATCTAAAACGGGCGACGTCACAAATGACTGGTTATATTCATACTCGTTACTCGCGCTCTCACACTGCAGACTATTGACGATCGTATTTCACGATAATTTACAAGCAAATACGGCTTAGAGGCAAAAGGGGACGCGGTTTCTCTCGATAGACCTCGCGCTTCGAAAATAACTTTACGGCTTCCGGCTCTTTTGATTTACTACATGAGGTTACTCCCCTGTCTTCTTCCTGAACATCCCAGCCCGGTATTATAGTTTGATAGAATAGCTCGAAGAATGAGTCCTTTATTTTTGAAGAACCAAAATCATGGCCCACGTTATCACGTAGGAACGAGAAAATATTACAATCCTTTTTTTTTTCAAGAACAAAAGTCCAATGAACACTGTAAGAGCGGTAGTACAATTTAGAAACATGATTATCATCTGGTCTGAGTAGCTTTCCATTATTAAAATAAAATTGCATTAATTAAAATAAAATTTCATACCAGAGGTTAATCAGGATCTTCATTTGATCTCTCACAAACCTGTTGAGCCTTAAGGATAATATTATTTACTTACTTAAATGGCAACTATGTTGAGGATGAAGGGTCTTAGATCTAGGAAAAAATTGTTGTTTGTTCTAAACAAACATCTAATATTCTAATATATTTTGTAGTATTCGAGAAAAAAACTTGAGAAACGTTTTTAGTTGGGAAAAGAAGAAAAAAATTAAAAAATTCAACTGCATTCAAAACCTCAAACTCCAATTCCGCTTAACTACCCACTTCAACTTTCTTGTTCTCAACTCTACAATTTATCGTACTAAAGTCGGTTTTTCGTTCAATTCAGACTTTGGAAAAGTGTTTACGATTTCAAGGGTTCGTCCTCTAATGACTAGTTTCTTGACTTGACTGAAGTTGGATCGTTAGGCAACTATTAGTACGAGGTGGGCGTATCTGATTGATGGCCGATCAATTACTGGAAGCCACTGAACTTTATTGAAAAATTACCGGTTAGACTCGTCGATGATCGGTAAGTTACTAAATTATAGGTTTTCGTTTCACAATTGAAAAAAAAAAACGAAAAATTGGAGATAAAACCAGATGTCGGCTTCTCATCACGAAAGTGAACCAATTAAAGTGGTGGTTTGAAGGTAAAAAAAGTGGATTTGGGTGACAGGAAGGAATTGAATAATACACGGACAATAATGTGGTAAGTAAAGGGGCTCAAGGGGGTTCGCGTGTTTCGAGTTGGAAATCGTCCGCGCAACCAGCCCCGAACGAACTCTGTAATTATGTGTGTGAGCTCTGCGGAAAATGGGCGATGAAAGGTTGCGATGTCACTCGGCTGGGCGTGTTGACACAATTAATTTCCCCGATTAACGCCTAGGTACGAAACTACGAGCGACGAAGGAGCCTGCCCCCTCGTGGGGGTGCGACAGAGGAAAAGAGGGGAGGTAAATGCAGGGGCCTATTATTTAGTTAGCCTGGAACGATAATTAGCCCCACTACCAACCCAGTTGAGCCTGTGTGAAGGGAGTTACCCAAAGTGACAATTTGGGTCCATCTTGTTTTGGGCTAATTGTCATTACTGGTTGTTCACACTCGCCATTTACGCAGCTGGGGGGGTACGAAGTCGAATGAAAAGGGGTGTGGGAGGGGGGCCACTTAACCCGCTCGTTCTAGCACAACCTTTAAGCGTCTCAATTTACTTCAAACTCCCTGTAATTATGAACAGAGTCTGCATTACAAGCTGCTGACGATGTAGAAACTAGAGAAAAGTGATAGACAGAAGGTCGACGACACTCCTCCCCATCAGCACCACACCAGATGTACGAAAAGTGAAGACACCTCATTTTCTCCCCCGTTATAACACTGAAATACCGAATGACTTATTTCAGCAGGTTCTATAGGAATATACCATAGTAGAGTGAGTAGAATGAATAATTAAAAAGTTCCATCTTTATTGAGGAGACCAGAGATGATAATTCGGTAGCAAAAGCCAAATAATAATATCGAAGACGAGATGAAATTGAAGCATGAAACTTTTGTTTCAGTCATTCGTCAGAGTCTGCTAAAGAGCAGACACTTTTCTATGCCGAAGATGAATTCCCATCACTCCTTCAGAAAAGCAACACTGTCTTTCTCAGAAGAACTGGGATTGACATTTAGGAATATCTTAATCTAAAAAAATATGAATAAATAATAGTAATAATAATAAATTGATCGAAAAGGTTTGCTTCAATTCAAATTTTCAAGTCACATTGAAATTGACACTGATGAATCCCAAAAGTTTTATCAGGATTAGGTAACTGGTTCGCATAGCGCATGCGCGTTTATACATATCACCATATATCAACTGCCGCTGATACAAGCAAAAAACATTTGTCCTGAAATTTCGAGGGCTAACAGTCAGCAAGACTGGATTAGCTAGGCCACACATAGATGTTTTATCAGTTGAATTAAAGGTATAAATAATTTATTCAAATTAGTCTGAAAGTGTTATCTGTATCTATTTCCCGGCCATATCTTCAATTTCAAACGTTGAATTCCAATTCTATTCGTAAATTACGTATCTGGAATTCATTGAGTCTGTCCCCAGATCATTTCTAAATTCTTCATAAATTCTTCTGAATCGTCTACGAGGTAAATACATGCGCGCGCATAACACGCTTGACGAATTGTAACGGTGACGAGGTAGTTTCTCTTGGCAATGTATTTGACAATGGGAGACCCCTCTCAAGCCAAAACCTCTGTGTGGAAACTTGAAACTATTCATCACTCGCGGCTCCCAAAATCAAAATCGCTGCTAATAATTCCACAACTGTTCATTATTCCCAAGAGCAAGAGTACGGAGAAGAAAGTGAGTGTGGAGGATTCAGGACTCTTTATAATGGATTCAGCGTCTGAGATTTAGTGGAAAATGATACCCTCATAATACAGGTCTAGTTCCCAAAAATTGTCCGATAATCGAGTTTCAAACTACACATTTTTGCCCAAATTCGAGAGCCAACTGGAGCCAAAAGAGGTCCCTGAAATTTTTAGAAATTTATTCACCGCCAAAAGCGGCGCGGACGGCGTACGGCGGACGGACATTTTGGTTTTGGTTAGTTATTCCTTGAATAATCAACCTGTTTTTAATTTAGACATCATGAAACGCTAACTGAATAATTTTGGGACAAATCGGAAAGCGTCTCTAGCATGAGGTATCCTCAAAAATATGAGTTGATTATTCAAGGAATAATATACCAAAATCATGGAACATACCGATTGAAACACTAAAGCTTTTAAACTGGGTCACAGCGCTCACTGCGTATTTTTCAAAATGTGGTGGAAGCGCCATCCGCATCTCAGCCAGGTGCTCACAGTCGCACACCTACTTATACCCAGATTTCCTAATGTTCCGCATACCTCTGTGGCCAAAGGAAATCACCATGACATTCTTTTACCTGACACTCCATAACACCGTTCGAATTCCCTATACGATTGTTCCAGGAGGCTGAGCGCAGTTAGGCCGCAACTATTGTTCGAGAGCTTCTGTGAATCAAATCAGGTATCGTTTCGAGAATATCATTCGTTTCCCCATCATTTCCACCCTCTCACGAATCAAGAAGGGCCATGCCGCATCGACTAAAGCTCATTATATCAGATTAACCCGGTTTCTTTTCAACAATAGCGAAGATTCATCGACAGACCAGAAACCTGGCGAACTCCTCAACAATGGTTTCCTGAATGAGATACGGATCAAAAGTAATGTGTAAAGTGTATCCGAGCTGAGAGCAACAATGGAACTGGTCGATCGACGTGATGTCGCTCAGGGAATTTCCTTGACATTCAATTAAATAGTCGTCGATTGACAGTTAACAACGACCCATAAACCGCGGATTGCACGGGACGCGAAGCTCGTCCATTCAGGTGGAAAATCTAAAACTCAAAGCAATCGCTCGTACGCAGCTGAAGATTTTTATCACAAATTTGCGCGCACCTGTTGAATTTCGTCAGGTCTTTTAATCTCGTACGATGGGCGGAGTAACGTTTGTTTTACGGCCTAGCTGTATATCGACCTCGTTACTCCGCCTCCCTTTTCGCGTGTGAGTTTCCAACACATGGAGCTTATAATCAAGTTTTAGCCGTGGGAAATTCATTTCGTCTTGTGCCTAGCGCACGTAAGCGAGAAGGTAACATTTCGTGGTCGACTAATTGCGAGAATGTCTCGCATGACATCTACACAGAGTCGTAAATGACGAACAAATAAGACGATGCAACGACATAAGGTAACTCGAAATTTAGATACACATGACAGCCAATGCAAGCATAGAAGTGAGCAAAATATCTTAGTAAAATATTTAAAATGAACGTTGAGGTATGTGATAACCCTTGACTTGACCCTTGAGCCTTAAATTCAAACAGTCAGGCAAAGTATTCGAGCCCATTCGGTAAGTCAAACCTACGCCTGAGCTACGGCACCTCCCATGGAATGAATATGGACTCTGATGTCCTGCCATATCTTCTACAAGGAATTCGTTCCAATGACTTTGACGCTGGACTTAAGCCCGTAAGCATATTTTGGGACATGGTCAAAGCTCTTGACACCATACTCAATGGAAGAAAATGCGGCAATGTGAGCCAGGAACTATATTGGTTCAAGAGCAACCTCATCGAAAACAAGTAAGGCACCAGAAGCAAGGAAGCCTGTTTTGGGTCGTTTTCTGTCCCTCAGAGGACTGTGATTAGGCCAACCATCGTTATCCTCTGAATGAATGACGTGCCGAATCTGAGACTTCCTGGTAAGATACTCCTTTTTGCGGACGATATTGTGTATTATTGCTCTGCATGTACATGGGATCAAACCATGCAATGAGAATGAAGCACATGATGCATTCTGAATGCATGGATGACATCCAAGAAATAGCGATAAAACTACGTTCCTCTCTTTTAGTAAATTCTATAGATGCCCCACGCTGTAATGGCTCAAGCAATGATTGTACACCTGTAGCATGTATTTGGGAGTACACACTGACTCGGACATGATGTTCAGGAGTCATATTCAGAACACCGCCAAGAAACTCAAGGAAATTTATCAATGCTTTTTTGAACCTTGCGCCTATAATAAGTAAGGCATTATTAAAAGTCTGTTAGGCTTCCTGCAGAGTAGAGTAGGTCTTAACCTATTACTTTCCTGTTCGGAGTAGCACATACAACACTAATTTGGATTTCCAAAACGCACTAATCCGATCAAATCTACAGGACAAGCAGACTACACCATACCGCTTATTTGTTGTCCAACATGAAAATCCTCCCCTTGCATAAGCTATAGCATTGTAACATAAAATATAATTAAAACTAAACAGTATGTTCGGCCCCAGGCCTCCCTATAAGATTGAAAGATGCCAAGGAGCAGCCAGTTCAAATCACCCGCCGTTTGGGTCGACCAGGGTAGGACCTTTTTGCTCGCGCTAGATGACCCGACATCAGCGCTCGCTCGTTCTGTGAACTAAGGGGGTAACCCGCCGTCAAGGAAACCTCGCAATTACGGTTCTGTTCTCCAACGTGTTCGTTCATATCGCTGTGCTCATAAAGTTCTGTATCCATTTGCATCAGTTCGATCAGTAATTAATAGTTCAATTAACTGTTAAAAGTTCTTCAGTTCCAACCCACGGTCCCACACATTGTAACATAAAATATAATTACAACTAAACAGTTTGATCCCCCAACAAATTCTGCCAACGCCAAGTATAGAAGTGAGCAATTGTGTGTTTATTTTACTTATTTCCGTTATATTGAAGGGATGCAATAAAGCATATCAAATTCAATTGAACCTATTACCCATTTAGGTTAGTACCCATTTCCAGAATGTTCTTCTTAACCGATAGATGCTTACTTCAGGTAAACCGAAATTAATCTGGGGCCCGTCTGATCTATGCAGTTGCTAAAACATAATGGGAAATGGTCCCCAAAAATCCGTTCTTAGCGTCTGTCTTAGGTAATTAGGCTAAAAAGTTCCAAGGACCAACTACAACCGGGGAGAATAAATGTTCGAAATTTCAATTTTTTTTTTTAAATTCAAAAACTGATGCCAAAATTGAGTGGACGGACGTATTGGTTTATTGCTAAAAAGAATAATAATAAAATTTTAGCATAATTTGTAGCGATTCCACCTCTCAGACATGAGACATAGCGATTCCACCCAAACAAAACTCACTCGGCTTCTTCACCCCATAGAAATGCACATGTGCAGTGAGGAGTGTGAAGGAGCATTCACCTCAGTATATACAAACAACTTCTGCATTTCACGATATCGTCATATCTCCTACGGCAGGGGATCAATGCTTCCTCGCGGACGAGCGTGAAGGCCAAAAAACCCAGTGTGTTAACCTTGCGTGTTTATGAACCGTCTGACTCCGAGTTGGTAGCGATATTGTGTAATTGTGAGGAGGAATTACAACGACACCAACCTGTGAATTACCCCGACCACAACCCTACCACTGATTCGCTTCGTGATTACGGTAAATCACACAGTTCGGTCTTTCTTCCGTTCTTTTTCTCTTTCTTCTGTACAAATTCGTGAGGCAGTAGAAGGAAATGATTTCAACTCAATCTAAGAAATGAATGCAATCTAACCGGGGTGTAAGTGAGGGGGGGGATGTTTATGCTCGATGCAGATGACTCAATTCAGCATTGGATTCAAGTAACAAAAAATTTCTCTCGACGACTCAGATAATGATGATTCACAAAAATCGTTTCGATAATTGCTCCTATTCCCAGGAAATACCGAAATTTGATTCGGTTACTTCCGTCGTTCTCGACTCTTGAAACCGAACTATTGTAATACATTTTTTCCTTATGATTCTCCGAATGAAGTGAACCCCTGTTACCAGGCCAAAGTTTAATCTCTCCTTTATTTTGGGATGACTGGATTCCAAAACTAAAATGTCCATCCGCCTTCTACGCGGTTTTTGGAAATAGCCGTTTTTCTGAAAATCTTACATTTGTAAAACTGATTCATTTTAGGCCCTCGCGGGCCCTTGAAATTCATCAGTCCCTAAACTGAGGCAGGGAATGGGCAAAGACGGATATTTTGAAACTGGGGTTTTGAGTTTTTTGGGGAGTTGTCCACTGAATTGCTGACTCGATTGAGATCGATTTTGAACCGATTGCCGGTAACCTGAAAATTGGCCCGTTGGCCTATGTGCTGCTACCTTCATCTTTTTTTAAATTAGGTTTGTAGATAGATATTTTTGGAGAGCCTGAAACGCTTTCCTACAAGATCTAAATCCACCTAGAAAACCATGAAGAGCTATAAAATCAACCATTTTCCTACGAATAGATCATTTCAATTTGTGGTAGGTGATTTCGAGTCGTACTTATTTTGTAACTTGTGTAAGTCGACAGTGTCACTTGGATATCACTCTCAGAGTGATATCAATAAAAAATAATAAATTTGATATTTGTGGCCGTTCTAAACTGCAAATTTAATAGGTAATAGGTTCTCCAAGGATGTAGTAACGTTGAATATTGGAACACATCACAGTAATCCATTAGCAGAACCAAAAAATAAACAAATTAGAAATAATAACGTGAAATTATCGCGTCATTATTCTAAATTGAACGATCTTGCTCTCAAACCTGATCACATAAGAAAACAAGCAAAGAAAGAATGTAGCAGTTCTAAAACAAGGAATGCCCACGTGTATTGGGTTAAATAAACACTGTCAACGATGGAGGAGCCACTGGAACGATTATGAAATTTATAAATCAACTGTGTCGAAGTACCGGTGCGAATTAGGGGAGCCGATTTACGTACAGGCAGCAAATCAAGCGGAGTCCGATGTTAATCATGCGGGGGATCGGACACGGTAGTAAAAACAGGTTTGGTGAGTATCAACTTCAACCAAACTCCGAGTTTAGGGTCGCTTTTTTGATTTTTTTATTTTTTCGACCACGTAAGATTTTTTTATTATTTTTCTTAGTCTCTTGTTATTAGGCGCGATAGCGATCTTTCGCCGAGTCGAACATGAACGGAGGATGGTCTTGGAAATGATTACACTTTATGGAGATGCCAAACTGGAGAGAGGCAGAGCTAGTCGATAAGAAATTGGATGAGCCAGGTGCCAAGCGAGGGGAGCTGAAATGGATCAACATCAACAATGTATCCTTTACTACTCTTTCATTACTACGAGGAAGACTGAAAGCGTCTTTTGTTGCCAAATTGAACCTCGAGAATTAAATTCTTCAGCTTGTGAGTTCGTAAATCTCAAAACATTAAATATTAGCCATGTCTATGTGGAAGATGAAGTCCATGAAAACATAAAGGGAACAGTAGACAGAACCGAATCGAATATGGACCAATTTCAACTTTAGTAAACGTATCTCATTGGCTCTTCACAAGTCTGTTAATTTCATTTTATCATTACTAATAAATCATTTCTCTGCTTTATAAAGTATAAGTTATTTATTCAAAACCAACGATTTGGTGTTAAAAAACTTTCTAACGACTAACACTTAAGACTTTCTACACGCCCGGAGCACATTTTTAATCCGAATCTAACTGCTTAAGACCAAACAAATCTGATTTTTGATAATTGGACATTTTCTCAGTGAATTAATGAATGCAATGCCGCCATAGTGGGAATAATTGTAAAACTGATCAGCTTTCTAATCAAGGCGATTCCTCAATGAATTCATGGTGACATTAAACATTCAAGGTGAAAAAAGAAAACGCTGCAAATTCTTTCTCAGGGGTTGATTATTCCTCCGAACAGGAGCATGGAGACTCGTTTCAATCGTACATATCCTTCACGCCCAGATCGCCGAAAATCTCAAAAATCCATTTCCCGAGAAACACATTTTGACCCCCACTCCATCCCCTAAATTTGGTATGATCGGGCTGAAAAGTTTTGAGGACCAACTAGACCCAAAAACAAGTCCTTGACCTAAATTTCGGATTTTTTGAAAATTGTCTACTACCAAAAGCGGCGTGGACGGTGGACAGCATACGGGCATTGGCTCATTTTGATCGGGACACTTCAAAACGCCCTAAAGACAATTTTGGAGCAAATCGGAGAGGTTGACTATTTGCATGAAAACAAAGGTTCAGTATTCAAGGAATAAACAACCATTGATTAAATAAATAAATAAACGGAAGGAATATCGAATAATAAGGGCGCAGGTGGTCCCGATTCACCCTATTGCGAGTCAAGTTGTATTGTTTTCGCAGGCAAAACATCCTGTATTTTCCACGTCGTTCACTTCACGCTGACATTTTGAAGAGCATCGCAGAGGGTTGCCGTAAAACTAATGACGGCACACAACTCATTTTCATTCTTTCCGCAGCTAATAAATCCCTCAACAATAATTTTCGTGAGAACCTTCCCTCAGGTAACATCGAGTCGAACAGGCCGTTCACTTGTACGCAAAAGAGACCGCTCCGCTTCTGCATTATTCATACGCGATAGGTGAGAGATAAGAGAAATGTAATTGAGAAGTGTAAAGTCAGACTAGCTGCAGACTGTCTACCCATTCATAGGGCGTCACGGTATATGCGACCTTGGCTGTCCAGACGGACAAAAACCGCATCATCACAGTTTTATTGCTTGTTTCACAACCTCATGACAAAGTCTTCAAAGTGAGTTGTGATGGATAGAATGATTTTCTCCTCGGCGGACCAGACAGTCTAGTACCTCGCAGTGGATTTTCAAATTACAACATCGTGAAGACGGAGATGTGACTTGACATCATGCTGGGTAGAATCGCTAACATAATAAGTGCATAATGTAAACGCAGGCCAACATCAATATAAAAATCTCTATTAAGACACAAAAGAAATAAGACGAAAGTAATTTGGATATTTAGGGTACCAGGTCTTTTCAGATCCAGTTTAAAAAATTATCGTCAACTAGAATAATGATTTCCACTATATTCAAGAAAAAACCTCAATCGTTGACACCGAAAATGGGGCGTCAGCACTCATCGTCGTCGCATTCGGTCAACGCGTGGAAAATATAATAACTAAACTTTACAATAATAAAACTAAATCAAGCGTATTTTGATCATATCGTGGAGTAGATTTCGTGAAATTCATGTTTTTGGGGGCCCCATGGAATGAATCTTTCGCACGTTTCCGGCAGTTCTTACCCACATTCAGAGGTAGATTCCTCAAGCTGCCACACTGGAGAATAGATTCAGGTGGGATGAAGTCTTTTGAATCTCAGAGCTAGACCATGCACGCAGCTGAGCGGAGTCAAAATGCGGAAAAAGTTGTTTATTTTGAAGGTGATCAGAGGAACTACGGTTTCCTAACGGCCATCTGTAGAAGTTTCCTCAGAAACCCTCGGACTCCGCGGAAGTACCTCAGACCAGGGAAAAGGTAAGATTGCCAAGTGATTTCCCCTCATTTCGTCTTTTCACCTACCTCCTCATTTCTATAACAACGCATTAAAATGAGTTCTGATCAGTTCGAAACTATGAGTACGCATAGTAAGATTTGAAGAGGAGGATGCCATTGATTATTAGTAACTCTAAATATACACCCCATTTGATATCAGAGCTCATAAAAGTGTGTTCTTAGAAAACATATCGCCAATTAGCCGTTAGGCACTGCTTACCGAATCTATCACCTTATTACCAGTTTTGATTTCATTCATTTTTGAATTTTCTTGACGCATCGAAGTACTAGGAAGGCTATGGATGGCATACAATATAAATTGTAGAACAATCAAGAAAATGAGCATAACGTGAACAACGTCGTTTTTTGTTATATAAGGAAATATCCCTTCTGTGGAATGTTCAACTCGTCATCCGATGGTCGGAAAAGACAACCTCACAAAATTTTGGGTAACACCGGAGTCCCCTGTGTGATTTCAATTGACAATGTTGCGACCGAAGTAATGCGAAGGAAACCGAAGGGGAGTTGGGTTTTCAATTTGACGAGATGAGAGCCCACGTTAAATTTCCCCGAGGATTAAATTACACGGTTTTCGGCGGTAGGGTCGGGGGTTTGTTCGAAAAGGTACTATAGGTACTGTGGCTGAATGAGAAAGGGTGGGAGGGAACTCGTATTGTTTCGTTCGCGGATATTGGGAGCAGTGGAGTGCGCCGAGTAAACACTGAGACACAATAGGCTCCCTTCATCTGAGGAGCCTCATCCTTCTATCCCCCGAGGAACCTTCCCTTACCTACATCTCTAATTCAACAACTCATCTTTATTCTAACAGGGTTTTTATTTCCGGCATCTCACCGCTTCCTTTCGTCTTCTACTCCTCGTAGCTCTCCCCTCGACCCTTCAAGTCACTCAGGTTATTCCGGGTAAAGAACAACTTCAGGAGAATGTTAATTTCAACCAAACCATGTCGAAACAACAATTCTTCAGGATTGATAATTTGAATGAGAGCGATGTGGCAAAACCAAGTATTGCATAAGTTACTTATTCAATGCCAAACTCTATTTTACACCAACAAAAACGTTGATAATCCTTCCTCAATGGTTTGTTATTCCAAAGAGCAACAGTATGGGGTGAACAGTGAGTGATGAGTGTTCAGGCATATTCCAATAGGTAGCTAGGTACCCATATCCCCCTCCTCGGTCCGAAATTTAATGGAAAACCCCACGTACCCAATTTCCAAAAATTGAGTTTTCACGCATAACCCCCCCAAACCTGGTTCAAAAAAAGTTTCGAAGACCAACCAGAGTCAGAAAGAGGTCCCTGACTAGAATTTCAGATTTTTAGAAAACGTTCCACTACCGCTGGAACGATAAACCAAAACCGAAATGACCGTCCGGGAGTGCGCCACCTCGTTTGGGTAAGTAGATAACTTATCTGAAGATTTGAATGAATTGATTTGAGTCAGGAGCATTATTCCGAGCACTAGTTGGTCCTTGACTTTTCAGCCCAATCGGATCTTGGGAAGAGGGGGCCCACCCCCTCAAAATGTGTATTTTCGAGATTTACGGCGATTTAGGCGTGTGGGGTATCATTTTTGAGCAACATATTGACGCTGAATCCAATGAGACCGGCCCCAGAAAGATTGGCGCCCACTGGAAGAGGTTATAGGTCAAAATGTGTACCTACCTACCCATTTCGAATGTGTGTTTTCGAGATTTCTGGTACCTAGGCGTGTGGGGCATCATCTTACACTAAATTTTGGACGTTGAATCGATAGGAATAAATCCACCCTCACTCAAACTCATGAATAATTTGCAGCGTTCTTTATACAGACTTGCTTCCAAATTTGGGGTCAATCGGAGTGGTTAGCGTCTTGCATGAAAACGTAGATTGATTATTCAAGATATTATAAGCCAAAACAAACTTGTGGTCATCGATCTCTCAACCTCATAATACTGCTCCTTGTCTCAATAACTATGAACAGTGTCCCACCTACTGCAAATCTAATGTACGTACTACACTAATTACGATTGTACCTGGATCATAAGCCTAAACGAGGCTACAGCTCTTTCATTTGTCAGCAGAGAACTGCACGTAATTACTTTTTTATCAGCTCGGCCGACGAGAGTGTTTTGACTGCTTTCGAAGACGCTCTTATCTGAGTGTGAAATGCTGATTTTACTATTTTTCCCCTTTTGGGACTGGTAGTAGTTTAGAACACCCCTTAAAAGAAAAAAAAATGAATGAAGAAATCTAGATGAAAAAAAAGTTCCCTACTCAACAAATCCTCAAGCTACGTAGCTGCTCTCAGTCAGGAACTAGCGTTCACGATTTGAAATCTTCACAGGCAGTTTATCCAACTCCGTATCTACATTCCACGACCTTGGCATATCCCGGACATTCACCAGAGACGTTATTTTTCCTCACTTTTTTCGCTCTTTTTGCAAAACCGCGTAAGGAAACGCTTTTAAGTGGATTCGCGACCGAGAAAGAATAAACGCTCACCTAGAACTCGAATACTGAATAAATAATAGTCCGCACAAAGACAGAAACCAAAGAAGGACCTCTCGCGCACAAGCGGGGTGCTGAAGTTAAGCCTCAAGGAAAAGCAAACCAATTAGTATAAACTGAACTTGAAGTAAACTCAGTAGCCGGCTAGCGAACGGTTATTACTAGTAATTAGTACACAGGGAGCGCCTTATTGAGGCAAACAGTGAAGAAATTATGACCAATGCGGCACTACCAGTCCGCAGAACCACTTAGCGATCTTGAGCGGCCGCCAAGTGATTATAGTTAGTAAAGGGTGGTTTTTTTCTTCACTCCAAGAACCTTTTTTATGATACATAATTTGCTACGTAGTCAATTGAAAACGTAGGAAGGAAGAATTCGAGGTGAAAGAAAGGAGAGGGAAAGGAATAGTTGGACAGTACCTCGTGGGAAAAGACATAACATTAACAAGATAATGTTCGTACCGAAATAAGGCGAAATGGCTCCAAAATAATCAGCGAAATAACAGGAATTTTGCAGAAATACAGTTTTCTCAAGTTATTATAGAGAGAAACGTCTTTTTCTGTACCTAGTCTTCTAAAATAATTTTTCAAGCAATTTTTCCAAGAGTTTAACTTTGTTGCAATACACGCTTAGTTTTATTTTATTAAAATTGTAATATTATAAAAATTGTAACAGCATCTATTATGATCGATTCTCGCTAATTAGGCTCAAATACGAATGACAATACACGGGACGGTTTCCCTTGCGTCAGGTTAGGGCGGATAAAAGGAGGAAGGGATAACCCAGTGGTTCAATTTTTCCGCTGATTCTTGTACCTTTTACCTACTAATCATACAGACCCTAGTTGTAAAAAAAAAAAAAAAATCATAATAAAAAAAAATTAAAAAAAATGAAAAACATTTTTCAAGCCCCAAAACTATGATGTCTAGAGAAAAAAAAAACATAGGTTAATTATTCAATGAACAACCAACCAAAGTGAATAATGGGGAAAATGTCCGTTAGCCGAACGCCGTCCGCGCATTTTTGGGTACCCAGTAGAAAAATTTCTTAAAATCTGAAATTTTGGCAGTGATCTCTTGTTCGGACTAGGTAGGGATGTCGAGCACTTCGACATTAGAACTACCCAGTTCCTTAAAAAAAATAACTTTAATGTCGGTGTAGAAAATAATACAATTTGATAAAAGTAATTGTTGTTGTGAACAAAGTGGGTCCTACCTACGGAGCTCCAGAATGTTAATAAATAAAAATAAAATATTTACCTGAGTAAATAAAAAAACTAAACTTCTAACAAAATGTGTCGGAAGGAAAGGATAAAATGAAAGGAAATGACCCAGATATTTTCCGACTCCGATCGGTGGGGATCACTCGGGCGACGACCGCAGTTTACAGAACTATCCACACGGTTCACACGGCAATGGCCACAATTGGCCTGTGAAACGACGAGGTGCGGCGTGACGTGATGTGATGGCGATGTGGATACGATGCGATACGACGATACGACGATACGACGATACGGTATCCCAACGAGGAAACTGGAGAAAACGGGGAGATTGATTTTAAAAGGAAAAATAAAGATGTTACGTGTGGGAGGCGGTTTCAGAAGATCGAGCATAGAACTTACGGATTCGGAAGATATTGGGGAGTTGAGCGTTGTAATCCGAGCGACGGGAACGGAAAACGTCCGTGGTCAACGATGGCGACGAAGAGGTCGAGAAAAAAGGGCGACTCGTCCAGACGTCAATGGAGGTGCACAAAACGCCAACTGGCGAACAATTCCACGTGAAGACACCGCAAGCATTCCTCCCCCCTCCCGGCGCCCCGACCGGTATGGTCATGTCACCGATACTGACGGTAACAATCGGCCGTCGGACTCAAACATTTTACAAAATAATAAACGATCCGGCGTCGGAACATCCCGCCCGCCAAATTTGGGAAATTTTGCAAATTTAACGACTGACTGGCTGAGTTTGGGTCGAGGGGTACGACGGCTTGCGAAGAGGGAGCAAGGGCACCAGCTTCACCACCGGACGGGTGTATGAGTGGTGTGCCGTTTGAACTGTCACGACTCGGACGGTTCCATCTTCTCCAGGATGGACTGCGGTGATCTTGGCGAGGGGCCATTGCATTACCGGTGTATTAGCGTTCTTGAGAAGAACCAGCTGACCAACTTCAAGATTGGGAATGTTCGACGTCCACTTCGATCTGGTCTGCAGAGTGGCGAGATATTCCAATCTCCATCGGTCCCAAAAGTGTTGCGACATACGAGTGACAAGTTGCCATCGGTCTAGGGCGTTGAGTTTATGATCCAGCAATGCAGGTTCAGGTTGAGCCACCAACGGAGATCCCACGAGAAAATGCCCAGGTGACAAGTAGTTGGTCTCCGACGGATCGGATGAGAGTGGGCAGAGAGGTCTCGAGTTTAGTACAGCTTCGCAGCGCGAGAAGAGAGTCGAGAGTTCCTCGTAGGTCATTGGGGTCTCTCCAACGGAGCGTTTGAGAATGCGTTTTGCAGATTTCACTCCTGCCTCCCATATTCCACCAAAATGAGGTGCCAGGGGTGGGTTAAAACGCCAGTGAAGACCTCGTTGGGCAGCAAACTCTGTGATTTCATTTTGAGTGACCGCGCTGTTGTACCAGCGCCAGAGTTCCCTCAAGTGCGAAGCAGCGGAGACAAAGCTGGAACCGTTATCCGAGACCATTTCTACGGGCAAACCTCGACGAGCAGTAAATCGGTCGAAGGCAGCCAGAAAGGCTTGGGTGGATAGGCTCGTTACCACCTCTAAATGGATGGCTTTGGTGCCCAAACATATGAAAAGGCACATATACACCTTGTAGGTAGCGGCCTTGCGCCTCAGAGACTCTCTTACTATAAAGGGTCCAGCGAAGTCCGTGCCTACGTGTAAAAAGGCTCGTTCTCCTTTCAATCGAAACGCAGGAAGGTTGGCCATTTTCGGAGTGAGCGCAGAGGCTTTGAGTTTATAGCATTTCAGACAGTTGAAAGTGCGTTGTTGGGTCAATCGGCGAATAGCCGGAATCCAGAATTTTGTTTGAACGAGCGCCTGTAACAGAGATGGACCTGGATGTAAATAAATGCGATGATAATGATCTAAAATCAAAATGGATAAATGGGATTCTCGAGGCAACAAAATGGGGTGTTTTTGATTATACGGAAGGTCCGCATGATACAAGCGACCGCCCGCCCTGAGAATTCCTCGTGAATCAATAAAAGGATTCAATTTATGGAAACGTCGAAAAATGTCTTCGAGCGAACTATCCTTGAAAAAGTAGAAATGTTGAATGTGTTTAACGCAAAGAGTCAAAGCTTCTTCCAACTCTGAGAGTGAGATCGGGCGGTTAAATGACCCAGTGACTTGCGAACGTCGAAATAATCGCAAAATCCGGACGATGACTCGCAGCAGCCGTTGGTAGGAGGAAAATCCTCTTATAAGCTCGATGAAGAAGGTTGTTTGCTCGACGGAGAGTAGCACGGCTGGGAGGTGTCCTTGAATTTCCTTCATTTCAGGGAGCTCACCTGAATCCACGATGACGGAATTTGGCCATTGGCTTTCGTCGTCAAACAGCCAAGACGGGCCAGACCACCATAGCTTATTGTTGATGAGCTCACGGGGCGAAGCACCTCGTGATCCGCAGTCGGCGGGGTTGTCTTCCGATCGAACATGTCTCCAGCTAGACGAAGGGACCGAAGAACAAATCGACGAAACGCGATTCGCGACATACGTTTTCATTTTGTACGATGGAGTGTTCAACCAGCCCAACACAATTGTCGAATCCGTGAAAAAAACGGGTTGTGAATGGTCTTGAACCGAAATCAAGGAAAGAAATCCCGAAATTGACTGGTACAATTGTGACACCAAGACAGCTCCACATAACTCCAACCTAGGCACCGAAATTACTTGCAGAGGGGCCAATTTCGTTTTCGCAGTCAACAATTGGACCTGAACTTCGGATCCTTTGACTGAGCGCAAGTAAAGGGCCGCGCAGTACGCAGTGGTTGAAGCGTCAGAAAATCCGATGATCTGAAAAGAGAAAGGTTTCTCATACCCCACGAAACGGGGAATTTTCAGGTTTACGAATTCCGGCAGTTGTTCAATAGGATGTTTCCAGCGGCGTGTTATCTCTTCGGGAATGGGATCATCCCAGTCATGTTTCATTTTCCATAATTCTTGGATGTACCCCTTAAGAATGACAACAAACGGGGAAATAAATCCGAGAGGGTCGTAGAATTTGGCTACGAACGATAAAATTCCTCGCTTGGTGTAGACTGCTATGCGATTTTCGATTTTGTATCCAAAAGAGTCGCTGTTTGGATCCCACTGGAGCCCCAATATTTTCAAAGAAGGTTCGTCCTCTGAGTTTAATGAAATGGGTTGAGAACTACGCTGTGTCGAAGGGATATCTTCTAGGAGCTCGACACTATTACTTGCCCATTTGCTGAGAGAGAAATTCCCCTTCTTGAGCAAGCTAATCAGTTGGTTTTTCAGATCTAAGGCATCTGAGAGAGAGTCACCTCCAGAGGCAATGTCATCAATGTACCGATCCCTTTCTAAACTGATGGAGGCCAAGGGAAAATCCACTCCTTCATCCAGGGCGAGTTGTTTTAAAATCCGTAGGGCAAGGTACGGAGCTGGGCTGAGACCATAGGTCACCGTGTTGAGTGTATAGGTTTTAATTGCCTCGTCGGGGTTATCGCGCCAAAGAACGCACTGATAGTCTCGATCGTCGGGATGTAACCAGATGTGGCGGTACATTTTTGTAGTGTCTGAAATAAATACAACCTTCCAAGCACGCCAATTCAATAAAATGACTCGCACATCGGCCTGTAATTTAGGTCCAACTAGTAGATGCTCATTGAGTGATCCATAGCGGGTTTTAGCCGATCCGTTGAACACAACGCGAATTTTATTGTGACTCCCATCATTTTTGAAAACACCGTGGTGCGGAAGAACGAATTTTGGAGATGAGGAAGCGGGGCTCATGTGGCCAAGGTCCGCATACTCGTGCATAAACTCCGTGTACAATGTGTGATAGATGGAGTCTTTTCGAAATTTTCCCTCCAAATTATGGAAGCACCGACGCGCAAGGAAACGGGACTCTTCAAAATTTGGAGGCGTCGCCCTGAAAGGTAACCGTACCCCGTAACTGCCGTCCTCACATCGATAATGCGACTGTTGAAAGTGAGCCTCGCATGCCTGCTCCTCTGCGGTTAGAGTGTTAATAGCGGGGGAAACGGGCTCCTCAACTTTCCAAAATCTTTGAAGGTCGAACTTTAACTCATCATTTGATGAAACGGCCAGCAATGTGCAGTTGTCTTGGCTTTTGGTACTCGATCCGCACAGCCTTCCAATTACAACGTGACCGAAAACAGTGGGGAAAAGTTTCGGTAGATTGTCACCCAAGGAGTGGGCCGAACCAGTCCAAATTTCGGCAAATAAGTCACATCCGAGGAGAAAATCAATTTTACCAGGTTCAAAGAACTTTGGATCAGCAAGAGGGTATTTTAGGTATTGACGCCAACAATTGTACGGAAGAGAGACTGTTGGTAAAAATGAGGTAATCTCCTGAACAACGAGAGCTTTGGTGTTTAAATGAGGAGATTCCGATTTATCAGGTTTAAGGAAACAATCAACTTCCCCTCTACAACCTTTGAACGGGGATTGACCTATTCCAGATACTCGGTGGTCACTTGGGGTGATGTTTAATCCCAATTTTTGAACAAGTCGCTGAGTAATAAAGCTGTAGTGCGATCCTGAATCTATCACCAATCTAACTGGAAGGTATTGCCCTCTAGCATCTTTAATTTTTGCTACAACAGTTCCCATAAGTATTTTAGATGATTGATTAGATACCAAACACATTGTTGCACTACCTGTCTCATTTAGACTGGGGGTTGGCGTTTCCTTTCCAGGCGTCATTGACGAGGACTTCGAGTTATCAGTTAAACATAATAACGAATTGTGCTTCCCCTTACACCATTTGCACACCGTGCTAGATGATGACGAACAAGTAGCTGAAGTATGATGATAGTCGAGACATAATCTGCATCCCTTCCAATTTCTCAAAAATTTGAAGCGTTGATTGGAGCCTGCATTCATGAAAATGCGACAGTCGCGAAGAGAATGAAATTTATCTTGGCAGACTACACAGTGCGAATTGTTAGGATTGAAATTTGTTGAGGAAGTAGAGCGAGGTTTTAGAGCCAAAGAGGAGTGAGTAACCAAGGTGGAGCAAGAATTTTTAGCTCTCAGTGGATTTTTCCTTTCAAAATATTTTGAAGACTCACCTCTTTTATCCACAGACGAAGATTCTGAAAGCTCTAAGGCCATACATCGTTGTTGGACGAATGCTGTCAACTGGTCGTACGACGGAAATCCCTTTTCTGTGAAAGACAGTTCAAACTGTTCTCTCGTTTGTTTGTCGAGCCCTCTGCTGGCTAAAAAGAATAAAATAAATGAAGCTTCGTTCTCTATCTTCAACATTTTGAACGCAGAAATATTGTCACCAATTTTAGTGAGAAACGCTTTATAAGTATCTACTTTCGGCGTACCTTGGTGAGGCTTGAAATCCAAAATCTGGTTTAAGTAAGTGGTGGCAAGAATCCGTTTGCAATCATAGGCCTTTTCTAAGGACTGCCATGCAAGAGCATAATTGTTTTCTTCCAAAGGAAAATTACTGATCGTGGTGGCAGCTGGGCCAGTAAGAGCTAATCTCAGGTAATGAAACTTTTTTATATCAGAAATTGACGGGTTATCGTGTATCATCGATTTATACGTATCCCTAAATTTAGGCCAGTTCAGAATTTGGCCGTCAAATTTGGGTACCTCAATTTTCGGTAGGCTGCTAAATGATGGTTCCGCTGACAAGGTCACGTTTGAAGTCGTTTGAGTTCCGGAAGGTTGAGAGACGACGAGTACTCTCTCATAATTCGCGCAGGTACTATAAAAGTAGTGAGAGAGGAGAGTCATGGTCTTCGTGTCGTCAGCAGTCGGGTACTCCGCCTTCTTCCCAGCAGCTTCGTAGATAACTGAAAGCTCTAGGTGACCTGATTCATACGAGGTGAAATAACGCTCCAAAGATCGGTACATACCTTTGAAAAGTGGTATCTTGGTACCATCCGCCAGCGCTTCTTTGCTTTTCTCGTATATACTCTTGATTTCGACTTGACAGCGCTTCATTGTGGCCATCAGCGTCGCCACTTTTTCGGCGTCAAGCTCCATTATTTCTAGCGGAATGAATAGAAATTAGGACGAGAGGATAGCACAAGGATTTTTAACGAGACGGAACGGGATGGAATAGTTCTACAAGCTTAGACTACAAATTGAAAATTCAAACTTGAAAAAAAATAATAATAAAAATAAATAGAAAATGGCAAATACAAATATGTGAAAAACAGATTTACGAAAGACTAAAGCCTGGCAATACAGACAATGCTAATCGTAGTTCGACGGATAGGCAAGACTATGTCCGATTTCCAAAAAAGGAAAGAGAAATTGTTAAAAACAACGAAAATACTCGTAGTTACGAGGCAATCAGGACACCTGAAGTGCAAAACGCAACCAAGTAAAATCTGTGGGTGCGACGGTTGTGTATTCAACGAATAACACAAAAAATTCGGGACGGAGAATTTAATCTACACCGACCAAAAGAAAAGAAAAAATGGGAAACTATAAGTAACCACGTTCTGCTACCAAATGTTCGGACTAGGTAGGGATGTCGAGCACTTCGACATTAGAACTACCCAGTTCCTTAAAAAAAAATAACTTTAAGGTCGGTGTAGAAAATAATACAATTTGATAAGAGTAATTGTTGTTGTGAACAAAGTGGGTCCTACCTACGGAGCTCCAGAATGTTAATAAATAAAAATAAAATATTTACCTGAGTAAAAAAAAAACTTAAACTTCTAACAAAATGTGTCGGAAGGAAAGGATAAAATAAAAGGAAATGACCCAGATATTTTCCGACTCCGATCGGTGGGGATCACTCGGGCGACGACCGCAGTTTACAGAACTATCCACACGGTTCACACGGCAATGGCCACAATTGGCCTGTGAAACGACGAGGTGCGGCGTGACGTGATGTGATGGCGATGTCGATACGATGCGATACGACGATACGACGATACGACGATACGGTATCCCAACGAGGAAACTGAAGAAAACGGGGAGATTGATTTTAAAAGGAAAAATAAAGATGTTACGTGTGGGAGGCGGTTTCAGAAGATCGAGCATAGAACTTACGGATTCGGAAGATATTGGGGAGTTGAGCGTTGTAATCCGAGTGACGGGAACGGAAAACGTCCGTGGTCAACGATGGCGACGAAGAGGTCGAGAAAAAAGGGCGACTCGTCCAGACGTCAATGGAGGTGCACAAAACGCCAACTAGGCGAACAATTCCACGTGAAGACACCGCAAGCATTCCTCCCCCCTCCCGGCGCCCCGACCGGTATGGTCATGTCACCGAAACTGACGGTAACAATCGGCCGACGGACTCAAACATTTTACAAAATAATAAACGATCCGGCGTCGGAACATCTCTTTCTGGCTCCAGTTTGTTCCTCAAATATTTTCAAATCAAATCGATTGGAATGAGTCTGGGACACTCAACTTTTACGGTTTTCCCCATTTTCCTCATGCTCCTGGTCCAAGGAATAACCAGCACGTGTGAAAGTATTTGCAGCTTTTTCTATCTTCCTATTGACAAAATTCACTAAATCGAACTTGTTACAGGAGAGAACAGGAACTACAAGTAGATACAAATTGTTAAAAATTAATTCTCAAAAATTTATGACATAAGGGACCTATTGAAAAATTATGTAAGTGTTGGCTGGTGTTATTGTAACTCGTAGAGAACTGGAGTGATGTGAAAATCTGGCAGAAGATTCACTAAACTTGATAGATAAATTCTTGTTTGTACTATAAGATCAACCTCCACAGTAGACATCCTTTATATCGTGTTTCTTTTTTAGCCACAACTGAGTGGACCGAAGTAGGAAACTGATAAACTGAAGGAGGAATGGCGAAAATTAATTATTCAAATCGAATAAGGTACGAGATTTCAATTAGGTATAGAGCTCCAATCACGGTGAACTACCTAACGCATACATGATTAATTGCTATCTGGTTCAATCGAACGTTACTTACTATTCAACCGCTACGTTCAACGGAAAGCCAATTTCACAGTATATGTTGAGCAGAGGCCTACAAATCGTACGAATTTTCTCTTTTTGATAACCTAAAGAATTGAAATATAGAATATTGAGTAGTCTCTAAACATTGTAGAGAGTTGTGTTTAGCGTTGATGAAATATTACTGTTGTTTAACTACATCCGCAACAAACTATAATAAGATTTATCTTCATAGACTGCGCTTGGTGGCTTTGCTTTTGCCTCAGATCAGTGTGGCCTTGAAGAGCGGTGGTGCTTGTTGTTAGATACCCTTTTTGCCCCCGAAAATGAGCCTCATTCACATACGAACCACATTGAAGAATAATTTATCATTTTAACATTCTGTTAGACTCCGCAGCCTGCGGATTTGACATTTTTCCGAGTTCTGCAAATCCCAACTTTATTCTTAAAGAGGTCCAAAATTTTTGTCGAGCCGTCGGTCGAGGAATTTACAATAACAAAGATGCTAGATTTCTATTTCAGGTCTTTCTTGAGAGGAACTCTTCAACACAAAGTGAAAACTGAATTTTCCCCAGAAGAATATCGAGCAGGTACCACTCACACAGGTCACACAGTGGTAGATTAGCAGACTTAGCAATTTCTAGGTCTATCTAGCAAGAATCGCATCCTAGGAACAGTAAATTTCATCTTAACAATAGGGAATAAATTCCACTTTTTGTATGATCAGTAGGAATCACTGCACTTCTAACACTACCGTCCTAACCCGTCCTAGAAGAGGCTATTACAATATTAATAACAGATCAAAACTTGAATACTTCATTTTTTGATTCTGGAGGAGGTTGAGATCCAATTCTATGTTAACACCTATTTTGATCTCGATCTTCATAAGTCAACATTGATGGGTTGAGAACAAAGATATAAAAAACGCTGCAAATTCTTACACACGGGTTGGTTATTCCTCGGACCAGGCGCATGGAGATTAATTTCTTCAACATGGGGAAAATGGGGGAAACAGTGGGTGTGGTGGGTCCCGGACCCACAATTTAGTGGAAAATGATACCTACCCCACACACCTGGATTACAAAAAATCTCAAAAATCCATTTTTCGAAATACACATTTTGACCCCTACCCCACCCAAATTTGGTCCGATCGCGTTGGAAAGTTTCGAGGACCAACTAGAGCCATGAACGTACCCCTGATCAAAATGTCAGATTTTTAGAAAATTTTCTACAACCAAAGTCGGCGTGGACGGCGGACGGAAATTTGCTAATATTGATCTGGACACCTTGAAACGTCCAGAAAAAATTTTTTGGGGCGAATCGGAGAGATTGACTTTTTGCATGAAAAATATACAAATTTTGCGTGTCGGACCCCCCTCACCCCTCTCTCACCAAAACGCGACGGACTTTCAACGAAGAATCCGGCGCGGAACGTCCAGCATCCTCCTCTAATGACGTTATTGGAGTTCCAGGATCACGTATATCCGAACCGACGGGTATAGCATGTCTGCAGCGATCGGCCTTCGTCCCATGCCAGTATACACGACAGTGGAACTCCCGGACTAAGCCACTGTCGGCCTAATGAGAACGCTCGGCATGTAACACAGTTTGCCAATTGTAACTCCAGTCTCGGGGAGCCGTGCCTCGATATTCCCGCCTTGTAACCCGCTGAAGGCTCATAAATCCTCGTAAATCGCCGGCTACTTAGATTTAATTCATTCGTTCGAAACACAATATACGAGCGAGAGAGAAACTGAACAAGTCGAGTGTCTTTTCCTACAGTGGAACAATTTCGGTTTGTAACGATGCTCGAGCATATAAATGGAAAGGCAAGAAAGGAAACCGTACGCCACAATATTCGTCCTGGAATAGCCGTATTGGACACCAAGGTCCCTTCCGAGTGACTACTACAAGAATTGCACTTGAAAATGATGAGCTCAATGAAGGTCTTTCATGTAACCGCATCCATATTAGGTACCTATAAGAGTCGTCAACGTTTCCTCACCTTTTCTGCGAATATGCAACTACGGAAATTTTGAGCCTCTCGTCGTGGCAAAAGCCTAAAATGCATATAAATTGGAGTATTTAATATTTTGCAGATTAGCTCCTAACGCTATTGATAATAGCTCATTTTGGGACGTCAGAATAATGAATATTCATCCCCGCCTCACTTCAACAACACCTAACATCATGTGTGAAACGATAAATTATTTACTTCTTGGCTTACATAGGATGGAAGCGGGTGAAATTTAGAACATTGAATAATTCTACTAATTTCATTGGCTACGGCGAGCATAAATTCAAACAGCAACACTTATTACGAAGAGATATTTTTGGGAGTACAGTAAAATACAAGTCGATTGAAGGCAGTCCTCATAGCTGTATAATATTAAGTAGTTGTCCTCTTTCGATGAAAACCATGAAAAACCGAAAGCTTGTTTCAATTCGAATCAGACCCTTATGGACAAAACAAAAAAAAGCTTTTTAGAGGAATATATGAAAACATATGGAGTGATAAAAGATGTTCTTTTTTCTTTATTTATTTTTATTTTATTATATCATTAATTATCTTTCATAGATTTTTAATAAAAATTAATTAAGTTTTCCCCTTTTTCACTACGCGTTAGTCGCTTGTACATTCATTTGGTAACATTGTAATCATTCATTGTGTTCATTGATACAGGTGATTTACTTAAGCGTGTGACGCAGAGTAGTGATTATATAGGTTCTGATTTAGTGCGAGGAAGTAGGCGAAAATTGCCGACGAAAAGCATCAGTAAAACACATTCTGTGTTTCAATAATTTCGCCTGAAGTGTTGTAAATTAAAGTGGGTAACCAGGGGCAAGCCCCCTGGTGACACGCGGAGCACACGAGTTTTTGATTCGATACCGATATTTGTTGGTTATCGATACTTTTGATCCGATACTTGCTTGGTATCGATACCATTCTTTCGATACCAATACTAGTACTCATAATCGATCCTCCCCACGTTATCGATCATCCCTACCCGTTATTACCGACCATACAACGTGGTGGTTGCCTGCAGGCGTACCTTTCAGTGTACCTGTGCACACAGGTAAACCTGTCAGATCGTCTCTCCATAAACACGAACCAGTACACTTGTATACCTTTCAGGACTCAATTTCACCGTTACGCCATTCGACGATAAAGGGGTTGTGGTTGTTATTGATATTGAAGAATAAAGAGGTAAATACAAAGCAACGCTCAAAAGCTCAAAAGTGGTTTGAACTCCAGATCCACTCCTGTAAATCTTATAAAAAAGATGACAGTTGAACATGAGACTATTAGATTTATTAGAATGGAGCAAATCGCACAAACCGAGCAGTTAGAGCCAAAAAAACAGTAACTATTACTATATTATAGTAGATTCCGATTTTAAGGGAAAATTGGTCAACAAAACTTTTTAGCCCGATCGGACCAAATTCGGAGGGGGTAGGGCAGGGGTCAAAAATGGATTTTCCAGATTTTTGGTGATTTATCATTGTTCTGGGACCCGTTTCATTGGATTCAGCGTCCTAAATTTAGTCAAAAATGGTACCCCAAAACGCCAAAAATCACGAAAATATATATTTCGAAGTACACATTTTGACCCAACTACATCTAGAAACGGATCCCTGGCCAAATTTTCAGATTTTGATAAAATGTTCTTCTACCAAAAAGACGTGGACAGCGAACGGACGTTTCGTCTAGACGTGTGAGGTATCATTTTGCACTAAAATTTGGACGCTGAATCGATAAGAATGAGTCCAGGACACTCCACACTCACTGTTTTCCCCCATTTTCTCCATGCTCTGGTCCGAGGAATAACCAACCCCTCTAAAATAATTTGCAGCCATATTTTTGGCCAAATCCGAATGATTGACATCAGGGATGAAATCATTGGTGGACAAAGCGAGTGGATTTTCTTCCCAGGGTGATACTCAATCCCCAATAAAGGCGTTTTGTAGAAATTGAACTAACAAAATGAGAAAACCATGGTGGATATGTAGATTATTGGTGAATTATGACAAATATCGATCAATCTCTCAGGGCAAGATCGATTTAAAATTATGTAATTGGGTTTTCATTTCCTCACCAGAACCAGTCACCGAATCGAAAGTAGTATATATTGTTTTCAGCCACTCACCTGAAACAAAATGAGAACTCATGTTAGTACACACCGAAAACTGATGTTAAAATATTAAACATTATTTGGTTAAACGACCAAATCGAATTTATGACGTAAGTAAGATCAATCTTGCTAAATTTCACAAAACAAATAAGTTCTCTACGAGAAAAGGTTTGTTGCGATAAGGTTATCTGAGGAAGGCGAGCACGAGAAGCCTTTTAGAAGGTAAATACTTAAGGAAGGAGAAAGAGGAGACACGAGGAATCAATCAAGCGAAGAACTCGGTGACACAGTGAGTGAGCAACACCTCCTCTCCTATCGAACGCGCGCCGACCCCACACGATATTTTCAACGACAATCTCGCACGATATTCGACACAATCATTTTCGACCGAGGAGAGTTTTTTGAGACACATTATAGTTTTTTCTCGTTCGTTTTAAAATTGTCAATACGTATCGTATATCGAGAAGGCCGATAGATTCATTAGAAATAGTCACCCTCGAGTCTACTTGAATGGGGCGAATTATACTTATCACGCCTACCACGATTTGGTGTATTTTTGGTAAATTTCAGTTGGCGGACTATGGAAAGCTTTGACAGAAAGTGACGAATGGCTATTTCATGGAGAATCCATACAATCGAGCCTCTCATTCTCGTTCCCTCCTTCATTTTGCCGAATAATTTCGTTTTTTCGCGTATATTTTTCCATAAAACCGAATCAAAGTAACGCTGCAAATTCACACACGGGTTGGTTATTCCTCGAAACAGACGCATGGAGACTAATTTAAATCACGGATCAGGCGCATGGGGATTCATTTCTTCAAATGAGAAAATAGGGAAAACAGGGGAGTGTGGGTGTCCCTGACCCATCCAATCGATTCAGGGTCCACAATTTAGTGGAAAATGATACCCCACACGCCTAGTACCAAAAATCTCGAAAACAACATTACAAATGGGATAATAGGCACCCATTTTGACCCATAACCTATTCCAGTGGGTGCCAATCGTTCTGGGACCCTTTCATTGGATTCTGCATCAGACTTAAGTGGAAAATGATACCCCACACACCTAAATTGCAAAAATCTCAAAAATCTATTTTTCGAAATCTTGAAAGGTCTTGTAACATTGATCAAACCTCTTCCCGTTTCCCCCCACACCTTAACCCCTTTATTGTCCTAATTATACGTTCGTCTTGATCGAAAATTCTACATCAAAAGACGAAATCGAGAATGAATGGTGCTTTTTGAATAAATTTGACAATCTTGTTGCCCAAAAATAATGAAATGAGTCTCGACAGTATAAATCACGAGGCGTTCTTGGCATCCAGTCGAACGTGGAATTGAAGATGAATTTTGGATTTCAGTTGATCAATTTATGATTTTTAGAGACTCTAGCGGCTGAATTATCATCTATGTAGATCTCCCTCGTGTAAAAATGGTATCTGAGCACTCTTGAGTAATAACCTACTTATTTCAAGAAAATTGTAAATGAAAATTCAAGGGAAAGTGATACGACCCTCACGAAATCATCATTACTATACGATAATCATCGACAAATCATTTTCACAATACACATTTCACCAGTTTCAATAATCAACTAATGCCTAAAAGGAGTCACCAATTAACAATTTAAAATAAAAATTAACTCTTTCGAAAACTTGGCAAAATCGTTGAGTAATCCTCAGTTTTAAGACGTACTCGTTTATAATTTAGAGAGTGAAAAAACCAGAAAGGAATTTTCTGAATATCTGGCGCCACATAGCTGTCATTTGCAAACGATCATACGTATGGAACGCACTCTTATACTCAAAAACATTTCGGTTTTTGGATATACGAGTACAGTAACACTTCACATACCTACCGAACAAAAATCACGATCGTCATCGTCATATTTCCAACTACTGACCTCAAATTTGATGAATAATCGAGTTTTTCAGTTCTATAATTGAATTTATGCGAGTTAGCTTCTCGTCAACATGAATTTGGAAGCTAAAGTGCGGATGGTTGGCTCTGAGGTGTTGGTGAGTATGAACTTCTCGGTGGTGAGCCAATTCCATAATCAAATCAAATCCCAAAATTTCAATTCCAATTTTTTATATAGAATTATTTGAAGTTACACCACAACAAGAGGAGGTTATAAGGGTGCAGATAAGTTCTTTTGAGGGCTTTAAAATATTCATCACGATCTACTCGACGGTCACCGAAGTTTGGCAGCATTGGTCGTGGTTACAACATGGATTGGTGTCCGGTTAAAAAACTTGGTCGGGTGGTATTTTTGGTAGTGAGGCATCCTGATCAGCTTGAACTTCTCTGATAAAGAATTCTCATCATTTGACCCATGACGCTGACAAGAGCTTGTTGAATTCAACGAGAATTTCAGAAGAGAACACCAACTAATAAATCTTACAAATGGTCATTTATTGTAAAAACGAAACCAGGGAATACATTAACTATGAAACTGATTTAATATAAATATGTTCCCAGCGTTCAATTACAAAATACACTGCCTTCCATTTCAATGTTATTTCTATGCTAGAAGTATCACACTTCAAGTCCTCACTAGAGCGCGCGCCGATCGGTACAGTTTGACGACAGAGTTCTTCCGAAAAGGATCTTCTCAAATTTTCTTATCAAGGAGCAATTATTTTGAGGAATGAAGAAGGATCTTTTCGACGACGTTTTGATTGCCTCATAAATTCCCATCTGGAAAGGCAAAGCGCATATTTCCAAAGACTACAACTATGAACGTTCAACTATGAAACCCGTTACGAAGGATCGTAAAAGCACAATTTCTCTAGTCCCCTCGGACAGAACTAGTCATCTTCGGCCAAAGGCGAATTTGTTCGATTCTTCAGTGCAAATAGTTTAGGTAACGAGATCCTGTTCAGCCCTTTTCGTATCCGAGGAGCCGATAAAGTCCTCCGGTGACTCAGGAACTCATAGAAAAACCCAGAAAGCGTCATGATAACAAATAATATATGGGATAATGTTTGAAAAGGAAATCACAGGGGTTGGTTGCTCCTCAGGCCAGAAGCATGGAGACTCGTTGTAGTTGATTGTTGATTCAGGGCCCAAATTTAGTGGAAAATGGTACCCACACGCCTAGGTACCAGAAATCTCGAAAACACATATTCAAAATGGGTAATAGATACCCATTTTGACCATAACCTCTTCCAGTGAGTGCCAATCGTTCTGGGACCCATTTCATTGGATTCAGCGTCCTAAATTTAGTCAAAAATGGTACCCCAAACGCCAAAAATCTCGAAAATACATTGTCGAAGTACACCCAACTACAACTGGAAACGGATCCCTGGCACAATTTTCAGGTTTTGATAAAATGTTCTTCGACCAAAAGAGTGGACGGCCAACGGAAGTTAGCTTATTTTGATCTAGACACCTTGAAACGCCCAGAAAAAATTGTTTGGGATAAATCGAAGAGATTGACTTTCTGTATGAAAACATTATTCAAGGAATAACCAACCAAAAGCGTGAAAAATGAGAGAAAAGCGCGGTCAAATTAGCATGGAAGTTCTACAGAAACGAATACTTATCATTATTACTTAGTGCTATCAAATTTGGAACGTCACAGTCGATCCTGCGTCTCGAAACTCAATAATGTATCCGAATACACATTCCCATTATCAATACAATGTTAACTGTCCACAAATTAATTCAATTCAACGTCAATCGTACGTCACCAGTTCAATATGAAAACATCAATATCGGTTCATTGCGACTGTTTATTCCATCATTCAACCAAAGTCACGTAGAATCTCGAATATTTCGCGATTGTAGAAGGGCCTTGTAAATTGTACAAAGAAAAATCACAATGAGCGACACGGGGATTTGACTTTTTTTTCCCCTTCGCGTTTGCCAACACAATCAGCTTGGAGCTTTGAGAGCAGCAATGAAGCAAATATGCGTTCGGAATGCTATGCAAACAAGTATTGTCGCGCTTGATGATGTAAATAAATCATTAGGTGGGCGGGGGTGACCTTTTTTTTCCTCGTGAATCCCCAAACTGCCTTTCGAAAATTCCTCCTTTGATCAAAGTGATCAAGGAAGACTCAAAAAATCCGCTGTTGAAAATTCGACACATTTCCTATGTATTGGAGCCTTCATTTTTCTTCTGCCCCTCGACAATTTAAGTCAACAGCGAATATATTCGATTAGATTGTTTCCCTAAAAATGGAATCTAGCTGGTATCAATTCGATATTGATTGAGAACATTAAGTGTAAAGGTCACATGATTCTGCCGCCTGATGAGCATTGAAAAGATCAACAGCTTTGAAATTCATGTTGTATTTCATTGTAAAACAATAGTTCAATACAAATATACAGTTCAATACAAATGTGCTTTGCTATTCTCTCCTTTAAGCTACACTTGTGTCGAGAGTCCAATAACATTTTAAAGGAAAATTTAGTATGGAATGTAAATTTTGGGTTTGGTATCTGTCATTTGCTACCTTATTTGGGAATACAGATATTATGGGGTCGAACAAAAATCAATAAATTGCCAGTAAATGTCTCGTATCCGTTTCAATTTTTAAATTGATTGTTTCCACATTAACTGTCACTGTTGTTGGTTTTGAAATCATAGTTATCAAATCATTAGGGTTGGTTTTTTAAATTTTGGACTCTGAATCCAATGAAATGGGTCCGGAAACAATTGGCGCTTTTTGGATGAGGTTATGGGTCAATAGTGTTTTTGAAAATGGATTCTCGAGTTTGGGCAATCTAGGCGAGTGAGATATTTCCACTAAATTTTGGACGCTGAATTCAAGCGACGGTCCCAACGGTTGGGGCCCACGGAGGAGTTTATGGGTCAACCTGGGTATCATCTACTCATTTTGAATATGTTTCGAGATTTCTGGTACCTAGGCGTGTGGGGTATCATTTTCCACTAAATATTAGGCGCTGAATCGATTGGAATGGGTTCGGGACACTCCAAACTCACAATTTTCCCCCATTTTCACATGCTCCTGGTACAAGGAATAACCGACCCCTGTGAAAGAATGTGCAGTTAACGTTTCAAAATCATTACATAGATTCCGTCCGCCGTTCGAAAAGAGGCCACTTATATACTAAATGTCCGAAAATTTCGAAATTTTGTCTTGGTTAGAATCCTAGTTGTGCTTAAAGCTCTTCCAGTCCGATTACCTGATACGGGAGGATGTGAAAATGGGTATTTTTCGAGAATTCGGGGACCTAGCTGCATGGAGTATTCAATTGATGATGGAATTTTCAACAGAGACTTAAAAAGGAATAAAACAAATATCATCGGGGTCTTCTCAAATCAAATTTGTTACATCAAAAATCGATTCCCTAAGGGTGGTTCTGGTTATCTGAATGACAAATGTCCCATATTCTCGAGGTCACAAAACTCTTCTAAAGTCGTAAAACTTTTCTGTGAAAAAAAGTAATTCACTAAAAAGAAACATGCCCCCCCCCACCCCACTCCGTAACGGAGCGGTTCTCACTGGAGGACCAAAAGTACAGATAAGTGAACGTACCGGTGTGAAAAAAAAAAAAGAAAAAAAAAAAAAACCATAGCAGCCCTTCCAAACGCGCACTTCAGGGTACCATAGTGTTGACGTCTCGAAAAATTTTTCTCTATTTTGATTCTCCCACAGCCAACATCCCAATGGAAGCTCTTTGTAGAGAATTTTTTCCCTCGTCTCTCTCACTCTCTCGCTGATGCTTATAAAGACATGATTGTAGTGTAGTGTTCATTGACGGGGGTCCCCCTTTTTTGACGATCTCTTTTCGGGGGAGGCGCGCGTTTGAATGGCGCGCACTGGCAGGTAACCGAGACCAACAAAAGTGCCTACGAAACTCCACACAATTATTGACAAGTGGATTTCACAGGCCGGAAACCGCCTCACGGCTTTTTTTCCACCTTTTAAAAAATCGTCTCTCCTTATTTTTTCTTCGGGGGTTTTCTGTTTCTTTATATTTTTTGTACTTTTTTTTTCTTTCGTTTCACACCAAAGGATTCTACTAGCAAAAGACCATGAAAAGCGTGTCATAACAATAAACTGAATTATGTTCTCTCGACCTCCTCGAGACGGGTCCACCAAGTCTCAGCCTAATTTACAAATTCCGTTAATTCCTCAGTAAATGCTTGAGCAGTTAAGAGACAGTGTCGCTCAAAGGGTTGGCATTACGACTACAAAAACTCAGTGTCCACAGAATAAGTGTCATACAAGTATGACAACATACGAGAAGGTTCCCTCGGGCCAGGTTAGCAGCAGAGAAAAACAGAATATCAGAATAGTTGGTAAATTTTGCTTCTTTCAATCATATTTACGACGATTATTCTGTAGAAATGCCTTTTTATCATCCGCAGATACTAAAAAGTTTATGATAGTGAGTGAGAAACGCATAATTTTGCGTATATAGCGTTTTTACGGCTTGTGTAAGTACCAAAGGTGAAATGATGTAGTGACTCACTTGATCATTCACTCCCTGATTGTTACTTAATTAAACGGTATAATCAGATTAAAAAATAATAAAGATGAATCATCAGTAGATACGCAAATATTGACATAAATAGGTCCTACTGGAACCTAGGGCAGTTTTATTATTCACTTTATTTACTATTTTGGTGTTATTATTTCAATTTGCCTCAAAATTTGACATTTTGCGCTTCAAGATGTCAAGATCAAAATTACAGGGGTTGGTTATTCCTCGGACCAGGAGGGTGGAGAGTCATTTCAATCGATTCAGCGTCCAAAATTTAGTGGAAAATGATACCCCACACGGCTAAATACCAGAAATCATGAAAATCCACTTTTGAAATAGGTAGATAGATACCCATTTTGACCCATAACCTCTTCAAAGGGCGCCAATCTTCTGGAACCCGTCCGATTTGATTCAGCCTCTAGAATTCAGTGAGAAATGATACTACACACGCCTAGATCGCCAAAAATCTTGAAATCATTTATTAATAAACACATTTTAAATCCTAACCCCCCCTCTCCTTCCACAAATTTTGTGTAAAAGACTACTCCTGCAGATATGGAAGAAACACACGATTCTGAGGGAGTATGCGCAATGAACTACCCTCAAAACTCAGCAGTTGAGCTGACATTGGCCCTTCATCAGCGTTATCGCGAAATTATGGTTGTTGCTGGTTCCTTTTTATCGTTCTCGACCACGACCCTTCCGGTAAGGGTCGAAAACCCTCTTGTAACAGTCATGGTCGACCAAGGCATTAGATAATTTGAGTTAAAAAAAAAAAAAAATAAAATATTTAATTTGATTTAATTATAAAACAAAAACTAAATGAGAATAATTTTTTTAAATTAACATTTATTTTTATAAATTCTTCTTCTAGAATGATCAAATTAAGATAACATATTAATTATTAAAAAATGCAAAATTATTTTCACGTTGAGGCCCCTTTGGTCTCGGATTTGTTCACGTTTACCGATCTATCCGAACGATCCTATTGCCGAACCAACCGATCGACTGATTTCCTAATTCCGTGTTTCCGACCGTATTTACGACGAATCACTTCCCGAACCCGAAGGAAATGATTCGATGAATTCAGTCTCACTGCTCAAGTTCGTTACCCTCTCGGAGACAAAAAAGAATGAAATCCGGTTTTTCGTGATTTTTTTTACTACCCCTTCCCCCTCCACTCAACCATTTGCCTCTAATTTTATGGTGTCGTAGGTTCGATCAACTCCGGATCAACTGTAATAATCGTTCGCACTTAGGTTTATCGTCGCTTTTATATTCTTGAACACCGAAGTAAAAGTGGTCGTAATTAATAATTTCAATTTACTCGATGATTTTCGTATCCACCTCAGAATACCAACTTTAGAAGCGGGATGGAAATGAGGAGATAAATTAATTATTAAAATACCAAAAAGGCTTGAAAGGGATTACATTCGCGGCAGGGAAGAGGCCACTAACATATTTATAAACGAGGATAAACCGCAGGCTGATATTCGTTCAACGGTACAATAGTTCAAACGGCATAGCTAATTACAATACCGTCCCGGGTCAATCGGCGCAATTACGGTTTTCGCGCGTCTCTCGAATTTAGGGAACTTCCCATTTTTGGTTTCAAACAAGCGATTAGAGTTTCGAAAGATAACTACACGCTGAATTTACGTATTTCTGACTCAACCCTTGTACGTTCATAGGCCTCTCCTCGGTTCTTATCGTTCTTTGATATAAACGACAATATTGTGGTATTGACAGGTGGGCATGGCGCTCTACTTATAATTTTCTAACATGTAATGAGACACCGTAATGTGTTCGGTGGCGCGTGAAGATTATTCGAGAGTAGAAATATGTACACGGACGAGGTTCAGCTGTAGTTTCATTCTCATTGAATTCCTCGACGGGGGCCACAAATATCAAATTATCACAAACAAATATAAAAAATTTTTTTCATGTTTGCCACGACTAGGTAAACAAGTGTAATTACTTTTCACAGGACAATGTCACGTATCGAGTCACAATCATAATTTGAATCGCTATCTTTAATAAAATGGAACTTAATATTCGTGGTACCCAGCCACATTTGGAGTTTTCAAGGTTAGATCAAAGACGCGGCAAATTTATCCGTAGGGGTTATTTCTAGGACCAGGAGCATGGAGAATCATTGTAGCCGATTCTCCAATTTGAGTGGAACATGATCCCACACGCATTATAAATCGCACGAAATTGTGACATGAGGAAAAAAACAGAAAAGCAGTGGGTAAGCGGGTCCGGATCCATCCAATCGATTCAGATCAAAATTAGTGGAAAGTGATACCCCACACGCCTAGGACCAAAAAATATCGAAAACCCATATTGAATGGTAGGAAGTCCCAATGGGACCCAAATCTTTCGTGGGCGCCAATCGTTCCGGGACTCATATATTAGATTCAGCGTCTAAAATTTAGCAACGTCCACAGCGCCAGATGCCAAAAAATTCGTAAATCATCTTTCAAAATACAACATTTGACCCTATACCACCAACACATTTGGTCCAATCAGGCCAAGAAAAAATGGAGAGGACCAACTGGAGCAGAAAACGGGTACGATTTTTTAGACATTTGGTTGGTTTATCCTTGAATAATCAACCTATGTTTTAATGATAATGTCAACCACTCCATTCGGCTCAAATTTTTTTCTGGACGTTCATGGGTCTGGAGTCAAAAAAGGGTCGAAGTCGTCTCGCAGTTTATTGTAGTAGAAATTTTCTAAAAATCTTTGAAATTTGGGGTCAGGGTTGGGGGGGGGTCTGTCATCACGCTCGAGAGTTGGTCCTCAAAACTGTCACCGATCGGCCAAATTGAAGGGTGGGCGGGGGGTGGGCAAAATGTGTATTGCAAAATGGATTTTCGAGATTTGCGAATCCAGGTGTGGTGTCATTTTCACTAAATTTTGGCGTGGAATCCATTAAAGGGTTCCCATAACGATTGGCACCCATGGGAGAGTTGTGACGTCAAAAAAATTGGTATCTATTACCCATTTTGATATGTGTTTCGGATTTCTGGTTCTGAGGCGTGTGGGTATCATTTCCACTAAATTTGGAGCTGATCGTGGAGGGACCCACCACACCACGTTTCCCCCATTCGAGGAAATAACCAACCCGTGTGTAGGAAGGAATTGCAGGATTTTTTCTAATAACACAAACGCGGGGGGACGGGCGGAACGGGACATTGGGCTTTGGTTTGTTATTCCTTTAGTGATTGAAAACAAAGGTTGATTATTCAAGGAATAATAAACCATAACGAAGAAATCACAAGTGTCCGGCTGAAATGGCAGGGAGTAAGTTCACATAGTCACAAAGACATGTTGACGGATTTTACTGTGGGCGAATGAATGATTGAATCATGATCGATGAATCATTGATTAAACCGGCAAAGGTCGACGCAAAAATCAAAATGAAATCGAATCAATCGAAAACGCGAGGAAAACCGGAACATTTCGTATTCTGAAAAGAGCGATCTAAACGCGAAGTAGAAAAGTAGACGGATAAGGCATTTGAAGTACGTCCATCAACATTTTCCTTATCCAGCAAAGTAGCACTTAGGCGGCGCTCGGTGGTCGGACGTACTTCACGTGCATTCTAGAACCACGATACGGATTCTAGGGGTAAAAGTACGAGCGGCGGAGGGTAAAGCAGATCGGAAATACTGAATAAATCCAGAGTTTTTTTTCCTTTTTGACGAAATAAAAGAACGGGCGGCGGAGGTGAGTGTTAGGGGAGGTGGGGGGTGGCTTGCGGTAAAAACGGCGAAGGAGTTGCCTTTTGGCCGACATACAAAGAGTTTTTGAAGCCGGCCGAGCCTGCATGTTTCATCGGACGGGGACGGCGGAGCGGGGAGAAGAAGTCCCTTATTAATATTCAGGAGCAAGTGCTCTGCGGCCCCCCGGGCCCGCCGCCTCTTCTCGAAAACGTCGGCCGCCCCCAAACGGAATTGTTAATGCGGCCCCCGCCAGTGTGCCCTTCTCCCCTCTTCACCCTTCCCGTGCTCCCCCGCCCTCCTCCGCCGCCCTAAACCAAATACAACTACATCGCAGCTACCGCAAAAACTTTTATAGACACTCGAGAAGGGAGTAGTCGGGGACGAGTTGCGCGGAGGCGGTTGCCGAGTTGCGCTCGCCCTCCTTTTCTCTTCCCCCTTTTTCGCCTCCTTCCCGTTTTTCTCACTCTACAATTCAAATTCATCAACAACGTGCCCCTCGCCCTCCTCACTCCTCAAAACTACTTCACGCGCAGCAAACTCCCCCCTCCCCACCCATCAATTTTCAAGCGCAGTTGCCGAGGAACAAGCTGAGAACGACTTCATTTCATTACTAGCGTAAGCTCGCCCCATACATTATTTAACCAATTTCCACGCCTCGATCTTCTGTGAAGTGGCTGAAGCAAGTTGGGGTCCACCGCCTACGTTCTGCGAAGTTGCCACTTCACGATAACATAACACACAATACGCGTCAAGTGAGAAACACTACTCAACTTTTTAATAAAACAATAAAGTTTATTAATATTGCAAGTACCTACTTCAATTATTCCTGAGTGGCTCCAACTGGAATCTTGAACTCAGGAAACTAATTTAGAGCACAGGTATCATTTAGTTTCCCCAAGAGGCTTGCGAGTTGTACGGAATGTGTGCATAGATGTACGATTAATTTTGACTAATGTCAACCAGGCATCGATTTTTTGCTAAAAATTTCTTTTTCGGTGGTATCGGCCGAAGTATAATAAGAATAACTGCATTTTTATTTAACTAGTTAATTTTATTAAAATAATACTTCGTAGATTCAAGAAAACAGAAACATATATGTGAATACAAATAAATTTAAGTTCGTTACAAAATTAAATTGTCAAATTTGTCTTTTCTAAAGTCCAAATTCCAAGGATTTGTCATTACAATTTACACGCTCCTTCCAAAATTCCTGGAAAAAGTTACATTTTGGCTTTATTTTGAGAGGATGGATAGATGATAGAAGATAAAAACGTGTTTATTTTAATTGAAACAACAAAAGAATAAATTCGAATTTAAACACTAAACACGGCATGGCAATGGGCAATGCCCGTCTGCAGAGATCACACACCTATTGAGGAAACACAGAAACATGCTATGACTTGTTAGAGCCGAGGATCATAGTGACATTGCAATAAATAAAATAAAAAAATTCATTGAACATAACAAGGAGGAAACAATTAATCGTGAACGAATAAGAGAGACCAAATGATCTTCAAGAAGATGGATGAAAACAAGGAAAAACACAGCACACGGATGGAAATGATAGGGCGAGGATTGAGGTTTACAGTCCCAATTGAACTGGGCAACCAGCTCGGATCGAACGACAAAGAAGCATGGCAAAATCTCGCGGAGGGGGAGCCAGGTCAAACCCATTTTGAGAGGAGTAAAAAGGAGAAAACCTTATCCAGGCCTTGATGTGTAAGAAATATTTTCCTTCTTACAGAACAATCGATGAATGGAAATATCGATTTATTGTTTATTGATACTATCTACTAGTTAAAATGTTCTGTAGTATGTGCGCAATAGGGTGTGGTGAGAGCGCCTTGTCGGCGCAAGGGTTGCAATCTAACTGGTTTACGCACATGGGACACACTACTACAACTATTTAGACCAAAGATTTAGAGGTTTTTGAATTATAACTTTTTCATAAATTTTAGTAACAAAATACTTTCTTACCTGTAGTTCTTATTTTATTTTAAGTTTTCCCTGCTATTAAATACTGGTCATTTTAGTTTTGGCAGTGTATTCCTTTTTCCTTGTTTCTAAGTAGCATACCAACCTCTGATGCCCCCGTAATCCGTCAGAGATGTGGTCGTTCGAACTGTATTTTTGCGAGGTAGTGTGTTTGTTTTTTGAGGAACGGGAGGAAAGAAAATGTTTCAAATATTTGATCAGCTGCATTGAGATAACGCAATAGCAAACGGCCCCTGAACCCACATGTGCAGGAAAGAAA
>CM034007.1:6423086-6640431 GCA_019603395.1 Cyrtorhinus lividipennis
AAGGGAAAGCCCACACAATCCAATTGGATGAACTCCATCTAACAAACTCTTCATCGTATGATAAAATTAATCGATGAAACCTTTCACGAATATAATGGCAAGGCAATCAGACGCATAACTTTTTCCCGCGATCTCACGACTCTGATCAAAAATTATAAGCTGGAGATATTTTTTGTCCGAATAATGGACTAGCAGAGCATGGGAACAACTTTAGATTAATCAGAAATTATTATACAGTACCTACATGCGAATCGATTAGGCTCTTGTTCGCAACATTTCTTTTTTCTGAATAATTGATTTACGACACTACATCGCAGGCAATGATTTAATATTGTAGGTTTTATTTCGTTTATTTATTCATTTTAATAACGGAAGATGAAATTCCCGGGTAGAAGGAATTCGAGATTTAGACACTGACTAATCTGAATTGGTGGGGAAGATTATTATAAACTCTGGTCTCCCTTACATTAATCGTTTATCCTGAAGGGTACGGAATCATTTCAACCTTTGGTCCATTTTAAGGTGGCTCACCATCCCCAGGATACATTCGAGGTTATGTGAATCCTGATTACGTGGCGAAACAGTTCTAGAGACAACAAACACCGTTCTCAGAAGGCACTACACAAAAGGCGCCTTTCAGGCGGCTGTCAGAAAGTTTTTAGTTCGAAAATTGCCTCGTAGGTTTTTGAAAGTTTGGTTTGACCACGTAGCACATGATGACCAGCAAAATATAGGTCTTATTTGGTGAAATTTGTTTCTAGTTAGGTGCTTGGCCTGTAACGACGGCAAACTGCTGGATCAGCTTTGTACCGACTACAAAATGCCACTCGAATAGCAATTTATTATAGGTCATTATTTCCCCCCTGTTTGTTGAATGTGTGTAGCAAATTCTTTGTTTCGATTTCCTTCGACTAATTCAATAAATCTCATATTTCTTGAGATAAAAACACAAAAATCATAGGACGTTTCAAGATTGTACATTTTATTGAGCCTAGAACAATGTTTTGTGTTGTTTTTGTTTTTTTTTTACCCTGGTAGTAAGTTTTCGTTTAACATGTGGAAGAGAGGTATTCATTAATTCACCTTGTTTTCGGCATTTGAGAGAATGTACAGACCACGGGTTACAGTTTTTAAATAAACAAATGGACAAGAGACTACTCCATTCATAAAATTAACCTCCGTGTTGAAACGAAATATGATCTGTTCATCAACAGGTTTATTCAAGGCTTTCGTAAGTTGTGACTTTTTTTTTTTTTGCGAGAGGTTTGCAAGCAGAGAAGAACAATAACTTTCACTTCTCACTTCTCATGGGATTTAGAGGCAATTACTTCATATTTAATTCGTAGTCTCTTTTTCTCAACTCTACCATATAAATTACTAGTTTTAGTTGTGATCCACGGTCGTGTTACTGTCTTGAAGATCGCATATGCGAGGTCGATCTATTTGACAAATCATAATATTCATTCTTCATCAGTAAATCAAACGAAATCAACTGAATTGAAGCAAGTAAAGAACAAAAGCAGAGCGCGGAACAGCGCGTGAACTCAAAATCCCTAGGTAGATACGAACTAAAATGCAATATCGTTTAGGACAATCAAAAGTCTATTCTATCCAAAAGTAATCATTGTTTGTATTTATTTATTTGTATTTATATTGTTTGATCAGCCGTTTCTGGTCAATCACTAACGTCTGTGATGCTCGCATTAGAGCCAAAAACAATCATACGAGTATAACAGTCGAACCTTTCTTGTGAAAAACTATTGTTTAACACAATAAAACATCTATCTATCTATCAGCCAAACCTTACCTTTCAATTAAAGGAAATTGCAATAGTTATGGCTGGCCCCAATAGATTTATCTAATTATTTTTGCTAATCTGAACGTTTAATGGGAGCTGACAGAATGGGAATGTATCTCAATAAGACATGTTTGGCGCGAAAATCAATACAGTTAGATACACACAGCCCCCAAAACATACATTCCACTCACCAACACCATAATTGTTGTCCTCAATAATCAAATAATTCATACAATGGAATACAAAAAAATATCACCAGAAACCCTTGTCTGCCTAATTTCAGTTCTATTTTTTCTCAACTTCTCGTTGCCAGAACTCAAGGGAATACCTAAGTGGTTTATGTGGGTTTTTGGAAACATCATTGATCAGTTCAATAACATGAAATTTCAAAACTTCTATGAATCCACATGCACAGGAAAATATTGATCTTTTCAAATATTTACGCATATTTTACGTACTCTTACGTCGTTGCATGTATAATAAGATTTTAACTGTGATCGCTAAGCTTAAACTTTGTTTAGTCAGATTTGAATCGTTTAGATCGACGGAAGTATTGGCTTCTTGAAAAGAATGCAATTCATTTTAAATCCGGTACTTAACCGATTACTAAGTTTTAGAAAGTTTGTGTAGAGTCTATTTCGAAAGGCCAAATAAATTGATGTGGAGGTGCCCAAACCAAGATTAAAATTCATGAATTAGGTGATACCTAGTACGAATCTTACGATTAATATTGAAGTAACTGGACCAAGACCATTAGTCAGGAGAGAATTATTTTACATCCTCCAAACAGGGAAAAAATCTGCAAATTCTTACACACGGGTTGGTTATTCCTCGAATGGTGGAAAGAGTGGGTGTGGCGGGTCCCAGACCCATTCCAATTCATTCAGGGTCCGAAATTTAGTGGAATGTGATACCCCACACGCCTAGGCACCAGAAATCCTGACACATACAAAATGGGTGGATACATACCCATTTTGACCCATAACTTTTTCCGGTGGGTGCCAACCGTTCTGGGACACACATCATTGAATTCAGCGTCCAAAATTTAATGGAAAATGATACCCCACACGCCTAGGTACCAGAAATCCCGAAAACACGTATCAAACTGGGTAATATATACCCAATTTGACCCATAACTCCTTCCAGTGAGTGCCAATCGTTCTGGGACCCATTTTATTGGATTCAGCGTCCAAACTTTAGTGGAAAATCATACCCCACACGCCTAGGTAGCAGAAATCCCGAAAACACATATTCAAAATGGGTTATATATACCCAATTTGACCCATAACTTCTTCCAGTGGGTGCCAATCGTTCTGGGACCCATTTTATTGGATTCAGCGTCCAAATTTTAGTGGAAAATGACACCCTACTCGCCTAAATCGCCCAAAATCTCGAAAATCAATTTTTCAAAAAACACATTTTGAAATTTGGTCCGATCGGGCAGAAAAGTTTCGAGGACCCGTCTCGGCCGGGAACAGACCCCTGACCCAAATTTCAGATTTTTAGAAAATTTCGTACTACCATAAACAGCGCGGACGATGGACGGCGTACGGCGTACGGGGTACGGCGTACGGCGGACGGACATCGACCTTTTTTGATCCAGACATCATGAAACGTCCAGAAAAAAATTTTGAGCCGAATCGGAGAGGTTGACCATATACATTAAAACATAGGTTGATTATTCGAGGAATAAACAACCAAAAGCGAATTGTACGGAGGGGATAACCACGTTAGTGAGTTAAAAATGGAATAAACATACTTTCTGTAATGGAAAAAATGTTAATGAATCGTTACCGGTAAGCGAAAAGAAGACGTAAACAAGCCGGCGTCCGAGGCACCACGTCAACTCCATTGCCTTGCCGGGCCACCACCGCCACTGAGTCTGTTGTCGTGGTATCCGAATCTCTTATACGAAGTGGTGCTGAAGCGGGAGCCGTCGAGCGGAGGGGGTTGCCCTACGAAGGTACCCGCACTCATGCTAGGTTTTCAATTTTAATCAAGCAACTAACAAGACCATTATTCTCGCGAATCATTATTTCAATCCTTCGAAATGACCTCTGTAGAACTACCCCAGATTAACATGCTAACCCAATCTTAGCATATTTCATGTCGCTTTACCGACTTCTCTATTACCGCATTTTGGTTGGTTATTCCTTGAATAATCAACCCATGTTTTCATGATAATGGTCAACCTCTCCGATGCGGCTCAAAATTTTTTTCTGGACGTTTCATGATGTCCTGATCAAAAAAGGTCGATGTCCGTCCGCCGTCCATCGTCCGCGCCGTTTTTGGTAGTAGAAAATTTTCTAAAAATCTGAAATTTGGGTCAGGGGTCTGTTCCCGGCCGAGACGGGTCCTCGAAACTTTTCAGCCCGATCGGACCAAATTTGGGCGGGGGTAGGGGTCAAAATGTGTTTTTTGAAAAATGGATTTTCGAGATTTTGGGCGATTTAGGCGAGTAGGGTGTCATTTTCCACTAAATTTTGGACGCTGAATCCAATGAAACGGGTCCCAGAACGATTGGCACCCACTGGAAGAAGTTATGGGTCAAATTGGGCATTTATTACCCATTTTGAATATGTGTTTTCGGGATATCTGCTACCTAGGCGTGTGGGGTATAGTTTTCCACTAAATTTTGGACGCTGAATCCAATTAAATGGGTCCCAGAACGATTGGCACCTACTGAAAAATCTTTGAAAATCACGTTTGAAATTGATGCGAGAGCCAAAGTGGATATTGGCCTGCTCCACGAGTGAATGAATTTTTAAGGATGCCCTTAGAATAATTATGGAAATTAGGAAACAATTTTAACGCATTTTCTGCTAAATTCTGAATGTATAGAGATGAATTTTGACCGAATTAGAGAAAGCGGTATGGAGGAAAACTGGTTTTCAATATTTCCCAAAAGAGTAAAGAGATATTTTCCATTAAATTGAATACTGGATCGATTGGCGTACACCGGAAGACATTACTCATGCATCAAGATGAGTATTTTGAAAGATGAGCTTTAACTTTTAAGCGGCCGGCTTTCAAATCCTTCGAAATTTTTTACATTTTCTTCACATTCTATGGTAATAGGCCCTAAGCTGAAAAGGGATCCCATGCCGATAGGTTGCATAGTTTAGAAGTTATCTTTAAAATAAAATCATCTATCCCTTGTTCTTAGGACTTGATCTGTGTGGAGGTAGCAAATTTGGCACACAGACTAATGAGGGAGATATCTACAGTTGACAATAGACAAATCTAAATTTCTGCTCACAGAAATCATTTAAGGATGCCCTAATGCAGTCCAGATTTCAAACTGATATCGGGAACCTAACTTTCAATGGTAGAGTAGATGATTTGTGCAGGAAGAACAAACCCGGTCCTGCATTATCTCTTTTCTCGAAACACCTGGAATTCTTACCATGCAATCTCGCACACTGCCCATTTGGGTCAAATCCCACATGCAGACATAATTGAAACATTCGTTCTCCTTTAGGTGATGAACCATAATACCTCCGCCTATAACGTGTTTCGAAAGGTCGAGGGGATAGCTAGTGCAATAGAAATGAAGCAAGTAAAATGAAGAAGCATTACATTTATTTATTGACGCTTCGAAAAATATACGGCTTTATATGAGAGCACCTAGACTAAAATATACGTGGGTCAAATGACATGATCACTATACCTACCGTGCATATTATTATATTCATTTGTAAAAACTGGAATGAGATTCCAAATGATCTCGGATTGCTTCAAACATCACAGGAACAAATTTAACAAGGTCACACTTACCTAATTCAATTTAGCTGATTGTCTTTAATTGAATGCAAATACAAATTATGGAGTAAATATTTTTGGTAACCAAAGTTTTTATATACATCATAAATTATAATTAAACTTAAAATTTAACCTACTCACAAAATACGGGGTAAAGTACAAGATACGACAAACTCTGTCCATAGGGGAAGATTGAGCATCTCCGACAGTTCAATAAATAACCCGACGTCTTGAAACTGTTGCCTGTAATTTGAATACGTACCCAGTCATACAGGAAACGTTACGGTAACAGCTTAAAAACTGTCTTGTCTGTTTGTGTGTGTAGGTGGGTGGGCTTAAATATGCCCAACTATTTGTCATTTTATCACGTAGAAAAGGAAAGTCGAAGATTGAGACCAGAAGATAAGTGCGATTTCAACCCGCATACGAAACATCAGAATTGGAGTGAGTTTAGATCAATTTTACACAACTTCCAAAGTTGAGAGCACAATGATAGTAATCCCCCCTCATTGGAACAGTCATAAGATTTTTGTGATTCATACAGCCAACCGATAGTTCAAGTTATGTCTTCATATATAGTGGAATTCCTTGGTTAAGAACATGGGTTTAGTGTCTTCTTATGGTATGGGCTACATCCTGTTGTTCTCAGGGTTGTACCCATTGTACTATTTTCATATATGACTGAAATACAACAACAAAATAATTGAAAATTATAATTATAATTCGTTTAAATATTGCACTAATATTGAAGGCAAATGAATTCATAGGAAATTTGTACACGAGTTAAATTATATATTAACTTTTAAAACGAAGGAGTGAGTTAGCATTTACTCTCACGCCCACTAATCACAGCTAAGAGTAAAACTTGTCCAAGGCGTATTTGAGATAGAGCCCTAAAACTAGCGGTAGGATTGCCAAACTGAACAAGTCAACAGAACGAAAGGGTACAAGGCAGTAAGCTACAAAATACAAGATGGAACATGACAACTGAAACATGGAGACAAAAAGAGCTATAAAAGCATTTTTCATTATACCAATTGGGATGAATCAAAAGAAAAGCAAACTGACTCATTTTAGGTTCCTGCCTCGGACCATTCCTGGTGATGAAACAATATCAAAGTGACAAGATCCCAGCCCCAACCTTCTGACATTAGAAAGAACAAAATGTTGGTTACAAGCAATGATAATCTTCATACTATCGCGACTGATAAAATAGTCAAATTTTGCACATATTGAAGTAAACTATACAGGGTGTCCCACGAGTTGTTCCCCCCTTCTAAACCCGTCCAAATGGGAGTAAATAACAAAAAAAAATTTTTTTTTTCAATCTTCATATTTTTTTGCAAGGATTTCAAATATTATAATTGCTCAGCCTAGCAACCACGCGCATGTTACACCAACTTTATGATTTTAAAAGGAACCCCAAAAAATGTATATTGCAGATTTGGAATCTGCCAACAATTTTATGAAAATTTGATCCCTCAACCAATTTTTTTTATTGCGCGCAACCGATTCAGCAAGCATGCAAAGTTGCGCAACCCCGAAAGTATCAAATTGTGAATGATGGTGAAATCTAATGTGGCACATGAATTTCCAATGTTTTTCAACGCTGATTCACGAGATGCTATCCGTTTTTTGATTCAAATCAATTTTTGAGGAATAATGAATTCAAACCGAAATTCGTTCATTTCACGTAAAAAAAAATCATCATTTTTAGAGGGTCTTTTTTTTAGAAATATAATTAAAGAGAAAAAATTGAGAGTTTGGGGATTTGGGGTTTCCATTTAAAATGAAAAAGTGGGACACTCTGTATTGTAGGTAACATTTAAATGAGCTTAGGAAGGATGGATAAGCTGTGTCAACTGTAAAATGCAGAAGACAAACTGTTTTCAAAGTGTTTTCTTGTGTATAGAAAACACTTAAGTGCACTGTAATACATCTATAATGGGATACCTGCAACGCTGAGGCTCTCCTGCGTGCTGTATTCGTCAAAACCAAAAAGAAATGCAGCATGAAACAACAAGTAACTGAACTTCGAATCTTAGGAAATGTTCATTCCCAGAATATGTGCCTAAATTGTGATGAATACGCAGGTACAGAAATTAGCAGTGACCTGCATACTAGTCAACTAATATGCTGAACTGAAAAATAACTTGAATAATTTGAACAATGGCGCACATCACATAATTACACAAGGGATATTCAACAACTAACATAATCAATTAAAATTCTGGCCAACTCAATATTGATAAGGAGGATAACTACTCGCTAGACATATTTAGGCTTGGAAAGGTATTTCCTCCACTATGTGGGCTATTTTATGCCATGGAGGTGCTGACTTATAACTGTCACTCCCTTGCTGACGAACCATTCTTTGTAATGAGGTCTTTGTAATGAGTCCCTCTATACTAACCAAACACCATTTTGAGGATATGCAAAGCCAGCTTTCCCAGGATATTAAAAAAACCGAAGTTGAGTAATGAATCAACCATGTTACAATAAAAACAAAGAGAAATGTGAGCTACATTAACAAGTAACCAGATTGTTACTTATATTTTTATGTGATGAAACCAAATTGCTTTGGCAGTGCTGGACGGATACTAACCAAACCAAAACTACATCCACAGTTTCAATAGTATTCATACCAATGCCATTGCATGTTTGATACCACGAGAATGGATACATTCATACACGGATTCATGAAATTTGTGTAGTAGGGATGATATTATTATACAAAGTACACAATCAAATAACGAATCTATTAACAACTACCCTACATGGTCAATAAAAGATCCCGACTTCAACAGTCTCTTAGCAGGAAATGAAGTATATTATCGTTGCTGTTGACTATCGAATGATCCATCGTGCAAACAATCACAATTGAAAAAAAAAAAAAAAAAGGATTGTCTGGTTTAGTAGAGATGCATTGCAGAAACAATAATGTACATCATCTTAACAGTTTGCTATAATACTATCCAACTTACAACATTCACAGCTTAAAGCATAAGTAGGTAGACACATGATTATGATTTGTTTGCAAATTAAGTACATGAATAGATAATGAACGATACATCTGCAGATTAGGTCGATTACCTAAATGATTCTTTAGCAGATAAATAATAGGTATCAAACGAATACTTACACTTATTTGAAATAATATATTTTCATAGAAGTAAATATAGAAGTAATAGTTGTTAGAGCTAGACTCTAACAAATGAAACAATTTTAAATCATGCAGTAAAAACTTATAATTTTGAAGATTATTCATGAATAATAAATTGTAAAACTCATTAAAATTGATGAATCTGGTACCTGAAAGATTTTATTGAGGCATGATTGAAGGTTCTCATTCCAATAATTTGTCTCTTGAGTGATTATGGACAGAAAACAATGCAAGAAAACTATGTGGCACATGAGCTGTGATGGATGGTTCACTAATGATGAATCACAGATTCTTAAATAAAGCTGGAACTCCACCCACATTGGTTTCTAAATATATTATTTCTAGATAGATCTTGATTCTGGAGGACTTTGTCATACTGTCCACCATTTATAGGATAGTTCCATGGCTATTAGTATGCCTAATCAGTATGTTTTAACTTCGAGCAAAAACGCATTAGTTGTGGAGAAAAAAACACAATCTTACATGGGTGTATGAAGCCCAAATTCCTCAAGAGCACCTATTGTGCATATCAATAAAGAAAGTTGTGCATTTAATTGTCCATACATTGCCCTAGAGTGGGGCAGATGGACCTACAAAAAGGTAAGCAGACTCAATCAACCATGGTCTTAAGGACTTGATGCAATAAATTGCTGACTTTTTGATTGATTTGAGGATATGTAAAGTCTAGAACAATGGTTGGCAAATGGACAACATACATCGAAATGTAAGTGAAATATCTTCTTTTTTTACAGAACAATAAACCTGAAGTGTGGATATATCTAGTTTTCAGCCTGATACTAATTATTGTTAAGGATGTTGGATCCCCTGCCATTTATTTTGACCATCATCAATGGTGGTGGGACTCACAAGTCTACTCTTCCCTACAGTGATCTTTCAGACTATTCAATACCTTTAATAGGATTCCAGGAAATATAAAAATGATCATAACCATCCAACAATTGTTGGAAGGAAACATTCATTGTTACATTATCTGGTGACAGTTTTTGAGAATTGTAGAAGAAAAATGACTGGGTAAAACAGTAAAATTTTCAACAAACCATTTCATATTTACAAACATGCAGCAATGAAGTTTTCAATTATATCAATTTGTTCCATTGTACTTGCTCTGTAACGTAAGTAAAGAGGGAGCTCCAGCTAAGGGCCAACATCAATTATTTATAGTATATGTTATTTTTTGTGAACTTGAATCGTTATTAAGCTAACTGACTACAAATAGTCTTTTGACTGGATCAAACAAGGAAACTTTACAACCACAATAAAATTTTGCTTCTTTGGAACTCCTACTCAATTCCTCACAACTTTTCGACGATGTCGTACTTTTTCCTGAAGTTGATGGAGCTATCTTTTTTAGGATCATACTTCTTCTTAGCTGCCAACTGAGCACGAAGTTCGGCTGCAGTCATTGGTAGTTTGAGACTGCCATTGTTGCTATTGGCATCCATCTTCTTGTCATTCAATGATGTGTCAGATAGTTTTTCTGTCTCGTTGGAAATTATTGACTGGTGGTTGGAATTCTGGGGACAAAAAATGTAAGTATTAAGATTCTGAGCAGTAGAAATACATGAAAAGTAGAATATGACTGATGACAAATGACTAAGTATAGTAAGAGTTGTAAGGGCTAGGAGACGCCGTGTAGACTGCAATCACACGTCCACTTTTATCCCCTAGGTTCAAAGTAATTAATATATGATGACATAGATCTTTTATGTAGAGGAAATTATGACCAATATACTAGTTGAAACGTCGCACGTAATTGTAACATAGCTTGAAAGGCCATGTGGCCAGTTGGACAAAAACGCTGAAAATTCTTTCACATGGGTAGGTTATTCTTCGGACCAGGCACATGGAGACTAATTTAAATCGATTCAGCATCCATAACCTCTTCCAATGGGCACCAATCGTTCCGGGGCCCGTCTAATTGGATTCAGCGTCCAACACTTAGTGGAAAATGATACCCCACACGCCTAGATTACCAAAAATCTTGAAAATTCATTTTTCGAAAAACACATATTGACCCCTCCTACTCCCAAATTTGCTCCGATTAGGCTAAAAAGTTGCCAGGACCAACTAGAACTGGAAACGGGTCCCTGACCCGAATTTCAGATTTTTAGAAAATGTTCTACTGCCCAAATCGGCGTGGACGACGGACGGCGGACATTTTGCTCACTTTGATCTAGACACCTTGAAACGTCCAGAAACAAATTTTGGGCCGAATCAGAGAGATTGCCTTTTTGCTATCCCAGATGTATAGTTGCGTTTCAGTACTGCTAATCCTTATCAACCCGCGCATTTTCTATTCCCATCTCACGTCTGAATACCAACACTTCCTTTTCAAAACAACTGTACGAAGAAGCGAATACTGTTCTTGAATTCAGAACCGCAATCTATGATTTGAAAGCGATTTCCTTGGACGTGCGGTCACCCGCACGGGGAGCCTCAGGTTGCTAATTCATACATACTAGACCTTACTCGCCTAGGTATGAAGGTGGAGGTCGCAATTTAAATTTAGGTAGGTAGCTACTACCGTAAAAACTGAGGAATCGGAAATGAAAACTGTTATCGTACATGAATAGATTTTTCGAGTTCACTGGATGATTGTAATTGAAGGGACATTCAGGCGGTAGACGGGTTCATATCTGGCTGTGCCCGATGTGAGATCAATGTGCAGGAGTTGGAGAGCTACTTGAAAAAATTGCTCGACTATCGGAGAATGAAATCAAATTGTTCTCCTGGAACGCAAGGACCAGATAACTCGACACAGCTCAACATTAGATTCTAGCGTAGTTTTTTCTCCAAACGGCAACCACCGGCTTATGAACGGATGAAATTTTGACTGGAAACCAAGATGATTCATGGAGCACAATTTGTTCATTAATTATGTTCAATTTCATCGAGAATTCGGTCAAAAAATTTTCAGCTCAAATACCCCAATAATAATAATAACGCTCAATCGTCGGTCTCACAGACATTCCAAATTAAAGTCTCTATGCTTCCTTCAATTACTTCAAAAATTCTATTTTGCAACGTTTCTGTCAAGGTTGAAAAGGGAGTGGTAAAATAAATCATCTACAAACGACGAGAATTAGAAAACAGTAACAAGTAATGCTGATGTAATTATTCTAACCAAGGACAAATGCGAAGGGGTATAACCATAATCACCGAAATCCATTGAAGTAGATCCTGCGTAAAAACCGCTGTTTATTAAAAAATTAAGTTTCAATTCTAAATGTATCAAGCCCAAGAACAACCGGTACGTACAATTCAATATGAACGCTGCAAATAATTCCCACAATGGTTTCTTATTCAAGATGGATCTCGCACGTGTGAGAAAGCGTATCCTGAAGGTTTCCAGGGATAGTACCTAATTGGAAAAAAGGGCAGACAATTCTACAAATAAACCGATTCAGCGTCCAAAATTTACTGGATGCAATATTTCAACCGCCTGACCTCCAAAGCGGGACATTAGGCGTGCCACGACCAACATGGGGGAAGTAGGCGTGTAGGATATCATTTTCATTTCGATTTCAATCATTTCAACTTTTGGACGCTGAATCGATTGGAATCAATCCTGGGCACTCACTGCTTTCCACATACTTTTGCTCCAAGGAATAGTAAACAATTGTGAAAGGATTTGCAGGTTTTTTTTTTTTTTTTTTTCATTTGGGAAACACGTTGCTGTAATCCTAGCTATTCAAAGTTATCGCTGTGGCTCGGAAAGAATTCGAGCTCTGGTGTCCTTGTCTAACTTAGTTCACCTGTCGTTTGTTATCAATTCTGGGTGTGGCTATTCGAATTCGATGCGAAACACGGACTGTATAGTCTAAAACTAAGTAGTAGGAAAACAAAATGAATTCTCGCAAGATACTCCCCACAAATCTATCAGAGCTGTTTTGCTCATGCGGGTAGAGCACAATATTGTATTCATTAAATCCGCTAGTTTCTCAAATTTTTGCTTCACATGGCCATCTATTATAGTCGAGTTTTGTATTTGTTCTGAACTCAATAAGATTGATGAGCGGGGTTACATCAATTTTTTTTTTCAATTGGAAACGTAAAAGAGCCAATTATTGTTTTGCCTTGAAATTGAAAATTCCTTTTATCAACTATTTTTATCCGTGACTGTACTTATATACAGCTATGCGGTATCTACCTACGTAAAACATCATCAGCCTTCGAATCGATAAAGAATTAGTGACGTAATCTTAAACGTTAATTATCCTTCATAATTAGATCATTAGGATTACAGTGAGTGAATAATTACGATTTGCAGTCACTTCGGTCTTTATCTTATCAGGAAAGTGGGTGAACTAGCTAAAAACCTTAATAATACAAATTCTTTACTCGATGTATTCAATTATACCGTACTAAGTTAATTCTACCTGGCTTGGAAAATTGAAGCTCATGGCTGAATCAAAAATATTCGGACAGATGTTATACAAATTATAGGTATTATACAAAAACCTAACCCAATTAGTTTAAAAGGTAACCGTAATTTTTTTTGGATTCCATACCTTTTTAAGGTCAGACCTTAAAATAAAGAATTAGTCAAGGGTGATGTAAACAACTAAAGGGGGAGGGAGTTTTCATAGGGCCAGTGAAAAAATAAAAATAAATAAGCCACTACAATTTTTATTTGTTTCAGTCTTTTGTGGACCCAAGGACAGGGGGTGTGCCAGAGAGTACGTATCAACCAGGTAAACAATAGTCAGTGAGGACACCTATGAATTGCAAATAATCTCATAAGAACAGACATTCTCACGTGGTGCCCATAATTAGACTCAAGTAAATCCTCCACGATAAAGGTTCCCATAAAAAAATAATACTTGAGTAATGTAGGATGAGCAAAGATGAGCTAAGACCACGCCCTTGTTGGACAACTTTCAAGGGTACTTACTTCGTAATCGGCTGAGCTCAAGCTTTTGATGGATTTCTGGGAAACATTATCATCCGAGTGAGTTTCCGGTGCATCATTTGTAGATTTGGGTGACTCTGGAGGAGTTTTCATCGTCTTGACGCAAGGAAGGGTTCCTTTTATGACGATATTTTGGGACTTGAAATAAGTTTCACCTTCAGGATCAACAACGAGGAGCCTTGTCTCGTTCTGAAGGGTTTTGATCCTTTGGACGACCTGTTTATGATTTTCGTTGGCAATATTGACATCGTTCACTTCAATTATGCGATCCCCCTCGCGGAGACCAGCAGCTTCAGCCGGGGATCCTTCGTCAACTTTTCCAATAAACTGTCCGGGTTTACCCTTCTCGGCCCGTAGATTGAAACCGTACCCGTCAAAACTCTCCCATTTCAAGATGTGACATAGTCGAAGTGAATCGGGATTCAAGGTATCTGTCGATGGCGCCGTCATGTTACCGTATTTCTTCCGCAGAAAATACCACTTCGCGAGATATCTCGATAACTTACACAACGAACGTTCCGTCGATACGAAAGGGAACTTCCGCGAATCAACAGTGCGATTGAACTGTGCACAGGCACCTGTTGCGTCGCGATGTCAGTGTTGCCACATCAGAGGTCATGCGCTCAGGTATGTTGCGGTTGCAAGTTGCACTACAGAACCATCGCAGGGAACGACTTCTGGCGGTTGTCCTTCTAATGTAAAACTGGTCCTCAGGAATCCAAAGAAAGTTTTGGAATTAAATTACGGATGAACTAATGCCAACAGACAGCGGAGTATTTTAACTTTACCCAAGAGAATAGGAACGCATTCATGGCACGTCGCGAGACAGGTTCACTGCAGCAGTGGCATCAGCATGAGTGTTGATAAGAGATATCACTTCGGTTATGTGCTAGTGCTTGTTGTATACTTTGTTTATTATTATTATTATTTATAAAAGTTGATAGATAGCCAATGTGAAATTTTTAATTCAGGCTCAATTCATTCGATTTACTATCTTAGAACAAATTTAGGTTTGTTTTTGATCTAGTTCAGTTACTTTGTTTGTGGTTGGTTCATTTGTTGCAGCGTTTTTGTTTTTTACGAGACAACTGTGATCACGCTTGGGCCTTACTAACCCTAACTAACTCATGTTCCACAAAGACAGCCCGAAATGCTTCAAAAAGAGCCGTAAAACGGACGAAAAAGTCAACCCTGTTTCCGACAAAGAATCAGTGCATGAAAAAAATTTACATCTCGCCTCCGCGCCGCTTGTTTTTGTTTTCAACATCTTACGATCAATAATATACTTGATTTTCGTTATAGTAAGATATTTATGGAAGTCCAGTTCGAAAGTTTTGGTGCTCAAGCCTTCGCTTGAAAAGCCTACGGTTATTGAAGAGCTCAACCGTAGCGAGCTCTTGTACCAAGAACTCGTATGCAGGATGTCGACTCACAAATCTAAAGAAAGTCAATCTGGAGATCCTCTTTTGGCTAAACAAAAAGAACATCATCGAAGAGCCTTTGAATTTATATCCAAAGCTCTTAAAATTGATGAGGAAAATGAAGGTATGTACATATATTTCTTCTGTAGAAAAGAAACGGAAACCTGTATCGTAAAAGTAACGGAATCGTGTATTGAGGAGTATAAAATTAAATAAATACAAATAAATATTAAAAAATAATTCCTGTTGAGGAAAATAATTGAATGCGCAAGTTATCCGGCATTCCTTCTCGCACCCGAGTCCGTAGATGAGTTAACTTGACCAGTAGTGCCAGAGAGGGATGAATGCGGAAGGGAAAACATCTATTGTTAGGTTGATGGCTAGTTTCCCTTGAGAATACTCATGATCAAAGACTCACATCATTCACGACCTCATCCTCAGGTTCTTACTAGATTTATGACCATGATATCTTATTTGCATTCAGGGCACAAAGAAATCGCCATCAAACTGTACAAAAAAGGGATAGAAGAACTTGAAAAAGGCATTGCTATAGACTGCAGCCATGGAAAAGGCGATGTTTGGGATCGTGCCCAAAGGCTCCAAGAAAAAATGAAGACTAACCTCATAATGGCAAATGATCGTCTTCATTTACTGAGTAAGTATGTTTTGCTGTTGATATATGTATTATTGAAAATTCATTAAATACCTGCAATGTAAACAGGAGGACGCAGGCACTCACTTCATGTATCACTCGGCTAGTTTCTGAATCAGCCAGCAAGTCAATATTTTGTACGCCAAACAGCAGTAGTATACCTCTATAATTTTCGCATTCAAATTTATTGCCTTTTTGTGGATTGGTTAGTTTCCTGTCCCCCTCCACTCATCAAAATTTCTCTGGTACACCATATATTCAGGATTAGATCAAGAAGTTCTCTACCTACTTCTTCCCTACTATTTGATGAGCTCTGGCTATATTTCATCAACTCTTGGGGGTTTGTTGTTCTTCTGGTTTTTGATGATGGCATCAATTTTCTTGTGCGTCGGTGGGTCCACAATGAAATCCTGGGTTGACCATCAAGTCTACCAATGCCCCCGGTAAATCAGTAATATCGTGGTTCAGTAGATTATGGAAATAGCTCGTCCATCTTTCCGCGATTTTCAGGGGATCGCTAATAAGGTTTCCTTCAGCATCCTTTCAAAAAGTCACCTGAAGGTTGTATCCCAATAATTTCATCCGCCTCAGCTCTCCAAAGAACTTTTGTGACTTACCTCAGTCGAAGGGCTCTTGCTTCAACCAAGAAAAGAAGATTTGGATTTCAAGCTCTTATTCGCTCATCTCTATAAGCTTGCGCTGCGCTCGTAGTTAACCTTATTATGTTCATAAATCTTGCTTCATTCCTTTCTAGGAGAGCTGACTCTTACTCAGCGTCAAACCATTCTTCGTTTGGTTCCACCTCCTAAACCTACCTGCAGTGATCTTTTAACTAGTCATAAACCCTAATTTCACAAGCATTCAATTGATTGATTGAATAGAAGTAGTCAATGTTTTCAGAAGAAATTCACCACATTGTTACCATCAAGCTACATAATTTAATACACGAGTAATATTTTACTAGACATTTTGCCCTGGATGGTATGAGGAATTGATAATGATGCTGAGGCAACATAACCAAGCCGAAAATTTACTTTTGTGCAAGGGACTGCACACGTTTCTTTTACTTAATTCCGATTCATCGTTATTTAATTTTTTCAGCGTCTGAAAAGAAAATGCTGATTGGCAGTGTGTGTCGTGGGAATGTGTTGGTCAAGAGCAAAACACTACCCCGGTCGATGGGAGGCTCCAAGTCTCACAATTTGAACCAAGTACCAGCTAAAGTCACTCATACTCCTCCAGCAATGAAAAGACAGTTTTCAGTGAGTGAGCGTCCTAATATTACTGAATAATTGAATTACTGAATTTTATTACTGAATAATTTCGCTATTTAACCTTTTGCCTTTGTTTGACAAAAATGAAAGATTTCGTACTTCTGTGTAAAAGGGACCTTGTACGTCACCTGTCCACAAACCTGCTACTAAGCTAAAAGTATCCGCGGTAAAAGCTGGTTATCTCAAAGGTGTAGACCCCAAGCTGGCACAGATAGTCATGGATGAAATCCTGGAGGGAGGCACTCCTGTTCATTGGGACGACGTCGCAGGACAAGATGTGAGTCTTTTAAGCGAGTTCCCCTCGCTCCACATCCTACTCAACCCTCCATGCCTGGTGAAACTCATTGCCTTATGCATATTGTCACCAGTATCTGTTTTTAGCTAGGAAAACAACCAAATGTATTCTCTTTTATTCCTACTATTTCTCGCTTTATCACAAGAACATAAACCATTTTTCCAGATTGCCAAACAAGCTCTGAACGAAATGGTCATCCTGCCGTCACTTCGTCCTGAACTCTTTACTGGGCTGAGAACCCCTGCGAGAGGCTTGCTGCTTTTTGGACCCCCTGGAAACGGGAAAACCTTACTAGCCCGTGCTGTTGCCACTGCATCAAACTCTACATTCTTCAGTATAAGTGCGGCGAGCCTTACATCAAAATATGTTGGAGAGGGAGAAAAACTAGTGCGAGCTTTATTTTCTGTTGCTCGCCAGTTAGAGGTAGTTGATGAAATTTCATTGTTTGGGAGTATCAGGCCATAAGCTGGCTCTATTCTTTGCTGACCATGCCACTGAAATTGCTTTATTATCTTCAGCCCTCAATAATATTCGTTGATGAAGTCGATTCAGTTTTAAGTGAGAGGAAAGAAGGCGAACACGAAGCAAGTCGAAGATTGAAAACTGAATTTCTTGTCGAGTTGGATGGCCTCCCTGCTAGCAATGACAACCGAGTATTAGTAATGGCAGCCACCAACCGTCCTCAAGAACTGGATGAAGCTCTGCTGAGGTAGGTTAATCTTCAATGGACCTTAATTAGAGAACTATCATTTTTTGTCTGAGAATTTGCAATTGGCTGGCCCGTAAAACCTCTTTCCTGCCAACTTATTTTTGTGCACAATTAGCAGGCTGTAGTTCAAAGGAACTGTGGAAAAACTGAGAAAGGTGGTAGGTGTTAGTTTGATGCTGACCAGCCCCACAAGTATTCGTTGAAAAGAGCCCCCTACGTGGCCAGTGCTTTCAACCTGTCGAGGGTTGTTGAAGTGACAAGTTGCTAAGTGTTGTAGGAGTACAGCAAACAAATATACTCTTGGGATGTCTCAGACATTCCTGTACCTCATCCTCTAAATTATGTAATTTGAATATTTGTCTGTTGTCTAGTTAATTTGTCTACCCTACTCGCATCCCCCATCCATCCATTGAAAATAGAAACATTAAGAAATGTTTGAAAACGAATGAGTGCTATGGGGTGCCGCAAGCATCAGCTAATATAGCAATAGTCATGGTGTACAGTTCTAGGTTGAATGCCAACACTCAATGAAATTAAATGCTTGTTCATTAAGATTATCAATAGTGGAATCATTCCTGAACTAGTACATTCTACTCAATTCTAGGAGATTTCCCAAGCGGGTGTATGTATGTCTCCCAGACGTCAGAACTAGAGCAGTTTTGCTCCAACGGCTACTGTCTCGACAGAATAATCCGCTCACCTCACAAGAAATTGACACTGTGGCTCATCTCACTGAAGGATATTCTGGTAGTGACATCACTGCTTTGGCTAAGGATGCTGCTCTTGCTCCGATTCGTGGTAATTGCTACAATCAAGTTTTTCAAACATTTGGTCATCTCAGTAGTGAAGCTGCGCTGCATAATGGTGTCACGTTTTCAGAGCTGAACACTGATCAAGTGAGGAATCTTGACCCAAGCAGAGTTCGCCAAATCACGTTTCAGGATTTCATCCAGTCTTTAAACAGAATCAGAAGAAGTGTGTCGCCCCAGAATCTGGCTCTCTATGAAAAGTGGAATCAACAGTATGGGGACGTTAGCATGTAGCAGTTTCTTGGTGGAAGGATCATCCTTTTCAACAAGAAATACCTCAAGTCTTAAGAAGACATCCATTGAGTGAACCACTGGGTATATTCAGTTTATTGATTTCCTTAGCATAATGTGGTCAGAGCTGGGGAAACAACAATTTATCTTTTTCAAATCACTGTTGTGCATGTATAATGTTCTCCTGGGTGTGTAGATTCCTTTGAGGAATCGACCAAGCACATCATCTAGCCCAGAAGACAATGAGTAAGAGGCACATTTCTTATTTCCTCAGTTAATCAAGTTCTTTAATTTCCCTTCCCGATGCTCACAGGAGATCCTGATAGCTCAAATGAAGTATTTGTGTTTCCCAATCTATGTTGTGATATGTGATACTCCTAACGTGCAATCTGATATGAAAATCACTCCTTGAATGAACTATTTGTCACTGCTATGTATGTGTTGATGCTTGACCGCAATTATAGTTATTTCTGTTTCTTTCGTTATTATGGTTGTCGTTAACCTATGAGCGCCAATGATATTAAACTATTCTTGCACATAAAACCAATTGTAATCCCAGATAGTGGCAATTTTTATTTGGATTTGATCTGCATCTGCATATCACGCGCAACTGTTTCATGACAATATCAATCTTATTGGTTCCTATTTTTGTTTTATGTTATTCGAGATACGTTGTTTATGTTCTTTAGTGGTGAATAGGTGCCCAGTATTTTTACTTCCAAATGTGTCACAAATCATACCACCTGTCTTCTTCATTATTCCTGAATACCCAACAATGGGATCCCTATAAGTGTATTGACGTTGTATTAAATATGTACACAGACGTGTATCATGTTCATAAATCTGAACAATTTACATCATCATATAGTTTTCTTTTTTTTTTTTTTTTTTTTTTTTTTTAAGATCAAGAATACTTTGGACTACATAGTGTACATGGCTTCATTGCGTAAAACTGGCTACACTCCCCAAAATGTATAATTGTCTGAAAGAAATAGTTTTTTTTTTTTTTTTTTTTCATTAAATCATGGCTTAGTTTTTTATTTAATTTGTTGCGAGGCAAAGTTGCTGCAAATGCTCATTGGTTTGCACAGACTATAAATTGAGGTGCTTGTGTTGTATGAAACTCTGGATACTTCAAAACTAACTCCCTGGTTGACAGATGAATCCTCCCATGGAGGACTTTCTTTCCCTATGTTCCTTTACTGAGAACATTCAACTTTTTCTTACTTATTTCAATTTTCGCAATTGAGAATAATGTCAAGTGAGGACTCATCAGTTATTTCTCAGCACGAATGAGAATGTGTTATGTACATCACCATGAAAAACGTATTATATTTACCATAAAGCTCAATTTTTATAATGATACGATATTTTGCTATTTCACGTCATCATAATACGTTTTTGGTTCACGGATTGACTGTTTTTATGGAAATGATGCAATCTAGTCATTTATTTTTTAGCTTACATTTATTATATTCTATAAGCCGTAGTATGTGTCCAGGAACCTTCCTCTCTGATGAATATTTAGGTGTAGCGTCCGTCCAATGGTTTTGTGACCCGCCATATTTCTAGCAACCATCTATTACTATTCTAGTCCAATCTGATTTCCAAATAACTCCTTAAATATTGTGTAGTTTACAATTTAATCGAATACTCCAATTAACTTCATTGTCACAACATATTGCATGCTGATGGTTTTAACTCCTATAAAAAAGAAAATGCTGCGTTTTGACCTCGGATATTATACCTTGGGTAAGAGCCATATCTACGGTAACAACGATAATAACGGACCTTTCAACCGCAGTAAAATGCTCCTCATTGGCTGCAATGCATAATGGATGGTGTAAAATGGATTTTGCATTAGGTTTGTTTTTAAACGCCACTTTGGTTTTTGTTCAATGCATACCAAAATTGTAATAAAACGCTTTTCAACTAATCGAAACTGACTGACATCTTATTCATCCCAGGTGAAGACTACATATGGCACAATCCCAAAGAACTAAAGAAGGTTGGACCATTAGTATATATTAGGGTGAAGAATAACGACAAATTCATTTACAATCATTTTTATTATCAACAGATCTGGAATTTACTCTTCAAACACAAATGTACTCTTATACAAAACTGCTCAACTTCTTCACCTCTCGGCCAATGTTCACCTATCAATGTTCAAACAAAGCAATAAACTAGGCAACTCGAATTAAACACTATTGCATTTAGTGTGGTCATCAAAGAAATAAAACTGGGAATGTTTTGAACCGTTATGTACATATCACAAAATGCTCGTATTTTGCAAGCAGTTTTATTTCCCTACGTAATTCATTTCAATACCTAGGTATTGAGTTGTGCAATGTACATAATTTTCGAGTGAAAAAATAGTGAAACAATGGCTATACATAGAAGACAGAGTTAACGATCTCTAGTCAGAGTCAACGATAACAATGATTATCTTACATGGATCTACTATATAAAATACAATCTTCTGGCTAGTATAAATTCAAGAATGTACAGCTATTATATACACAGGAGTTTACCCCAACAAACGCTGCTCCAATTTGAATCAAACACCAACTTGTACGAAAATAGGATCGTTAAAATGATGTCTGATGAATGGCAGCGGGCTCCCCTATGAGAGAGAGGATACCTCACAGAGCCAGCTAATGAACGGCATAAATTATATTGATTCGGTATCTATACAGACACAACCAAAAACATTACAAACTATCATGAAACGGTGTTTTTACTTGTCTATCAAACAATATAAATTAACATAACTTATAAATAAGTAAGCTGAAACCCAAATCAAATGTTAGTTTCCCTCTTTTTTCAAGTGGGTTAAAATGTCACTATCACATTCCTTGGTAGATAAATTTAGTTTGAATGATACAATGATTAAACCGGGTCACCTCCCTTTGATTTCGATCCTTATGAAGGATATAATCACAGCAAGTGATTACTGAACTGAGTTGATATTCAATATTATGGCAATAGTTATACATTATGTTAAAGTCTAACTTGGAACCACAAAACACATCTATCAAATTACAATATATTCACGTAGGTAGGTACAGAGAGGACCTTAAGTTACAATCAAACTACCCACGTCAATCTTAAGAATTATTCTATGTACAACGTGATTTTTTCTCTCTTTTCCATTGAATTGTATTTTCATTGGTAGAATTGCCGTACTACCAAAATTATAATAAGGTAATACCAGAGTTGATTAAAAAATAAATAAATAAATAAAAATACATAGCTCGCCAACCTTATGGTTTTTTTTTTTTTTTTTTTTTTGCAAGACTACCATTGCTAAATGCAGAAATTTATACACAAATTCAATGAATGAATCCATCGAAACCTAAGATTAAATAATCATACACGACACTTGCGGGACTTTGAAAAACGTGTTGGCAACCAGCAGGTACCTTACTTAAGGTAGGGCAAAGCTCAGTGGATGATCAGAGGTAGGTCAATGGGATTCAATTGGTCCAGCCCAACTATCAAAATGAAATGAGCCATGACTGTTTTCTCATCTCTCAGGATACAAATGACAATACCGTGCGGGTTACTACGTACGTGCGTGTACATACATTTTAAGTGATTCAACTTTTACTCATTTGGAGCGCCAGGAACCATCGGAGCAGAGCAAATGCAGCGAATAAGTATGATATGTATATCGCCACACGGAATTGAAGAGGAGCAGGAAATAAGGTCCCAATTTTGCAAGTTTCACGATAGCATAGATCTGTTATTGATTTTCTGTAATTACATTTGACGTAACATACCCAAATGTGTAATAGGAATGAAGGGACCGAATAGTTGATCGAATTTCTGAGCTGGGCTAGAAAACCCAAACATTGCGTGGATATTGCTGGTTTGCAAGAGCTTCAACACAGAACCACAATGACGCGACCACTTTACAACAACTGTGAGACTGCTAGATCACAATTGAGATTAAACTGAGAAGAAAGTAAAAGAAAAAAAATATTAGTCACATCAGTTATACTGCCCCGATGGGGCCCAGGCAAAACTGGTTTAGGAACAACAAAGCCCATACTAAAATCTGGAAAACAGCACAATTTTTTTTATATTTTTTTAGGGAACTTTGCTAAAAATTATACAAGAAAGCACATTGAAAATTGAATGGCGTTAAAGAAACTATCGGAAGACAATGATAAGTCCACCAACGAGGAGTCTGTCAAACTATGACTATGGGGTTTTACCAATTTGCCAAGAGAGGTTCAACATGAGAAAATGCCCTCGCCAATTGAGAAAATTTAAACAATTGGGATCGTCACGGTATCGCCCCACTCGGCACCAGATGAGCTAATTTCTCATGGTGATAATTCTTGGGAGAAAGGAAGACGAGTTCACTTATGTTAGTTAACTAACTAGATCATACAATGATCTCGCTAAGGATTAGAGAGCAGTTTGAAGGAGAACGAAAACATTTGGCAAGGATTCAAAGGGTACATTCATTCTAGGCCATTATGGTACCTACATTGTAACAAAGCAACGGTTCCTGCAATGTCGAGTACAGTAATATTCAGACACTCGCATTTTCGCAGACGCCCTGTACGTATGTCGTTCGTACAGAGCGTGAGAAAAATATGAAATAGAAAATCCAAAATTCTTCAGTCACCATTTTTTTTTCTTTTTTCTTTTTTTTTTTTTTTTTTTTTTTTTTTTTAGATTAAAACGAGTTACTTGACGAGTTATTGCCAAGTCATCGGGATTTGGCGGAGGCTTTCAAGCACGATGGATTCTGCGCCTTCAGCACAATATTAAATCTAAAAAACTAGAAAACAACGCAATCGAAACACAATAACCGCACGAGAAAAAGAAGAAAATCAATCATTTTTCTCTTCTCTGGGTCGTACTAATAAGTAGCACATTGTAATTACACCGTCGTCCATGCAAAAATTGACTCAATTTCGACAGGATAGGGAAGAAAAAATAATGGCGACAAACCACAAATGCTCGTGAATGGGGAACTTACCATTACTTTTCTTCAAAGTACGAGGTCTGCCGAGAAAACAGGTATAAAACCAACAGTAGAACTGTCAGACTGCTGGGAATCCAAAATCATTATCTTGAAACTTAATAGGATGCAGTATTGCTTTACCTGAAACAGAACAAGTTCATTAGATATTTACATCATTAGAATATTATAAACAACAGAAGGTAGAAGTTTCCAGGCCATGCAATTCCCGAAAATTACCAATTAGAATGATTCACTGAGAGCACAAAAAAAAATAATAAAAAAATAAAAAAAATTAAGACGACTTGGTACCAAAGATTTAGAACAAGGGCAGTTTTATTTACCAGTCAAATTTAGTTGGCGAGAATATGTCACTGTGTTTGAAATTGTCCCATGGCGTATGACATCATGTTGTTCGTAGAGGCCATTCCACCAGCCTGGGGAGTCATGGGCTGACCAGAGGCTGGAGATGCGTTCGGAGCAGCCTGAGACCCCATTCCAGGCCAAGATCCAGCGGGGACGCCGACTCGTCCCATATAATTTTGCTGGTATCCAAACTGGCCGTACGGGTAACCAGCTTGCATCCCTTGTAGATAAGCACCTTGCTGCATGGGGTTCGGCGCCGCCGATCCTGGGTATCCCGAGTACCAGTAGCCCATGTTTCCGTAATTGACGTACGGCCAGGTGGATGTTGGCTGGCCAGAGTTGGCGTTGTTCATGTTGTTTCCCGTGTCTACGTTTTCTTTTCCCCAGAAGCATTTGACAATTTGGCCATTGATTTCAGTATTGTGGACAGACTCAATGGCGTGAGTCGCCGCTTCTTTGGTCGTGAACTTGATAAAGGCATAACCTTTATCTTTGAAACATCTTATGTCTTGAATCGTACCAAACGGAGAGAAAACCTTAGTCATCAGCTCGTCTGAAATGCCGTTGGTGAAACCACCGCAATAAACCGTGCAGTTGGTCGGACTAGATTGGTTGTACACTTCGTCAAATGTCGGCTGCTTGGTGTTGCTCTGCCGGCTCCTACTGTCCCTGGGAGGAGGGGGTTTCCTCGTTGACCAATTTGTCCTGATGCTACGGCTTCCCAACCATTGGCCGTTCATCGCCAATATTGCCGTCTCAGCCTCAGCTTTCTTCACGAACGACACGAAAGCGTACCCCTTGCTCTTCAGAGTTTGCGGATCTCGAACAATCCTACAATTGGATATCTCGCCGAATGGAGCAAAAGCGTCACGAAGTGTTTGAGTCTCGATTTCAGGGCTCAAATCTCCGACAAAGATATGATGGTGGTTACTCGTGTCTAGTTTAGGCTGATTACCTGGAGAGGTGGCCCAGTTCACCTTCATCTCTTTCTCGAGGAACAATCGCTTGTTCATCGCCGCCAGGGCCGTGGCAGCTCCTTGGTGGTTCATGAAGTCGACAAACGCGTAGGGATCGTTGCCCGGCTCCCGAATAACCTTACACCCCTTTACTTGACCGATCTGGGAAAATAAAGCACATAGCAACTCCTCGGATACCGAGCGGTCGAGGTTCCCGACGTACAAGGTGGTCGGGCTACTTTCGTCACTCATGATGTTCGTTCCCAACGATACTGTCTCTTGTTTCGGATCCTCAAAAACACTTCGTAGATTCAATGAATGGAATAGTTATCAAGTTACTCAATACGCAACAAACACCGATAGTTGTAGATGTAAACTAAACTACGCTTAAGGGTTCGAGTATGGCATCCAAACCACCGCTTATGTTATTAGGTGTGCACCATGAGAAACACATGCACTTCTTTTTCACAACTTCTCCATTAGTATTTGTTCCACTCTACAATGCACTAATAAAATCTTAAAATAGATTTTTTGGTATGAAAATTTTCAAAATTATATACAATAGCTATAATTGTGATATGAGCAAGAGTCCTTTTCCCCGTAAAATCAATGCTCCACTTTACGTTCCACAGTTTACTTATATCCTTAATTTTTGAAATCAAGACATCCCTCAGACCTTATGCTGAAATCTACAACTACCAATTTAAATTTCCTTGAAATTAGGTATATATAAATATATAAATCACGTTTTAGATTTTTAACAGTGACAGCGGCATCAACATCAGTATCAGACTTTCAAGTACGTGGGGAATAATCGATTCATGCTCCAGGTATCGAATCGAACATTGGCAGTTAATGAGCCCGGATGGGCTTTATTATTCCTTGAATAATCACTCTATGTTTTTATACCAGAGGTATAAATCTCACTGATTTACGTTTGCGATTGACAGTCAGTGTTTCAATATATCTATGTACAAACGCAGCAATTTTCCCCACAATGATCTCAGAATGTGTAGAAAACCGTGAATGTCTTGGACTCATTACAATCGATTGGGCGGCAAAATATACCTACCTAGTGGGAATATAATATATACAGATTCCCCACATGCTGAATTCCCAAATCTCGTAATCGAGTTTCAAGAAGCACTTTTTTATCCAAACCCTCCCCATATTTGGGCCGATTGAACTGAAAAGTTTGGAAGACCAACTAAAGCCAGAAGAAGGTCCTGACCAAAATTTAAATTTTTTACTAAATCGTATGCTACAAAAAACGGCGTAAGGAGGACGGACATTTCGGTTTTGGTTGGTTATTCCGTGTAATAAATGTAAATAAACACATTTTGACCCCTCTCTCCCCGCAATGTTTGGTCCGATCGATCTGAAAAGTTTAGGGGACTAACTAGAGCAGTAAACGGGTCCCTAAATAATATTAAATAACATTAAAATAATAATATTTCTTAAAATACTCAAGTTGTGAGATGTAATTATTATTATTTTTTCTTCTCTCTTTTCTTTCTCTCTCTCTCTCCCTTACCTAAATTTCAGATTTAATAAAAATGTCCGCTACCAAAATCGGCATGGACGGCGGACGGTGTACGGATTTTGGTCTAGTTACATTGAAACGCTCAGAAAACATTTTTGGGCCGAATCGGATAGATTAACTTTTTGCATGAAAACATGTTTATTATTCAAGAAACAACCAACTAAAAAAAAAAAAAGCTGCAAATTCTTTTACAGTTTGGTTACAGGAGTTGGTTATTCCTCGGACTCAATGGAGACTCATTCCAATCGGTTCAGCATCCAAAATTTAGTGGAAAATGACACCCCACACGCCTAGATACCAGAAATCTCGAAACCCCACTTTGAAATAGGTGAGTAGGTACCCATTTTGATCCACAACCTCTCCCGGTGGGCGCCAATCATTCCAAGACCCATCTCATTGGATTCAGCGTCCAAAATTTGTTCTAATATGATAACCCACATGCCTAGATTGCTGAAAATCCATTATTCGAAAAACACATTTTGACCCCTACTAGTTTAATGTTATTAGTGCTCTTATTTATTGTTCTACAAGGTCCATACAAAAATCTTATGTGAGGAATGGGTGCTCAACCATAGTTGATATGGGAGGAATGAGTTAGAGGAATGACAACATGTATGACATTTTGGACTAAACAGGTGCTGAAAGATGAAGTTTTTCGGACTATATTATGAACAAAATTTAAGTAGTGTACTATACAGGGTAGAACAGATAACCTGGAGTTCCACAAAGGGCGTAACGCCGAACCTACGTATGTTGGAGTGTAACAGTATTTTAGCGTAAAAAATTCATTTGGCAAAAAAAACCTGCGATTTCGGTATATCGCACCGACTACGTTGTACGTGGTACCTAGCATTACCTGTTATTGGTAGGATACTCCAGGTAGGTATGAGATTACGGTCATATATATCCCACTAGACCCTTCAAAGGTCAGGTTCAGGTTTGATTAGCTTCCTGTCGATGGCTTTCACCTTGCTAGCTTTCGATGAGCGTCTCCATCTCTAATGATCCGGAAAGTCATAAGATACAAATATTACGATGGTATTTGATAATATTTTCCTCATTCCCTTTTCGGTTTCATTATGATCTTTCTCGCAAGGGAGTCCCGCTTAAAGAACGATTCTTTTTTGAGGAGAGACCAGTTTGCTCAAACGCGGGCAAACCTGAGTTACCCTCATGGGTCTATGGCGGAAGGGATGACTTTGGCGAATCGTCAAATCCCGCTATGGCATCAAGATGAATGGAGCAGGCCCACTGTTGGAGCGGAAATTGATCGAGGAATGGTGGCGGTCCATGCATCCTGAAGATCCATTCAATTCCTTCTTCGAGGACATGAAGGAAACCTCCCTGACTCAATGAGAAGACCCTACCCACGACGACGACAAAATTGTGTTGAGGTAATCTATTTCAAGCTTTTTTCTAAAACGTAGATATGGAATTTGACGTAGATAGCATACCGAAACAGCGGCAGGTACGTAGATAGCGTACCGAAACAGTGGAAGGCTTGAGGATGGCATACGGGACCGGTACCAATAATAATTACGCGACCATAATTACTGTGCATAATTTGCTATCTTATCGCTTTGGGGAACCACGTGAACGGTAGGTCACTGTCCTAGTTGATCCTCCTGGTTTTGTAATCAGGATAATCTCGTTCGTAGCCAGTGGCGCCGAAATCGTAACCCGGTCCAGCGCATAATAAAATTCAAGGCGAGTTTGCTTTCTACCGGCCCGTACAACTTTCGTGAAACATGCGTCGTTTTCACTTTGAAGGGGCCTTGAACCGCCGCCGCCACGCTCCGCCTGACTATGACCGCCGCCACTTGTACCTGCCGCGCTGCTTCCGACTAGCGACATTCCTTTCGTTCCTGGATCTTCCTAATGAGCTCGAGATCCTCTCGAAGAACCCTTCGCCATTCGAACCCCTCGTCCGATAGCTATATCCGCGCCATCCGTTGCACTTAGGTGACAGGAAAAGAAGAAGGAAAACGAACGATTGTATTCTGATGATTGTAGCAGCCACGACCGAAATGCGTCGGATTCCTGATTTTTAGGAGCAATTATGAGATGAATCAGACCATGCTACGTTTTTCCTTCCGATTCGACGATATTACGTGGTGGAGACTATTATAAGGTACGCTACCCGCCCACTGTTTTCTCGCTATAGTCCTCTCATTCTGCCTGGGTGCGGCGCGTGGTAGTTGAAAAACAAACGAGCTATATCAGTAGATAGATAAATAGAAAATATGTTTATTAAAGCACAGCCAACATTCTATCTTAGACATTTTTTGCAGAAAACATTTTTAGGGCACAGACCACTGGTCATCTGCCCGGGAGTTCATTTCAAAAAACACAACAATATTTTTTGCTCTTAGCACGATTATCTCGATAATTCCTAATTCAGAAATCGATATTCCACTATACATTGTTTCTCACAAATTTGTGGATACTACACTAAATTATTGGACATCACAATAATCACTACATAAACTTTGGTGATCATTGCGACAATAAATAAATCAGGTACACAAAGCAATTAGCAATCTCAACCAACGTAATTGAAATGCTGCACCAAGAAAGCACGAAATCTTAAGGCCTCCCTGATAAACCCGTACAACTTGAACCAATCGACCCCGTTCAGGCTCGCTATAACCTCCCACGACTCAAAGAAAGGCCTTCCGAAATGCCGAAGCCTGAACTCAGCCATAATGGGGCAGCCACAAAGTAAGTGATGGCTTGTTTCCTCCTCAGCCTGGGTACACATAGCACCCCGTGTGTGCAGCGTGCCCCTCCGTCCCCTGTTTCCACGGCTTCACGTTGAGTCCGAGCTGGCCGCAGCGTGCTCTCGCTATCAACCTCACAACCTGCAAGGGCTGCCTACAAAGGGAAAAGACCGGAATCGAGCTCCTTTCTCTTGAAAAAATCTTTTTGCCGGGCTTCCATTCTAGGTATGATTGAGGCAACGAATTGCTCAAATTGGGTTACTTCGGCTCCTGAAAGCTCAGCCCCTACTGCGTACTTTTCGTTGAGCAACTCCCACTTCCTGAACCAGTCCACCTGGACCGTATGGCCTCCTCCGCTACCTGACGCTGACGCAGATACTTAGATCGCGACATCTTCAAAACCCGGACAATATACCTTCCGTGAGTCGCAAAGTTGCTGACGTACATCGAGCGCAAACGTGATGCCCTTTGAGAGCAGATTATGTAAGGTGCTGTTCAGGCCGAATTGAGCTGTTCTCCTCTTTTCTGTCAGGTGTGCTATATCAGTAGTATAATGTATTTTTATTTACTTTCGCCCAATATCATGGGGACCATTCTTCCCCTCGGTTCAAATTCTCCAGAGGCGAGCAGGTGATCCGGCAGATGTTGGCATGCCGTTAGGTCAGATCGCGTGGAGCGAAAATTCTGGACATTGCCCCAAAAATGGGAATCTATCGAATCAAAAGAGCAGGGGGTTCTGAAAATCGTGAAATCGTTTACGATTGATACACACTGGACGAGGCCTTGTGTAAAAGTACCTAGTATTTTTTTCGAGAAAAGAATTGTGTTGGTCCGACTTCATTATTCTCTCTATTTCTAATGACCTCTGTGGAATATCTCTTGAATGCGCTTTCCCACAAGAGCAAAATCATGGCCATTTTGGAATAATTTGCAGTGTTTCTCAATAATAGGTATTGTACTTATGGGGTTGGTTGCGTTAGGCCATGAAACCGAGTACCATTTATGGGAGCGTCCTTATCTTAAATGAGTTCGGTAAGACGTATGTTCTCACTAATGTAGTTTGTCATTGTAGAGGTTTGTCAATGTAGAGGATGAGGCTTCAGGAGCTGGATGAATGGAGGGAATCAAATATGGTTACTATATTTCAAACATTTACCTTGTTTTCAAATAGGGATGAGACATGGCATGAAAATTAGTAGGCGTCGAGGGAACCACTAATAATTATGAGGCGCCGATGAAGAAAGAAGAATGATGCCCGCTTGATCATAAGAAAATATTGATGAGTTTTGATTAGGAGGGAAGGATGCAACATTAATATTGTTTGATGCCCTTTTCCCCGGTTGGTTCATCCTCAAGAGCCGGCGATGTACAAATTTAACATTTAAAAAAGTAGGGCAATCGGGACTCATTTGCAATGCAAGTTATTCCAGTTCGATAAACTCCTCAAGGGTTGATGAATGATGTGTGGCCGAGAGCTGTTCCACCTCTCTGTTCCCTGACCCCAAAATTGACTGACTCCCCTGTAATAGGAGCCAACCAGTGTGTTCCGAATCAGAACGGGGGTGGCTCGGAGGGCTAAACAGGAATATGACGCAGTGTTGTCTGCTCTCGCAATGTCGGTGCGCACCCTTTTCAATTCGATAATCTTCGAGACAGCCAGCCGGGTTATGTTAGGTTATTTCGTACGACGAGGGATAAGGAAGGCCCGGCTCAAGACCAGAGCTCCGATGTCCCTCTCTTCTGGACCAAGTTGCCCAATCTACTCACATTGTTTAGCCCAGATGTTGCGACGAAATGAAACGAGTCTTTACCGTGCCGAACCTTTTAACTGGGCGTTAGTGAGAAGAGGCGTGTCTCAACGGGAGAGCGAAAACCGCTAATTTGCATGGAATACGTTTTCAACAAAACAGAATTGTTAAAAATGTGGTTGGTTGAGTTTTCCCTCTTAAACGCTACTATTACCCCCATGGGCCCTATATTCTTTTAGAGTAGATCTCTTCTACATTTAGGTTCATTGAGGGCTCATCCAGGGCCAAATTTATGTGCACAATCCCCCTTGAAGCTTTTCTCGGCCGACCTAAGAGATTGCAAAATACAGTGCTACATTATATTATTTAATTGAATCATTCGTGATATTAAATTAATATAATCACGTTACCTCATCTGTAAGCAAGTAAGGTCAAACAATAAGACTAGTGTCTGCTTGAAACCAACTGGGACCTTGCTTGTCTGTTGAAACAGTAGCGATGCTTCCTCCGTCATTTTATAAGTCTCATCGCTACTTCTGATTTCCCCGTCGATCGCCTCGTCGATATCTTTGGGAACATCAACACCGAAAATTATGGGAAATCCACCTTTCTCATAATCACTGATAATTGCATTACTTAAGCCCCATCGGCTTTGTGCCAGTGAAAGCGTCTCGATGGCGGTCAATGAAAAACTCCTCTTCCGGCTTCTCATTCTCATGCGGTTGTGAGGCGGAAGTAGTGAATAACTATACAGTTTCAAACGGGTTGAATGTTCTCTTTGAGCGACTTTGTGGTTTTCCAGAGGCGATACCGATTTTACTTCTTAGCCTATCGAGATTGCGGAGTGATTTTTATAGTCAGCAAGTTGTTGCGCCAGTTTCCTAGTGGAATGAAGGGCAGGTGACGAAGAGAGACATTCACGCTGGGTACTCACGAACACCTTTACGGAACTATGGATGAGAGTGCTGATGCCTATTCAACGGAGTTATCCAGGCGTGGGCACTCACGGATTGTTGGGATTCGGTTTAATCCCTAAGCCGGTTTGGAGTTTGAACACGCCGGATGACATCGCATTGAATTAGATACAAACCAATGCCTACCAGAGATCCTGATGACAAATCAATCGCACTCGCAATCCATTCATTCATGTTTGAATGTACTATTATAAGGTGTAGGTACAGACAACAGGTATACCAACGCTCAGGGATAATCCTTCAATAAGTTGACCTATAAAGGCTCGAGAGCACAAGCATTATTATCGATGCCAACTAGTACGTGTGCAAAATTGAAAGTAGATTGGGGAACGGGAAGTGGGGAGACATTGATGAAAGATTATATTGCTACAATAAAGAAATATCAATGGAGGAAATGGGAGAAACAGTGGGTGTGGCGGGTCATATACCAATCCAATCGATTTAGGGACCAAAATTTAGTGGAAAATGATACCCCACACGCCTAGGTTCCAGAAATCTCGAAAATTCATTTTTCAAAAACACATACCCCGCCCAAATTTGGTCCGACGGGGTTGAAAAGTTTTGAGGATCAACCAGAGTCGGAAACGGGTCCCTGACCAAAAGTTTAGATTTTAGAAAATTTTCTACTACCAAAAACGGTGCGGACGGACATATGACTTTTTTGATCTAGACACCTTGAAATTCCCAGAAAAAAATTTTGAGCCGAATCGGAGAGGTTGACCTTTTTCATGAAAACAGGTCGATTATTCAAGGAATAACCAACCAAAAGTGTCCACATTTTTTCAGAGTAACCAGGCCGGTAAGTAAAATTATTCACAAACGTTCTAGAAATTAGTCATCTCAAACCCTGTCCAAATTCTGTTTTCTACGTCAGGAAGGATTTCGTCTCCTTATTGATCGACTCCTTACCCTACACTACGTGCCTGAAAAGTGATATCACGCGTTTCAACATTCATGTAACGCAAGCCCAGTAGCGAGTAAAATGTGCTTACCTTATCAATATTGAAAGAAAACCTTGCTTTCGAGCAAGGCAAATTCCCGTCACGATTCACGCCCATTTTCAACAACCGCGGTGATTATTCCATATATTTTTTCCCATTGGTATTGGTGTCATATTGAAACGTGGTTGATTTGCAAAAAATAAAATAAAATAAAATAAAAACTGGTCTGTCAGAATGTAATTAATAGCTCGCCAAGAGTTCGATCGAATGGTTCGCTGCGATCTCAATCATCAGACATAGCTATTTAGAGATAATTTATCATTTAATGGGACGTGACATTCTTTAGACACTTTTTTCCCTTTAAGATTTAGGGCAGAGGGCAGTACTGCCCATGTGTGCTGCTACCCCTATGAGTTGCTAATGTGAATTAATTTTTGGTTCCATTGAAACGTATCGTTTATTGCTCAAATAGTATATGCAAGCACTTAAAAAAATAAATAAATACTAGTAAAAAAAAAAAAAAAAATTATTATATCAGTCTCAACACAATAACTATCACATTTTAATACTTTTTGACGAATTAAGAACAACAGTGAGCGTAGGCTATTTTCCCCAATCAACGTTGTTCGTGAACGGTTAGTTTTCTTGAGTTAAATTTGATTTGGAGCAGGCTACAGATTTTTATTGCTGTTTTGTTATTACATGTTCCCTGCTGTTACCTATCCAATCACCGCGAAGACGTTCTGGCTCTTTACCTACCAAAACAGTTTCTCTAAAGCATGTCGATTATGAATACGATCTTCTCTTCTGACTACACGAGTCAATGAATACCCTACCTTCTTGGAGTTATTAATAGTAGGCCTACGTGAAATCACGGACATAGTTAACAGTCATGTACCTTTAATTTTCTGCCTATAACCCACAACCTTCGAAGCGAGATGCTGAAGAGAGGTTTTTAACGAGTCGTGGTATTTTGTCAGAGCCCATTCAAAACGCCTGATCCGTTTGTTCTGTTGATATTTTTTCACTCGTTGCATATCAACTCGATGGGGTTGGTAAAGATATGGTCACGGTAGACTGAACATAATTATTGATTATTCGCACCAATAGCGGCCCCTTTCTCGTGTATATCATGCTAGAATTACTTACTCCCGAATGTTTTGCCCTACTCTGGTGGAGTCAAAAATGAGTGTTCAGCATCAATGCTTTTCGGCACAATGGTACCAATCAATACGTCTCGGGGAAAAAAAAAACATTGAATACTACAAATTACTCTACAATGGTTGATTATTCCTTGGAGCAAGAGTATGGTATTGCCGCATCTTCCGTGAACAAACTAAAAAGCAACTGGTCACATGAACATCAAATCAATGAAGTAGTCAAAGTAGTATTGTTTATTTATACGGCCTACTTGATGCACTAAAAATGTATTAAAATATATTCTTTTTAAACCCATTTTGGTTGATTATTAATTTTATGAGAATAGTACCTTTTTAACCCTCAGAATCAGAAGACAAGGTGGTTCAGTGAAAATGTTTTTCATTTATCCTCACATATGTTCAAACAAAGATTTTATTATTCGGAGCGTATTATTTTATACAAAGGGTTTATAGCAATTACTGCAAAATCAATGAAAAGCTTTTATTTTATTCGGAAATAATTTAAAAATTTGAAAAGTAAATTATTTTTTTAAAACAATGTTATGGACAAAAATGTTTAAAATTAAAAGTAGCTTAGTATTGAGAGCTTAAGTATTCAGAGCTTACAAAATGAATTAAAAAAAAAATCTGCAAATTCTTACACGCGGGTTGGTTATTCCTCGAATGGGGGAAACAGTGGGTGTGGCGGGTCCCAGACCCATTCCAATCGATTCAGGGTCCAAAATTTAGTGGAATATGATACCCCACACGCCTAGGCACCAGAAATCCTGACACATACAAAATGGGTGGATACATACCCATTTTGACCCATACATTCTTCCGGTGGTTGCCAATCGTTCTGGGACACACATCATTGAATTCAGCGTCCAAAATTTAGTGGACAACTATACCCCACACGCCTAGGTAGCAGAAATCCCGAAAACACATATTCAAAATGGGTAATAAATACCCAATTTGACCCATAACTTCTTCCAGTGGGTGCCAATCGTTCTGGGACCCGTTTCATCGGGTTCAGCGTCCAAAATTTAGTGGAAAATGACACCCTACTCGCCTAGATCGCCCAAAATCTCGAAAATCCATTTTTCAAAAAACACATTTTGACCCATACCCCCCCCCCCCCCCCCAAATTTGGTCCGATCGGGCTGAAAAGTTTTGAGGACCCGTCTCAGCCGGGAACAGACCCCTGACCCAAATTTCAGATTTTTAGAAAATTTTCTACTACCAAAAACGGCGCGGAGGATGGACGGCGTATGGTGTATGGCGGACGGACATTGACCTTTTTTCATCAGGACATCATGAAACGTCCAAAAAAAATTTTGAGCGGAATCGGAGAGGTTGACCATTATTATTAAAACATAGGTTGATTATTCAAGGAATAACCAACCAAAACTGAAATTTAAAATTAACTCTGTATAATTGTCTTCTGTATAATTATTATAAAAGTCATATCTATTCGCTGCAGCTATCATTATTATCAATTACGTCCTTTCCTTCCTGTACTGAATGGCACTTATCGCATACTTGGTCAACAATATGCTTCTTGCGTTCTTCATACGTTGCATGTTGTTGTTGTTTTTGGCCCATCAATAATTATTGAATATAACCAATCAGTTAATCAAATCTATCAAAAATTTCCAATCAGAGTAATGAACAGAATCTCAAGTGCATGGGACGGTTTTCGGAGATTTTGACGCTATACGGTGTTCGAAAAATCGCAAATTTGGGCAATCAGCTCGAAGCTGTCGCCTGCCGCCTCAGGGGAGGTCCTTGGTAGACAGGGGCTGCGTCGGAGGAACGCTGACTCATAGCCTTGCACGGGCTCGCGTTGTTGATCAAGGTAAATGTTGTTGGAGCTCCAAGGCTCGACCAACAGTGTAACTGCGAAGGGGAACCCGGCGACGCAACACGATCGGCTATTCTTATTATTAACGACCTCACTCTCTGGCCGGGATTATACTTTCAAAGCCGGTTACATAAAGTGCACCGGCTACGGCTCCTTGGAGCACACTTTGAGAGCGACGGATGACATAACGCGCACAGTCCACCTCGTCCCTCCGCCGGCTCCTCGGGACTCTGCGTCCACCCCAAACTGCGTTGGTCGTGGGGGATGCTGAGGCTCTTCCAGAGAAACCTGGGTAACAACGTCTCACGGAGGGGCTGGGAGCTTTCGAGGAAAACGGACCGGAGTGGGACGGGTTCGTATAAGAAAGAAGCCTCCCTTTGGCCAGGGCTTGAGTGATACTAGTGTCGAGCTGGTGAGAAAGTAACGCTAGATACGTGAAACGATCCATCGAACTATCTGACAACTAAACCACCTGTAGTTTTTCATCCCCTGCATATCAGGAATATTATCAAGGTAAGGGCAGTGTTTATTAATAATTTCCCTCATTATTGATTCACCTTGTTGCAGTTCCTTTCCTCACGTGGGCCTCACTGACGCAGATGTTGTCTAATTTCTGGGGGCGTGTCGTGAGTCCAAATTGGTCTACCTTTATCAAATATATAGAGTACTTAAAAATAATAACAAAAACCAATTCCAAGGAAATTTATTTCTATTATTATCATCATTTTTATTTATTTTATTTTTTACCATTATTATTCATTTTTTTCAACGAGCTTGCGACTTGAAGGATTTTGACTGCAATCGTTTTAGTTTCTTATTTATCTGAATTCATAAAAAAATATTCTCACTCTCCCACCTCCAGTTCTATTGAGTTCTAACGAGCTTATTCAATTCTATTGAAAATGCGGTATAAGTGATTAAAATGGCCCGTATAATTATAACTCTCATTACCGAAATTTTTTGCTTCTCTAACAAACTGTGTGGGTAACCTTTCCCTCTCTAGCAAAAATCTATGATCATAGGTTGTGACGTTTCGGTGTGGAACCAGAATGAACTAGACAAACGTTTGATTCCCGATCCGATGGATCAATAATAAGTTTTATGGAACAACGTGTTGGGAATTTATCCTCGATTTTAACCTACGCAAAACCACCATACAGCCAGATTGAACCAACATTGGCAATGGTTCCCTGAACCCGACTTATTAGTAGTAAACGACATTCGCTTTAATCTGAAATTAAAGCAGATAATTCTGGCCTTATAATTCCGCCAGTTACAGTGTTTATTTGATATAAAAACCTCTGATCCTTATGACATGTTTTTTTCCGCATGCGTCACCCAGTACAATATGTTTGAGACATGACGCGCATTGATGATTCTTAGTCAAAATTGACAATGATCGATGTGTGGCACACCATTCATGTGAATTCATCAACTCTGCGCGGAGGGATGACATAAATTTGCTTTTTCGTGTAGCCATCAGTAAAAGACAATCACTACCAAAGGTATCACATTCCCTTATTTAAATTATACCGTTTCATTCACGATTGTAACAAAATAACTGCTGCCAATTCGCTATGTGTGATTTGTAGCAGAACTACTCAAATCTTACCAAGAGGTTGGGATCTCACCCAAATACACTTGGCTCCAAACTCACAGAAACCAATATGGTATTTTTGTCCTACGTAGTAGATAATCATTTATTCTTACTTTTTCAAATTATCATTTCCAAAAGTTTGTCTTGGAATCGAAATCTGCAGTATAAATATATTGGCAGTAATGTTTGGATCGTTCGAGTGAAAAACAAGATACAATTTGTTTGGTCACAAAATTTGACTCGTCACATTCTATTTGATTGACAACATGATGTGACAAAAAACGGTACGGCAAATCCCTCACAAATAATGGTTTATTCAGCTATATAAATCAGATGCAGTAATCCAAACTGGAGTTGTTGAACATGCATCAATGAAGTTGATCAATATACCCTACCTACTATTTAATTAGGTATTATGGAAAGCTGGACGTTTGTGACTTTCATACGCTGACTAACAATTTACTGAAAACCTAGTAAATCGAGGGGAGCTCGAGCTACAAAGTGTCTTTGACACTTATATTACCGGTTCCACTTCTGTCCGTCAGAGTACCGTAAAATCGTGTATATACATGTGGAAAAAGTTTAACAACTCTAACAGAGCGAAACCTTTTCACACTTAACGAAAGCTTCCTATGAAACGTCACTCTAATTGAGTGAATGAATGGTCATAGAAGTTGTGTTCAACTTTCACAAGGAATTTCCATTAAAAAATTCGGTTTTTTCATATTTCGCTAGTGAAACTCAATCCTGTGGGATTACGTCTGGCTTACGTAGTGACCTATTTGATACCATCTAAGAAATTGTGACGTTGAAACATAATTTCCATATAGAGCAATAAGTTTTCTCTCTCGTCAGAGGACTCCATTTCGACCTCATTGAAATCCATGAAATCGGTTAGTTGACATGGGATTGCCAATTTATAGCAGTTTTGGGGTTTCATAAGTATGTGCCCCATTTCACCCTCATAAATTTCACTCATTAGAACAACATAAGGAAGGGCGAAATCGCTGCAAAGATTGAATTCAGGTCCCTGTTGTGTAAGCTACGAAATATATCAATCTGTTGCTAAAGTTTGCCTAGTTTGGGCGTTTCGTTAAACTGGTATTAAGCTGCATAATTTGTTTCCTCATTGACCTTTCAATCTACAAGAGAAAATAATCTTTTGTTTTCCATTTGCCCCTGACCGAGTAAGTGTATGGATCAATTAGGGGGTGTTTTGAATATGGGGTTTCAAGGTTATAGAGGCCTGAAAGCCAATGGGGTGCCCTATTCCATGAAATTGGGCGCTGAGCCGATCGACATAGATATCAATATTTTCATGTAGGTTTCAGGTGCCGACTAGAGGAAAGAACGCTTGAAACAACTAATCAACTGTTCCATTGTCTGGAGGGCACACCCTCCATTGGCCAACTAAGACCTCGGCCCAGGCTTGATTAGCTTGAAGGGAAGGCAATGGGACGATGATGTCAGTGTATACCTAAGTAAAATTGTGCGAAACGGAGACGTGAATGAATCTAGACATTAGGCGTGAAGCCCTTTTGACATCGGATTTAGGGAGGGGCATTTCATAGGGGGAACGTCTCTCATTTACAGAGTTCCTGTCAGCAGACAGTGATATCAATGACATTTCTTAAGTTACCATTTTTTAAGAAGTCTACGGTACCCATCGGATCTCATGATCGCTGTGGTATTCAATAATTTTTTTTAAAATAAAGCAAAGGTACATCCATGTTATCATTAGTATCGCAGACGACTAATTAAAACAAAAATAAATCCCAATATATCCTATGTCTTGTACTCAAACGAGTTTTTTCCGATTTTCGCCATGAATTACCTATTCATAAAATGGACCAAGGCCTGTGAAGACACTGTTTAAACCCATTCACTGATTTTTTTTTTACAATTTTGACATTTTTCATCATCCATTCTAAAATATTTGAAAAAAAAAAATTGTGTATAAGATTTGGGATTACAACATTTTTATTTCGCCTATCTTTTGCGTAACCGAGCGGTTGCTTGGAACAAATAATTTTTGACCATAATTCTGAAATTATGGAAATAAATGTTGGCCTCCATGAATATCAATCATCGACCCGATTAATGTGGAGATTAAATGGTCTCATCAGAGATACTCACACTGTAATAATAAATTTAGGAATTCTTAACAATCCAAATCTTGTACCTATTTCAAGAGTATTACGACTCGCTATTTGGCTGAGTTAGAGAGGTCCTATTTTAAATCATTGGCCAAATCTCTCTTCATTTTTACCACTTGGATTGATAATTGTAAACATTATAACATACTAAAATTGCATGATTACTTATGAAATTATTATGACTTGATGATGTAAGATGGTAATTGTTGCGGACAAAAGGAAAGTCACATTTTAAAAAGTGAAATGAGCGGTGCGAGCCGAGAGTTAGAAGTGGAATTGGTTAAAAATCGCCTATTAAGAATGAAAAAATACTCTAAAGCACCCTTTTATGCTAATGATAACTACTATAACAGCCTGTACCATGATAGAACTAAACACACGTTTTATGATCTCAACTACAATTTCTACAGTTTTTGTAACCCGTCTCGTTATTTTTTATCGTATAGGATGCGGTGGATAGCAGGAACGCTCCTGTGCGCAATGCTGTCCCTCAGCTCGGCGGAACAACTAGTCAAGCGGCAGATCCCTTACGGCGGTGGAGCTCTACAAGGGCGGCCGCCAGTGGCCAGGTACCAGGGTGGTGGCCCTCCCCAGGGCTTCAGAGCCTCGCCCCAAGTGGAAGAGGACAGCGCTGAAGAAGTTGATCGCAACACCGTTCAACCCACGCCCTACAGGCCACAAGTAAGTGATTGATGTCAATTCTTGAAGTTAATTGGCACGTCCAGGACAAGAGATTTGCTGCCATCAAAATGTGGGAGCGGGACTTTTGTTACGTCACATTTTGCACTAAGAAGTAGTTAACTCACTCACATTAGATGAATTCATTTGATGATGGTCGGAAACATTCCCATCTTATGAACCCTCATGTACCAGTATGTACCACTGGAACAGTCGAAGTAACCGTGGATTGACGCTTTCTTTCTTCTTCAACAGATTCCATACAGACCGCAACCCCAAGAACAACGAGGCAGACCTCAAGAATTTGCTTACCAAGGCAAGAGGCCGCCACCAGGCAAGAACGCTCTCAGAGTAAGTTGAAACCCATCTTACTTACACCTACTGACCACGTAACGTAAGATCATTTCCAACGAATCTACTCCATCACAGACAAGTTCACTGGCAACCTGGAAATGATCGCTTCTAAATGCCTTATCGTAGGACAACTTTCACCTCGAACAGCTTATTGCGGCGGCTGAGCCGGTTCTCGGCGATACTGTTTCCACACTGATACATGCCAACAGGAAATCGGCTGCCTATTCCGAACGCGCAAAATACTCTGCGTCACTCCCTTCATTTGCGAAATAACCTCTCGCTTGATGCGTTTGTGAAGGGTGGGTGAACTAGTTTGGTACCTTCGAGCTAATGGGTTCAGAAAGGACCGAGAAAAGACGTATTAGAGACCGGGGTTGCTTAATTCTATAAAAAGTTATGAAGAACATGGTCCACCGAAACCTAACAATAAACCAGCAATCATCATACTTGGGAAACTCAATTTTTGATCTCTTGTGAACCAACTTGATACATATTATGATTTTCCATGTTTGAGCTATCGTTTTCCTATTTGCAATAATTGCTTGCTACTAACTATGTGTTCGTTTATACAAAATCTTAATCACTCTTGAAACGGTTAGAAAGCTTTATAACGTGTACAACGTGGCGCTTCGATCATTTCAGCTTTTCGTTATTCATAACCTAACGCAAAAGCGCACCCTCCTATTGCGTGAATTGCTCTCTGCTCTCATTTAGGGCATTTTCATTAAATTTTGAACATGCTGAATCCACGTGTCGCCTAGGAAGAAGAGGAAGAAGAAGAGAAAGAGGAGCCTGACCGCTTGACTCAACTGCTCCCTCAGTCAAAATTTCAATGTCAAGGAAAGAACACGGGTTACTACGCAGACGAAGGCCTCGGATGCGAAGTCTTCCATTACTGCCAAGACAACGCCAGGCATTCATGGATTTGTCCTGAAGGATTCTTATTTCACCAGGTTCTTTATTCCTATTCAAACTGTATGAGCCACTTCCGACCAACTAACGAACAAAAGTGTTTTGACCGAAAATTGTTATACTTAAATATTTACAGGTTCATCTGATTTGCATGCCCCCGAGCCACGACAACATTTGCACTCAGTCGTCTCAATTCCATTTCGTCAACGATTTCCTTTACAAGCCTATTAATGCGGAGGAGCACCAGTCAAAACCTAACGTCACCCTGCGTTACTCTGACCGTTACTATCCAGAAAACTTCTACGAGGAGGAACAGGTGATTTATATATTTTATTTCCATCTAGGAACCATCGAGATAAATACGTATTGATACCTTTACTTCATTATTGAAGTCATTTCAGGGCTGTATTATCCCTTGCTTACGCGTGCTTCAAGTATGAGTGATCTCTTATATACGTAAAATTCACACCAATCGTTCTAAATTTAATACAAACCAAGGTAGCTATAAATCCTACGAGTGATCCGAGTGGCGCACCAGGAGCATAGCTCAAACTAGAGAACCCATTTTAGGTAAAGACATGAAGTATTTATGGTGCTTCACTTTATTCTAACAATAATAATTGCTCACAACCGACTGAAGGGTATCCCGTACAGTGTAGCCTCGACCACAGCTAACTCTGTTTTCCATTTCAGGTGCAACAAGTCGTCCAGGCTACGCCACGACCTCGACCTCAATCTCAACAACCTCTATTCCATCAGACACCTCGGCCAAATCCAGCCGTCCACCAAGGGCCACAACAGATCACCAGGCAGCAACAGGCAAACAATCAAGTGTTCCATTCGCCTGAAGAGGTGAACATCCCTCTCCAGCATCGGAGGCCTGTCCAAGTTCAGCCCCACAGAACTTTTCACTCAGCTCAGCAGTCGAGTGAAGAGTATGAGTACTAGGCTGTTGAACCAGCGGCAGCTACTTACTCACATCCTCAATTTGAACTCCGGAGCGAATTTATCATGGCACTGGCACCCACAAGAGAGACGAGATGGGTTCGGTGGTCTCGCGCATTCCTGTGCCACGCCAATTTACCAACTTCCAGTTTCATGAGATGTTTTGATCGAGTACGGTTGACACAGGTTTGTCCTGTGGCCAGAAAACACACTGTATGGAACGGGAGATTTCTACACATCACCACATAAATTTGGCATGCTGTTCAGCCTTTGATGCAATTTAAAAGATGATCTCTCACCGTAATCTTTGATGTTGAAAGACGATCCTTTGTTAATTAATCATTGCACTTGTTTTAATGTTTTATTTATTAAATCAAAATCAGCACTAATAAAATGACTTCGCCGAACATGATTCAAATCTGTCTCCCTCAAGGCACCAGTTGTTGCTGAAGTTCTTATTGAAACTTCTGAAGTCCCGAGTTAGCGTTTAAAAACATTGAAAAGAATAATTATTGGCTAGGAGTCTGTAGCCTTGAATCCATCTTTCAATAAATGTAATGCTTGACTGAATCTAAAATGAATTTAATTTGAGTCCTGCCTCAGCCCTCAACAGCCTCCACCATGCCCTCACAATAGCCGCACCTACCAACAGAACTGATGAACTGAACTTTACAGAGACGATCCCCTATAATTGATACATTCACGGAATTCATAAGGAGGAGCATCGTCAGCTAGCCAACCGAACCTTACTATATCCCGTACAATTTATCTGTGCACTTACACAGTGTGCTTAAACTAAATCTTTAACCCTGGACTTACTTGGGTTCCAATACTGGTGGCAATACAAACATCGGGCCTCAGGTGCCAGTCATCCAACACCGTTCGGTAATTAGAAGGTAGAGATCAGATGTTTGGTAATCTTGTAAAGCAAGTCCACCTCCACGAGTTTGTTCTGTAGAAGGTCCTTTCGCCGTCTCGGCATCTCAATATGGATAGGGCCAATAATTTAGTAAACTTGGACGTTGAATCGATCGTTCAGACCCGAGTTCAAATTCTCTATGCCCAAACTGGATATTTTGAACTACATTTCAAAGTAGCGTTTAGTAGAAGTTTAGACTGCTGTATTGAGCAAGATGACTATCGCACTGGTTACCTCACATTACTCAGAGCGATGAGACGAAGTGATCTAACTGGATTTCGTTAATGATGATATTCCACAATAAGGTGAAGTGGAACGGAGATTTGAATTTAGGCGGGTAATCGTCAGGTGGTCGATAGGACGACCGGCACCCGGTATAAGCGCTAGTTGACTTAACCGCTACGACAGCTTCACCCGCGCGTACGTACCGAATTCCCATTCTGACACGAAATCTTTGAGTGATTGGAATCGAGGTCGGGTTAGAGCGATTAGAGGCTCCAACACAAATATCGATTAGAGATGTATTAACATAATGAAAAAATCGAAGAGCCTCTTACGTATATTTAAGCCGAATATTTAAGCTAAGTAGTTGTAGGTAAGTAAAAACCAATGAGGTTGAATGGGATGAAGTGTATTTCTTTACTCATTTGAAAGAGCATCTAAATCAAGAAATTCCACCACCTCTAGGCTGTGTATGTAGGTCCAAAGGGTTGCGGATTTGTGTGTGATAAGATTAAAAATGGTGTACCAACTAATGGTGCGAATCACTGCGAGATACGCATCAAGGATAATATAAAAGTATTTGTAACATGATAAGTTAGGGGTTAGTTGAGTACCTACCCATAAACAAGAGTCCTCTATCTATGAAAATACGCTAATCTGCTCTTATACATTGGGGTGGGAGTGAGATTATTAATTTATCAGGGCTCTTCAGCATACTTAACCTACTCAAATAAATTTACAGAGTTGGATACTTCTATTATTTTCAGAAGAGAATGGCACAATCGAATACCTTGAGTTGAATCGACAGTCAGCTTTGGGCTTCGATTGACATAAAATCGATCTTGCTGCAATCGACATGAATGCGAGCCCACCAAGTTATCAATGTTTATCACCTAGTTTATTTACACCATTTATCTCCACCTACACCTCGTCGTCTATCGCCAACGACTAATTGTCTTCTAATCACCCTAGCGTCGTTATATTACCACCGCGAGATTGCGAGGCGTTTATTATCGAGGTAGTCGATGAGCCCTCAATTTCACTAACCTCCTTCTCACTTCATGTCACCAATTTATCCGTTCTGTGCTTCCATTCAATCGTTTTCACCAAGGTAAGCGGTTTTGACTTATTATCCATGACCTTCAACTCAAATCGCCTCACGCCTGTAGTTTGTATTAATTCTTTATTTCTGTATTGGTATCGCTTAGGGAAGAAGGGAGACAGTCATTTTTACCCAATTGCCTAGTGACCTTTTCCTCGGTCATGTATCGATTCCCTTCCTCTCATCATAACAGTTGACCGATTCTCACATTTTGCCTTCCGTCGTCGTATGTGTGGACATTATTGAATGACGAGCCCTTCTTCCTTAAATCGTTATCACCTCTCTTTTCTAATTACTGTAAGTGCATTTCATTGACAATACTAACCAACCTATTTGATGCTTCGGTAAAGTTTGGGTCAAGCTTCAGGTTTTTTGAACCATTACTAATCTGAGCTTTTCCCCTGAAACTCGGTACGTAGATCTCTGCTTATTGCCCCGTTACTCGATTTGAAAGCCCTCCTCGCTTAGTCAGGGGAGACTCAGCACTGCCGCATTTTTTCCCAAGTCATGTAGAAACCCTTGTTGAGGGGAATATTCAAGCTGGTCTGACGTTTTGTCAATATACGGTAGGCATACTCATGAATTTTGCTGCACTGGGCCTCATCCACCCTTGAGGGACGAGCCGCACACATTAATACATTAAACAACAGGAAGAGTAAGTGTGCCTACCATTTTGTTGGCACAAACTCGGATCAGGATTAGATGGAATAAGTAAGTTAATTTATGCTCGATCTGCTTGAAAATTGTGCTCAACTAAACAAGGAAGGTCAACCCTCACCATTCATGTAGAAACCTACTCAGGATAGTCTCAAAAATTAACCGTCAACAGTTTATTTGTGCTCTCCTGGTCGTAACTTACCACTGTTCTTATATCATTTGAGCATGCAAACTTGCTCGCAATGAGAAGGTCAACATTGAGTCCAAACCATCTAAACCAGAGTAATATAAAAGCCTCACTGTTATAAGCATCGTGTTTGAATTACACCGCCGATCATTTTCTTGGACTCAGTGTTTGCTGCACTCAACGTCTCCTCGGATTTGATGAGAGTTCTCGTACCACTAAATAATCCAACCTGACGCATTGTTTTTGTTTCTTTGTACTTTCAGTCTCCAGTTAGGAATGCATCACCGTCGTTCCTTATGCTTTTGAACATGATTTCCTCTGAGCAAGCTCACCAATGTCCGACAACACCGAAATGGGGGCGCCATTGCAGAATCAGATCCTGAATGGGTTGCGCGCCAATGGAAAAGAGTAAGTGGCTGACAAAATTGGTTCGTCCCTTTTTTTTTACTACCTATGGGTTTTGTAAGCAATAGGCCTGGTAGAGAACATGCATGAATTGCACTAATTACTCATTGTACTGGATGTATTTTTTTGTAATTAGACATGGTTGAGAGAATGAGAGAAAAAAAAACACTTATAATTATTTCTCAATAGTTTATCTAGATGGATATCGATCAAAACCATGGCATTTGTTGGCAATCGCTCTGCTTAAAATATAGAATAAAAAAAAAATCTACATTTGCTGACACAAATTATTCACTTCTTGCATTCCTCTTTGCTTTCTTATCTTAGTAGGGAGGAAAAAGCTCTGCTCACAACCAAACCAGAAAAATTCATGGAACGAACACGAGCGCGGTTGGAACATTCCAGTAGTGTTCAAAGCCCGTCTGTGGATGATGTCTCTGAAGGTGCATCGGGAATGAGTCTCAGTGATAAAACCAAACGGGTCATCTATCCCAATGTTCCATATTCGCCATATTCCTCTCCTCGAGTCAAACGGAAAGTTCCATTGAAAGAGAGCCGACGTGTGAGCATTGACAAGTCAGGAGCGTTTTTGCAGTTGAACCAGTATCGTTTGTTGGATTCAATCGGTCAAGTAAGTATCTCATATCGTTCGCACATTTTCTACAAATAATTTGTATCTAAATAAAAATTTAGGATATTAACCTAGGTTTTTGAATAGGGTTCTTATGGGCTGGTGAAGCTTGCTTACAATGAAGAGGATGACACCCATTATGTAAGTTATTTCTTAGAACTGCCTACCTTGGAAAAGGTACCTACCAAAATTAGTGGGTATATAAACAATCCACAGCACCCGAGAGCTGATTTTCCAATTACATTTATACACACATTATGCATTCGACTATAGGCCAACTAAGTGTTACATGTCGGTACTTCTCAACTTTTGGGAAAGTTCCTATGAAGCATCCATTCTATTCAGTTTGAATTTATTGATTAACGCGGTACTCTGTTATAATTTTCAGGCCATGAAAATACTATCCAAGAAAAAACTTCTCAGAAAAGCTGGCATTTTCGGTAAGACTTATAATAATCATCTTCTGTGTCATCCATAGTAATCTTGTTTTTAAAATGTACTTTGATTTGTATCTTACATCGATACTCGAGTAATATTTAAAAGAAATTTTAGCTTGAAGTGGCTACTCGATGTTTCAGGAGTTCAGAACCAAAACAGAAAAGGGATGAATCCTCTTGATAGAATCTATCGTGAAGTAGCTGTCCTGAAGAAACTTCACCATCCAAATGTCGTCAAGCTCGTTGAAGTTTTGGATGATCCTGTTGAAGACAACCTATACATGGGTACACACCTGTTAATGCGTTTTGTTTCAAGGCCATTTTAGTAGAACCTTGTTTGGAAGCTAGCTGACATGACTTTTAAATTACAGTGTTTGACCTGGTCAAACGTGGTGAAGTCATGCACTTGCCCACCGACACACCTCTCAAAGAGGTCCAAGCCTGGGAATACTTCAGAGACGTAGTCTTGGGATTGGAATACTGTAAGTTATCAAACATGCAACTAAATGAGTATCTAATACCGAACGATGTTGTATAAGATTGAACTTATGTCTTTGTGTGCTATATTATGATTTATAATAATAATGTATTATACATTACATGTATAATTACATTAATGTATGTGGAAAACTTGTCATTAATTTCCCTTGGTACCTGATTTTTGTTGTTCCTTACAGTGCATTTCCAACGAATTATTCACCGAGATATCAAACCATCTAATCTACTTCTTGGGGAAAACGATCACGTTCAGATTGCTGACCTCAGTGTTTGTAATGAGTTCGATGGGATTGACGCCTGCCTCAACAATTCGGCTGGAACGCCAGCTTTCACTGCGCCAGAGGCTATTTCAGCCACTTCCCATTTCAGTGGGAGAGTATGTTTGTTTTTAATTGCTTCTTTAAACCAATTGTAGAGCAAATAAGCGCATTTACATTTCAACCATTATTTTCCAGGCGTACGATATTTGGTCTCTGGGCATAACATTGTTCGCATTTGTATATGGTCACGTTCCATTTGATGGTAACAGCATCCCTGCCGTCTACAACAACATTCGACACGAGCCTTTGAATTTTCCTAAAACTCACTCAATTTCGAATGATTTGAAGGATTTGATCTCAAAAATGCTCGAAAAAGACCCAGCAAAGAGGATTTCCCTTCAAGAAATTAAAGTGAGTTGAAACATTGAAAAGTACTTCACTGAGCAAAAAATCAAAATTGAATCTGAAAGACCACCTGAGAAATAGACCGCCTTTCAGATCATACTAGGGTGCATGAAAATAAAGTTTTTATACTGTTATTCAATCATAATATTGTTTGGCATTTTTATTTGTAAATTTGTGCGTTAATGTGTGGCGTAGCATTTTGATTTGATTAAAGAATCTCGCTAATGTTTGAAAGTGGTTCACAGCTTCAAAAATGGGTCACCAGAAACGGCCAACAGTTATTACCATCAGAGGATGAGAATTGTCAACTAGTTGAAGTAACAGAGGAAGAGATCCGAGATGTCGTCACTTCTATCCCCAAGCTAAACACGTTGATCCTCATCAAAGCCATGTTGAAGAAGCATTCATTCCAGGTTTGTATAATTTCAAAATTAACTTTGGGAAGATATGATGATGTCCTCTTTAGGGGGTGTTTCCTCATTTGCTGAGTACAACTGCATGGTGTGCATCACGTGAGATAACTATGGTTAATTATTCCAATTCTTGTTACTTTTGTACTTTCATAAACTTTTTGAAGTGTGTGAGTTCCAATTCTAAATGCCTGTCCAGAAATTGCTCTTTGGGACAATGAAAGCATTAAAATAGCTTCAGTTATCTATCTTAATTGTGTAAATAGCCTCTGTTTGTGATCAATTTTGCACACTAGTGCAGGGAATCTTTGTGTCAAAAAAGTGGTGGTAGTAGTGGGTGGTTTACTCTAAAAATTGGTACTTTATTGAAAGAAAAGCTGTCCACCTTTTTTTCATCTCTTTTGGCTCCTACTGAAGAGACCTTAAAGATGTGATTTCCCACGCAAGCAAGGCATAGGATGTTGAACCGTTTTCTGTTTTTTTTTTTCCAGAACCCGTTCAGCATGGACACCAGGCTTCGGAGACTTTACTGCACTGGTCGATCCCATTCTGCTCCAGGGTCTTGCAATTGGTTCAATAATTTGTGAGTTTGGATCGCTGTTTTATATTTAGATTTTAAAAAATCGTGCAAACGAATCCAATGGTTCCCAGCTGCACTTATGAGGTTAATTCAGGAAATGAGTCCAGCACAATAACCTGAATGTTTGGCCTGTCTGATGGGAAACATTTAAGGGTTAGAAAATTTTGCCTAACTCATACAATAAAAACAACAGTTAGCAATTTTATTTTTATTATTTCTTTTTTTCAGGCCATCTACTTCAAATAATTCGCTCGCTCCTGTCAGTGAAGCATCTTCATCTCACCAAACGAAAGTTACTCGCAAGTAATTCTTACCCTTTTCTTGTTTCTCAATCTCTCGTTGTCTTTTCCTCACTTTCACACTGTTTTCCCTTCCCTCAACTCACGTGAGAGGGATTTTGCATGTTACCGATTTTTCTAAACCTGAATTCTATGGGGATGTCCACTTATTGTTTTAGCGGGTACAGTACCTTTTATACTGCCAAGTGCAATCTTGTATCTCATTAGTTATTGTTCAAGATACTTCTCGTTCTAAACACATTATCTCGTTATATTAATCTGAAGCTGTAAGCGCTACAACATTCCTATGAGACCTTGCCTCATTCCCCTTTCCTCTTGCCTTTTGCGTCATTGTCTCATATTTATTATCATTGCTGTTGGCTAAGCACGATGAATATTTGGGTAAACTGTAAATGATGTTCCTCTAAAGAAAAACTGTGCCCTCTGCCTTATTCTCTCAAATTCCTTGTCAAATGGGATATATCTCATGATAATGATAGTAGGGAGGCTGAAGCGAGTTGTTATAGTTCTAATTTTGTTTTCAATGAGTTTGTTGAGTACAGACACCTAAGAGTTCATATATGGAGGCGAGCAGTCTGAGAGTATCAATTCCTGGGCCATAATTTATTTGTGCTAGTGGCTTGGTTTTCTTCTGTGCCTGATGGGCATTGATGCTGTCTCGTAACATTTAGATTGAGAACTATTGAATTGGAATTGACAATAATTCAAATCCGTCCGCCTTATCACTGTTCTTTGTTGTCTGAGTAGAATTGATACTGCACAACCTGGTTGAAGGTTTTTATTCTTGGAAAGTCTGTAACAAAATCTTGCATACGGGTAAACACAAGAAGCCTGTAACTGAATGTGCGATGAATTGTGATGAGGTATGGATAATATATATATGTATTTAAAAAAAAAGGTTTTGTGCATATTAGGATACCTGTTTAGTATAGATATAAGTTGAAAAATTTGTCCTTATAGTTCAAGGAGTCCTGTACAATTTGTGAATTGTCCTTTTTTAGATTCAAATTGTTCAAGCCCTGAGAAACATTCAAATTGAGAAAACCTTCCTTCTGAGACCACCATTCTGTGCATAATATGATGAAAAGTGACCACTTTCCCATAAAAGTGAATTAAAACCTATTCTAAGTAGTCCCCACATAGGTTTGAAGCATGTCAAGGGCCAAATCCAGCACACCCAATATTCTATACCAATAACTAGTTGATAATTACGAATAAATCGAAGCCATTTCTCATTGTAATTGATGTCTTTTGCTTACAATAGAGGTTAAAACACCTATATAAGAAAAAGAAAAAAAAGAAATAACTAAAAAACAAAAAAAAAAAAAAAAAACACAAGTTATTTTTTTGCTTGAATGAGAAGTGTGATGGTTGTTGGATCCAAAGGATTAAATCCACTCAATTTAACTTGGTGAGCCATCAAGTTTAACTGATTTTGTCTTACTACTAGGTAAGATGTAAGGAGGTTTCTGATGATGAAATGAGAAGGGAGTTTCAGTTCCAAGGGATCAAGTCTTGCTGGGGTTTCGAGCAAACAAAGTTCCAGGTGGGTATGTGAGTTCAGCAAGTGTTATTCAGCGTAGCTATTATCAATCCAGCTTGATGAAGGTTTTGAAGAGTGTAAGTTATGCTTCCATCTCTCAATCCATAGGTGCAATAAAATTGTGATTTAGGTGTGGTTATCATGAAGTTTTCTATGCATTAGCAGGCTTCATTAATACTTCATGGCGATCCGTTTATTTTAAACAGAAATTGGACTATTAAACTCGGGGACCATCATTGTGTTTGAAAAGTAGACGTAACATTTCCATAGATGCATAAAGATTGAAAACATTTACATGTTAAATGTAGGTAGGTCTCCTGAGTGCTAGAGCAATGAGTGAAGACAACGAATGCTTTCTCATCTTCCATCTCTGAATGTACTTATAATACTTATGAGGGCATTATGATCAACTTCGTTTTGAAATCATTCTCATACATATCTGTCCTGTTAAACGATATAAAATGTACCTAGTTCCCGCTATTGTACGTAATTTTATGAACAATTGACTTATTTGTGATATAAATTATGCCATTACGAATTGTTCTCTTAACCATGTGATAAAGATGTGTCAAAATGTTATATGTATCTGATCCAACATTTTCGTAAATGTCGATGTAAGTAAACTACCTATTGTGTAGAAGGTATTGATTCGGCTCATAATCATAACAGTTTTTATAAATGTTTTTTGATCTTATGGTCGTTGTTTTTGTCACTTCTTGTTGATTGTTAGTGTTCCTTGAGAAATCATCTTCCTTCTCATTAACTGTAGGAAATTATCCATCTGGACCTATCATATGCATGCCACCTAAAGCCAAGTCCTCTTTCCGAGCGACTTTTTCAAATTCTGTTCATTTCTTGTGAGGTGTCATTATTCCATCAAGGGGTCATTCATGTATAAAATCATCTCTCACGACTAAATTCCATATTCTCAGAGTCACACCGTCTTGTAAAAGCTTTAAATCTTACCGAAGCTGATTTTGGTGTTCTTTTTAAAGAGTCTTTCTTAAATCTGGATGTTGATGTTTTAATGTTGTTGTTAGGTCCTTTCCTGCCTGGAGCATGTGACACTTCAAGTTTTATTATTATCTTCAACCTACTGTAATAATAACTTCTCTACAATTTTCAGGTACTCTCATTTCCTGCATTGTTATTTTGTAACCCATAATACTTTGATAATATTCACTAAGAATCTCGGTGCGTTGTTAACACAATTCAGAGCATAGCTTCGTCCGCTAAGTGTTAATACAAGACCCATCTATACTATTTCTGCAATCTCGTTTGCCCTCCATTATTGCTCTCCCTTGCTTGAAGGGGAGATGCAAACTTTCAAAGTGTGATTAGTAATATCAGACTAGTTGGCTGTCTTGAGAAGTTGGAAACCATGTGTGTAGGGCTTGTTCCACTACAGTGCAATGTACCATTCAATTTTTACCTCCTGTAACATCAGTAAGGGGTCATGTATTTGCCTGCATACTCCTTAAACGTGAGAACGGATTTCTGTGAATATTGTTCAGTTTTGGAACTATATGAGACAAGAGACTTCATAACAAAAGACTGCTTCCCTACTTTCATCCAGTACATTAATTGGATTTACCATGCCCATGGTTGCTATTCACCCAGCTGACTTCTCTGTGATTACTATTCTCCCTGTTTAGCTGTATTTGTATAATGATTCATCTTATTATATGTTGTTTTGCCAGACTCAAGACATAACTGTCGGTAGATTCTGGCCTCTCTAAGCAAACTTAAAATACCTGGGAGGCTACTTATGTAAATGGATTCTGCAGGAACTCCTTCATTGTACTCTGATAAACACATCTTCAATCATCCCGTTGGCATGCCGCGTCTTGCTGTTCAGTCAGCAGGCTCAAAGAATCAAGCAGATCCCAGGTATTCACCAGCAGCGGTTGGTAAACCTCTGACTCCTCTTTTTCAATGGTTAATATCTGCCCTGGTCTTGTTATTTGGGCATTTTTTAACCTTACGTATTTTTCTTTATCAACACAAACGATTTTATTTATTTACTCAAATGCTAAATGGTTTAACGTCTAAGTTTCCACTGCCATTTATCATTCAATTGAAGTATCGCATTATTTTGCCTCTATTCTTGTATAAGGCGCCAAGCCCTTGTATGTGATATATTTGTAGCTTTAAATATGGCCACACCTACATACATCCAACTGATATGTTATTAGCCATTTGTATGCTAAACAAAACCTGCAAAACCGCCGATCAAGTGTCCATTTTCATGTTCAAATTGAATCAAACTACTACTAATTTTAATACTCTTATTCTAATTGACACTAACTACTCTTGTATCATACATGTTTTGGAATTTCGAGCTCAATAAATCCTAATTTTCTGGGTATGTAGCTTTTTGTATCCTGCCTTCCCATCTGTCCCTTTGCTCATGTACCGCGCCACGAGTTATTAACGATTACGTTTCGATTCAAATTGAGTGGTGCGTTCAAAAAGAGTCGATGAAGGCTAGGTAGTACTTACACTTTAATTGATTGCTAGCCAAAACTCTGGGATGCATTATGGGGTTTCTTATAAGAAAAAGGCCTCAACGCCCCCCCCCCCCCTCTCACCAGCGACAAATTAAAAGAATCCTTATAATGGGAAGGAACGAAAACTAAAAAAAAAAAAAAAAAGAAAGGCGTCCTACCCACCCGAATCAGGAGGGGAGCAGATGAATAAAGAGCGCCTGATGATAGAATCGGTCCTCACTCCTATCACTGTCGACCTAGACTGTTTACTCGATCATCACCCTGCTTGAGAACTAAGTAAGTGCTTCATTCAGTGACACCTTCAATAGAACTTCTAGACTCTTGACTCTTCATGTTCTTTCCAAGTTTTTGTAGATTGTATAAACTTGATTCCAAATCACATTCATTCCAGTTGAACGAATATGATATCATTCAAGTTGAACTGTAATATTAATTTTGTAAATTTCAGGCTTAGAAAAAGTGATATATTTTACTGTTAATTCATTCTAGATCATCATTGCTCTTTACACCTTGCCTCTAGACAAGACAGCATGTATAGAGGGGTCATCATGTTTGTCATTGCTTCCTTCATGGTATGCAACATCTGCTGCCAGCTTACCTACTCGCCTAATTGGGGGAAAAGGACTCATACGCCGGAACACTGTCAACCAAACGTTGAAACGTTTGTGAATCTCTACAAGTATTTAGAAGTGAGTTGTTTCATAAGCGGAGCTAATAGACAGTTTGGGAGAATAGTTTATGCGAGTTCCTAGTTGAGCAGGTAGGTCCTCCCCAGGCGCTTGTTAGAAATGATCGGGATCTAGAGGTTGTCCGAGTCAATAGCCTTTAGAAGGCGAGGAAACGGGGATGATGACGAGAAAGGCTAATGAGAGAAGGGACCTCTCGGCCAGGGGTTGGACTGAAAGAATCATGCTTATTGCCCCGGACTCTAATGACTCACAAGGATCTGAGGCTATTTGTTTTTCAAGGAAATCCACCAAATGTGAAGCGAGCCTTTACGTTAACCTCGGAAATTCCTCCCCAGCTTTAAAAGAACTTTTTTTTTTTTTGGGCAGGAGCAGAAATTAGTCGAGATCTTAAGTGTTATTCTTGACCTTGTGTGGACTGATACGCATCGAGCGATTTGGGACCAAATTTCGGGCACCAAAACCTCACCTCTCCTTACGACCCTGACACTCACCTAAGCACTTTAATTAAATTTGAGTCGTTCTTATTCAAGGTTCAGTAGGTTGAGTGGCCTATCGTTGCTGGGCACAAATTTCCCCCAGTTTTTTACTTGTCACATTTAGCAACCCCTCAGGACCTACGCTCAGCTTTTTCTTTGGCAGCAGTGAAGGACTCCCAAAATACCCATTCTGTGAAGATACTGATGGAAAATATAGACCCTTGGCTAGAAAAGGAGGAAAAAAAAGTTTGATTGAATTTGAGTTTAAATGATTGAGTCGCCTTGTTATGCATATGGAAGGAGCATGATTCTGCTGCCAAATCACATACCAATCAAATTACCCTATATTGAATTCCAAGAAAATCAGGCAGAGGAGGTTCTCATCAAACCATACAGACTGCTTGATTTGTATGATGACGTCCGGATTTTTTTAGACTCTCTAAAAATGCGGATCTGGTACTGCTTCCAAACTTAGTTTATGAAGCTGGGGGGCTTACACGATTGAACTAGGGAAACTCTGGAGGCTCTGATGGAGTTACATGGCTGGCATTGTTGGCTTATCCATCAAGTAATATTTCCAACTGTAGGCTTAACATGTATGCGATTCAATCAGTCTGCTATCAACTATCCTAAAGCCCAATGGCATTACCATACCTAATTAAAGAACCCCTTCGATGTTTATGATGAATAATCGCCATGACTTAAAAACGAAGGTATAAGTCAGCTTATCTAATCTCCTTGCGTGTAATTACAGGGTGAAATACAGAAAGCCATTGATTGCAGCAGGACCACAGGAAGCCAACCTTTATGAAACCAACCAGGAATTGTTGATATTATTACCGAACCATGAAAGGCTGAGCTTGAAATTGTAATCTATTAATAATAATCCTGTCAGCATGATATTTGAAGTTTGAATTTAAACCTCCAACCCTGAGGAGCAAATTTTCAGCTGAATGCAAGATGTGCACAGTTGTTCATCCTTGAACCAAACAGAAAAATAATTGTCAAATTAATTTAGAAACCAGAGGCGTATTAACCTTTGACTCACATTCAAAATGAACTTATGCTTGACTGATTGCTGGCTGAGAATCAAGTAAGTTTAAACCAACCTATCACAATGAGGATTAAATATAACATTCTAACAGCCTATGATGCTCAAATTGGCTATCTGGCGTCATACACTCTAAAAAACAGTGACAGCGTACTCCAACAATTCCTTCTCCTGTAATGCTGTCCAATAGGCAACCACCAGAAAGCTAACACAATCCAACAAGGGACAAGGGAATGAGTAAAACAAAAGGGAAGGAATGGAAATCATACATTTATTACGTATACGAAACTAGTCTAGTACAAACATTTCCTTGGTACATACGAACAAAATCCAATATTAACAAATCATCAACTTCTTAACTTTACTTCACTTAACTTTTGCAAGTCTTTTAGATTTCCATTTCAGCATACTCACAATGGCAAAAAAAAGTTGATAAATATACAATCGAACGATCTTATATGTGAAGCACACGTCGAAAATGAATACTGCAGTCAAGTGTGCTCACACATTGGTTCAATTAAATTAATATATACAAAATTCTCATTTTATTCAATCTCTTGTGCTGAACGATAATTAAATTCTGAGATCACGAACTAGTTGGTAGAAGTTTGGCCCCAGTGAAATGAACAACTCAAGGGAAGCCAAAACTCAATATCCCTCCACATGAAGATTTTCGTCAGTGAAGTGAATTTCATTTTTTAAATAAAAATACTGTGCAAGTGTTCAACTCTTCCTCGTTTACGTATTAATCAAGCCCTACAGCTCAATTAGTCATTCGGCCAGATTTCACTTGAATTCAACATGGCGAATCTCCAAAAAAGGACATCTTACTTAAATATTTACAAATCACACTCCAAGATGTTCGTTGTTTGGTAGGGGGACCGCGGGGATGACCTATATCTGTATAAGATCCCGACTTACCGAACAAACTTATCATTAAGGGGTTCATTGAATTCCTACATGTAGTACCTACAATATCCACTCAGAACGAGACAAAGAATAAATAATGACTAGAGAGAACAATTTTTTACAAGAATTTTGAATTGTCATTATCTCGATCTCGTAATACTTTATTGTTAAAGAAACACTATTACACCTGCGATTCTTTCAATATCAACTTGATGGCGTCACAACAGGAAAATGAATGCTTTTTTACAACCTAAAACTTGAATTCTAGTAGGAGGGAGTATAATTGTCTGGATAAGATTATCTGAGAAATCCAACAGTCTTACCAATTATTTTAAAACAAAAGCAATAATAGGTCAACGCAATGATAACGTATCAATAAACTTTTCAAGTCCTAACAAGTGAAAATGTCGGAATGAATGAAATTTGTGATCAATTCATGTAGCCAAATGATGGTGAAAGGTCAGGAACTAGTGGGGGGAATTACCTCTGCTCCACGCTCACATTATTCCTAGTTGCCAAAATGTCCATTGAATGGTGGGTTAAGAATCTACATTGGAGAGAGGTTCAGTTTTATATGACATAACTGGTGCAGCGGGCAAGCTCTTTTGACGTGAGGGCATCATCAGATGACTTGAAAATGACGTCCTCACTTCAAAAGAACTTGTTTACTGCACTGGATATGTCAGGTAAGACAGAACCTCTCTCTAATATTGTTTCATTACCTTAACCCTATACATCTACAGCCCAGGAGACCAGTCATTCGTTGAGACAAGGTCACTTGTATGATTAAAAAGATCACTGAAAACCCATGCCTTGTAGTATCAGTGACACATTTTGGGATATTCTCTCAAAACACTTTTTAAAGAACTCGACTTGTAAGGTAATTGGTGTTTTGCACAATTGGAGCATACACTCTCTTATTTATACATAATCAAGATCTAGAAATAGTAAGACAGTATTCAGAATCAGCTAAGGTTTGTTTTCTTGTAGTGTTTCCTACAATCGAGAATTTTATTCCAGGGCCAATTTCTCAAAGAAATAAATTTGTTTCCATTATATATATTTATCCACTCCAACTTGTAGCATTACCTTCCTATCCATGTAATAACTGAAAAATCTGGAGTCGTGGACAGGTATTGAATAGCAGGTGTCTAACATGAATAGGGACTGATTCAAAGCACAAAGAGAATCAAGAATTAAAAGCAACCACCTTGGACGCCTTGATTGTTCTAGTTGTTGCAGACTGTGAGAGGAGAAACTAAATCGCCAGATCAATGAACATGAGAACAAGTTACCATGAAATAATCCGAAACCACATGTAGGAAATAACGAAGTACATTGCTGTGGAATGATATAAATTTCTACCCTTAAAGCATGCACACTCACAATTTCACACTCATGCTCACACTGTTACACATTACGCCTTGAAAGTTAAGTAGCGTCCATGATTTGAGGACCCTGCTTTGCCGAACGCCCAAAATACCTTGATGAACAAACAACCTCCCCACATGTGTATAAAATCTACATTTATGAAGGGAAAAGCACAGATAAACGTTCTGTATGGGTTTGCGCCTTGGAGATATTTCTTTCGATGGAGCATTGAGCGCGCTTTTATCAATATGATAAGAATTAATCCTCTCCAACCATCAGTTGCAGGAAAATGTGCAATCCGATGACGTTTCTGACAGTTGAAATTTAAATATAGGCGATAGGAATGTACAAAATTAAATATACTCACAAAAACAGCCCTATTTTGAAAAGTAGAACTAAACTAATGAATTAACGAATAAAAACTAGTAGGATGTAACTATTCCTTTGTTAAAAAAGAAAAAAAATGGAATGTCTTTCGAACAGTTTTTTCTTCTACTAATGACCAACCAATAAACCAAGCTGGTGACAAGTTCTTTGATTGTTCCCAGTTCTGGTTTCAGGCAAACCTTATTTTACAAGATATTTACAATATGTAACAAAAGATAAACTGTTCCTGGAAATCCGACTGTATGAGAAGACTTTCACAGGAGAGGCGAAGATCCGCCACTGAAGGCAAATATAGGGGGAGGGGAACTTTCGTCTAACAATTTACAAAAATACAAAAAAGGGGAAAATAGATTGTTGTGCCTAATCGATTTTACACAATAAAATGAAATTCAGAATCGTAAAAGTTATTTTTTATGACGATCGTCGATTCATTTAAAAATCAAAAATGCACCTTTGAGATAAGAATCTACATTTACTCATCTGCCAATGCATATAGTGAATATGAGAATCAGTCACTTCAAGTAGAACACTAGGTGTAGGTAGGGTAGTGTACTTGATTGGAATATGCATGACATAGATTTGATCATGTACATTGGCTTCAGAATGCCAAATCTTGCTACCACTTAAGATGCATCTCTGGGCTGCAAATACAAGACCAAAAAAGGTTTTTTTTCTCCCAAAAAACCGTGTACCAAAATAAATTAGGGATTCGAAGCATCATCAGTTTATCGTTTGACGCCAAAATCAAGGTCTAGAAACACTATTGCTAATTCTACACTTTCAATTAATTGTCTCCTGGTCAATATCCTGTCCACATTACTGACTTTCTTAATTCCCCTACTTGGTAGCATCTAAACGAGTTGTTCACCAAGAGAAAACTCCACCGAGATGGCCAATTGAATATTTCTTCCCTTGCACCAAATTATTGTTGAGTAACACCTTCAACTGTCCTTCTACTAAGAAAAACTGAAAAGCTGAATTGAACTATACTGACAGAGACTGATCAGAACTCTCAATTAACACCTACAAATACATACATACATACATATATTTATCTGAAGCGTCAACATCCATAAAAATTACAAACAAATGAACAAAAGAGAATCTTTGGTACCAAAAAACAAAATGTCTGAACTAACACTCATCTTGAACTCGTACGATTCATTTCCAATTAATGGATTGACGATCCTCCAGCCTATTTTGTTTGCATGTGTGACCGACTTGCAAAGGTTATTTTTTCCACTGTGCAAGTGGTATAGCTTCGATGTATTGGAAACCTGAAGACCATTAAAACTCCTCCTTGCACTGGAAGAGGGAAATGAGTTGTACGAGTGTCAATTGTGTGACTACTAATGATATCAGTGCAGTGAAGGAGCTACACCAATCAAGAACAGCAACACATTTGTGGTACAGCGACATCTTATAAGAACTATAGAACATTGAACACCAAATAGTTGCCAACATCAATCAACATTTAATATGGATGGTTTCAGTAGAGAATAATGAAAGTAAATTAATTCAGCAGAGACAGTTTCTACAGAGTTAGCCCAGAATCTTTTTTCAAAGATGATGTAGAGTAAGTAGAAAAATAGTGCTTTTAAAAAACAAGAACACACCTATGTCAATATAAGTTATTACTATTGAGGAATTTTGACTCGGATAGTTACGAATACATCAGTCTAAACACAGAATAGCACATCCACTTTAACATTAGCTGAGAAAAGGACAGGGTAAATGGCACACAATGACGATCCATTGGCTATGTGCGGGATGACCTCCCTGGGTCAGTCGTATCATGTAAAAACATCGTCAAATAGAAACAACAATATTAACGAAAGGGGTAGGAGAGTTGGGGGTTTGTTCAAGAATGAGCTCAACACCAACTTTCGGATGCTGTATTCTGGTATGTGTCGTCTTCATCATCGCTGGGATCTTCCCCATACATGTCGGCCAGCTTTCGGAATCTGGGCCCGAAATTGGACAGGTAGTCGAAGTTGAGATCACCATCGTCTGTTCCTAAAGTCAGGGATAAAATCAATAGCAACATCTCGAATGATTAATAGAAATAGCAGGTAACAGGAAGAGTTCACTACAACATGATTAATTCATTTTTGCATGGCTTCTTGTTTCCATAGCTACAGAAAACTAACCTTGTTCAATATTTTTGAGGCATATTATAAATACAGGCACAAGGAATGTCATATTTTCATTATATTAACCCGTTCAGTGTGGATAAGAACAGTGGTGAAGGCATACATAGGCTTGGAAAGGTCCTGCTCAGAACAAGTTGAGAATATAGAACTTAGGTTTTGGATACTTACCAGAAGCCAATGACGACAAGGAACCTGTTGAGTTTCCATCTCCACCCTCATAAGCATAATGCCGAACATCGTCAAAAGGTGTGGAGTCTGGATCATTGTCAACTGCTTGCTTCTTATCATCCAGGAAGCCTGAGATGTTTGGAACTTCATCATTCCCTGCAGGATAAAACATTGACACAATCAACTTATTAATTATTTAGAGATGACTGATGGCGAGAGAACGGGAATGAAGGTCCTGCCGTTATGAATGATTTATGTTAGCAAGTAGCATTCAATTGTACTCAATAAGAGTAATAACAGAATGTTGAGGGGCAAGATGCGGTCCCAAAGACGCATCTCCTTTCTTTGTAACTCGTCTCCTTAAAACTGAGAAAACGGGAATCATCAAAATTATGAATATATATACCTCGTGGTTTTAGGCGGTCTTGCTGGTGCTGATCCTTGACAGGGTCTTCATAAATGAGCCTCAGAACGTTCAAGTCATAAGCATTCATATCACCTTCGCCACCACCTTCATCTTCATAGTTGATGATGGTTTCTCGGATGTCGTCGGTATCTTTGTATAGGTCGTCAGTTTTTCGCCTGTGCACTACAACTGCTAGGAGAAGTACTGAAATGCAGTAAGATGTTGATGAATAAAAACAGAGATCAAGCGGTCATGAGAACTTTGAGGAAGAAGAAAAAAGCATAGAATAATTCGGAATTTCGGATAATAAATTATCAGAGCAAACAAAATAAATCCAACTTACTCAAAAGAATGGCCAAGCATATTAGAATGGCAACCAAGAAGCTTGTGTCGATTCCGAATGAATACGCAATGGCAACACCAGATCGACAGCCAGAGTCCACATGTTTATAGAAGCCAGGAAATCCAAGGTCATAAAGCTGTAACACAAGTCAGGACAAACATAATATTTACATAAATATGACTAAACAATCCAATAATTCAGCAACGTCACACAACTGAATTAAAAATGAATAATTCCGGGAACAAGCATGCAGTATATTTTATTTCACTAATGCTGCAAAAAAATATTTTGTGCTAACTTTTCCATTGAAAGTTAAATTCTTCACGCATCCAGAGAATCCAGTTTGTGTTGGCTTGATAGTCCAGTTGTAGTGGTTGTGGAGATACTCAAAATCAACGAAGGAACCACCAATTTGGAGAGGGCCATTCACATTTAAAAAGGAATTGGTGCCAGCAGGGGTAGTGAGGCTCAAACAATTTGGTAGCTTGCAATTATCCACTTGAAGTTCAATAGACTGTGGGAACAGAATTAGCCACAATTCAAGGGTACTGACTAAATTATTACAATATCATGAACTGACTTAGTAACCTTACCGTTTTTGACCAAATCACATCAATTCTGTGTGTTTGACCATCATCCAACTTAATGACTTTTTGAGAAATGTGAGCAGTACCAGTGCCAAAATCTGCTAAGAGTAGTGGGTATCCATCTTGAATCTCGAGCGACATGAAATCTGAAAGAAAAAAAGGTGGAGTCAGCTGTTAGATTGCAATAAAGAGCCACAAGTTAAAGCAAGATGCAGGCAGATGTAGAAGGTGATCTGTCAAGGGAGTCATTAACTCATCCTTACCTTGAATGTATAGGCTACCGCCGGGTCTTGTAGTAGGCCCCAAATAGAACACTAAGCCGTCAGGCTTGTTGGGCTGGACTTCTAAGGAAAGATGAGATTCTTCACACGCCTCGAATGGGTTGTATAGGGCCCAACCATCACCAAAGAAACCAATGCTGACTTGTTCACAATGTGGGCCATCATGACCTTCCGTACAGAAGCAACTGAAAATTATACATGAGACGAGATGAGAGATTTTGAGAAGGTGAGTAGCGCAATATATTAAGCACAGCAACCTCCAAAGGAATCAATCAGAAATCAGGGAACAGTAAAAAAGTAAAGGAAATTACCTTCCATCTTCAGTTGGAGTCCCTCCATTTCGGCATACAGCAGGGGGTGAATGTGAACACATGCAGAAGGGATCTACAACGGCTTTTACACCAACAAAGGTTGTAGTGTTTGTATAAACAGGACTGGGAACATTGCTCTTGTTCAGAAAATTAGTGCAGTCTTTTTCACAGAATTTCTTCTCCTCCAAACACTCGTCAATACTGATCATGACTATATCGATTTCCAGTTCTTTGATGAGCTGAAATAGAACATGGGAAGGCAAGAATAAACATCTCGATTTCATTAGTTCTGAGGTGAGAAAGCAATAGCTCAAGATAATCACCTCTTCACGATGAGCACTAATGGCGGCGTTAAGTTTTTCAGGGCTGTAATATGGTGAGCCATGGGCAGAAAATCGGACGTCCAATAGAAGAGGATTCGTAATGTGAGATGAGTGTAGAACAGTGAAAACGTCAACATTCTCCTCGCTCACGTTCAAATATGAAGCAAGAGATCGCTTTAACATGACTTGTTTGCTGATACCATACTGAAAGCAATAACAATACAAATACAGAGTTTATAACCCCCAAAAAACCTCAAAATGGTGGCCCATCATGGTAATGCAGACTAACCGAGTCAGTTCGAATGAATTCTTCAGCAGTGATACCAGCAAACCTAATGGAACCAGATTTATCCACTGCTTCTTCCGGGATTTCTTTCACTGTAACATTCACAGTGGCACGGACAGTGTGCATTGGGATTTTGAATCCCTCTTCAGTCACCTATAAATATAAGGTAAACCATGAAGAATATCAACAGATTAAAATAAATTTAAGGCTGAAAAAAAGTTTAGTTTTTACAATAAAGTTGAACAGGTTCTCTGACACACTGCAGTTTGGCATAATGACAACCACTGCTCACGCCAGAAGGAAGACTAGGTCATGACAAATGTGCTATTTTTGCCACTGTGTACAACCCGCTCCCCCCACGTCTATCTCACTTTAATGGTATTCTACCATGGCTCACGGGTGTGCACTAACATTTGTATTTGAATAATGCCTAGTTAGTCCACACAGTGGCCCAGAGTAAAAAATCGTAGATAATTATATGAAACATAGAAACCTAGTCATATGACAATGATTCTATTGGTGACCAAGATGTCTAAATTTGGAAAGGAAGAATACAGAGTTGAATTGCTGAGTTTATTGTATTACTCCCAACCCGTCTTTCCTCACTAAATTTATGGAATTAATTCAGAATTCAGCCAATTTTTCAAAATCCTCAAAAGCAAAGGATAGTCCTGTTCAATGTTGGGAGAAAATGTGTATACACTGCCAATGAACATTCCTCTGAGAAACTCTTGTCTGGGAGTTGGAACCCATGAGAATCCAGGTCTCATGTGCCTTCTGAGAAACCAACTGCAATGACAATCCACAGTTCCAGAGTTCCATCGTCCAGGGCATCCAGAGAATCTCCTTCTAGAGAATCATTTAATAGACTAGGATGAACTATTGGACCAACCTCAAATTCGAGTAAGAATGACTGATTAGTCGTTCCTTTCAGCATTGTGATCATTCCAGTCTTGTGATTGAGGTCAAAATTTGTATGAGGTCTGTCTGCCCAGGTGAACGATTTATCAGGCAAATCCCAGTCATCAGGGTCATCCACGTAGACTCGACCAATTTCTGTGTCTGGAGCTTCACCCTGTACACAAAAAAGAGGAGGGCAAGAAAATTAGGATCAAGATGGTGGGGGCATAAAGGAACTCTTCTTCAGTTGACCGATTTCCCATTCCTAGGTAACTATTATTGAGAGTCAAAAATGTTACCTTGTAGTTGTAAATAAAGATGTTGCTGTGGCCATCCTTCATTGGATTGTCATTTTCATCACCAATGATCACCTGTAAGATGCTGATTCCGGTCATTCGAATAATACCACTGTCTTCAATCTGTATTGGGACGTTGTAGCTCTTGATATCCTCACGGTCAAAGGTAACCAAAGCAATGAGTCTGTTGCCTAAAACATTGAAAGACGTGACAGAATTACAAGAGTAGGTAATACTAATTGTTATTTAGGGTCAGATTTGAAAAGTACCTCCTCTACTTCTTGACGATTTTTTTTTTTCCAGTACATACCTCTAATTGTGAATTTCCGTTTGATATCATCACTAGCGTTCCTGGGAATAGAGAAGGTGAATGGTGGGCCATTCTCGGGGGAATCATTATCCTTAGCAGTGAGGGTTACAATTTCACGATCTGGCGATTGATTTTCTCTCCATACAACGGGCTGAACCTACAGAACATTTTGAGAACTCAAACAATTGAAGAGTCGAGCAGAGCCTATCAGACCGTGAGAAGCACATTCGCTCCTCGAATGATGATAAATGGCCAGGAACCTACCATATCCAAGTAAGGAGCATTGTCATTGATATCAATCAAGTGGATAACAACTTCTGTGCTCGAACGAAGACTCGTTGGCCCACCATTTTCATCATTGGCTGCTATCAGGATTTGCCACATTTCGTAACCATTGGGAGGGTCACGGTCAAGGGGCTATAACAAATCAAAACCAATTTAGAATTATAATACGATCTGTGAAAGTAATAGAGGTGTTTCAGAACCTCAATAAAATAATACTTACAGCAAGCATTGAAAGACAACCCTTCTTGTTTATTGTTAGGAGCTTTTGTTGTTCTGTTTTAACAACAAAGTAAACTATCTGCTGCGGTTCAGTTCGATCAGGAATATCGGGATCATATGCTTCTAGCTGCAAACGCAATATAATCAGATTATCTAGACATCTGTCAATATGAGCAGCGGTACATTATTATTGGAAGTATTTCATAGAAACGAAGGAAGTAATCTAGAACTTACCTCAGCAATGCAACCAGGGACTTTTTCTTCCTCAGTTATATTAATGTTGTTGTTGTATTTGAGAAACTGAGGAGTTTTGTCGTTAACATTTGATATCTTGATTTCAACAGTGCAATAATCCTGGAAGTCTCCATCAAAAGCCCTCACAGTGAGAGTGTACTGTACAGAAAAATATCTACTTAGAGAATCTATTAGGAATTGAATTTGTAAATGTCTAAGGAACAAAACATTCACACTAAGCCACTAGAGTTACTAAGAGGATTTCCTACATACTTCCGTGATATTTTCATAATCCAAATTGCCCTTCACGCGAATTCTCCCGGTTGTCTCTTCAATGAGAAAGGCATCTCCAATATTGCCATCAGTGATGCTGTACCGTACAGGGGAAGCTAGAACAAAAAAATAAATAAATAAATAAATAAATAAAATAAAATAAAATAAAATTAAAAAAAAAAAATGAAAAAAAAAAAAAAAAAAAATTGGAGGATTTCTCGTAGTGCTACATGGCGTAAATACCTAAGCAAAGGCGCACCCTATACAGAAAGATTGGTTTGAAGACAAAATAATTATTCCTTAATGGTAGAGTGAACAGCAAATAGATACTCACCAGTGTCATTGTCAATCGCCTTCACTTCAGTGACTAATGCATTATTGTTAGAATCTTCTGGTATAGCTTCTGCCACATACTTTAATTGGGTAAACTTTGGGGCGTGATCATTTTTATCGGCAATTTCAATCCTGAACACTTGTTGACCTGCAAAAATTAAACCGCTTTTAAGGGTTTCTTTAATTAAGAAAAGAAAAAGTCATCAAGTGAAAACCCAATTTTACCTTTGTTGTGAATTCCAGTTTCATACAAGGAAGATGGTGAGCTGTCCGTTGCAATTACTTTCACATTATAGACATCTTGTTCTTCTCGATCAAAGGATTTCAATGTAGTGATATTACCTGTATATCGATCAATTGCAAAATTTTCTTGGTTGTCGGCAAGTTCATAGGTAACCTGCATGTAATCAAAGTTAATCTGTTATAGTCATGATACCAGAACAAGAAGGCCTGAAACATCCCTACTATTGATTACGTTCAGTACGCGACAGAGAGAACCCAATATAGTTACCGAATGGATGGAACATTTGGGAGTGAATGGTACAGAATTGATATCTGACCTCACCATTGAACAGATTGACTATATTTAAACCGTTAAATCAAGTATCAGGAACAGTCAAAATAATAGACCTGATTATGTTCTGTGGTTGCGTCGGAATCAAGAGCGCGGACTTGCATGACTGGAGTGCCAGGTGGCTCATTCTCCAACACCTTCCCGCTGCAGACTTCAGTGAAGATCGGGATGTTGTCATTGACGTCAGTGAGTTGGATCGCGATGCTGGTTTCAGCGGCAAGATTGTATTTGTTTTGAATTCTGATAGTGAGAGTGTACTCAGTGATGGATTCGTAGTCCATAGTACGACCTAATCGAACATGTGCAGACTTTCCTTCAGTTTCCAAACGAAAAGTTGACAATTTATTCGTTTGTTCAGTTCTTCCTACAACAAGTTCAAAAACGGGGGCTGCTTCGTCTGTGTTGGACCTGAAATTTGAGGAAGGAAACGTTAAATAATGTATTTTATTCATCAAATCCAGTCGAAAAATTGGGGAAAAAAGTACATTGGAAATATTGACTAATATAATGTTTAGGAATCTTACTGTGCCGACAATGTGGCAATGTTGTAGGAATAATTGCTTAGGCTCTCAGGGAGTATGATAGGGGAGCGTGGAATTGAAGTGAATGAAGGGGATTTCTTATTAGATTCAACCACAACAATGTCAAGGTTGATGGTTGATTCTTGGGGCTCTAATCCTTGATCTGTCGCTATGGCTTGGAGATTAAATTTCTGGCCCGCATTCCGCTATAACAAACAAATTGATACAATAATTTCTGGCACAATAGAATCCATCTCTATTTCAGAGAAAGTTACAAATAATTCAGAAATGGTATCCTAGTTTCAATATCTAAGAACCTGCTCAGCAATAATCACATTATAATTTGTGAAAATGAATTTATACGTTTCCAGCCAGCTTCTGATATACAGGCAAATCGTTGTGCTTCCCTAGTGCCTGATTACTTACATCAATAGTTCTGTTGAGGTAGATAACTCCCGTCAACTTATCAATTCTGAAGTACCCTCCTGTTTCGGGCTCCAACTTGTAGAAAACGATGCTGTTATTCCCGTCATCAATGTCCGTTGCGGATATTCTCATCACTTCTCGATCCTTAGGAAGATCTTGGGGAACTGATTCTTGATAGTTCTACAAATGGGTTTGATTACGTGAGAAAATGATGTACACATAGCAATCCAACTCTAAAATTACAGATTAATAGCCCCAACTCCAGAAAAAGAAACATATTATAAAGAAGTTTGAGGCATTAATGTTCAGAGATAGCTATGCTTAGTAAATACCTTGTATCTACTTCCTCGGTAGACCTACACATTTCAAAAATGTATGCTTCATGATTCATACAAATTACTGTTACTGGAAATTTAATGCATTGAAATTTAACTGAGTGCAATACAAATTCATGGGCTGAGTGCTGTCCAAAAATGATGATATTGCTTGGTTCCTTCAGTGACATCAATGTGTAATAAGAACAAAAAACTAAAACTGGTTCGTCATTGATTGCCAATAGATTAAAAAAAATGTAACTTTTGAATTAGGGCAAGGAAAATTACCCAATATTGAAAAACGCAATCAGTCAAGTGATGAAATTACAAGGGCCCGATTGGGCAAATTATAGTAGACTCACCACTTTGTCGAAAACAGGGGCATTGTCGTTGACGTCTTCAATAGTAATTTTAATCGTGCAAGCGTCGTCAAGTTGAGGTTTTCCATTATCAGTAGCTCTCACAGTCATGTAAACTTCTTTTTCTCTCGCAGGTTCATCTCGGTCGAATATCTGAAAGAATATTATACTAAGGACTCACGCGCGTACGAAATGATAACGTCTTTCACACTTAATTAAAAAAGAAAAGAAAAAAATGAAATTTGTAGTTAAGTATTTAATACTGACGTGTTTCGTGGTGATGACTCCACTGTCTGGGTTAATCGTAAATTTCAATCTCTCTCCAGGGGCGGAGACAAAAGTGTAGCTAACTTTTCCTCCGTTCTCAGGGGGATCTGGATCACTCGCAACCACCTAAAGGAAATTATGAAGACAACAATTGAAGACAAGAGAAACGTTACGTAAACTTGCAATAGAAATGGGTGACTTGGGTTTGAATGGTGAATTTAATTTTCACTGAGGCGTATTTACCTTCAAACCAATGTGAACCTGAATGATTAGGTTATAATACCTGAATAACAAACGTCCCGGATGGTTCTTCTTCTTTGACGGTGGGTTTCAGCTCGGAGCAGTTTTTGAACACAGGCTTTCGGTTAGACTGGACTGGAGTCTGAAAAAGTAAGAAGTAATTGCTGGATTATTCCTCAGTCATCAACAGGCGTTACTTATTTGTGTATTGAATGCATCAATAAGGAAAAAAGGAGTGCATCTGCAGCCAGAGTCAACATAACTTATTAAAAATGATAAACGCGGACACTGCTTTTACATATTATAAAGTTACAACCGAGTACAATATTAGAAGCGTCGGAGAACGTCCGCGCAAGTTCGTACCAACACTTTTTTTACGTTGTATACCCTGTCTAGCCATTATATCGGGAATTTGATACCATCTATCTCAAAACTCGTCACTCCTCTTAGCCCAAACAGTGTTTGGATACGAGCTTAATCGAGGTGAGGGAGTTTTCCGTAAACGGATTTCAATTAGTTCCTACCCATTCATGACGGATGTGTTTTCATTTCATATCGCTCATAGTTGTCTCTTTGTGAATAGGTGAAACGTTCGACTGGAAATAACAGTTTTGTTTTATTCTTTCGAATGAAATATTACGGGGTATGGATGAAAATGGGTACTAAGAAATGGGGTTTCGAGATTGTAATGAGACGTAGGAATGTGGGGTCTTGTATTCGAGATTGATTTCGAAGTAATAACAATACTCATGAGTCATCAAGAAGGGCATTTTGAACATTGGCAAGGGAAATATAATTTTTTTTTGTCTTACCCACACAGGAGCTAGACGCATGTGAAGTAATGAACCATTGTTGATTTAGAAAATTTTGTATTTAATCATTTGTTTACTTTTGGGACACATAGTCGGATAGAGAACCAAGTAAATAATAAAAATACTCAAATCCAAGTTTGTAACAGGGTGTTTGTGCGTCGTCTGTTCCTCGCATAATTTAAGAGCGTTATTCAACAATATTTGGAGTGGCACAAATTATTTCATTAGTGTAGATGATGATGAATCCCCCTAAACGCTGAGCATGCCTTTGAAGGATTAATGTTCCGGACTCAAAGCATGAAGTGAGTTAGAAATTAGTTGACTGTGAGGGGTGATAGTGAACAAAGAGCGTTGCAAAGGTTCATCTATATGACGATGGTGGTATTGTACATACCTAATGCATGATAATTGCTCAAAACCTTGTTAATGACTAATACAATAGAGCCGAGCATTAGTAAGATTATCATCTTACCGTATGGCATCAAATTTCCTTGAATAATATAAATTTATTTCAGTCAATCGACACAAGAAAATCAAATATAATAGACTATTGAAAAGCTGGAAATCGGCAGAGTTTAGGATAACAAAAAACGCTCATTTTTACAAATAGGATTTCAAATACAAATTATAACATGGAGACCTTTAATGCGCAATTAAACGGAAACTGCACTGACTGAACTACAATCAAACACTCGGAGACAGAACTCGTATTTTGGTAAAGGATGAAAGTCGATAGTCAATATGATAGTCGATCCCTACTCATGTATACCCCACGTCTCTATCCAGTTGTGGTTATCAATTTGCCACATATTGTCATCTGCACTGACATCATTGATAGAGGAACGATATGAATTACTAGGCTGGTATAAAATGAAGTCGAAACTGGACTTTTTTACGATTTATCCCTGGTCATTATCGTGAAATGATAACGTGCGAGAGGTCAAGATGCCGCTCGTCCTTTTTTTCTTTCTATTCTACATCAGCCTTATCATCAGATTTCAATATAATATCTTTTTCTCCAATAAGGTAGGGGAGATTCGTCGTAACGTTTCACGAGTGAAAAGTTAATACAATTCATTTTTTAAATAATTCTTATTGCTGCGAAAATTCGGAAATGATTTAATTTGGACGGGACATCTTTGTTTAATGTCCCCGTCAGTAGGGTTTGGGGGACATTGGACGCAACAGGATACTCTAGACAAACATTCAATTTTGTAAGTTGTTTCTCATTCATGATCCATTCTCATAAAGGTCTTTAATAGACCTTAATAGATCCTTAATATTATTTAATATATATAATATGTTATAATATATTATAACACTGTTCTGATGACCGTTTTATATAACTGTTAGTACGTTACTGTTGGCGGAGGAGACGCTATAATTTTTATTATAGTCCAGTGTCTATTATAGTCAGTGTGCTGAAAATGTTCAGCCCAATCGAACCAAATTTTGTAGGAAGGGGGGGGGGGGGGGGGGTTGTCTAAATGTGTATTTCGAAAAATGGATTTTTGAGATTTTGGTGATCTAGGCGTGTAGGGTATTATTTTCGGCTAAATCATGGGCGCTGAATCGAATGAGACGGGTCCTGGAACGATTTGCGCCCCCCCGGATGAGGTAATGGATCATAATGGGTACCTATCTAACTATTTCAAATGTGGGTTTTTGAGATTTCTGGTACCTAGGCGTTTGGACTCTCATTTCCCGCAAAATTTTGGTTATTCTTTATTATTCTGCAGTTTATTACCTACTCCGATTGTTTTCAATTTTCTTGAGCGAAGCACACACGCACACAAGCACTAACCATTGTATCCCACTCTCCGATGTATACAGTTTCTCCTTAGTATTATTGAAGCACTCCAATGAGATCGTAGGAACAAAAAACGCAGCAAATTTTTTTCACAGGGGTTGGTTATTCCTCGGACCAGAAGCATGGAAACTCATACCAATCGACTCAGCGTCCATAATTTTGTGGAAAATGATACCCCACACGCCTAGGTACCGGAAATCTGAAAAACCCACTTTCGAAGTAGGTACTTTTGATTTGATTTTCTACAACCATAATCGGTGTGGACGGCGGACGGACATTTGCCTATTTTGATCTAGACATCATGGAACGCCCAGAGAGAATCGGAGAGATTGACTTTCTGCATGAAAACATTGGTTGATTATTTAGAGAATAACCAACCAAAAGGGCCCTCTCCTCTCCACTTTCCTCCTGCTGAATATGGCACTTTTATACCCGCTTATCTCAATCTCGAGGTTTTCAAATCAAATGCCCGAGTTGATAAATTGATCTGATAACAATTATCTGAAATTCGTCAAATCTAAGGTATTTCATTCCACTGTACTCACCGTATAATGATCGACGGAAAAGTAATTAGCGGAGTTAGGATGTACGGAGCGTTCGTTGCCCGAATGCCGCGAGTGCCGCAGCCTCGTCGGGCTTTTGTGGGTCCGCCACGTCCAGTAGCTCCCTGATCCATCGTCTGAAAAAAAAAAAAAAAAAAAAATCGTACTAAAAAAAAAAAAAATTATTATAAGTTGAAACGAGTGTGAGCCAGATGGGATGATGTACGTGTTCGCATTCGACCCCCTCCTCCTTAAACAACGTAATAACAGGATATTATATGGTGGTCCCCATCTGAGGGATTATACGGTAATTAGCAGTTCATTGATATGTCTCCAGACGATAGTATTGTAACATTCTGGTGCCTGTCCGCCGAGTTCTGAGCCCCTTATCATGAGTGAAGGGCATCATTTGTTCGAGCACTCCATTGGGATTGAAGACAATTCTATTCCTACGCGATTGCGCTGTAAAAAACGCTGCAAATTCTTACACAGGGGTTGGTTATTCGTCAGACCAGGCGCATGGAAACTTATTTAAAAACATGAGGGAAATGGGGAAAACGGTGGGTGCGGCGGGTCCCAGACCCATTCCAATCGATTCAGTGTCCATGATTTAGTGGAAAATGATACCCCACACGCCCAGGTACCAGAAATCTCATAAACACATATTTAAAATGAGTAATATATACCCAATTTGACCAATAACTTCTTCCAGTGGGTGCCAGTCGTCCTGGGACCCACTTCATTGGATTCAGCTTCCAAGATTTAGCGGAAAATGATACCCCACACGCCTAGGTTCCAGAAATCTCAAAAACACATATTCAATATGGGTAATATATCCCCAATTGGACCAATAACTTCTTCCAGTGGGTGCCAATCGTTCTGGGACCAATTTCATTGGATTCAGCGTCCAAAATTTAGTGGAAAATTAAACCCCACTCGCCTAGATCGCCCAAAATCTCGAAAATTCATTTTTCAAAAAACACATTTTGACCCCTACCCCGCCCAAATTTGGTCCGATCGGACCAACCGGAAGAAGTTATGGGTCAAATAGGGTATATATTACTCATTTTGAATATGTGTTTATGAGATTTCTGGTACCTGGGCGTGTGGGGTATCATTTTCCACAAATCATGGACACTGAATCGATGGGAATGGGTCTGGGACCCGCCGCACTCACCGTTTTCCCCATGTTTTTAAATTAGTTTCCATGCGCCTGGTCTGACGTTTTAATCTAGACACCATGAAACGTCCAGAAAAAAATTTTGAGCCGAATCGGAGAGCTTTACCATTTGCATGAAAACAGGTTGATTATTCAAGGAATAACCAACCAAAAAACTAGTCTAGACGCAAAAAACAAACAACATCCTAGCATATTCATTTTTCCAGCTGTTGCTGCCCCCTGGTGACCAATCATGGATAAAGCACAAGGCACATGCGAAAGGCGATAAGTGACGTAGTCGGTGGGGGCTGGACGAATGGTGCTTCCGACCGGTCGCCGGTAGAAAGCGCTGAGGTAGCGACCGAGGACGGAAGGCGACACTTTCCCCCCAAGTTCACGTCATCAAACCGGTTCCCTCCGGCCGGCCGGCACCCCTCGTTCTTTCTCTTTTTCCTTTATCGCCCATCTCACTCACCTCACGGAAGCTACCTTTCTACCCAATTTCTTTGTTCAAAGACAAGTCATCTGCACTGGAGGCTGATTAGTTGTATTAAACGACGGTGGGAGAGAGCACAATACAACTCACCACACCCACTCACCCAATTTCGGTCGAATGAATCAACACCACCACTAGGAAACTACAACATTTGTGAAATAATGACATGTGATTTTTTTTCTAATGGACTTTATATGGATGTCTATAAAATTTTGATTTCAATAAGTAGTTAGCCATAACTGAGACAATAATGGTGATTGAATAAGTGATTTGGCCGATACATCAGCTCTACTAACAGCCATACTGGGGCTGCGGTAAATAATGCACATTTTTGCGTAGGTTCGAAACGTAAAAGGTGTGAGTTTGAGGGGAAATCAACGAAATCAATCTCAACAGTTGGCGCGAATATACGATGTACACGCTGCAAATATTTGTCCTATGAATGCAGAAGTTACCAGAACTAGTTAACGCTCTATTAAATAAACACTTTCTTAGTCTAAATCATACGTGGGTAAGTAGGTACCTACTTCCTTTTCTTCTAATGAAAAACTAACTTTAAAAAAATGTATAAAAAATACTTTTAATGAGAATGCACCAAATACCAGAGATGGTAAGGAATGTTACCAGCGGGAAAAAACGTGATGTTTCCCATCCCGCTCTATTAATGATAATTACAGCACGCCATAATTGGCGCATTCAGGTCAATGCCAAGACTAGAGATGCACGTTATTGCCGTTAATTGTTAAAAGGAGCATCGTTGCGATTTGACGAAATGGAAATGAATTACCCAACCATGAGTTAGTCCGAATATTGTCCGGGAACTAACTCAACTGGAGAGTCAGTCAACCGCAAGGGCACCTGACACTGGTAAGCTGGTTTGGGAGGCCAACCGCGGCGCCGATTATGTACATTCAGTTGTATAGAATTGATCAGTACACGGGGATAACGTGATCGTTTGACCAACTGTATGGAGGCTGTAAGGAGCTACCCATTACCAGCAACAATGTTCAACGTACAATTTTCACTCTGTTCACTTCTGTCACTGTTAACTCGCATTGGTATCGTATATCTTTGCGCAAAAATGATTTCAATAGGTTTTTGAATTCTAAACGAAAGGACAATGATTCAGCGAGTAGATCCTCTTGTCCTACTGCATGAATGCGGATAAATCCACATCAAACTTAAATCAACTTCATCATATAGAAGCCATAGAGATTTCACCAACAGTGAACTGTTTCATTGTGATATACATCCAACACTTCCCTTTAACTCTCCGTAACTCAGTAAGAAGAAGGTTTACAGTCAGCATTAGTTTTGTTTTTGGTTCCAGAATATTCACCGAAAACGAATTATTGCGAGTGACGAGTCCCAGATAAACCCACGAAGTGTAATATATATGTATATATATTCTTTTTGTGATGTTGTTTAGTTCCTATATACTTGTCTCATAATAGAAGTGACGAATGACCTGAAAGAAGCTTGACAATGACGCAGGACATTCAACAGGACAAATTACTTTCCGTCCTCCCATCAAACCTTTTGGTGAAATTTCCCCGATAAACGAGATGGTACGAAATACCGATTGCCTGTCTTCTTTATAAACGGAGACAAACTTTGTAGATTTCTTCAAACTGACATCCCTCGGCATGACTACTGATTCTTTGCCTAGTTGTATCCTGCATCGGCGTAATCATTATCAAGACTATAGCATATTGTTTTTCGAGGTCGATATAGTTAGTTGGCCTAAATTCAAATCTTTACTTTTTTGCACAGCGCACATTGAGAAACTTAAATTTGCATATATACTCTATTCGCCAATCTATCACTAATGATTCGTAATCTTCAGGGTGTATGAGCATTGAAAATGTGAATCGTAGGAAATATTAGCTTTCCTTCCCTAGTATGAGTAATATATATATACGAGTATAATAATATAGTTTAAGTATTTGGCAATATAATCAGGTACCTATTCGGTGACTAAAAATAATCCAAGATTAGGTAAACTAACGAGTGTTTCATCAGGGAAAAGATGACGAATCGCAACACGATGTCTCTCATTGACTATCAAATGACGACATTTTTGTCGTGGGACCTCTTGAATTGACGTGATTCATCTCATTTCTCCGAGAAGTGCCAAGAGCCGAGAGTCGAGGTAAGCTGGAGTTGCGGTCACGAAATCCTCTTCTGAAGTCAACTGGGCGGTTAAACTCCTGCTCGTGTCCTCGAGTGGATAATTCAACTCGTTGTCAACGTAGGATCAAGGAGCTCAGGTGGGCTTTTCCGATTGTCGTCTTTCGACTTACCCCTGTAACCCTAAGAGTTCGACCAGTTCGGGCCATTTCCAATATCCCAACAACCCCTTAGGCCACCTGTAGTATGCATTACACATGAAACTGCTTTGCCACATGAAATCCAACCTCAACATAGATAACTTGAAGGAGAAACGAATTTGGAAGAAAGGGGGAAATTACAGGATGTCAGTACCTTAAATCCGTTTAGTTCCGAAAACTAGTGAAATCCCCTCAATTCGCATGCATTAGATTCATACGTAATAACCCAAACGCTAATAATCACCATTATATACGAAAAGTATGAGATCAAGTGCAGGAACATTCAAAAGACACACAACTGCATTGATGGCAAAACAGAGTACAACAGAGAGCGAGTTGTATTGAAAACACCGAAGTTGAAGAGAATAGACGTAAAAGTAATCCTATTTCGAAACTAAACCGTCAGAGTGTTGTCGTACGTCATTATACGACACATTTAAGGGGAAGTTATTAAATTAGAACCAGAATGGAGGGCCTCTTGACCCAATCAAATCAATAATCAAAATGTATACCTCGCCATACGTGACTACATATATCTAAACAGCGAAGAGGTTCCTTACATCTCCGGAAAATAAAACAAAATAGAACACTTCTCAGAATTCACCTAATATCGTTACTAATTGTAACTAATTCGGAGGATATGAGTGAAAAGAGATTCAAAAAATCTATAATGAATGAAAATGGCAAGAATAATATAAATATAATGGTTAGATTAAAATCAAGTTCAATAGTTAATCAAAACTTGACCGTTTTTTTTTTTTTTTAATTTATATTTACTTAGGCAGGTTATTTAAATCTAATCAAACGAGGTGACTCATGTAGGAAGGTTAGGGAGCTTGGATGTCGAATCAGTATCACCTCAAAAGGTCCCAGTTTTCTGTGGAGTCTTTGTTTTGCGAAGTGTGCTTGCTTTATCAGGAGGTTATAACATCCTGGTGAAAGGTGAGTATCCTCGTTTGCCTCTGTTCCCCAACCTATGGTACTGACTGAACGTGTACTGTCACTGATACCCACAAAATGAGTTTTGATGATGAGTACGAATAATTATAATACACTCGAGTTGAAATATACAACTGAAACGAAAAAAAGGTTGAAATGAAAATATTTTCCTCTCGTTCCCACGCACTGACTCCATCGGTAATTACTGTGTGGTACTTGTAACCGTTTTCTGGGTCAGGGCAAGCTGGGATCGAGACTCATAAATGAAGAAAAAAGGTTCGAGTGCCCACGAGGGAAATTCCCCGAAATTTCGACGCGTCTTATTGTTCGAAATAAAATTCGAATTATCTCTTCACTCAAAAACATTCGTTTGCCCTTTGAAAACATACAATGAGAGCTTAGAAGTATGATAGTCGTCCTGAGATTACGATATCATCGAATAAAAGACCACCAGCGTTCTTCAAATCTTAATAAGACGGCGAATAGTGATCGACTGTTACCGTGCATTTATGAAAGCAGACTATCAGAGTTTAAGGTTACAGCTAATACAGAATGGTAATATAGATTGGGCTTGTGAACAGCAAGTTCTGAAATAATCACAGGAAACACTTCCAAAATGATTGTAAATATATGTTTTGGTTGGATGTAGTTTTATATATTTCCTGCTGTAAGAATTATGAGAAGCCTGGTTGGATATCATTAAATTGAGGAAGATCTCTTCTAATATGAACCTAATAGTGGGTTCGAGATATTTCCTCTGTGAGAAGAATTCAGGTTGTGAAGAGCCACGATTAATGTAAGCGATCACCTCACAATGAAATCGTGACTAAATCGAGTAAAGCATTCAAAAACTGTTCCTCCAACATTTAAGAAAGACATTGCAATGGTAGCGCTTCCTCGATCACGAAGAACATGCTGGAGTTGATGCAATTTTTACATTTTCGAGTTTCTAAGAAGATGAGTCAAGCAGTCGGAATCGCATTGCTCCACAATGGTGACTCAAGTTCTTGGCGACTACGCCTCTCAAGGGCGCCCTGGCTACGAGAACTACTATGAACGGGCGCTTGATCCTGGTCGAGGAGAGTGACGAGTAATGGGGAGGGGGATCTCATTCCCGCGTTTGCTAGCTACACCTAGGGACTGCACACATTGCAAATAGAGAGCTACCGCAGGAGACTGGCAATAGATGGATTCGTAAAGCGGCAGGAGAAACTGACTTCAATCCTTGAAGTGCCGAACGTGGAAATTGGGATCGTGAGGGAATGAAGGGTTGGACCTCCCGGGGAATGGAGAGCTTCAGAGGTCCGAAAAGCAAAGGACGAGGGTGGAAGAGGGGGTCGAGTTACTCAAGAAGACAGCTTCAAAGGAAGACGTGTCATGGAGAAAATTCAGACATGCAGTCTTTAGAGAATTTTCAAAGGCACTCTCGAAAAAATTTATCGAGCAAAACAAGCTACCTAACATGTAAAACACGTTCCCTTTGAACGAATGCTCCATGACCGTACCAACAAAATCACAAACTGTTGAATTTCTATTTACCATACACGACCGATAAACGTGCTAAACAAATCTGTTTTCTAGATTGTATAAGGTCCTGACTGCTACGAGTATTTTGGTGCGTACTTCGCGTTTGAGCTAAAATTCTATCCTTCCAACATGATGGGATGAATCTTGGAGAATAAACGTGCACGATGAGGAGGAAAAAATACGATTGAAAACGGTCCACATTACTTGAGGTTGGCGGTGGGAGTTTTCCAGGAGCCCTTCCCACGCCAAGTGCGTGATCTCACAATCATTCTCGAGGGCTCCCTAGTGAGAAGATTCGGAGACGCGGTGTTGGAAGGCTGTTGTAATCCAATATTATGTCAGATCAGCTCCCATCCCTGAGACTTCTTGTTTGACATAAAAATAAATCCCCTTTCTATTTATTGGGCGTTTTCCGTCCCGGGTTTTCTTCCTCTGTTCTGAACCTAAATACTCCTTTCCACTGAACTGTGCTTTCGTTTTAAAAAAGCTCTTCCTCTCTTATTCTTCCCCCTTATGTCTTTTCCTCTTCTCACTCACCCACTGACTGTCGGCTTTGTGGCGTGAAAATGAATTTGTAAAAAAAAAAGCTTCTCTCCTCTTTTCTTCATACGAGATGATTTATTTTATAAAAATAATAAACCAAGTGTTTTTCATTATTCTTCTTACCCTGCGAAACCACGTTGGCTGAGGTAGTTCCCAGAATAATAGTATGAAGGATTAACGCATACCCATTACTCGGGCATTACAGGTGTGTTGTATCCTCCATGTTGGATTATTGTCGGTCAGGAGATAAAACTGGTTGCATGAGCGTATTGAACCGAATTGATAGATAGATGCGATCAAACGGAATACTCGTCCTTTTTACACAAGGGAGGCGTAAGCCATTAACGTACTGTTATGTATGTATTAGAGGTAATACGGCGACGACAAAAAGAAAGCATAAACAGCATAAATCTTTGAAAAAGAAAAAAAAAAGTTTTAGGAAAGTCTCTAGAACTGACATGGATAGCATCTTCACAGGGGAGATTTCTTCGATTAAATTCATTAGATGCTTTTATTCACTTACGGTTTACGAATTTGTTTACATGAAGGCTCACGCAATTACGTCCACATAAAACCTAGTTTCCACCTGTCATGTCAGAGACCACTGATAAATACTCCGAACGGGAAATCATCAAATACCTATCTTCAGGGGCTCAGGAATGCGAGAAAGAAAAGGGCAAAGAAATACTTGGACAAAGGGTTTTGGTACAATTAGGCTTGAAGAGAGCGCGAAGGTTATTCCAACAGTTGGTCATTTGTCTCGGTGACAAGTCGCAGCCTCCATCGGACTCACATCACATCCCCAACGTCACGCTCGATTTGGATAGAGCTCTCGCGACTAGTCACTTTTGAAAGCGCGTCTCTACGCTCAGGCTGAACGGGTACCTATCAAGTGAGAACATGAGGAGCGGTAGAAATTCGCTGACCACTACAAGCAGTACATGTTGTCTCAGGACACAAGAATAATGAAGCGTCGGACCTGGTTTAAAGTAATTTGCTCGGGCTCGCCTAAACCGAGTTTAAAACCGAGAGATTTCGGGAGCCACTAGATTTAGAATGATGATTAGCGGTAGCCGCAATTTTGCGAGTTACTGAGGTACTACGCCAGTCACAAAGAATAATAAAGATCCAACAGTTCATTGAAAAACAGGTTTTTCATCAGCTTATCCAGCATTATGATTCCGACAGGATCAACAGACTCTCCTTTGTCACAGCCATCGGCTACAAGTTCAATTTCATTTAGCTAATGGCCTCCTTTCATTCCCGTTTTGTATCGACGCCAGTTTGCTAATGAGCACAAACATTTGTAACCTTCTACCACACCAGTCAACAGTCGACAGTCCTACACGAAAGTGGGAAGAAGAGGGCCGAGCTTTGAGCTAATTACGAGTAAGTTTTTGAGGAGTAGGCTCTTTTCTAACGGTTGCTTTCCATCCATTTTTCAAATCGGCGCTAAACTCGTCCAACAACACCGTTTTTGATGATCAGTTTGAGCGCAGCTTCTACATGGGTGGGTCAAAATTGGGTCAGCACCCATCCCAAATAAAATGATAACTACAACTATACACTATACACCAGCGATTGACCAGAATGTAGCACAAATCTCACTAAAATTGAGCCCGAGTTCAATTCGGGTTTGTCGATTTTGTTCCAACGGCTTCTTAGCAGAGCCTGTAGCATGGTTCGAGAGCAGTAACTATCAGTATAATATAAAGAAATGAAAAACAAACTTTTGTTTGTATTATGTACTAGACAGAATATGGAACTCCATTAGTGCAAACTTCTCCATTGACGTCCAATTCAAATTAACAATGAATGATGTGGCGCTGTGAAGCACCTCATTCTCCCAACGACCACCACGAGTGAGTCAGAGATAGGGGCAAGTGAAATAAGAGAGAGCACGCCATCCGCGTGAAAATAAGTGGGTGGGTAGGATGAAGAAATACAGGGTATTTCTCTTCAACATATCCTTGAAAGTTGAGACTATGATATATATCTAGATATCTATAAGGAATCAATACATGGAAATATTATTCAAGGAAAAATTAACCGAGTAGATCAAACGACGACCCAAGATACAACATTGCGACTCTTGCACCGAAGATCAATTCAATGGGTGGAATACCACCCAGAATGCTTATAAAAATATCTCAACGTGAGTGTTGATGAATATTTATAATTTAATTGCGCTAGGGAATGGTAATGTGTCGAAAGTTTGCAAAGTAATCATATGAATTGACGCATTCATGAATCATCAAACCACATTTGTAAATGATGGAAGTAATATGAAGCTATCTGAGTGTTCGGTCTGACCTCGAACTGCAAATGGAACAGTTTCACGACTATTTCGTCATCCTTGTAGTGCGCTTGTGACGAGCCAAGAATGAAGGTGATTCGCGTTCACGCGGATAATTTACGTTTTCTCGGTACATGACTATACAAACAGAGAATTTAAATTTTTAGAATCACTTTCTATTCGGGAATAACGGGATAGCCGAAAATATTGCAATGAGGAGTTCCAACAGCAGGAGAGAAGCCCAGTAGCTAGCCAGTTTTACGGATAATTGTCTGATGCCGATTCCTAGAATGATTTGTGTGATTACTACCGTATTGATTTTGCCGGTCTTTGATAAGCCGAGGACAAACGACTGTAAGTTCGGAGTGATCTGCCTTCGGTATAAATGTTCAATCCTGATTGCCAGAGTAGGTGTCGTGCAAGTTCGTTCTAACGTTGGTAGGCGCCATGCTATGTGCCTGGACACGACATCAACACTAATAAACCTAAACACAGTCAGCTTTCAAAAGATATTATGGTCTATCCATCGGCACTATTGAACAATTCTACTGATTCCTCAAACGAGATTAATTTAGCCTGATGCAAATAAATAGCATCGGGAGAGATGATAAAACGCACCTCTAATAAATTACAATTGATTCTTCTACCTTAAAATGAAATTACTAATTCCCGAATTCCCATCACCCGTTCAATCCCCTACCTACTATTTCAGCACAGTCTTACATAATACCTAGAATGAGGGCAATGTTGGAGATAACGTATAATTTTATCCCATGAAAAATATTTGAGTAAAAAAGGAAAGCCCACACTGAACATTTGGACATTTTCCAAACATAAAGTTACGGGATTTGATTTTTTGTACGAACAGGCTCAACCCCTGTTTCGCTTCGCAGGTTCAGCCCTCCCAACCCCCGTCCGTGTATTTGGTCCTCGATCACGCGCCTCCACCCCGCCACCGTCTATTTGTCGCCACTACTCCTAATTTGCATATGACCTCGAAACTTTCCGTGCTTTACGTTAGTTTTCCTCTCGCCCCTTTGGTGTTTTCGAGAGACACTCACAAGAAAGTTAGCACGGGAACCGACAGTATAGTTGTACCGACCTTCGATGCGATTGATTTTAGTGTCGTAAGCGTGCCAACAACAATTTAATAGCGATTTAGCAGAAATCCAGAACAGATCGTCCACTGCCAACGGCTCCACTCCTACTACTCAACTTTACTATACAATTACTACTGTACTATTACTTTACTACTACTACTACTACAGATCCAAAGTAGCGGATGCCTTATACGGGCAGAAATATCAACACACCGTACCTGGTTTAGCAACATGCTGTCCGAATCATCAAATTATCGCGGCATTGATTTAACTAATCTCTTTTCGTACCAAACTAAATGGCCCCTGAAGATATTACTTCCTTGATTTCATTACCACTGCAACATAATATTGATGTTTAACACCATGTGATGTTCGTTTCACATTCAAAATGCCCGACGACCATTTAGATTATCTATTGATTTAAAAAATGTTCCCCCCACTATCTCCGTTTGAAACCTTGTCACTCGAAGACACCTCCCCCTCACGCTTATTTCAAATGTTTTCTTGCACGATACAGAAGAACTATACGTCCGTCAGCGTTCTCCGGCGATGCCCCAATTGCTGTGTGAATATGAAGAAACGAAGAGCGCTATGTCATGGTCAATCAATCTTACGGTATCCTCAAACTATCCGCGATCGTGGAAGACTGGCTGTGAAAAACTCTTGGAGGGTACACCGCGGGGTGAGGAGTTGATTAGTTAGTTGCTGGTACGAAGCAAGTAGTCCACGGATGACGCACCCGTTTGAAGTTTGAAATGGCATGACTCATCACAGACCGACCCTATTACAGTTACATTGAGAACTCATGCATTATATTATTGAATATATCTTGTGGAACCCCCTTAGTATCGACAAGTAATACCTCCGGCGGGGGAGATACTCAACTAATAGGTACAAATGTTAAAAGGCCCGATAAATTTATTGAAAGAGGCACTTGGCATCGAATTTCATATCAGCCACACATACTGATTTTCCCTTCAAAATTGACATTTTTACCCTTCGAGAAGCTAAATAGTGCATTTGTGATTCCCTAGAACTTCAAAGTTTCCGGATCATTCCAGACGGCTTTTCAGATTTTGGAATCATTCAATTTGTAACATTAATGTTAGAGGAGAAACGCTGATACGAGTACAACGGTATATTATTTCAATAAGGATGAGAATTAAAAATAATAAAATAAAAAAAAATAAATAAATAAATAAATAAAAAATGTATTGACTTTGGGAACAAAAATGTATTGTTAATATGTAAGTATTACTCGATTATAAAGGCGTAGTGCAGCAACGTGAGCAGTGTTGTTGGAAAATGATGGCTTCAAGCTTTTTTGATAATATTTATATTTTACTGAACATATGGATGATTATGGTTATGATGAATATTCACAATCAACACCAAAACTTCCACAATCTCACTTCCCCTTCAACTTCAATGTCCTGTCGCATGTATGGTATGATGAATAGAAATATGGAATGATGAATGTCTAAGGCGAATGGTTCTTATACACTAAAGTTAAAATACATACATATTATAACTCAACTGGTATGGTCTGATGTCTGCATAACCCACAATCGAATTAAAATGGATATTGATCGAAAACAAAAAAGGTCCAACGTCCATTCACAAACTCGTAGAAATAAGTTCTTTTACAACAAGTACCTATCTACACAAATTAGATGGCTCTTTGAGGTTATCTCTCCCAGTCATCAAATCCGTAAGTGAACATTACCATGTTCCACGCAAAAATGAGAAGCGACATCCGAAACGATGAAACTTTAATTGGAGCGGCACTCTCCTGAAAATGTGAGTTATCGTCGTCGTTGGGCCTTTTCCCAAGATGCGTTAAAATGCCGTAAACTTTTTTTTTTTTTGTCTTTATTGGTCTTTTAAAAGGAAGAAAATCGTCGCAGGGGGGGAGACCTCATGTACAAAGTATGACGAAGAAGTTTGAGCACCCCGAGGTATCTAAGTCAGGCTAGGTTGAGAGGGACACAAAGGTCAAGCTCGACAGGCTGGGGAAAGTTCACGCGAACGTGTTTCTCAACTGAACAGTGATAAGTTGAATTGCAATGCTTTTGTGCTGCGTTGTCTCGAGACAACCAGTTGACCTCGGTACGAACTGGATCTGGCGCCTTTGGACTCAAGCTGTGGACTCAAGACCGAGTGGGGCATGCGGAAAATCGTCAACAAGCGGAAGAAAGAAAAAACGTACGCTCATGATCAAAACAAAAGGACGGGGATAAACTTGTGAGCAAACTAATGCCGCAAAATGAAACAAACATTATTAGCGAAAATAATGCATCAATTGAGGAGACAACCGATTTATATTTTATTTTTTCATGCAACAGCAGCCGCAGCTGATAAAATAAAAATTCTAAGAACGTTAGGAAGAAGAAATGAGAGAAAAAACTTCATCAGGCTGTAAGAGATTATGTTGTATAAAATTGTTTTTAAAACCCTTATAGTTATCACTCAAACCTTAGTTTTCTGTTAAAAATTTCCGGAGAAATGATCCCAGTTGCCTACGTCCCTAATATGCTTGAAAAACATGTTTTTCAAATGCCTAATATTACTCATACCCAACCTTTGGTTGCAGAAACGGGACCCAAAACCAATCTATATTGACCCACCTTCTAGAATTTAGTGAGAAATCATACCTCACTAGCCCAGGTCCAAATATTACTTAAACAACCTAGTTCTCCAATAAAAGTTCCAATTTTTCGAGAAAGGGCATTTAGGGCCTGAACTTTCATACAACTGATATTGGTTAAACATTCGAGATGTTGAATCAACTCACTTGGAAACGTAAATGATTATGGATTAGGAGGAGGAAGCCAACATGCTTCCCATGAACCCTACCATTTGGTGCCACGGTGATGTGCGTTCTTTGAGAAAATTAAAGGAGGCTACAAAAATGAGACAGGACAGGCTATCCAGCATGATTTTCAACATTGAATATTCCCGCATAGCATCAATCTGGGAATATTAGTACCTACTCACCTGATTATCTCAGCTGAGCTCGTTTTTCCTAAACCGAATTTTGAGAGTTTCCAAATTTGACTTACTAATTAGGTTCAAATCCATTTTTGCTTAATTTCAGCTTGTCACGTTTTGCTTAATTGTCCCATACCTTGTTTCACCGGAATATTTTGACTGATATGAAACCAATTCCAGCTCAATGGTGAAGTTGAAATGAACTTGGGACTACCTACTGTGAAAACTCGCACGGAATGTAAAAAATAGACTAACCGGAGAATACGTCGCAAGTCAGTCGAGCCCAATTACGGTGTCACTATTCAACGCTCACGGTGACACGAACGAAGCGAAACTTTCATTGACTAGTCCAAATGGTTTGGAGGCAATGTTGATCCCATAACAATGATCTCCATTCAACTCTCAATAAAAAAGTTCTCTCGCTATAGTAGATGAGTCCTCCTGGGCTATCGCTGCAAAAACAGGCGACGGTTCTTTACTCAAAAAAGTCAATCCGTTTTATAAGCTATCAGATGGATGCGCTTTAATATTCATTTCTCAATGCGATGTCTGAATTGGCTGACGGATGGCAACAGGGATTTCAAAGAAAGATATTCGTAAGAATCAGCTGAATTAAAGTACAAAAATTCGATTCAAAACTAGCCAAATCATTCTTTACAGTTGGGACTCTTATCTCAAATCAAACTAATATCATGTTATAGATGGTGGAGTAATTGCGTACATTGTTTCTTGTTTCGTCCCTCAAGTAAGAGCTTGGAAAAATGGTAGTCAACAGCCCAAAGTAATTGCCCCCAATGCAATTTATTTCAGCATTTCATTCATTTCTGAATAGTCTAAACGAATTTGTTTCCGTCATCGTCATCTCCCATCCTCCTCCCTTATTTTCAACATATGTTTGGTCGTTATGGGTCAGGTGATCATTATCACTATGCGTTCCATTTGGGCCTAGAAATCTTCTCCACCATATTCTTCCCTTTCCCGGAGATCCTATCGTCTCCCGCACACTCCATTGGTTGTGTATGAAAAAGGCGAACGTGAGAATGGGACTGGATCGGCTCAGAAGTTGGTAAACGGATGACAGAGAAGGCTATTCTCTGACATGGGTGCGGTTTATTTAATTTATCGATAACAGCCATCCGGTAAAACCGACTCATTGATAAGATAATTCCCGGTCGATACCTATCGGCATATCGTAGGTTCTGTATTTTAGGCGTCGAACGAGCCCACAATCATCCTCACTTTACCTTGACCGTTATACTCCGAAATATATTAAGTTCGTTCACGCTTGTAAAAACAAATACTTAACCCAATGAGTAATGCCTCCAGAATAATCAGAGAGGATATGTGTAATTAATTTAAACTAAAATGAAGGTGGATGGAGGAATTCGCTGATGGATGGAGTTTACCCATCGCTGATCCGGTACCACCTTTAATACTAATACGCTCACTAATACCTTAGTGTTTAGTGTACTTTGTCTAACACTAATGAAAATCACCATCGCTGTACGCATTGATAATTTAATCCGTGATTAAAGCCATTAACAACATTATTCAATATTGCATTCAATGCATGACGCAATCCATCATTCGGCCTAGAACGGAAATAAGTGGCCTGGAAATTGAACCAAATCTTTCAATACAAGCTTGAATATAGTGCCTTAAAGTGACAAGTGTGCAACAATTAACACAATTTACGAACCAACCAAAATTCGGAAGGAAACTGTCAATAAAATGTCACGAGTAATTTCCAATGAATTCGCTCCTTTAGCCGGATTGTTTCTAGGTGCATTCAACTGGACAGGCAAGAGATTAGTGGGTGTGAAAGACAGACGAGCCGGCCAGGCCAAAGAAAATCTATTTCTTTATCAATTATATTCGAGCCGCAAAGATGACTTTTGGTTTGTAATTCTTACTTGTATAATACAGCCTAGCATTCATTATATGATCATTATAATAATCATTTTCGGGGCTACTTGTTTTCTCGCCCGGATTTATCTATTAAAAAATTGTTATTAGGTACTTAATTAAAATTCTTCAACTCAAGTTCGTGGGTACTTGAATAGGCATTTGTTTTTTAATCATTATATGGCGTCGTGAGCACCCGTTGAGAATACTCGACGAAGGATTTAGTACGAAAAATCAGAGATGGGACCGGTTACAGTGTCGAACGGTGGGATTTCACGCTTCGGAGGGAGAGCGGCGAAGCGTTGGAGCGGCCCGGATAGTTGACAAGATCTGACAAGGAACGAGACATTGACACGGCGGATGATCTCTGGTGATCAATGGGGATGAATGATGGCTTATGGAGACGGCCGAAAAGCCATGGGTAGTGTTAACATTCCGGTGACGTCACTATAATCAAAACGGGTACAAAACCTATCAAGACACGTCAGAATTCACCCATTTCGATGGGATCCGGTGACGACACCGACATGCAGGAAGCGACGAAGCATTCAATATCAGCGCCGGTCCGGAGATAATTTACCTCAAGATTTATGTGATGAAATACGTGAACCTCTTGACACACACACACACACACACACACACACACACACACACACACACACAAAACTCTCTATTTTCTGGTTCACGTTGCGGTCTATTGGGTAATAAAATCAATGAGAGGTCTCCAACTCTCTTAGGTAGGATAGGATGCAACACGGGGCCGCCAAAGGTGTCAGAGCTAGTGTACCCCGAGCCACTAAGCTCAGTCGACTATGTCTCTTCGGAGCAAATATATTCAAATATATAGTCTTTGATATGCCCGAATTGAATAGGTGGTACCAGAGAGGGCATCTACATGCATGGACATTATGATACGGAGATTCCCACTTTCCAGAGAAGGCAAGAACTGTGCCTTCCTAGCATTGGGCAAAGGGCACTGGCTGCCCTCTGGGCTAATCGGGATTTTCTCCTTGACGTGAACTGGGGCAGCAGGTCCTCGTCCAGGCTGCGGGACCGCTCAATGCTGACACCTCTCGACCAATCTGAGTCTTCGTTATCCTATATGCCTGGTGTTCAGCGACCGGAGACACTCCCCAGGCCAAGGATGCTTGGGTTCATTGAGTCCTTGCTGGTTAAGCTTGGTATACTGTGATTCTCGACCTTGAGAGGATTTCGGGGTATCCTAAACCGTTTGAACCCCTGGCCAGCCCGCCTAATCATCGGGTGAAGCATCCACAAACGCGGCAATTGAACTGTTGATTTCCGTCACTGGCCGCTCTTTGCTATATTTTCCAGTGTGACATGTACGGGTAAGGGATAAAGGGTAAATTTATATAGTTTCCAACGAGGATTCATGAGTGGTCCAAGCGATACAGACGTGAGTCATCACACTAAATCGGTGTTGACTGATCGGTTGAAAACGGCGGCAGTGAGTGAACCGTTTAGATAGCAGGAGCGGAAAATCGTAACAAGAATTCTCCATTGGAGGATTTACATATTTTACTGAGTGGCCTAGCGAGATGTGTCAATGGGCGCGGACGATACGCCTTGAAATCCGAGTCAATTCTCGTTGTTCATATAAGAGTTCATCCATAGTCCCTCGATCGATAAATGAGTCCGCAAGCAAATAATATGATTGATTACTTATAGCACCAGGTTTGAAGAACAACAGAGGACCATGAATAGCGCGAAAGGATCTCGGACCGGTAAACGCGAATGGTGGTAGCGTATAGTTAGAAAAAAGGTATTACCAGAATGGTTTTTCGAAATTTTTGGGGACCTTTTCACAAAGGGATTAATTTTTTATGATATTGTGGGAACTGAACCGACTCAGATCGGTAGGTACTGGACCGATTACCGCAGAAAACAATACAACACTGGTTTTTTTTCTTGTTGGTTTCTTGGTTATTTCTTGGTTGGTTCTTAATCATTTCATCAATTTTTTCTTAACGTTTCAAGGTGACTAGATCAAGATGAGCAAACGTCCGGCCGTTACCCACGCGAAAACTTCTCTGTCCTTGAAACTTTTCTGCCCGATCGGACCGGATTTGGGGGAGGTAGGGGTCAAAATGTGTATTTCGAAAAATGGATTTTCCAGATTCTCAATCTATGCGTGTGGGGTATCATTTTTGACTAAATTTTGGATGCTGAATACAATGAGAAGGGTCCCGGAACAGTTGGTGCCCACCAGATGAGGTTACGGGTCAAAATGCATATCTATCTACTTAATTTCAACGTGAGTTTAGGAAATTTCTGGTACCTAGGAGCGTGGGGTATCATTTTCCACTAAATGTTGGACGCTGAATCGAATGGAATGAGTCTCCATGGTGTTGGTTCGAGAAATAACCAACCCCTGTGAATGAATTTGCAGCGTTTGTAAATGGACTTCACTTACGTAGTTTTATGAAAATAGACTTGTACCGGGGTTTTCTACGAAAGGCAGTTTTATCAGAATTGATGAGAACGGTTTTTTCTCAGCAGTTCCGAGATTTTCCTGGGCAGATTCGACCTCATGAATGTTTTCGTCTACTTCAAACGCATTAGTAACTGAAATTGAGTGCGGTAAAACAGCAATAAGTCGTGCTTCTCAGAGGTTGTCCTGTACCTAAGGCCAGTTCATTTCCCTTCGTAAAATACTGATTATGAGTTCATATTTCTCTCGAAAGACCAGTGAGGGGTCACACACTCGTCGCCACCTATTGGCGACCATTAGAACATAGGTGGCCTGGGTGTCAAGGTCCCGCCACCGGTTCCTCGGATGTACACGTTTCCGAGCCTCCACGTCACACGCCCTCGTCCGACCCAGCAGGGAGCTCGTCACCGCTGACCGAGCTCGTCTCACTCGAGTTAACTCCCTCTTCCTCGGATTATCTGAGTAATTTAGACCTTCCCGTATCTCCTATATCCACACGATAGGTCCGCGGAATTTCAGGTCGACTACGCCCGGTATTCTGATTCAAAATTCTCTCACCCCCTCCCATTTTTGAAGAGATCAAAGTGACGATGCATTCTTACACTTTATTAAAACCACTCCAAATTGATCATTGTCTATACTAACTCTGCTCAAGTCCAATACAACATCGAATTATCTGAAAGCCTTATTATAGAAGCTATCTCAATCTTTATTACTACAAAAAAAAGTGTCTATTGCTTCGTCAATCTGTCGTGCCTTGACCTCTAATTGTGTTTTTAAATTGCCAATGCGCCCAATATCATATTCTAGGCTGAATGAATATTTTATTCCAGAGAATCAACAATAATAATATATTCATTATTAATTAAATGGAACATACCCCGAAACCATAGGGGAATCCTGTGCGGTTTGGGGCCGTTGCTCTCATGCTTGTCAGTTGTGTTCATGCACAGTCAGTAGAATCACCCAACCAAAAAACTCTATACATTTACAAAAGGATACAAAAATTACAAAATCGTACATTGTTTTCCACAGCCAACTACACATAGATGCTAAACAGCATGTTTTTCGGTTACGGCTATATACGCCATTGTGTACAATCATCATCAAAACCAAATTACCATAAACGCGCAGGGTTAGCTGGGATCCCTTTTTCTACCGACCGAGAACCAGAGGAATGGAGGCAAACAAGGAGAGGTCAACAGACTGTGACTGTAAGGTTCCAGTGTGTCCTTTAAGGAAGTCAACTTCGTTCAGAATCCTTCTGAAGGATGTATATGTAACGGCAAGTGGATTTTCAAATTATCTCGGCAGTCTGCATGCCCCAGGTGACAATGTTCGTTGCTCCACCCTTGCGTCGCTCTTCTTAGCTCCGACAACCCAAATGAACGTATTTTTCCCAATATTTTGATTTAGGTCGTGCTCTACGGTCCCGAATTATACGGAGAACGAAAAACTCAGTGGTCGAGAAAAAGGGAAGAGCATGTTAAGGCGGAGTTAGGGAAAAGCCGTGTCGAAGTTGAGACTGAAGAGGAAACTTTAAAAAAAAAGGGGACGGAGAGCCAGCAAAACAGACGAATTACAGTCAATCCATCACAGGAGGTGGGGAGGCCTTCCTGAAAGAGTTTGAGCTGGGATCCGACTAAGACGGTTGGGGTTGGTAGGAAAAAACCGTCTATCAAACACATGAATTTACCGTAGAACATGAAAAGAAATTGGGCAACAAAAGGCAGACACTGATACTCAATGTGTTATTTGTATGTAACCTGAACGTGAACGAACTTGACTGAGAAAACGGTGGACTTGATTCGGACTGATTAATCGAAACATTCATGGAACGGCGAACGATCTAGTGGACCCCTATTCTAATGTAAACAGTGAAAACGTAATGTCACTTCCTTCTCCCAACAGTATCAGTTAGGAAGTGCAGTGAAATATACAAGTGAAAAATAGTTCTAAGAGAGTCATTCTAAAGCAAACTCGTAATGATCAGGATAAACCTGTTTAGACTACGAAGAGATTGAACACACCGACAATCTGTACTTATACTTGTACGAGGAATTTCAGACGACGAAGGCGAAATTGAGTGGTGAGGTATATATACGGTAAAGACATGGGAAACTCGCTTGACGAGGTCATAGCAAATGGAATTACTTCATCAACGCGTGAAGTAAGAGGCGACGTAAATAACATCACAGCTCATCTGATACATGTATCACGTGAAAAGTTTTCGTTCCTTTTTCCCATTTATGCCATACTAACAGCGAAGGAGTTTTGCAAAGAGCCTCCAACTCGAATGTTTTCATTTCTAGATAAATCTCGCCTTTCGTATGAAAGATCCTTTTCAATTTGAACGAAAATTTACGGATTTATGATCATTTGGCATAAAAAAAAAAACGATGTGAAAACCACAGTTCATAATGATATGATTCACGCAAGAACGAAAATTCCCACATTTTGGCTCCATACAAAGTCTTCCGTGCACAAGTAGTGAAACGGTGTCCGAACCTAATAATTTCATGCCAAGCAGTGCACAACGTATGAATATTCGGTTTGTTACATGATCTAAAACCAATCATTGAAAGGTTTAACCTGATTCAGCGTGTTTTATTCTCGGAGTAGATTTATGAGGAAAGCCCGACTTCAATAAGTATTGAGCGATCATTCTCTCAAAAAACCAAAAAATTCTCGTAACGAATCAAAAACCTGAATTTCCGTGCAATTTGCATTGTTCCGTGAATTTCCGCAGTTTGAATAATTACTCGCTGGACATGTTTTTGGAGCCTCGGTGATGTCGAGTTGCGATGACTCAACAGAAGCGGCTTCTCTTCACACAGGGTTTCAAAGATTGTCGCCGAAGTCACGTCGCATTATAAAATACGACTTTTAGAAAGAGAGGCTCTGAATCGTGACCCATTGAATACTCAATTATGCGTTTAGCGTTTTACACCAGCTCACAGAAGGAGGTTCACAATAAAAAGAGCTATGTTCGAACATTTACAAAAAGCTCTGAGTTGGTTAAATTTGTTTAGATTATGAATTTTGGGTGGCAAAAAGAAACATTTTGCATTTTTATGTCGTCGCTTCCGTAAAAGCGGTGTACGGAGTTCTTGAATGCACCACGGTGACATAAGCCCCATTATGACTCCACTGAACGAAATTTGGCAATTCAACTGGCAGATACACGTTCATAAATATACCATTTCCAATAGACCACCCCTTACTGCCGTAAGCGCTGCGAAAAAGGCGAAATCTCGTATCGCGCTCATATCATCAGTTGGCACATAATCTCCTCCAGTTAGAAGATCACAAAAACCCACCACATGACCTAAGCTTCTGTTAGTACGTATCACTAGTGTATTGGGGATTTTAGGTTGCGCAGACCAACTTCTTCGGCTTTCATTAGATTCTTCTCTCCAAGAGGGTGGGTAGGGGATATCCGGGCTAGGAATTCGAGATGGGACAGTGTGCTTTATGACGACCGACTCAGCTGAAACGTTTCAAAATGAAGGATTCCAGTCAAATAACCCTTTGTAGCGGAGATAGATAATTGCGGCTTAGAATAAAATTCATATACACGAGAATACAAACAGAGCCAAAATAAAATTCCCACGGTATTCAGCCAAAATACATGTTTTTCAGTTTTTGTTTGTATTAGTATTAAAAAGTGAAAAGAAAAAAATCGTCGAACTACAATCTTAACCATTTCAAAGAGTAGATTCAAAATCCAAAATTGTCAATTAAACGAATTGCTTAGAAATAGGCTCTAATAGGGTCATAGTGTATTTGATCAATATTTTTCCCAATCGCCTAACATGGGCACGTGTAAAAACTGTTATTGTGAAATTGGGTTTCCGGAAACGGGTTTGAAAATCGCTGTCATACATCATATAATATGTAAATATATCAGTATCTACATCTGTCTATCCGAGTATGGATACCCGAATCCAGCTATGTATTGGGGGATCGTGCCGAATGACAGTTTACATTCGTGTAAGCTTCGTTGTTGAATGATAAAAACAAATGTTTTTAAAAAGCTACTGTAAACGACAATAGAATTGAGATTCAGACGCCCAGAAAATCTGGAAAAACGTCAAATATTCACGGATAAAACAGAGTGGAATACCAGAAAAATTTTTATACGTAGAATAAGCGCGAGGCGCAGTGACAGCATTCTGGAAGAGTGAGATAAATGGAGATTAAGGAGCTCATACAAAGGTGGTCCAGGGAGAGGGTCTACCCAGTCCGGGACTGAGCAGACAAGTTCAATTATCTCCTGCCGCTGTGGTAGAGGAGTGATGGACCACAGAGAAGTAGCTGGGTCCAAGGAGGAGGGGATGTTTTAAGGGCGATGAAGGAGGGAAAGGTTAACTGGATTTAGTAGACGTCAGCCCCCCCCCCTTCCCATACAACGCCGTCCTTCCAAACCTTCGATTGCTCCTCTGGTCAGACGAGAAGGTACCTACCATTCTACTGAGGAAAAGTATATGATTCGAGGGGTGAGGATGCTAATGAGTAAAGCTTGAAGCATCCCTCACTCATACAACACTCCTTACTATAACCATTACGTCTAACGGAGCGGCCTTAATTGAAGAGCACTGGCATAATTCTGGGAAGACATGCTAGGTGCGACAGCTCAACGTATAATAGAGGAAGGCGCGGTCAAGTTTCCTCTGATAAGCACTTAACCTGATCGCAATCGTGGGAAACTAGTGTCCCTCTACAAGTGACATTACAGTTGGTACATAATAACGCCCACGTACGATAAGACTCAGCAGCTCTCGCCAAACCCAACATCATCAAGATGGTTGTTAGATAGTAAAGATGGAACACGTCATCTTCCAAGCTATTAACAGGCGAATGTACCTGTGGAGAAGGAGACAGAGAGGAGTAGTACGAACATTAACTTAGTACACTCGACGATACAAGAGCAGCCTTCTTTCTCATGTACCGCACGGGCGAGAAAAAATGACACTACTGCGCGACCATAAATAATTACGAATCTTCTTCGAACTCACGTAACAGGCCGTCACTGTAGCTATATTTTTCGTGGAACTGAATTTCAGAAATGGCGACAGGAAGGGAATGGCACGTACGCCGCGGCGGAAGCGGGATAGTTAGTTACCTTTTTGAAAGGGTATTAGAGAGAAAAAGGTACGCCTGAAGAGAAACGCAATGACTCATCTGCGTTTCATTCACCTTCAACCATTTAGAGGAATTTGAAAACATGCAGAATCGATCAATTTTAGAAATGCATTCATGATGGAGCTGCCATCGGACACATTGAAACAAAATGTAATGAACCCATCAAACTGAACAGGGAGAAAATATGAAAATCCAATAAACTGAGATTACCGATAATTAAGACTTTTGGTTACAATGAACACATGTCCCGTCTACACGAGCATGATGTACTCGTGAAACCCCACGAATCCCTTCTTACGCTCACTTTACATTATGAGAGAATTAGTAGGACTCAGAGGTTCACAGCATCCATGGGTGTTCCTATTTTTTCCCTTGTCACAAGTGAGTCGTTAAATTACGTGGAAAAGTCATCTGGTGGAAAAAACAGTTTCAGTAAACATACTATTATCATTCGCTCCCCTTAACATGTCCCATCTATTCACAACGCGCGAAGGCGTGTGACGGTATCGTCCAGATAAAGCTGCTTCAAATAAAGAAAAAAAAATTATAACAAGGCTATGAATGCCCGAAGCGAGCTACCTCATACCAAGAGGGAACTTCGAGCTTCTACAGGATGTTGGAGGGAAGATCGGTGGCGGTTTATTCCAAAATTTCTGCCGCACGTCCAAATCAGATATAGTGTGGTTGACAGAACAAGTTGAAGAGAGAGGACAAAGGGACCTTTTAAGAAATTCCAAGGAAATGAATCAGTTTAGCTACCTACTAACCTAGAAAAGTGCTCAAGTACCAAGATTTCAGCGAACTGCTCCGAACGACGAATTCTCCATTCAACTCATTCATAAGTTTTCCACTGATTTATCGGGGCAGCCGTCTCTCAGAATATACCAACTGAAACTTGTAAAATGTTTTTAGCACCCGCTTAAGTAAAGAGGATTGGATTTCCGCTCAAAATGAATTGAAATTATGGTTGTTTAGATTCCAACGGCTTTGAGGCAAGACGCTATGTAAAGTTGATAAAGTTTAAAATGCAGTCAAATGATTTTTTTTTTTTTTTTTTTTTAAAGTTCAAGTAACCAATACCAATATAAAGCCTTGCACACGATGTGCAATATCCATATGATAATCAATAAATAATCCGAGACATCCATCAATTAACTCCAAGCACCCGTTAAGGTATATATTGATCCGACTTTGTACTACGATGATAAGGCTGATTCATAGCACCTGACTCCAGCAACGAAACTGATACAGCGGGGCTGGAATGTAACGCCAAGCCAATGAGACCTCAGGAGCCCAACCGACACAACTCAGTAGACCAGAGGACCCTCCTCTTTTTAATATCGATATCGAGCAAAGGGATTCTTCTCACTCCACCTGCTCGTCTATTATCCCCCACAGGTCATCCAGTCTTTTGTGTGGTTGCCGTAGACTTACAAAAATCACCAGCTTCCCCCCCCCCCTCCTGTTCTTTCGTCCTCTATTCATTTCACCGTAAGTACCCAACTACCTACCACTGCGGCTGTTGTGAAACTCTGAGCCCTTCAAGAATGTGCTCCTCCAAGATTTTCTCAAAGTCGTAAATTCTTCTGACACAAGGTCCACTCAGTAGGGGGGTCTAGCGAAAACACGTCTCCCTCCAAAACATTTCTCCCCGAAACGAATTAGAGTTACTTCCTCGAAGAGACCACTTTGATGCAGGGTGTAAGCATTATCCGAGAATTAATAGGATCAAAACAGACTGGCCGTCCGTCTAGATGTGATAATTCGAGCTCTCCGAGTCGCAGATAATGAGACTATTAATAGGGTGGGAATGAGTTAACTTATACGAACAAGCCGAGAAGCCAGAAAAATCAGCATACTACTAGCATAGAGTTAGACATGACCGGTACCATGACTTCCAACTTGAGGTGTTAATTGAAATGACTACATACTTCACTTAATATACCACCAAACCAGGTTCAGCCTACATCGCAGCCATCACTCACGATTTCAGGGAAATATGACAACCCAACTCGTATAATTCCGCAAGCAACTCACCGACCATGAAAAAAGACACGTGGAATCGATAGCTCACCTGTAAACAAGAAAACAAGTTTGAGTTAGGATTGAAAACATTTAAGATCGGAAAAGCCACATTTAACTTGACTAGGAGAAATCATCAATTTATGTGAACTAGATTAAATTCTCTTTCAAGTGGAAATCTTAGCAGAACCCATAAATTGATTAGACGTTTAAAATTTACAGGAATTGAATGCTCTACAAGCCTGGGGCCCCACAAATTTCAAAAAACAATGGCCCGAATAAAGTCTATACAGCTGGGCCTACACAATTCTAGCCCAGACGACGAACGGCAATATGGATTGGACTTATTAAAACATTCAAATTACGGGTTCCACGACATATTCTTCTTACATATATTTTGGCTAACCGAATTCTAAGCTTTTTTTGAGCCTTTAAGCCTCGTGGTTCCTAACTCCCCAGACTGTAAATCTAACCAGCGGAATCATTATAAGGGGCGCGTTTTTTCTGAATCACATGATTAAATCAAGTCAAGATTTTTAATATTGTTTCTTGTCAGTTGTTCATTAAGTGGTTCCCTTTGTCCCGTTCAGAGTACGAAGCGAACGCTGGTAATACGCGAATAGTGTGATTCCGCTGGTCCGAGTATGAGATGAAACAGATTTTGGGAGAAGAGCATCCGCAGTTTTGAAATCTGGGGCGAAGGTGACACAGAGTTCATAAGGAAAAAGCGGGAACTAGGGCCTCAAAACGGACAAGGAGCGGAGAACAAAGAAAACCTAGAAGGACGGCACTTGCGGGACAAAGCGTCCTCTTCATCTCTCTCTCACACATGGTCTTCCCACTATCCCCATCTCTCTCATGGAGAAGAGAACGAAGACAGGAGAAGTTGAGGGAGGTGATGGAGTGGCACAGGACGAACGACCAAGACGCAAGTAGGCCCAGCGACGTAGGTGGGTGGTGAAGGGAGGGGTGCTACCTGGATTCGACCACCTGTTGTTCCTCTTCAAGGGCTTTAGTTTTTTCCGTTTTCTCCTCTTTCCCTCTTAACAAAACCGCTCAACACTGGCGATCCACTTCAAAGTCCTCGAAACTGTAATTCAACACAACGTTTCAACTAGGTATTCGCATCACGACCCGTCTAGCCATGCGTACTCGCTTTTATTACTGAGTTTTGCCGGTTTGCGGTTTTTTAATTAGCCTGCGAAACGAAGCCACATACTGTGCGTAATTTGTTGTGATATCTGTGGTTATAACCTCGAATATCTCAAATATAAAAAAAATCAAGCATCTCTTTGTCTCTCTTTTGGTTACCAACCCACAATCTAGCTTGTATCATTACATTATCTATATCTAACCCTGGATTAACATTATCGTTACCGCAATGCCTAATATCTGTCGAACATGTCCTTCTAGTCCTTGGTGATTAGATATCGAACAGAACCAAAATTGTGAAATTTTTCAATAATGTTTCAGATCATTCCCGTAGTCTGCACTAATAACATTTACATGGACAATGCTTAAAAACACTCCAGAATAAGTGAAATTGATTCTTTTCTGTCTGTTAAGTTGTCCCCATCCAGATAGTACATAATCTATGAAGAAGTTGAAATCAGAGTTGCTGTTGGAAGTCAAAACACATCCACTCAACCATGACCTATCCACGAGGACTAAAATTTAAAGAACAATATTAATCAGAATCATTGAACAGGAATGGTGTCATGTCGAAAATTCAATAACGTACCCCTGTTGTACACCCAACAAGCATCACTGCTTTCAATTAAACTCTTGACAAACTTACTGGGCATTTCATTATTTCCTTCAGGAAAAATAGCCAGTGGTAGGCAAGCCTCACATTAGTTTCAGACTAAATGGTTTCTCAAAATTGTCAAAGACTCCTATTGGAATCACCTCTGAAATATTGCCAGATGAAATGAACCAGATATCCAGATGGATGGATCCACGCCACGTAGATCAACAGGTAGTTGTTACAGTGAAGCAGTCCGGCCTTCGGCCGCCTTTGTCATGTTCGGATGATGAGCCTCAGTTCTCCGGAAGGACTTGAGTCGCAACCTCCGACCAAATTCCTGGTTCTGACTAGCAACAGCGTGAGACAGTTTTATACTTTGAAATCGCACGCGCTCGATGACGACTTCCTTCTAAGAGCTTCGAAGCTTCAATCTGACATACATAGCACGTATCCACGTATCTCATTGTGACTTGAGCACGTGCGAATTCAATCCTCTTTTCCAAGACCGGATTTGGTCTTTGTCCGGGAAATCAACTAACCAGTTATTTTAGCTCGCAAGGACCTTAGAAACTTCGTACTGAAACATCACTTCATCGCGAACGTACCTTATCACCATATATGACTAACGGTGGAGGTTGGTCAGAAGGGGGGGTTGAGTGAATTGACAATGACTGAGCCACTCATACAATAACACGAAATATTTGTGAAAACAGTAGTCTATCACTCTAGGTAGATCTCTTGCGGAAAAACGGACCTAAGTGGTCTCCGCAGGGGTGCAATTTATTAGAAAAAAGTGGACAAACAATTTTTTTCAAGCAGACTTTTCCATTTTCAAAATACTTGTTTTTGACCCATTATTAATATTTTCTGGTGTTCCTCAGCTGGTCTGGGTCTCCTAATTGATTTAGCCTCAAGAATAATATCCAAAATGATATTCCGCGCGCATAGGTCCCCAAACATGTTGAGAGCCCTTATCAAAACCCCACACACCTAGGTCGTCAAAAAAGTTGAAGAACCATATTTTCAAAATACAATCCATACCCTCCCATTGTTCGGAGCAGTCAAGCTGAAAACTAGAAGAGGAGAGCTGATTTTTTATTCTTTTTGTCAATACAGATGCAATGGTGTATTTTTCGAAAAGAGTAATAATCCAAAATGAATTTAAATTGAGAATGAACGGTACAACCTCGTAGATTTCAACGAGGTTATAGTCCACCATGGTCAAGGTTGGCGTCCAACGCTTCAGATGGAAGTCCACTCCAGTTGACTCTTATTCTTTTGAGGCCAGGGAGATAGAGACCCAACGTCCCTACAGTACAACGTAAGGCCAGCTAAGAACTAATAATTACATACACTCGCGTTGGACCCTATTCTCCTTACCAACTGAAGTTAACAGAGAAGTTCGTTCGGAAACCGGTCAACCGTGATGCAAGAAATGATTTCCTGTAAAGGTAATAACGTCGAATACCGACCCACGGGTGGCAGGCGTGCGATTCGTCTCATACAGACCATCACCGGCGAGGCGAGAAAAGGGAAACCTCATTTTAAAAAAGGCTGTAGAGCGCGAGGTGAACAACCGGCCTGACCATGACACTGTAGCAATCGGTTCCGCTCGCTTTACTTGTAGATTTTTTTTGCCCCACGAGAGGTATCATGAAAAACGACAAATCACACGAGACAGCCGGTGTTGTGTTCCTAAAATGCCCTGCATCCTGGTAAACGAGAGTGTTCATCATTCCGTGCGTAGCCATAATGACAGAGTACTTCGTCTAAGCCTCTAAATATTGGAGCTTTGTGCATCACGAACCAACGCAAAACTCATCAGAGACATACGAGTGGAATCAGGGTACCCTAAAGTAAGTCTTCCAGGTGATTCAACAATCAAAACAAAAGTAGACAAGGAATAATAAACCAAACACCCAAAGGGACATACGTTTTTCGTCGCGATTCGAGTCTAACGAAGCATCAACTCGGTTTTCAGCTCGATGAACTATTAAAATGTTCTCTACGACGAATGAGTTTATTTCTAATCTGTCCAAGCTCTGAGCTTAGTATCCGGTGCCAATAATAAATAAATTAGTTCCTAATCTTCTTAACAACGCCTCGTTTTTGTCTATAGAATTATACGATTCGTTCACTTGATGAGAATCAGTGGAAACGAAAATGAACAGGAGTTTTGGATAAAACGAATTAAGAACGAGAAATTGCGTTTGTGATTTGAAACAGACAGAGACTAGCTTGTACAGTAGAGCTCGTAAGTGCTTTTTTTTAGCCTACCAGAAATACGTCTAGTAAGTGCAAACGGCTTTGACCATAAAGCTCAAACGATGTTACGATGTTAGAAAAGCTTAAACGTGAAACATTCTGTAGGTATGAGTAATTTATTTATTTCTTCATTTTTATTACCTCCATCATACCTTCTTGAGAATCGCATCATTTCTCTGACTCTTAGATGTGTGCCTCATCTCCGAAACACACTTCACAAAAGAAGTTCTCAGTAAAGGGGTTTAAATGCTATCATGCGCTGCATCCGAGTAATAAAGCGCGAGGGGGTAGTGCAGTGCTAATTAAAGACGGATTATACCACAATCTGTACCAAAAAATTGAAACTGAGCAGTCTGGACGGAGTGCAGTTGTGGGGCTGCACTGCTCAAACCAATCGAGACGTGATACAGAGATTCCAGAATACGGTACTTAGGTACATCTCGAACGCTCCGTGGTACTTTAGAAACGACCGGTTACACTTTGACCTACAAGTCGAGACAGTAAACGAAACCATCAGGCTTCAAGCAGCTGCTCATCTGTAAAGGCTACAAGATCATGTCAACGAAGAGGCTGTTCGACTTCTTGACGTCAATGATCTACTCAGAAGGCTTAAACCACGAAACCACATGAATTAGTTCGCTAATGTAAAGACAATAAAATTAGTTACTATAATAATTATAAGCTAAGCAATGTACTTTAGCTGAAGATGTAACCTAGTTAACTTAAGTCACAAAAATATTGCTAATAAGTTCTTAACTTGGTGCAATTCTAATAAACAGAGGGGGAAAAAATTCTCTGACTTAGATCTCCTCTGACTCATAGTTGATGTTTAATTGAAGTCAAGTGCGGATCGCAACCCAATTTATTGTATAGGATTATTCAAAATGTAAGAGTCTATAGAGGTTAGACACTGCACTTTTCCGCATATGTTGAGGGCTCGTCCTTTGTACCACAAAAAGGCTTCAATCTTATCATTGAGATATTAAAGACCAATTATACTCACCAGTGCCTCCTGAAATTCTGATTGGATTGGGAACTAAATGGAATTGACTCTTGAAAATAATCGAAGAATCAGAAAGTTATCACAAACGGAAGCTCCTACTACAACCTCTCGGGGAAAAAATTTCACACCTTCATTACGTTGAAGTAGTAGATCCAGCGGTACGTCAAAAAAATTGCAAAATAATGCGAAACACTATACACATCCGGACCAAACACTGCCTTGACTATTTTATTGACAGTTTTATTGCACCGAACAGTCTCAAGCTACTACTTTAAAAAACATTTTTGATATTTTCGGCGTTCTGGGCGTGAGGTTTAGGGTCATACTGGGTATCTACTTATTTCGAATGTGTGTTTTCGAGATGCTGGTACCTAGGCGTGTGGGGTACCATTTTCCACTAAATTTTCGACGCTGAATCGATTGGAATGAGTCTCCATGCTCCTAGTCGGAGGAATGAATGAATTTGCAGCGATTTTTTATTACTATTGACAAGTAGTTGCGCATTCAGGCTACAGTAAGGTCGGGAGAAAATATGATCCATCGTTCCTATACGAATATATAGGTGCGTAAATGTTTATGAAAGATCAAATCGTGGCAACAAGTGGGAACTTTTTTGAATGATAAGTGGTCATTCTAGGATTTTAGGTCATGTTTAGTATACGAGGGCCTTGTTCGGGGCTTCGCACAGCCTGGCATAGGCGGAGAAGCTGCCGAGGGTAAATAATTTTCCATCTGATAGGAATCTCGAAAGCACGCGTCGCGATCCCCATGCGAGCATATCACGGAATATTGCGGTCAAGAAGATACACACGACCAATCGAGAAGTTGGAAGAGCGGTTTAGGATCTCTGTCATCACTCGTTCCATCTGTTTCGATTTATCCACCTTCTCGGTCGTACAGCCGTGTTGTAGTTATGTCCGTGATTCATACACAACCCCTCCACCAGTTTATAAGGGAGAGGTAATTCGACACTACGGGCAACCCCATCGAGGGTTCCCACACCGTTCCGTAGATTGAAGTCGACCACCTCTTAAAATTAATCTGAAGCCCTTCAACATCGTCTAATACAAGAAAGGCCACGCGGAAAATATCGTGAGGGGATTGAGGTGAAAGCTCAGTACAATTAGAAATGGCACCCTACAGTGCCTCAATCGCAAACCACAGTCAGTCGAGATGACATAAGAAGGGAGAATGTAAAATAAAAGCCCATTTCGTCTTCCAAAATCCACAAGATGGAAAATTGAGGCTCAAATGGATACCTCATGGATACCTTATTACACAAGCAAGAACTATTTTTGTAAACCGTTGTGAAATGGTTGGCAGAGCTTTTCCTTTGTACGTATATTAATTGTAACAAACTAATACTTGTGCGACATAGAGACAATATCGACTTGTTTTGTAAAACTGCTCGTGACAATCAAAATAAGAAAGCAGGGATTCGCAAGGGGGTTCAAAGCCCTGGCTCATCTGCGTCCTTGAGGCACGCCAGGGTGTCTACATGCAACCGAAACCTATGAAACCACAGCCACGAGAAGAGTATGACCTTTATACTCGTACCTTTCCTTCTGCCGTAAAACCTTATTCGTATCCAACGTCACGTTTTTTTTTCCTTTTTAAGTGATGGTGACCGAATTCAAACGGGGGAACACGACTCAGCGTGAGGCGTGACAACTCAGTGACAGTGACACGGCCAGCATCAGGTAGATACCGAGGCATAGGCTACGGTTACTATGGGTGCGAATTCTGACGAAAAACTGTTCTGACGAGTCCTGACGAATTCGCTGGAAAAACAAACGCACGAGTTCCAATGAAAGTGGTTACTGTGGGAGGGAAAGCATCGTCAGAGTACGCACGTCGTCGTCAGAACGATTTGAGCGGTCAAACGAGTTTGAATTTTCATGCGAGTTCGTCAGAATCGGCTGAAGTTTTCCCATGTGTTTTGTGGTGAGGACTGGTCAACAGTAGCACCTGACGTTCAAAATTATTGAAAATGTAAGCGAAAAGCACCACGCCAGCGTACTTGATTTTTTGTTCAGTTTTTCTGCGTTCAATTTCACTTGTTTGCAAAATTTGCATTTTTCTATTCTTCAAATTAACATTGGTCTAAAGAACTGATTAGTAAGTTTATACTAGGTCCTTGTTATTCAGCTTATTCAAAAAAAGTTACAGCCAGTTCAGTTAAACATTTTCGTGTTTTTGTATATTTCCAATTTGTTTTTTTTTTTTCAATTAAATAGTTTAAAAGTATGGAATGTGGTTCAACTACTCACCTTAGGGTTACAGCGAGTCTGTGTTTTGGCGAAATACATTCGCGAAAATTGGAGAACTTTTCGATCCTCTGTTCTATTCCGTTCAGTATGTATTCGAATGTTTCTGGAATCTTGAGTTCGAAAAATTCTCTGTTGGTCCATAATTCAAAAACATGGAACCCCTTTTTCGTTTCACTGCTAAACAGGCACACGTGCTCGACTTTCACGTTAACGTAATAACTTAATAACGATCAGCTAAGAAAAATGTCCAATCGTCCTCTTCGCCGTGTCAAAATTATGACGATCAAACATGCGTGCAGTGAACCATTGTCTGAGAGGATTTCGCGAACTCGCAGAACAGTTTTTCGTCAGAATTCGCATCCATAGTAACCGTAGCCTTACCAAGTTCCTTCGAACTGCCAGTAAGAATAAATACATCGTTTCAAATGGGTCTCACGAAACAACTCTGGATCAGGTCAAAGTAAACGTTGAAAGGCAGAGAAATGCAGCGACGTTCTCATAGCAACTAAGGTTAAAAAGGATTCATCGTCTGTTCACCAGAAATGAGTTATCCATATTCAAATTTCGGTTGTCCTACCATTAATCTCAACAGCTTCTGAATTCATACATACAGTTAATGACATCATTTTAATACTTTTGGAAACGGGAGGCAAAATTTCAGAACAGTACCTTAGTTTATTACATTAGAATAGTAAACCCTTAAAATGATATAATAAACTGAAAATGAAACGATAAAGTGCAGATAATATATACAATATAACCCTGGTATCAACAAGAGAGGGGAGAAAGAATAACAAATATTTTTTACGTTTCGAACCGAGTGAATGCGATGTACGAAATGCCCCACGGTTCAAACTGAAGGAATATCTTTGGAAAATGCTACGAGAAGTATGAAATTGCGTGTCATAGGATCATAATTTTACATAACTAATTTTAAACCAAATTACCACAAATGTTTGTGAGTGAAAATGGGCTTTATACATTATTAGGAACCCAGGCACTAGTTAATCCTCGAAACTTTTCAACCCGATCGGACCAAATGGGGAGGGGTCAAAATGTGTTTTTTGAAAAATGGATTTTCGAAATTTTTGGCGATCTAGGCGAATGGGGTATCATTTTCCACTAAATTTTGGACGCAGAATCCAATGAAATGGGTCCATATCTACCCATTTCGACCCATTTTTTCGTGGGTTTTGGGAATGTCTGGTACCTAGGGGTGTGGGGTATCATATTCCACTAAATGTTGGACCCTGAATCGATCGTAATGGGTCCGGTACCCGCCACACCCACTGTTTCCCCTATTTTCCCCTTGTTTGACTTTTTTGACGACTTAGGTGTGTGGGTTGTATCGTATTCCACTAAATTTGCTGAATCAAATGAAACGGCGCCCACGCTGAATGATGGACGCTGAATCTATGTTTAAATTGGTCTCCATGCGCCTGGTTCGAGGAATAACCAACCCCTGTGTAAGAATTTGCAGCGTGTTTCACTACATTTTAAATGTAGAATATATCAAGATGGACTCGGGTACGACTAGTTCCAACGAAGACAGACAATGACTGGAAATGAGTTTACGAGATTTCCAGCGTGAGAAATAATTTTCATTAAATTTTGTGTATTTTTTTTTTCTAAATCGATTCGATTGTCACCCACCGGAAGTAGGTATTTCGAAAAGCAACTTCGTTACTTTTTCATTAACAACGAAAAGATGTATTTGACACTCAAGGATACCATTTTTGACGGTGTGCGATCTACCCACAATTATTGATCATTGAAAAATAATTCACACACTATGTATCGGTGATCTAAATAGAGCCGGATTCAAGGGTAGGGGAGCTCGAGAATTATTGTGGGAACTTCTCATCCAGTTATTCACAGGTACATAATCCTAGCGTGAATAGTTGTACGTTGGCGTATGCAGTGAACGTCTCAACCCCTGAAAACCACCTTTATTTGGCGCACGTCCGTATCAAGACGTTGAAAAGTGAATGGCCGAGCTGTGGCCCGCCAGGCGTTCTGGGTCAGGAGAAAACCGTTACACGAGCCCCTTGGCTGCAGACGAGGAACCGGCACCTTCTCCCGAGGGTATTCACAAGTCCCACGCCGGGATCTCATTTTCACGTCCAAACTTATTTCAGTGAGTGTTCTTTTTCTCGAAAATCCTCGTGCCCAGAGTCTGGTAATGTAGGAAAAAGAACCAGCGTTAGAAGCCATCGACGCCGAAGTAGTTGGGAGCGGATACCAGAAGAGATTACCGCCAAGCCTCAAGACTAGAAAGGTAAACACGCTCGAGAAAGATAAGCCCGTCGATAGCAAGCCAGGTTAGCTCTAACTTGTTCCTTGAAGAGTTTGGGAGCCATCGCGAGGAGATACAATTACGTTCTCGTATTAGGAGAGAGTTCAGAATTATCCAATTTAAGTTCAAAAGGACGGGTGTACCTCCTGGGGTGCCTAACGTCAACTTGAATGGTGTATTGATAATAAATATTTAATGAATTTGAGTGAAATGTACCATACCCCCCAAAAAATAGGGCTGAATCGGAGAGATTGACATTTAGCTTGAAAACGTAGGTTGATTATTTAAGGAATAACCAACTAAAACGCTAAACCTCGTCAAAATTCAAAACCTATAGCGGGGACGAACCGCCATAACGCACCGTGGTCGTTGTATGCAGTGCGAGGAACTGGTAAACAGACGTTAGGCAATCATCGTTAAATCGGGACACAGAGTGGACACCATCTGAGGATTGATGATGGACATCGATAATGGACAACCTTGTACTATGTTGGTAACATTATTAATTGGACGTTAGCGACCACGACTCTCGTCGAGAGAGGCAGTACACAGGACGAAGTCGGACAGTTCAACATACTAAGAAGGCATAAGCACTTGTTCCAACTTTTGGCGAACTAGTTCGATAAACTGACCGTGACAATGCAGTTCAACTGAGACCGGAGTGTTAACAAAAAAAGAAAAAAAAACATAATTACAACACAGTCATCCTAGGTGTGATTAATGCCAAGCTGCGAACTATTCTGAATCATCGAACCACACCATCCATTGTTGTGTTCTCCATAGGATGAATCCCTCTATTTATATGTAAATTAGTTCAATTAGCCTATATCTCAATAAATAGAAATTCAAGAGTTTTCAGCGCACACGAAATTTCCTCCGTTAGAGGGACGTCCCACCTATCACGGTCACGGAATACTTTTCCACCGAGTACAACTATAATTATAGCTCGGTTTCATGTTTTGCGATGTAGTGAGTATTGAATACCGTAATTGGACAACAAATCTCAAACCCCCGAATGTATGTATGAAATTGGGAGGCCGGATACTCTGAGAACATCAACAATAACAACAAAGATACATTTCTTAAAAAAAAAAGAAATAAATAAAATAAAATAAAGTAGGTCAAAATAAGAAGAGTGATGACGAAAAGACCCGTATAACCAAACACTAGAAGTGGTAATTATATTGAGGAGACTCTCATTTAAATTTGAATCCGAAAAAATCTCACCGGAATGAGAATGGCTTGTTCATTTTCGTTTGCAAAAAAAAAAAGCCGGCCTGATACAATGCATTAGAAGAAAACGCATTCAAATGATTCACAGCGTGAATACAATACAATGCTGACGAACAGAGACAAAAATGGAAGAGGGAGAGGAGAAAAAGAACCTACACATAAATGGAGGCAAGAAGATTAATTTTTTTTTTCAAGTTCGGATGCCAAATGTAGATCCACGTAATAATGAGAGTCACTTTCGAGTGGTTTCTGTGGCATTGACGCCTTGCCATTAAGACCAAGTCTTAAAATATTCCAATAGTGGCATATCCAAATTTTGTGCCACAGCGTGTTTTAGATAACATGACAAGACGAATCCAGGAAATGTATCCATGTAATCAGTAAAGCCTTATGTAAAGTAATGTAGGCGGGCAGAGCCTGGGGATTCATGGTAAGAAATTAATGAATTGTAATGTTGTGTTGTGAACGTCTTCCATCCTCCAATGGATAGGAACACCTTCTGGCCATCTCATGACTTTTCACTACCTCATAATCATAAATGAAGACACGAGTTCAACCAATTTGAAAACCTTCCTAGGTAGCTGGAACAGTAACTTACGGTCACCCATCCACTCAGTAACCACGCCCGGTGCCGGGGATCGAACGGAAACCGGTTGATTCAATAACGTACGTCCGTAGCCAAATCTCGCTCAACATCTGAAAACTGCCTCAGCTTGTGAAAGTTATGTGGATGATGACAAATTACTCATGGAATTGTATCAACCATGGTACTTTTTCATCTACAGAGCGTTGTACAGCAACTATGCTTATGTAGAAGTATCACAATTCAGATGTGTGCTATCCGTTCGGATGGCGAAAAGAAAGTGACAATCAAGGAAACAAACCCTTCTTGTTTTTTACTATGTTGGCCTTCGATGTCCACGGACAGGTCCCTCTGATTAACATAACAGGCACAACAGCTTCCACGCTATTCTGGTTCATAATAAAACTTTTGAATGGGTGATTGCAGGCTTAAGAAATGACTCGACTCCTTGGAAGGTTCATGCAGAGTGAACATCGCGAACGGTTCAGAACTACTTTCACGGCTACTTTCGGATAGGAACTCTGGGTAGGAGGTAATCGAGAAACAAATATTTGGGACATTAGGGATGAATGAGTCCCAATTCAGTTATTATCGTGACTTTCAATCAACACCCAAGGTACAGGTTCTGAAGAATTTCTAGGATACGAGAGAAGCCAATGTTAACCACGTACAAACAGGTGGGCATCTGAATGCATTTTACATTTCAAACAGCAAACCTCAAGAAAATGTATTCGCTCAGTTTTTCAGGGTTCGAACACTTCGTCGATCCTTGATTGACAAGGTTCAAACGAAGCAAATACATTGACAATGTATATAATAGCACATGGTCAACGGATGGATTTACGTCAACGGATGATGTGCTTATCCGAATTTTAACAGCACGAGAGTGAACTGTTTATAAATCTCATTAGGGGAAACAGCAAAACACATGCAATATCAACCTCAGAGCCTCAACCGTTCGTGCATTAAATGTTATCCAGCCGTAGGGTGAGAGGCGTACGCGGCGTGTGCATGGGAATTCACGCTTGGGCTCCCTCCAAGGCCTCTCTTCACAAATGCATGGGAAAATATCAACCCTCCAGAGGCCGGCAGTGGCAGCCCCCCACCGGTTGGCGACACGACTCGCTCATTTGTTGTTGTTGTCCAATCCCTTCGTAAATCTTGAGAAGAGCCGAGCTCTGCGGACGTTTTCGCATCTAACCGAAAGGTACTCGACAATCAGAGGGAGACCCATTGTAACATTAATGTACCAATTAATTCACTGGGGCCTACAAATTTAGTTAGAATTCAACCATACATACTGTATAGGCTAGGTATTGAATTTCAATTAGAAGCCGATTTGACCTCCATGCTCATGAGTGGAGGTCATGAGTCGCTTTGGTGCGGTTTCTACATGAGAAGCCTACAACGAAAATCAAAATTCCCTGTGAGCTGTCTGCAGTTTATATAGCACAACATAACTTTACATTACATGCGTAATATCTTTAATAACTGATACGAACATTATAGCAGTTTCCTCCATTTTGTGAAAAATTAGTTTCCGTAATAATCAGCCGGCTACGTTCACGCATGCGAGATGCCCAAAACGTTATTAGGTGAATATGCATGCAAAACCGTTTTCCCTAAAGTGCTTCATTGATAGACCACAAGCGTCAAATTTTATTCTCTGAATCGATTGCAGATCCCACTTGCTGGGGCACCATTTAGAATAAAAATGCGTACAGCGAGGCAGAACTAGTAGGAGTTGGAACAAGTGCAACTGTTTCAGTAAAATATTTTCAGCTCGGGGTTTCCACCTCCATCCAGTGGGTTCATCCTGGAGCCGAGAATGTAGAGTGACCAAAGCAGCCGCCATGACCGATGAACGAAATCCATGATATTTATCATTCAATACGATTTGGAGCGCTACAACATCCATACAGCATCAAATGATCAAACTTTTTGTCAGTTAATACGTGACAAATTGAGTATGACTGGTTGGAAAATCTTATTATACAGTGTGTCCCACGAGTTATGCCCAACCCGACTCCTACGTGTTCCACAACTCATTTCCGACTAAAACTGCCTCTTGAACTTTTTTAAGAAGCTTCGTTTTTTAATTACTCGCTGTATAAGATCTGTTTCGTGTTTTCAATCTTCTGTCACTAAAATGGATAAAAGTCTTTTGATTTTCAGATAAACTCAAATCTGAGGATACCCATTGGAAAGCCCATGAAATGTCCTACTCATTTTCGTTGCTGAGCTGTGAAGGTCAGCTAAACATGGGCAAAAGGTCAGCAGTCCAAATTTGGTTTGAGTGTCAAAAAACGTGGTTTCCCCGGCTAAACCTGAGGGTAAAGCCTGGTTAAAAACCTAAAGCTGTCGGCGGTTCCCTCGGATGTCATCACCACACACGGTGTTCCTTTGGATCTGCTGGTCTTTCAACCCTATCCAGACCTCATAAACCATGGATTTAAGAGTTACCCACAAATAAAAATCCATGGGTGTGAAGTCACGAATACGAGGAGGCCACCTGACCGGTCCTCTTTGTCCACTCCACCTGAGGAAGGAGGGAGGGATTTATAATTGGTTCCTCTGGGATGTGTGGAGACAACATCCTAAGACTATCACCGACAGCTTAAACCCTACGTTTAGCCTAGAAAAACATGTTTTTTAACACTCAAACCAAAATATTGCTGTTAAATTCAAGTGCAGCTGAAAAATTGATTACACTCAATTGCATTAGGAAAAAACTTTGTTAGGCATTAAGAAGATAGGAAATTTAACGGTATTTTTAATGGTGTCCTCAGATTTGAGTTAATCTGAAAATTGAAAGTTATATTTATTTTAGTTTTATAAGATCGAAAACACGAAAAAACCTATATCCCAAATAATTTGAAAGCGTAGGTTCTAAGAAAAAAATTGCTAGGAGGCATTTTGGTCGGAAATGATGTGTAGAACACGTAGGAGTCGGGTCGGGCATTACCGCGCGACAACCACTACAAGAAAAAACAACGTAAATCACGCCTATTATCAACTGAAAGTCAAAGCAAAATCAGAACCGGACCAATCGAAGTTCAAAGAACTATTTTTTTTTTCATTTGACCACGGTAACATCATCTAATCTGAGTTCACACGAGCAAAATGGATAACTCTCCTCCCACCTGAACAGTTCAACTGAGCCCTCGTTAGTAATCTTGAGATAGTTACCTATTACAGAAAGTTTTCCACGCAATTCAGAGGATCAAATTAAGAAATAACTACGCTGAACGACCGTCCAGTCACTGATCCGTGAACCACAACGCCTGTTCTCAGGTAGCTTAGATCATAATTTGCTACCCGTGCATGATGAAAATCATAACGAATGAACTCAGTCGTCATCTGACCAGCTTAGTTTGTGGAATCAGCAGCAGTGACTTCGAGACACAACATCGCAGTAATGTCAATCCCAGGGGTGAAGGGAATTTCTTGTTAGTGTGAGCTGAAAGTACATATCTAGTCAACGGCTTCAACGAGTGATGAGCGTGTAAACCGATGATCATAAACAAATTCTTGAAATATGGTCCAGGGCGAAGAAAGGAAGTGAGTTCTCGTCAGAGTGGTTGTGGTTACTGAGATACCACGTACTTGAAACACGTATTTGAAATAACGTACCCCGAAACACTTTCTCCCGCATACTATAAGCAAGTACTTATAGTATTCTTTTTCCAATATCAAGGACAATCCGTCCCTGATACCACTAACTGAATTATATTGAGGACAATGCGATTGCCACATCATCAGAACCTGGCATAATAGGGGAAGGAGAAATTAGTCAGCAACACGATCGTGAGTCGTAATTTAAAACTTGTTTTTCACATCTAAGTGAGCACCCAGGGTCAACCTATCTTCCGTGATTTCATGTCCGCGATTCGGTGGACACGGAATTATTGCTCCAGTAACTAAACGGTTCCTCCAAAAATAATGGAAGGCGCTTGCTGGTCATGCATCAGGACTGGAAATCCATAAAATGACACGCAGCGAGACATTCTTCTAGAGCCTCATCAATCGAAAGACGCCATATTTTTTGAAATACTTCACTAATGATTCATGGGCTCGTTTGAGGCAGTCGCTCTACCTCCCTAATCGTAATAGCTAGACTCATTAGGCTAACGAGGAGCTTCGGTGATAGTCAATTCTAAGTGGAGAAGGTGATGATGTGACCTTTTTTCCTCATTCTCCAGCAGTCCTGGACAGTTTGACAACCTCACTAATTATCATTGGTGACTGAGTTATGGAATATAACGAATCAAGAAAATGAAATTGATAACGGGAGAAACTGCGCTTTTAGAGAGTAACTTCAAAACTGTAAATTCAAAATGAGTCTCTCTATGAAGCGAATTAGCTTTCAAAGTTATACAAACACCTTTGATGGAGAGCAGCTTAAAAAATACTGCCCTCAAAAACAGACTGATTCAGAACTGGGGTTGAAAATGGAAATTCTACAGGACACATCAACTCTGTGGTGGTGATGAAATTTCAGTATCCAGCGTTCTTGGGGAACTCATTTTTTTAGGGGAAAGTTTCCGGTAATAAATTATTTTCCTCTCGAACTTGTGACTTTTTAAGAATTCTCCATTCTGTTCAAGTTTGGAGAATTCGTCTTATGAATTGGAAAAGCCATTTTCCGAGTCATTGCACGTTATTAGATGTGACTAATGCGTGCAGTTAACAAAAGGAGTCAAGGTCCGGTATTACACGTAGCCGTGCCGTTCTGAAGATTCCCGCGCGATGGTGTCAGTATATTATTTATACTTCACCTTGCCATGATTCAAGCTAACGCCAGCAAGTCGCTTGTCGAGTGACCAAGGACATTTTAACTCGATATTTACCAACTTCTGCAGTTTCAACCGGAGGCTTCCAGAAATGGACTGCTATTGACGTCCTCCTTTCAAACCAGAAGGTTGATACTTTCAGCGCTTGAACTCCAATTCTGATTCAATACACTGCTTTAGCGGAGGAATGATGGAATCAAATACGCCAAGACTCATGTAGGGATTGAATCGAATCAAGATACAGTCTTCGTCTGAGACTCGAAGGCGTAGGTATATACCGATTGATGGCGACATGAGCATTCCCCCGAGACGTGATCCGCATTGAATGAGCTTCATTATTTCTTTGTCGAATGCGAAGACAGATTCCTAGGAGTTCTCTCAAAGTCTCTAGTCAGAAACATTCGTAAAATGCAACAATTGTTGAGAAGATTTTGTGCCCATAAGCGGGACGAAATGGCGTTTTCTCTGCTCGTAGCTCATAATGGTTGAAACGGACCATGCACATCCTATTAACATAAATAATCGTGTGCAATCCTGATTGATTAGGGTCACCTAAACTTTCGAATGAGTAGCTGACAATCCTGCGCAAAATTATTCGATAGACATTTTTTTCTAGGTATACCTAACTCGCACGCAATCCCTTGCGCTCCCGCTCACGTCCTTCTTCAAGATCTCCTGAGTGCGTAATTAGAAAAAAACATTTTTTTTTTTTTTAAAGCAGCAATTATTGTCAATGTATATTTTTCTTCACCAACAAGCAAAAAATAGTACTCGAAAAACGTGTTGGGTAATAAGTTGGACGAAACGTCCAGTTCCGCATGCGATTCTCCTTTTTCGTAGACGTCGACGCCGTACAATCATCTCTGATTCACTGCGTATCTGTAGTCATACAGGTTAGACGTACTATGCTCGACTACAAACAGTCCTGTGGCGATAATTCACGACCTCATTGTCTCGTGAAAGTGGCGGTACCACAAAGGAAAGGGTGGATAGACAGGGATCAGACAGAAAGTTAATGGTTGTTACGTTGGATATGCGTACCGAATGAAGGAGATAAATTATGGTAACTGAAGAAGGGCGCGAAGGGCTGTCTAACTATTAGCCATTATTATTCGCTTGACAACCCTTTTTTCAGAGGGCTAACGAGAATAAAGAAGAAACGCATACAAATAGTCGCGGGACAACACGGACAGGTGTTGGCGAGTGGTCGGGGATTACTTTAGTTCGTAATATGAATAAGCAGCAAGGGGGAGCTGTGGGCGCTGAATGACCTCAAGTTGACAATGGAACGAACTCACGAATGTGCGCTACAGGGGTGGGGGAACATAGGTAAAGACTCCTACTTTACCCTCCGATATGGCATCACGAGGGTGCACAATCAGCTGTCCTTCTCCCTGAGCGAACGATCTCCACCAACAATAATCACGATAAAATTCATTTGGGCTTTCTGGTGTGACCAACATAGAATCAAGCCTATTGACACACACACCTACGTCGACCTTACGAGGAACTCACACTACGGCGGTAGACGGCGATATTTCTCACGTCGACATCTCACACATTTCAAAAACTCAAGGTAGGCTTCCATAATGAACAGGGAAGACACATTTGTAGACACTGAAAGAAGACACAGAAATTTGGGTCAAAGGCCCGTTTCCGGCTCTAGTTGGTCTTCGAAACTTTTCAGCCCGATCGAATCAAATTTGGGGGATGCAAGGGTTAAAATGCATTTTTCGAAAGATGTATTCTTGAGATTTCCGGCGATCTAGGAGTGTGGGGTATTATTTTCGACTAAATATTGGACGTCGAATCCAATGAGACAAGAACGATTGGCGCCACTGGAAGAGGTAATGAGTCAAAATAGATTTCTATCTACCTATATTGAGTATGTTTTTGAGATTTCTGGTACTTATGCGTGTGTGGTATCAATTTCCACTAAATTTTGGGCCCTGAATCGATTGGAATGGGACCTGGACACACCACACCCATGTTTTCTCCATTTCCCCCATGTTCCATATTTTCGACGATTTTGCCTGTGGGGTATCGTTTTCCACTAATGTTTGGACGCCGAATCGATTGGAATGACCCTCATGCTCCTGATTCGAGAAATAACCAACCCCTGTAAAAGAATTCGCATCGGTTTTTTTTTTTTGTAATATCCATTAACATTAGACCACAATGGAATATTATGCAGGGTCTGCGTTTTAATAAACCGTCGCATAGACTATGACCTAACGTGAAAGGCATTTACCACTTGACCTGCTGTCCAATAATGTGCATTTAACAAGTAGCAAATTCTCGGAAACGTCAGAACTGATGATTCAGTCTTTGGGGAGTCCAGCGCGAGTTATGCTCTGCAGAAACGTCTGTCGCTTTTGAAGGTGACGAACGCTCAAATAACCACCGCCTGGGGCAACAAGTGGTCAGGCAGGGTGTCCTGAGCCACCACAGCAGAAAGGATTTTCCTCGAGAGATGACCAACTTCGACAGAATTGTGAGAAACTCAACTTCCTCGGACATAGTGAGATCGATAAACAGTACAAGGCTGCGTGCGTTCTCGTGACGCGTAAACGGCTATTAGTCATATGCTACGTGCCCTTTATAAAAATGAGGAGGGAGCCAAATGTGAGACGGACGGGGGTGAAAATGAATAGCTTCCGAATGGAGGAGATTGGGGTAGGTTGTTGAGAGATGTGGGGGCACGGTGAAAGGACGAGGTGAAGGTCTCGCAAAACAAAGCTCTGACATACGACGAGCACTCACGAACATATGGTGTTATTTAATAAGTCAGTAACAAACTGACTTCGAAATTCCATTATAACTCGTTCATTGTCCAGATTCAGCGGTTTCAACACACAAAACCGACGCGCAGAACAGACCCCTAATCTAATGCATTGTTTGGTTGCGAGACGCAACAAGGGAATTTCTACAGATGATTCGACAGACGGGTAAGGTTCCTGCTTGCTGTCAGATCTGTAGTGAAAATCAAACACGAACTAGGACGATAGACTTCCACAAGACTCGAATAAATAGGGAATCTCATCGTGTACTCAAAGCTCATGAAAATATAATTTTGAATTCTGAATCGATTGAGACGAGATGGTTTAGGGATTATATAGGCAGTGTAAGAGTAAAAATCATTATCAAAATAAAGTAAAAAAATTACTATAGGGGCTATGCCGGTGTGACGTCATAATATCGATACTTCGTATGCGCTGATTGATCGATTGATCATCCATAATTATTTTGAAAAATAATCAGTGCATCGAAAGTGGGTACCTGTGAATCAAGGACATTTTGAATATGGGTATATACTTTTATTGGGGGGGGGGGGGGGGATGCTGGTTCACTTTTTAATTAGGTTAATTGCGTAATTAAATTTTGTAGAGTAATTGTGTGTGTGAGTGTTTTTGGTTGGTTATTCCTTGAATAATCAACCTATGTTTTCATGCAGAATGTTTGCGCTCTCCAATTCAGCCCAAATTGTTTTTCTGGGCGTTTCAAGAATTCTAGATCAATCATCATTTACCACTACATTTTGGACGCTGAATCCAATGAGACGGGTCCCGAAACGATTGGCACGAGGTCATGTGTCAAAATAGGTAACTACCTATTTCGAAAGAGGGTTTTCGAGATTTCTGGTGCCTAGGAGTGTGGGGTATCTTTCCACTAAATTTTGGACACTGAATCGATTCGAATGTGTCTCCATGATGCTGGTCCAAGATATAACCAACCCCTATGAAAGAATTAGCAGAGTTTTAATCTTTACATCGCTTAAAATTGCACCCACAACATGAAACCTGCCAATTATTCCACTATGGTTTATTAATTATTTCGTGTGTGGCAATTGGTCCAAATCACATTCGTATTGATTCAGCTTCTATCATTAAGTGGAAAATGATACCCATTCGCCTAGGTTCCTAAATGTTACAAGAACCCCCGTTTTTCAAGTAGCAATTTTCAAATGTTCACCCATGCTTTGCTTCCGTTTGGAGCGGTTGGGCTGGAGAGGACCAACTACGGAAGTTCCTGACCTAAACGTCGGAATTTCATCCCTGCAACGGAGCAATCAGGTTTTGGAATCTAGACACCAGCAGACTGAGTCACAACATTTATACATAAAAGGACATAAAAAGACATCGACCTGAGGCACTAAAAGTGATATTTGATAGACAGGTACACTTACTATAGGTTGAATGTTAGTCAGGTATGTGTTAGTGCGTCATTTCTGGCTCCTAAAACCGACTCATTGTTTTCATTTATGGGCAAAACCGTGATTCATTGAAGAAGGTCGTTAGAAGCCGCGTCCGGTATTTATCTGTTTTCTCCCATATAAAGTAAGGGTTCCTTGCCAATGACTCATCATGCAAGTGACGAATTCTGTGTCATGAGGTAACAAATGAAACTCGGCATAGCTGTGCTCAATAAAATGTTGTACAGCATATGTTACGGAAATACGTATGACGTAAATCATAGAGGCTCTTGGTGACAATACCACATAAGAAATGATAATAAATTACGAGGATTCTTTGCAAAGAAGAAAAAAGGTAAGGTTTAGAGTGAGGGCGTAATGTTTGGAGGCGAACAACAATATCGAGCTGCTGAGGTGGAAAAAATTTCCAACCAGCAGAGGAAAATATTTAGCGACTATAGCTGGCAACAAGAAGGAGAGACCGAGCCTTCGAGGAGGGTCATTGTTCGTAATAGCCTGGAATGAGTCCAGTTGGATTGATTGCTTAACAAGTAAACTGTGAGAGGAAGAAGGAAGGCGGACATGCAACGTTCGGAAATCTGAGGAGGGAAATAATAAATTAAGAACTAGTTCTTTAAGCCAAAATGGGGAAAAAATAATACTTTGTCGGAGGGAATCATCACAATACCGGTATGTTTTATTTAAATAACAATTCTTGACGAATGATTGCACCAAACCAGTATAGCTGAGAAACATGTCAATCAACGATTGAATGAATCCGTCATGAATAACAGGTAATTTCAAGTTGACTTAAGTCAGCGTGGAGGTAGGAATTGATGTTTTTGCAAAATATGACAGTTAATTGTTGGCTTTTCGAGTCACATTTACTTACTACTTTTTTCTATCAATATTACCTAAAATTTGGTTCATATTTTAGGGTTCACCAAATCTGAAGGGGGTGTGTCCTACGCCCCGATGAACAGGTTGTTTGGATGATGAGTTTCAAGGTAGTTTGGTAAATTATTATTGTAAGATGACGCGAGTGAAGAAGCGAACTCCAATCCAGGTCCACTGAGGTTCGTAACGGACACACCTGCCTCAGGTAGGTAGGTAAGAGCCCCTCCACCGGTGCCCGGCGTCCCTGCCTCGCTCACGGCGGGAATTTCAGATAGGTTGGATTTGAAATTTGATTTAATTTCCTTACCTGCTATGTCGAAGGCTGAAGATAATTGAACTGCTAAGCCAGAGGTGACGAGCACATAGGTGACTAGTAACATGACACTGCACTCAAACTCGGACGGACCGAACGGCGAGGGTAGGAAGCGAGGGTTGTGACCGCGGAGCGATGACGCGTGTAGCACTCGAGTGGAGACACCAACTGAAGGATTTTTCTTGCCGTTTTCACGGAGGGGCCCCGAGGTGTCCGGGAGAGGGAAACAACGGAGCGCGAGGGCCCCTTCTCCAGCGGACCCTTGACTGGGCCCCCAGCGACATCTGACGTGCATGAGCTCAACCAGCGCAGAGGACAATGCCTCCGTTCGCCTCCACCTCAGCCATCCTTCATAACCGTCTTTCCTAACCGTTTTCGCTGAACTTACATTTTTCTCATTTCGGATCCTTGTCGCCTGACTTCGCAACCTTTCTTTTACGAACCCTGATGACTCCCCAGCCTTTGAAACCTCTTACAAACCTGGTGATTCTTTCCAAGCAATGTATTACACAAAATCTCACCCTGTAATATACAGGAACTCATAAAATTCCTTCATACACCAGGGTGTAAAAAAAAAATCTTTCTACCTTTACCAAGTAGGTAGTGAGAAAATTAAACACTGCTAATTCTCTCACATGGGTTGGTGAGAGACCGGAGCATGGGGAAATGGGATAAACAGTGCGTGTCTAGGACCCATTCCAATCGATTCAACATCCAAAATTAAGTGGAAAATGATACCCCACACGCCTAGATCGCCGAAAATCTCGAAAAGCCATTTTTCGGAAAACACGTTTTGACCCCTTCCTCCCCCAAATTTGATCCGATCGGGCTGAAAAGTTTCGAGTACCAACTAGAGCTGGGAATGGGTCTTTGACCCAAATTTTAGATTTTTAGAAAATTTTCTACGACTGAAAACGGCCTGGACGGCGGACAACGTACAGCGTATGGCGGACGGACATTTGCTCATTTTGATCTACACTATAAATTGAGTTCGTGAAACAACGTCGAAACAGTCGGCCTACTTTGGCTCGGGTGGCGGACGGACATTTTGGATTTCAAGTCTACATAAAATATGTACTTCACTTCTAAGATGAGAAGAAAAGCATTAGGTAATGAAATATTCATGCTATTGATCGAAATTTCGGCAAAGTTACTTCAGTTATTTCATTGAACTCCAATCTGGACGTTGATCTGCTTCCTTTCTCCTCCTCATGTCAACCTCTCAAAGCAACTAAGTTTCGCAAAAGCTTCAGTCCGGGAATTACTTTTTATGATAAACTGAAATAGTTGCTATGTGGGCCAATATTGAGCTCCTTCATCGTAATGAATGAAGTTCGACAAACATACGAGTCAATAACTGCAAAATTGGTGTGGTGAAAATTGAGTAAGGTGAACTTAGTGAGCGCAAACGTAAACTTCTGAAAAGAGACCCAAGGAACGTTGGTAAACAAAGGTGAGAAAATGAAGTGCCAGAAGGAAGGAGGAAGCTGATGCCATTGTTACCCTGACAACGACTATTATAATCGGGTCCACTTTCTCAGCCAGAGATAGCGTCATTACATTCATTACCATAAATATGTACAAAATCATTAATCTGGTTATGGTTATGGTTGTAAAAACGATAATGAATGTAATACTTTCATATCAAATATAGTTATACCGCTGAAATTATTTGTTGCGATTTTGCCAAAAATCGCAATATTCTGTAAAAAAAAAAAAAAAAAATTTGCTACTTGGTAGGAAATTGAGAAATAAAATTAAAAATCTATATTTTTTTTGCCATAAATCTCAATTTTTGTTAAGATTTTCGCAAACGTATTATTCTTTGAGATAGTTTTCATTTTCTGTAAAATCACCTTCATAAGAAATTCATACGCTGCATTATCAATAATTTTCCAGCTCAGAATAAGGTCAAATCTAACAGAATAATGTTCACAATGTATGATGATTTAATGCTCTAAAAATGAGCAAAACATTAACATATGTGTTTATACGGTAACTGTGGGACATTCATTCATGTGAATAAGGTCATTATCTTCTTCAGACTCAATCATATTCATGGTTATGATCTAACTCCTCTCAGCTCCCAGTATCATTACCAAAGCCACCAAAAAACGGCACTTTATTCTGAACAACCAGGTAAAAATGGCACCAATTCGGATGTACCAATGAAAATAATAAATCACCTCGACTTTTATTCGATAGAAACCAGACTCAGTGAGATAACTGGAAGAAAAGACGTAAAAGAAGATGAATATGAAGAAGGGCTAATACACGTTCTGAAACCACAAGAAAATCCTTCTTTACTTCCTTTGTTATCTCTGAATGTTAGCAGAAAGATCCTTTTCCGTGTCTGAATATCAGTTTCAAACCATGAATGTTACCCGCCTTCTCTTGTTGTGGCGAATGAAGTGGGAGACGGAGATTAAATTGTTCAGTGGTGAGTGAAACAAGTTTATGAGCCGATAGTTGAAAGAGCTTGAAAACGGAAATGTCATTTCGCGAACTCGGAAGACACGGAATTTGAGGGATTTTGAATCGGGTCACTGGTTTCTGGTACAATTGCGATTGGGTTGATCATTTGTGCACGAGGGAATTATGTCCAATGGGATGGACGAACCTTCCGGTGAATGGCTCGATTAGAGGGTACAACGTTGACCCTACTACTGCTTTAATGTATCACATAAGAGATCAGTGCAACATTTAAATCCTATGAGGGTATCTCATGATGCATTACTGACGGCCCCTTTCAACTCAAATCAGTCGATTTAGAAAATACATAATATAGTTGTTGCAGAGTTTGAATATAGTTCCTGCACATCCTAATAACTATGCCTGATGCGCTGTTTTCATGTTAATGAAGTTAAACGTGTAACACCCATTGAGCCCGTGTAGCTGTTTTGCCTGAATGTTGTCCAAAATGTGGTGTTTTGCTTCAGCAAGATTGCACATTCGTATTGATGACCGACTGATGAGCTTTTTTTTTGTTGACGTCGCTTTCGCTAAATTGAACATTTTTATCAATTCTGCAATATTCATAGACACAAAACGTTGAATTAGTGTGCATGCAGGCTGGCGTGTGAGTCCAGACGGGACGTCACCTGCACTAGTTTTCAGGTATGGACTCGAGGTATGGATGCAGATAGTTGAAGGTAAAGGATATAACGAAAGGAGCATGAGTCATACTCGAGCCTCACTAGGGAACGGTCAGGGATGGCAGTGGAGGATTCGTCTGATTCGGCCTGTTGGATGGATCCCGAGTCACGGAACTCGTAAAAATATTTCAGCAGTATCGCATCAAAGCGATGGTGGCCGAGCCACTTGAAAAGGATCTGATACAAAATGTCACTATGGAAAGAAACCTGCGGGTGGATTTCAATGGAATCACTGATGTTGGTGGAAGGGTGATGCACATCGTAGACATGTTGCTCTGCGCTAGACGGGAAATCCCTTTTGGGGACCTCCAAGGTTTACAGTTAGTCAGCAAATTTAAAATGATGGTCGGGCTGTCCAACATTCGAACTGGTTTTCTTTAGAAATCGGATGCCAGCCGCGACGTGTATTCCAGATTCACAAACTACGTATAAATGTCGTTTTTGACTAGTCGCAATGGTATTAGATCCCAGTACAAATTGACGACGTATGCGTTTTCCTGAAACAAGTGAAATGAATAGATCCTTCGTCCTCGTACAGGAAGGTGGTAGGTCTGAGGTCTGACCGGATGTGTGAAGGCAAGGTGTAATCCCCATGGGCCCAGGGACTCAGTTATTGTTCTGAGGGTTGTTAGGCGATCTGAAGCAATGTAGACGAGGAAACATCCACTTTGTTTGTGAGAAAGATCACCTTTTTGGACGGCTCATTTAGCGTCTAGGTTCTCACAATCTTCCATGCCGCCCCTCCAGCTCCCACAGCCACTGGGCGGGAATTCACGTGTTCTGCTGGGCTTCCCAGGGCACAATGCTCCTACTTGGAACTGGACGATGACCCCCACTACCTACCTTCTCCCTAGAAGGACCCACAGAATACTACCTTCTTGCGTGGGTAGGTGCGCAACTGGCTCATTTGCCCTAGTCGGGTCTTATTGTTTAAAGGCCCTCACTTGGGAGCTCCATCTTCCAGCTCTTTTCTTCTCTCGCCCACGCCTGGGCTCTTGTTTTTTGCATTCAAGTGGCTCGTGCGACGGGAAGAACGAGTGGCAACCAGACGGGCGCACGCCTCCTCGACGTTGTACAAACAACCAATTTCCATATTGAACCATCGCTGCGTCGCTAGGCTTGCTTGCTCAATCCCACCCTAACCATTTTCCGGCGCCGTATAAATTAACGGTTATTTTTTAGATAAAATCCAGGAATAGGTACAGTTGCAACAAGCGAAGTTGTATGTTGACTAGTCCCTCTTCAGGATTGTTTTCTCAATTTTCAAACTTTTCAATTGGCAAGCAGGCTCGGACAATATTAACCGAACCACCTGATTTCAATTATTCATTGGTGTTGAGTAAAATCCTTGTTTAAATACTTGGATGTATAATAATTTTCCAACACGGTTTGTTATTAGATTTACTACTTATGTGCCGTCAATTGGAATACGTTAGTGTACGTGATCGTTCTAACAGATTAATGGGGATAACATATAAATGCGGGCTACAAGATAAATCTCTCATACTCTGACAGTCGTCAGCATACGTGTGTTGTATTTTTATGCGACACATTGGTTTCCATTTGGCGACCGCAATCACTTGAAGAAATACTACCCTTTTGAGGTTTTTCAATTAAGTGTTCTGAGATTTTTTGGGACCTATCAACAATTGGGATATATAGACATATATAGCATTTCTTGCTAAATTTTGGATGATGAGTCGATTTGGTTAGGTCTGGGACCGATTACCGCACACCGAAGATAAACTATGGGTCAAAAACAGTATTTTGGCAATGACAGCTTACCACTTTTTTTAAAACAAACTTTGGTTGATTAATTGATAAACCACTCTGAAAAAGTCGAAGACCAGATATACTACCTGTATTGGAATAATTTTGAGCATTTCCCCAAGCAAGTACGAGTATACAGACCCAGAATACTGTTTCATGTTTGCCTCAGCCTAAGGCATATTACCCCAATTATAACATAACGTTCATAAAGAGACTACATCAAACATGTTCATAATCCTAACGGCGAAATCACGTTTGAATGAAAATCCGTCTGTCAAGGCGCTTAACGCGAGTGGTCAACAACGGTTTCCCGATAAAATTATCTTCTCAGACATAATAAAAATGTCTCGTAACTCACTTATTTCAGTAAGGAAATGAAGGTACCGCTGGACTTTTGTTCTGAAAATATAAGCCAGTAGGAATGTTTATAAAAGACAACTAGTCTCTCTCATTAGAGGGTATTGTTCTCGTTAGCTGGCCGGAAAATCATCACTTATTTTCTCGGAAACCACGCCAAACCGACTATTTCTTGACGGAAGAAAAGAAAAAACTCTTTGTCATGATAATTACTGAAGACATTTTATGAGAGAATTTTATACGGGTTGGAATTAAAAACACGTATATTCAAAATAAAGGGGATCCCCAACAACAAGAAATCTAAAGGCAATGGAATGGGTCGCAGAAGGTGTAGTTATTCCAAACTCAATCGTGCATTTTGAAGCAAAATACGATTCAAATGTCGTTACACATTACTTATAGCAATTAAAAATAAAATGATAATTCTAATGACTGCTATAAACTTTCCCCAGACGTGAAATTTGGAGTTATCGTTACAAGGCATAAATTCATCAGTGATAACCTCACCTGAATGAATTTGACAGCGCCTCACTAATAAATTGACAGCGTCCTAGGTTGAACACCGTACATTCCTCGGAGGACTTGGGAACGTTATGTCTAGTTGCCAGTTATCTGGAAAGGGAGACATCCAACCGTGGACAATAATATAGGCACAGAGTTAACGCCATGAAATAAAGGGGCTGTAAATTTATAAGGGTGAATTATCTTCTACATCGATCTTCTGGATGATCTCGGTCCAGGGCAGTCAGTAGCCCGCCAGTTGACGGTCACTAAGAGGTCACCTCCCTGGGGTGCTTCGGTCAATTGAAACTCAGAACCAGCTCAAGCTCTCGCGAGACCGTCACGGCCCTTCCCGCTTCGAATTTCCAATGGTTCGCCTCGAAACCTCCAAATATATCCATTTTTCTTCACTCAGGGACCAAATTATTTAGCGTTCAAAGCTGCGATTGTTCCTTTCATAGCACCAAGTTGTTACGTCTGACATGAATGAGCGAAAATCGGCGAATGAGTAATCGTCATTCAGCAAAACAATGCTCCCTCGGCATTCCATCTACAATATGTACTGGTTGAGTACGCTACCGTTTGAAGTTTATGCGTCTTTCTGCAGTGTTGTTTCCGTCTTATAGTTCAGAGTCGCTGTTGGTTTGGCCCAATGTGTCTGCCTCTCTCACTAATAAAACAATTCACAGTCATCTAGCAGCGGGCTGTAAAGTACATCTTCAATTGCCTAACTATTGGAATTTTTTTTTGAAACATAGATCCTCGTATCTCTTCATTTGACCACACTGATATCAGGGAAGATTTGGTTGTCACATCTAAGTGGAGCTCCAACCGGGATTTTACTTGTATCTTCTCACTACCTAAGGGTATGAGTCCATCTTATTAGGTCAAAAACTATGCCACCTCCCTGTCTCAACCAGTGATTGACAGATCTTTTGCGATTCCTTACTGTTAACACATTTGGATAGCAAATAATCCGAGAATCTACAGCCAGACTGCAACATGTAACTTGTTAATATTAAAAGCAAACCTAAGCCTACTCATCCTCTCATCCTGTGTGACGAAGTAGTTATTTTCAGGAAAATTATATTATGACGTTCACAATGGCGAATTGAGAAGACATATTCATATAGAATGGGACGGAAATACACGGGATATTGGCTACAACTGAGATGACGAAGAATGACTATAGCGTTTCAGATAGGAACGCGGTCTTATAACGAGAAGGGAATGAGCTGTTCCAGTAGCTAGGAAACGAACGAGAAAAAAGTCTCTTCGTCAGCACGAGGCTGTCAAGAGTGATGTGTGTGCATGAGTTTGGTTGCCGTAAGAAAACAACGTCCACCCAGTGTAGGTGACAAGTTTGGGGCAATGTCACTTTTTACGCTCGTATCACGGCACCAACCCCTCGACATCGATTCGTTTCGACCTCAGCTATGCCACAACCGAGAGAAGTCCGATCGATAAATTTCGCTGCGAATGGTTTCCTCGTGAACGTGCAGTTGAATTGTGAATCCATTTAGGATTTAAGGGTTTCCATTAACCTTACAATAGATCTGGCAATAGGTATCGACAGTATTGGTTCATGTTGAACAAGAACAAGAAAATATGTAAGATTAATGCTCGTCAAAAATACGAAGTTAAAGGATTATTTGTATTTTACTACTAAATTAATATTACCTACCTATATTACTTGAAGTTTTGGTGGGACTCGAGTGTTTTAGTGAGCGATGCTCATGCATATATGTACTTATAATCAGTAGGATTAACTTTTGTGTACTCACGCCCTAATATTATGATTGATACAGATACTCAGCATTCGTTTGATTTATGTTTCTAATTTTTGATTTATGTTAAACTGCATGGTAATACACCAATGTGGTTTATCTACTTTTCAAGAAACGAGGGCCAATTAAAAAGCACTCCTTCTCACCACGTTCTCGGAGTTTTCTTTCCATCATCAGGGACCTGATAGACCTAAATCCCTCATTTGAATGCAAACTATTATACAATAGTTATTTTGGGTGGATTTTGCTCATGGAAAATGCTGCAAATTCGTGACAGGGGTTGGTTATTCTTCGGACCAGGGGCATGGAGACTCATTCCAATCGATTCAGCGTTTAGCGGAAAATGATACCCCACACGCCTTGGTACCAGAAATCTCGAAAACACACATTCGAAATGGGCAGATAGATACCCATTTTGACCCATAACCTGATCCGGTGGGTGCCAATCGTTTCGGATCCCGTCTCATTGGATTCAGCGTCCAAAATTTAGTCGAAAATAATAACCCACACGCCTAGACCTCCAAAAATCTCGAAAATCCATTTTTTGAACAACATATTTTGGCTCAATATCCTTGCGAACCAATTCAGAGTCCAGAATTTAGTGGAATGATGACACGCTTTGGTCCCCAAAAAGTTCGAAAACCCTCCAGAACATATTCAACCTTCATCCCACCACTGCTTGGGTTGATGCAGAAAAAAAACTTGAAGAATAATATTCTCGCATGGAACACGTATTACTTCTGCGACCAATTCGAGTGTTCATATGAGGCCACTAGTATTGAAAATCCCCCCAGGCTCCTCACTCGTGTAGTTTTTAGGTGAAGAGTGCTTGCTCCTTAATTCTGCCTTTAGCAATCATGTAGTACAGCCAAGTTTTCCCTCAATCAGTCTTTCTTCGGCCTCCTGGCAAGATTCAGCCTGAGTAGAAATCATCCAATATAAGTGATTCAATACGACTTTAACATATAATCATAAAAATTATCTATGATAAATGTTTCTTTGCTTTGAGAGGTCGATGCAAGTACCAGGTTGTATTATTCTAAAAAGAGGTTCTAAAAACAGTTCAATACACTCTTATCCCCAAATCAGCACGCAGCGTATCGTGTGGCTGGAAATGTGGGGCAGAAGAATAGGACGCAACATGGTGCGAACACCGACGCGATGACTCACCGCCTCGTCACCTGTGGAATGCGCCGTTTCCTCGTCATCGGCACCTCGGAGTCCCCCAGGGCTGCGTCACCTCTTCAACCCACAGCCGAAATCTGTCTAGACCCAATCGTGATCGTCGTCTCTGAACCCGGGTCAGCCGAATGGTCCTACGGTGGGATGTGATTCATACCATTCTCGACTCACTCAACCACGAACCACGAACTTATGAATGGAGCAGCCAGCCCGGAAGTGCTTGGCGTGCTCTCGCTTTCACGTGATTACGATACCCACGAAACTGGAACGTACATAAATAGGAAGTTCGTCACAGCACCCCCCTTGAGTCCGGTCATTAGAGAGAAAAACCTCTAGATGTCAAAAACAATTTCCCTGGGGTCGCGTAACTTAGTTCTATTGTATCAAGTGATAGCTTCGCCTCATCTTTCCAAAAGGAATAACTGGTATTTCAAAGACATCATAGAAAAATAATGAAGTGAGGCCCTAATTATGAACTAATTTTGAAAAAGATCAAAACCATACATGCCTTCCACAATATACGGGAGTACGTCTCACAAGCTCTCAAACAAGCCATCAAGGTACGTATTTACATTGAATTTATTGACTCATCGTTCCCCTCTGCAAGAGCAAAAATAGGGACTAATCTATGAATTTTGGTGCCGGTCACCACATATAGATATTTAGGAACTAAATTGACGTCGTTCCATGACATTGGAGGAAAAACTTGAGAACATTATCCCTCTTTATGGTATGTTCAATTAAAACCAGTTTCAATAAGAGTAATTATCACATACTTGGAGAACACAATGTCCCATGAATGCCCCAGGTGTAAATCCCAACGTTTTGTGTGGAAACCACAAAGGGACACAATTCATTCGAACGCGGTATGTCAGAATCATGATTTTGATCACAATAGCTACGTCTACCATCTCAGGTTTGGGAATGCAACGATGCCTATTCATGCAATAGAAACGGGTGGCCGAACTTCAAAACGAACTCCTTTGATTATTTGTAAGGGTACAATGGGATAGCACTTTGCACATCGATGGTCTTATTGATGTAGGATCGTTGATTGGTGGATTCATCACGCTGTACTCTTCAATGGTCGACCTGTTTGCGGCAAACTGACCCAGGATGACACATTCTTTGAAACCCTTCAAGATGATACATTTAATAATAATACTTCCAAATGATGTTTAGGTGCTTCCTCACTTTTATTTATTTATTTATTCATTTTTTTTATGTGGAAGTCCTCGAGAGACTCATGATTCATTATTGTCATTAGGATAATACAACTTTGTACCCTAAAACAACCCAAGCTTTAATTTCCTACGTTTCAGAATGTGTATAGCTTCATTAACAGAAATGACCATTCGGACAGAATAGGGCCTTCAAATTGCCCTCCAGGACTAAATGTTTTTCGGGCTTTCATTTCCCACCCGATTGCCCAAAACCGAGGCACGGTATGGAGAGCAATGTCCTTATGAGATTATTGAGACCTTGGCGAGTGTGGCATCAGTTTAAAGTGAATTTTAAACGCTAAACAAATTGATGAAGGCCCCAAAGCGGGTTGTCGCAAATGGAGTCAAAATCGGTGATGATAGGTTCTTGCGAAACTAGACGCACAATTTTGGATACTGAGGTTATTCATATGGTTCCCGGAGTTATGTTCCCGACGGAGTGAGAAACACCTTGAGTAATAAACCATTGTGGAGTGCCCATTATTCCCACCCCTTCCCAATATTGTGAGGCTATGTATACGTGTTGCATAAGATTAGAACTGTTGGAGTCAAACACGACTTCTATACGAGTGGGCCAAATGGCAGATTCGCTAGAAAAAATGGTAATCGTTAATGAAAAAACAACAATGAAATGTCAGTCGAATAGTTTATTGGCTAAGCACGCCACATTGATTGGATGAATGTTTCATATTCATCCACCGTCCACCGTCTGTAGTGGAATCTCAATTTTTACAGCATTTGGTGGAGATTGGTATCTGAGGAATGGTGTGGGACTGGATGTCCTACGATAATGAATATCATTAGGTAAAATACCGGACGCAGACAGACAAGTGGCCGATAATTGATGTCCCACGATGATCCGCCCTAAGTTCCGGTCAGAAAAGCTTCGTACAACTGTCTGTTATTTCATTTAGATCGCCGGCATCTATTTACATACCATGCACCCAACTGATGTTTGATTTGATAACATTCGCGGATACAACAATAACAAGCAATTCTGGCGTAGAACAAACACGAGGTCAATAAACAAACACTTGCCCAGTTTCCTGGAGAGGAACAGTTCATCACAAATTATTTTACAAAATATAATTAAAATTTGAGTGAGAGGCGTGACAGTTAATTGTTTTATTTTGGAGGAATTACTGGTAAAATTAATATGGAAAGTGAGTCGGAAGTATTAGGATGTCACCTCACATTGTAACTTAGGTACTGTGCTACTGTAATACTAGTGAACAAAAAGCCTTTCGACGGGGAGAAGACTGGTACAGAAAAAAAACGCCTTCAATGTGAGCCCATCTGATCACGAGGAAGTAAACTAAGGTCCGATTGAAGTTTATAAAACCGGAAATAGCCGACTCTTTCTATTGGAACCAGGGTATAAATTGTAGTAATACGCAGCGAATCATCACAACATTATGTAAAAAGGTTTTGCTTACATGGCCTTGCTTAGGTGGTCCGTGAAGAGAGTAATTGAAAAAAATCAATGAGTAAAAGTGGACGAATAATATATTCCATACAAACTACAATTGTGACTAAACGCCATGACTCATAAGCCGCTTCAATGTGAGGCCATCGGTGCGGGACGGAGTGAATTGGCACAGCATTTAATTTTTGATATTCCACCCATGTGGAAAATCAAACACTCCAAAAGCATGGAACCCCATTTATATTTGTCAAGATTGTGAGGTTTTTTTTCCGTAGGCGGCATCTAACTAATCGGAACAGTGTCCAAAATTATTATTAGGAAACAATGTTCCCCCACATGCCTACGTTGGTACATCGCTCGGAAACCCATTTTCAATTTATCATAATATACGGGTGCCTGAGTAAAATATTATAATAAACCTCAGACCAGGATCATGGAGACTCATTCCAATCGATCCAGCGACCAAAATTTAGTGGAAAACGACACCCCACACGCCTAAACCGTCGAAAATATCGAACATGGGGGAAATGGGGAAAACAGTGGGTGTCGCGTGTCCCGGGTCCGTTACGATCGATTCAATATTTTAAATTTAGTAGAAAATGATACCACCTCACCTAGGTACCGGAAATCCCGAAAACACACTTGAAATAAGTAGATAGGTAGGTACCCATTTTGGCTCAAGACTTCTTCCAGTGACCGCCAATCGTTTTGGAACCAGTCTCATTGGATTCAGCGTCCGAAATTTAGTCGAAGACAACACCCCACATGCCTGAATTACCCAAAATCTCGAAACCCCATTTTTTGAAAATCACATTTTGACCCCTATCCCTCTAAATTTGATCCGATCGAGCTGAAATGTTTCGAGGACTAACACGAGCTGGGAACAAACACTTGACCCAAAATCAGATTTTTAGATTTTCCACTACCAAAATTGGCGTGGACTGCGTACAAAATCTGCTTGTCTTGATCTAGACACCTTGAAACGCACAGATAAAATGTTTGGGCTGAATCGGACAGATTGACTTTTAGCATGAAAACAGGTTGATTATTCGAGGAATAACAAACCAAAACGGTTCGAATAAATTATAATTATTATAACAACGTAGCTAAAGGGAATATAGATTGTTCGAGGCTCGGCAAAAATATGAAGTACCTAAGAGTTTTTCAAAAAATTGCAGTTAGTTTTAAAATAGATATATAAATATTGTTTCCATAATCCCATATGAAGAAGCAACACCGGAGTTATTCGTCACGCCGAGTGATTTCGATAAATGCACCCAAACAACTTTGTCGAGGCTTTTAAAGGATCGTGGGAGCCTAGACATGGGAGGGGACGCTAGATTAATGCGCCCGTTCGCGGTTAAATTAGTTGCGATGCCTCATTATACGTACGGAACAAGGGTAGAGTGCTAAACCAGCAAAACTAAGGACCTGAGTGCCTAACTGATACCGGGAGGCTGATGGGATAGGAAAATGTGAGAGTGAGAGGAAGGCTCTTTCATGGTATAGCTTACCTATGCTGAGCTGAGGTGGAGTGAAGGCAGACCTGAAATGAGGGGTGAGAGGAGGGGAAGGGAGCGAGGAAGACTGATGCTTGAAGTTTAATTTTCAAGGGTGAAGAGCCAACTTTTGGCGGTGGCTTTCTCCCTCCCACTACCACACCAGGATTGGATTACCACCAGATTTATGAGTTTGAAAGAACATTTTCTTCTTCACCCTAGCCCCGCCATTCTCTCTCCGGATGAGGGACAGCGAGAAAATGACTCTCCGGCCCACCTAAAAAAAATGTCGGCTAAAAGAATGTTTCATAACGTCAGCATACCAAAGCGATAGAAGAGAACTTTGTGACGGGATGGACGTAGAATTTTCCCCTTCGGCGTAATAGTGGTCCCCTTCTTCCAACAGTTCGTTAGTTCGGACAGAGCGCTCTGAATAATTAACAGAAAACTCACGTTAAATTCCGAAGTAACTATAACCCTGTTCATTTTGTACCTACCCAGAGCCCAGTGAACTCTCCAGCTTCTTGGTGTACACGTGACGTTTGTAAGTTGGGTAAACAACCGAGCTGACGATCGTCGTGACCACAAGGGCAAATAAATCAGACCACAAATTTCGCTTTCACGCCAGAAGGCTTCTTTCATAAATCGACAATCAAATGTGAATATGTCATTCTTTTTTAGAGGGTAATGAAGTAACTGGAGTAGAATTGAAGTACCCTACAGCAAATCGACTCGGAAATGCTCGTAAAGACATTTTTATCCTTCCGAAAAGGGTTCGCTTCAATCTGGTACTGGAACACCTGTGTATACACTCCTGCTCGAAGAGGCCCAACACACCTTAGCAATAATGCTCTTATCTGTCCGTAGTGAATAACAGCCGGTGCATTCAGATATATGTAGTAACTATGTCATACGACCAGGGTAAAAAAAAAAAAAAATCGGGTGTTGTATCTCTCGGATATATTATGCGACCTTTAGTTTTTAGTGGCTATTGAATCAAATGGAGTTTAAATAGATCAATAGTTGTTGCTGTTCGACAAAAATGTCTATGAGTTGTGAATGAAAGCATCCAACAGACGTTCGCGAATGGGGCGACTTCGAACGAAATAAGACAATTAAGATGAACAATTGGTAAAATATATAAGTTCAATCCCTTTGTATACTCGCAAAATGGTTATGATATGCTGACTTTTTATTCTCGACAAGGAAGAGATGCATAATTGTAGGTATGAGGAAAAGTGCGCATCAAAAAAAGATTCATTCACAACGTGTTGAATGATTGATGAATGAATGACGAAACTGACAATCTACTGATGAATTATACCGCTCACGTCAAAATCATCAACACATCTCATACATCCCCCATCAGGGCTTACAAGGAGTTTATTTGTGAACTATGAATGGGTTGAGTAACAGAAGGGGTTTGAAGAAAATAACCAACCAAAAACGCTGCAGATTCATTCACAGGGGTTGTTATTCCTCGGACCAGGCGCATGGAGGCTAATTTCTTCAACATGGAGAAAATGGGGGAACAGTGGGTGTGGCGGGTCCCGGACCTATTCCAATCGATTCAGGGTCCTAAATTTAGTGGAAAATGATACCCAATACCCCTAAGTATCTGAAATCTCTAAAGCACACATTCGAAATGAATAGATAAGTACCCATAACTTCGTCCGGTGGGTTTAAATCGTTCTGGGAACCATTTCATTGGATTTAGCGTCCAAAATTTAGTGGAAAATTACCCCACACACCTTGATCGCCAAAAATCTCGATAATCCATTTTTCGGAATATTTTTTACCCCTACCCAAATTTAGTCCAATCGGGCTGAAAAGTTTCGAGGACCGACTAGAGCCGGGAACGAACCCCTTTCAGATTTTTAGAAAATTTTGTATCACCAATGTCGGCGTGGATGGCGGACGGACATTTGACTTTTTTGATCTGGACACCTTGAAACGTCCAGAAATAAATGTGGGCCAAATCGGAGAGATTGACATTTTGCATGAAAACATAGGTTGATTATTCAAGAAATAACCAACCAAAAATCGAATATAGAATATAATAACTGTTTCGTGGTGGTAACGGCGCGTCATGCATATAAAATTATGAGCTATAGGAACTACACAAATCATCTTCAGACATTTCTCCACTGAATTAGGATTTTTATGAGTAGGACCTACTCATTAAGCGAGGAGGTTGGAATCAATAAAAATGAACAGCGAGTTCCCAACCACAGCTCAATAAAGCCATCAACCTCAAAATCTCTTTCGAGTCGCTTCATTCAGCAGTTAATTTTTTAGGTTACGAATGAAAATGCCCCGTCGTATAGGACAGTCCATTCAATCTCAACAACTGATTTGGGACGAAACACTTACGTTAATGAAAATCTTTTTGTACTTGTCGAGAAAGGGCTGTCCAATCTTTGTACATGTTATTATCACGATAGTGTGGGTCATTTAAGGGCCTGAGTTTTCTCGGAGCCTTCCGCCGAGTGCTCGTTTGTTGACGGGGCACATGTCGTTCTCGAGGAGTCGTTTTGCTCCCTCATACAGGTTTCGCCCGGTCAGTGTGAATTAATCACAACAAGAAGACTAACTATTCAAATTTCATTATGCTCGTAAGCGCGCATCAGAATTAAAAACTGTCGACCATATTTTCTCTGTTAATTTAAAATTGTCATTGTTCCCACATAATATTGGTGGAGGTGTTGGTTGAAATACCACCCTTCCGAACAGGAGGCTCACGCAGAATCTTTTTCTGAGAAGGAAATGTTTAGCAAATAATAGTTCACGAGGCTAATAATCCAAAAGATTGGGTTTCAGTGAGATGGCACCGAATAGTGAAGCATAGTCACAAAATCAATAAGACGTTGAGGAGAATCTCCGAAATTCCAAATGAAACCGAAACAAGACTTTTGTATCTTTCGCTGCCAAGGCAATTGTTACTGTGTGACAGACGCGAAACCTCAAAATGAGGGTGGACATTTTTATTCCGGAGGACAACAAATTAGGGAACGGATCTTTGAAAATGTCAACGTTTGTTCTCGTCCCACGTTCCATATCGCAATCACACCACGAATCAACGAGTTCCCGAGTGAATCTGCTTAATTTCCTGAACGGTTGCACGCTCGATTTTTTTTTTTTTTTTCGTTGAATCTATCGAGCGGAAATGACATGTCCGCAAAGACCCATTTTGCAGCTTAACGCGGTCCTACCCTTTTTTTCACCCCTCATCCGACTGTCAATATATATCTACCGGCCATTATACCCCTCCCAAATAACCGATCGAACAAATCCCACCCCACTTCCGTCCGGGGTCCACCCTCAGAAAACATCATCTTTCATTCTGCTCCTCTTCTCCTGGAAAAAAAAAAAAAAAACTGGGTCCACTTCACATTTAGTTTATCGAACAATCAGTAATCCCTCTATCCAGGAGAAACCTTCGTTCCTGATGGGTCGGGTGGGTCATTACTTTGGGCAGAGCTTAGCCCTTCATATGGAGATAATACCCCGCCCTTAACTCTTTTGTAACTCGCAGATGGATGTTGTTGCAACACGCTAACTCCAGACCCTCCCAAGTCTTTAACCCGCGGGGCTGATGCTGAATCCTTTCCTCTCTTCAAACACGCACCCCTAACAAGCCTGCATTTGTTTGCTCTCTTTCATAGAACGAGCAACTACCAGGGAGTCGGGAAGAGGGGGTTTCCTGGTTCTTCTTCATCATACATGATCCATCCCTTAACCCAATTTTTTTTTTTTTTTTTTTTTTTTTTTTTTTTTGCGCGTGATGTGCCTCGATTTTCTGCTTCTCTCAGGACGACTGCTGCAGTTACAAGGGGGATAATCCCCCCTCCCCCCTAATGGCCCCAGCGTATACAAAACCAAGATTTCTTAACTGATAACAAGAAAAGAAAAAAAAACCCTACATGATAGTACAAAGGTGTCCTTTTCCAGTGTTCAGTAATCAGGCCGGGACCCCGTCTGAGTCCATTCAACGTCCAAAATGTTCCAAATGATAGACACTTTCCTAGGACTCCAAAAATTAAATTTCAGAGTTCCCATTTTGACCGATACAAATCTCAAATATACTGTGATCCGTCTGGAACCCATCTTAAACGATTCAGAGTCCCATTGGTAGCGGAAAATGGAGTGATTTTTTTTTATTGACGCGATTGCAAGGGTGAGTTATTAGAGTGCGAATAAAAAACCAAATGTTTATAGGATCTCCTAGGTTTGAACTAACTTGAAGCTAACAATGTCCGTAATGTAACCGCAAGATTAAAAAAAAAAAAAAAAAAAAAAAAAAAAAGTCCTAACAATACATTTGCCTTTGTTTCTGATGAATAAATTAGTAATTTGTATTATTTTGTATTTTGATAAGAACAATAAACCAAAAGGTGTTCACTGTTCACTGTTCTCCATGACCTCAAATGATTAAATTGGACCAATTTAATCCACGCAATTTGATCGGGCTGACTTTCCTCATATATAATTACTTTGCAGAGGACGAATTTTCTTCAGCATAGCTCACTAGAATGCTCGGTTGAAGTGCAGGTAGAATATTCAGCAGCGAGGTAATAACCTCATACCAAAACCTTCCCTCCCTCTGTTGGACGGACCAACAAAAAGGTCTCGTAGATGAATGGAAATGTATGTTTTTGCTAACTCGTTCCATTGTGCGGTTTCTCTTTAAACCAATTTCATTAGGATGACAGCATTCAGTTGAGCGGCTGCTTCAGACGTTTCCATAACGTTATCTATTCGTCGATTTCGCTCTTTCACCTGTTCAGGGTTGAATGATTCAATAGGAAACCTTCAATTTCGACTGAGAAAGAAGATGAAGAAGACCTCTCCATTTATAGACGACTTTTGTTAGGGAAGAGAGTATATAATCGACAACTTCCGCTACAACAGGTACCAAAAGATAATTTTTTCGTCACTCGCAATACCAAATGATGAGACGAAGTGGCTCACGGAAAGTGCTTAACCTACCCAGTAACTCGTCTGACTGCGAGTGGTGTCATCGTGCTCTATTTGGGTGAAACGCATGTACGGATCAAACGTTTTAATGTTTGATAATATCATGGTTGAGTTAGTTTTCGCTAGGTACGTATACTGATTATCGAATATTGACTATCGATCCCTCAAGCACGTAGTCAGGAATTTGGAGATCCTCTCGTGAAGAATAGAGCAAAAATTAGGTAGAAGGGTTTGTGTACCCGGCGAAAGGCCATATATGAAGCTGGAGCGATTGGGCCATACCGCCCGCATCACGTAGATGCATTCCACGAGGTTCTACACACGGGAGATATCAACTCTCGCCGCTTCCTATCCTATCGACGCCCTTTAGGATGCCCCCGAATAACTCTTCTTCCTTCGTGGAAAAACACCGCTCTTTCCAACCCATCCACTCGGTCTTCTTGCCGATCGCATTTTTTCGAAACCATCTCTGGCCCTTGCTCACCTTAATGGGACAACGTACCTGGTAAGTACGAGTCGTTGATGCCTCTGGGAGATTGACTGGCCCCAGTTGCGAGTTTTATAACTTATTTACGTCGAGTATCGGTGAACTTTTAGTGTTTAGCTCATGTCTTTACTACAGAATCTATTTTTTCCAATAGTTTTGCCTCCATAAAAAATTTTGGCACAGAAATTGCTATATACTACACTCAGTGGTTGTCTCTGTAGTCATTACGAGTTCAAATCTGTGACTGGGATGCCTCTGTTGAAGCTTTGTGACGTCACAGATCCACTCAGGCATGTGCTCAAAACCATACTTTTTGAATTACACATTTTGTTTTACAAAATCTCCTTGAATGACTCATGGGTACTAGTTAGATGTCCTGTAAAATACCAATGAGGCCCACAATACCAAAAGCCTGTCCACGTACATTATTCTTGAAAAAAAAAAAAATAAATAAATAAATTTAAAAAAAAAAAAAAAAATATATATATATATCATAACAATTTGGCAAAAAGCAACCTCTCAACTCGATATTACGAGTTCATAGTAATGTTGTATTATTCTCTTCAATCAATAATCAACTCAAAATTTACTCGTTATCAACAATTTATGGAAGGTGTTCGAACCTCAGATAGGCACCTTCTAGGAATCAATGCCCAGTTTAATCCGTTAAATGTGTTCCCTAGCAAATCCGCTTAGGGGTTTGATATTCGAGTTATTTCACGGTGTTTATTACTTTTTTTCTCGGGTTTTCGTCCTTGCGACACTAACACATCCATGACAATGTCATTTCTCAAACAATCTCAATTTGGGGATGCCGTTGGAAAGAACGACAAATCTAATAGATAATATATTCCTTTTTCTAACAGTAACCGGAGTAGAAGATAAAATGTAGTGAACACGAGATGTCTTGACTTAAAGAGCGAAAAACGTGAATTAACCCTACAGGACTACAGCCCTTTATTCAGACCCGCTAGTACTCGCATCAGGTCCTTTTTGTCTGAACCAACTTAAATTCGAATTTTACGCTGTATAAATGATCTAAACAAGAGGAACGAGTCATGAGCTGAAATGGAAGGTAATTAATTATATTTCATTTAAATGCGAGCAACCTCATGAAAAATGATTTATTCATTCTTAATATTGCTACCAAAAATAACATCCCGGTAGTCTCAAAAAATTAAGAGCACAATTTGATTAAATGTCATTATTATAAAATTAGTCATCATTTAGGCTGAACTTGCAGCAAATCATAGGGATATAAAAGGCTTAAAATATATACTCATCTCAAAAGTTTTGAAAATCTCCATTTTGGTTTGTTTTGGATGTACTGGTGGAAGAAACAACACCGGCGAAACGGTACGAATCGTTCATCAATCGTCAAGTATTCGTGGGGAGTATATCTCTCATCCTCGTCCGAACTATCATTTCCTCATAATATATAGGAATCGAGCTAACACACCTCTTTAGCATCTCCCTCGTGGTGATCGCTATCTTGAACCATTTCGTCTCCATTTAGTAGGAAATTCGGCGTTCTGTCGTTTGTCACTCCCACACTTATTCTTCGTCCATGACGGAAAATTCGCCCAATTCGCGGTACGTGTTCCCTCGCCTTGGATCAACTCATGTAAAAAAAAAGTTGCTTCACCACTCGCGTCGGGTCAAAACACCTATTTATACTTTCTGGTGAACTCCGCGACATCAAAAACTCGACTCAATGTCTAGGGAACGCTTTTAGGATAAAAAGGAGGGGGGGAAAGAGGGGGGGTATCAGTCCTAGGAATTGAATATCGAAAAAATAGAAAGGCTCAAGCCCACAGTGACTCGACGCAAATGCTGGAGTGTTTGCAGTGAAATCGACGTGTTTAACCCAAAATAAATATGAAACAGAAAAAAACGCTGCAAATTCTTTCATAGGGGTTGGTTATTCCTCGGACAAGCAAAATGGAGACTCATTCAAATCGATTCAGCATCCAAAATTTAGTGGAAAATACCCTACACGCCTAGATACCATAAATCTCGAAAACACACATTCGAAATGGGTAGATATGGATTAGTGGAAATCACTAATGGTCACAATCACTGAACGGTTCGTTCAATCAAAAACATTAGATATACAGAGTTGGATATACAGTTAAGATGCTAACTATTCACTTGAATTATCACCGTTAATGTTGGAAATTTTGGTGTCTGGATTCGCCTACATTGCTGGTTTCAATGCGCTCCGTACTCCCATGTGAAATCCGGACTTCTAGAAGGCCAGATGACTGTTGTATATGCTTTCCCTATTCAACGTTCAGGGAAATGAGTGTCCATCCGTTCAATGTTGGTTCGAATAGTACCTCTGCGCCGATTATTCGTGGTTTTGAGAATCATTAGTTTATGATTGGGGAATCATTTGCCCTAGGGGCGGAATATGGGCACCCAGGGTTAAATCTTTCATCAACGCTCTGGCTGAGCGTTTGTGTGATGTTTGCAAGAGCCCCCCGAGAAGAGTTCGAGAGAGGGTTTGAGCTCGTTAGGCTTTCGCGGTGATGCGAGCAAGCAGCCTCGGTTTCCGATGGGAATGCAAGAATAATATCTTTTTGGGTTTGGCACAGACACATTCAGTTGATTTTGAATGAAATCCGTCGATTTCACCCTTCAAACCGTTGTTTTGTACTTATACATTAAGATATCTCTAAGATACTTAGATACTAAGATATTTGAGATTACCTACTAGTGAAATAACTCGAATTCATCTTGTAAACAAATTTCTGAAAGACGTTTTGCCTGAAATGAACAGTAGAATTTCTCCCTAGCTGATTGAACTGAGACCCAGACATCATTACATTTCCCACAGATCCTTGTGGATTTTCAGGTATGGGTAGCAAAATATAATCAGTTTAATTCTACACGCATATTGAAAGGAGCGACTCACTCAGAGTTGATAAATTGTGTGTTCTATGTTCGATTACGTAGGTGTAAGATACTAGCCATAAAAATTATTCACCGAACTTCACCGAATCCACCATTCTTCGCTTCTCCGAGTAATTCACTTTCCTTAATCCAAGAGTTGTGACGGCGTGAGGGAGGGATGAGAGAGGCATCTTCATCAAGTAAGTTGATCTGATTTTAATTCGGGTCGTCATAACTCTGATGGAGTGCGGCTCCCGCTGTGGGTTGCGTGCATAATTGGCTGATGACGGTGTTGGGAAGGACTCCCAACTCGTTTCATTCCCGCCAGTGTATTTTTTGCCCTTAGCAGTCACGTACCAGTTTTGCAGCGCTGCCTACCTGTTTTTGTCCTCTGGGTGTTTTCGTGAGAACACCTTCGAGTAACGACAAAAAAGGAAGATGACCAATTAAAGTGAAATACAATCTAATCATTGTTATCAAGTTCGAGCCACGGATGACATTTGCGTAGTAATCACACGCTTCCCAGAGAACTCCCTTTTATCAAACTTCTATGTAAATTGAGAATTATCTCTTCGAATTCGTCAAAGACAAGTTCAGTGAAGTTTGTGGGGTTGTAACTTTATAACTTCACAAAGCAGTAAATCACGGTGGAGTTACCATTGCGGCATGATACTAGGAGGCAAAATCACTTCCTTTTCCAGTAAACCATCTTCTCTTATGACGTACCTAGTTCCGAGAAGATTTGTGTTAATCACAATGTGTTGGGAGCACCACCAAAATTAGATTTCCGCGTTAGAAAAGATTAAGCTTAACTTAAAATGAACCAAATAAATTACATTAGATAAATGAGTACGATAGTAGTTGTCACGCACTCACTTCTCTCTCATTCACACTTGTGTGTGGCTTCAATGATGGTAATAGCGGATACTGTTACTCAGAAACGATTATGTTGAGAATCGTGGACGGTCTCGTCCTGAAGCCATACGGAAGCGATACGAACTATACATCTTGCAGTCGTAAGGAAAAAAAAAACAGATTTTCGTTTTTCAGGTTTCGCCCATCCGGAACAAAAAGGGCCTGTAAAAAGTTCTGAATAACCTGAAAATGTATGGTCAAAGTCTATCCTGGTTATGCCTAACTCAATCTCAACCCATCCGCCAGGCAGGGAATAGGCAATATCATAATTCAAGATATTGGGAGACGTGTGGGGCCACATTTCCACTAAATTTTGAACGCTAAATCGATTTGCATGGGCTCCCGAGCGCGAGAAGAGGCGCACAAGAAGGTCACCTGTACGCTAGGATGTATGCCGACCCCTTTGCCTAGGAATTAAATGTTTCCAAATTTAAAATCTCCAATTCACTTCAAATCGAGTTCATCGATCATCAGGAGTAAACGTGCATGGCGGAGTACGCTTTTAGGTAGTAGAGGGTATTTTTTTCCCTTCAACATTTTGGGAACCCAGGTTTTTTGAGTAATACATGTAACGCTTCGATGTGCCAGTCAGAGAGAAGAGCGGTACGGTAAATGCTATCTAAAAACCTAAAAACCTAAAACCCTATCTACTCGTTCTATCGGGAATGGGTACCTGAATTCGTTTATCTCACAACAATTCAAATACTTACAAAGGACCGGTTCGAAAACGTTACCTTCAAGGTTTGCAAGACAGATCGTTAACAAAGTTTGTTCAGTGGGAACTATACAAATAACGGCTTGTACTATTTTACATGCTTGTTCAATCGCTCATAGTAATGCGGTTTGGTAAACATACATACATTTATGTGAATCAAGGGCACAGAAAGGAATGAAATCATTTGGAAGAAGTATTCAAACTCGTGCGCAGCTTACAAATCGTGTTGTTTTAGAAACGACTTCATTAATTGTAAAGCCGGCTGAAGGCGGGAAGAAGGCTGAAGCATGTAGGAGTTTTCTCTCGCGGTAGGTATTAGCCCGCTGTAAAAACACTCGGAAGGTTTTGCCGAGAGGAACTCGGGGAGACTGGCGCTTCTTCACATACAGACGACGGTTTTATTCATGAAATTAAAACGCGGTCGGGAGGTTCTACGTTCCTGGCCACCCGAGCTTCCCGTACAACTAAGCTGACATGATGGATCCAACGAAGGAATTGTCTTCACCTTCTTCATGGAGCATGGAGGGAAATTCCCGAATCCCCTTTATAAAAGAAGTCAGTCACCCCTAGACAACCTGGAGCCGGCTTTAGAGTTGTTCAGTGTTGAATAACAATAGGGCCTTTCAACGGAGTTGATGCTATAATGATTCATCACCTCTACGCAAATTAAAATGAAAAAGTATATTATTTCTCTCATGCGGCACCCCTCCCCCCTCTTCTATCGCCCAACTCTGGGGGAGTCATCTGGTACGTACGTCGTCATGGATTAACCAAACTTCTAGGCCACTTACAGACGCTTCAACATTATTGTACTTATGATTCTATAAAGCAGTTTTCGGCCCGGTAGGAGTCGAAATACAAAGGCCGTTTGGGAAGAAATTACTGAAATAGATATAACGGCAACAAGAAATGAGAAAAATTACAATTTCTTTGGTCTAAAGCTTACATGTTTATATATTTTTCTGGAGAATGTTAATTTCTTGTGATAATTGGTCTGATCAGAATATGTTGAACACAGTCTCGTCATCTGGTGGGTGGACTTTCATCAAATTCTTATTCCTTTCATTGGCATCCTTGCTGCCTGTAAGAGAATGTTGATCGAAGCCTCTGCTGGCGAAAAAAAAAAAAAAAAAAAAAAAAAAACCAATCATTTAAATAAGATGTTCTGATGAGCCAAGATCTACTTTTTTCCTTTTAGGTTTGTGAACGTTGACTAAGGCCTGTAGGCTACTGATACAAATTTCAATAACTAGCGAGGACATTCCCCACAAAAAATCACATCATGCGGGTTTGATATGTTCACAAGAACGACCAACGAACCATGTCATGGAAGCGGGGGAGGATACAGAGAAGTTTGTTTACGCGGGCAAAGGAACGATAATCTCCTTAGTAGCAGATAGTTGGGGGTGACACTGTGATAAGTGCCCTTTTTTTGCAATTAAACTGAGACGACATCAACATTTCACATTTGTATACCACTCCTCAATAAGCAGAAAAGGATGAAATCTCTTTTGAAATGAACTCCAAGATGTATTCTAATGGAAATCTAGGAGACAGCACTATAACAAGCCCGGACACAACTGGGCCGTGATTGTTTTATTTCATTCTCATCCAAAGAAGTGATAACATTTTCCATGTTCAGATATTCCCCGAACACGCACGCGGACGCCGCCGAAAGGAAAATGTTGTTACAACAAGCGGGTTTACAGTTGGAGTGTCGGGTCCTTGTAACCCGATGTCAACTGAATTAGGTATTGGTTTTTGCTCGCAGGATCGAGCAGAGCTGAACTTGGTGTGGTTCGCAAAAATTATCGAAGTTGCGGTAGTTATACATAGGTACTCATCACCGAATGTGGTGACTATTGAATTCGCATGAAACATGGACTGAACGAACCATCCTCTCCACTCCTTTTCATTCTTGAAGCTCACTGATGTACGGAATGTAATTGAGAATTGACACAAACCGCAAGGAGACGGTGATATAAGTCAACTAGTTCACGAAGGTCACAGGCAGAGGAAAGATCAGCAAAGCTTTACTCCTGTAGGGAGTTTTGAACTGACCTTTTGTCAGGGCCGTTTTGAGCGCGAGGTGTTCGAATGTTTACTGCATTTGACAGCAATGATAAATAGAACTCCTGTAAAGGCGAGAAAAGGGGAGAAGAGGGCTCAAGGTAGGTTCGGACAAAAGGTTTCTCCCTCTTCCTCCTTTAGTCTTTTCTCTCCCTCTCGTTTTTCGCCCCTGAAGAATTAACTCCGCCCATTATCAGAATATAATGAACCTCCTCTCCTCCCTCCAGCTACTTTTCTACGGACGGTCTCCGCAGTCACCCCTCCCCAGCTGCAAACCCTGGCATTTCACAACTTGGAGTTGGAGTGGATGGGGCCATCTAAGCCATTCACTTAGCCATTCCAATTTTCAGGCCAAATCATCATCACTCGTCAAGCTCATAAAGGAGGTTTTTTGGGAGTTGTCAAACACTTACACTTAATAACAATGATTTTCATTGTTAATGTGTAGATAAATCGCTGTGATGGACCCCAGCAAATATCAGCTGGATAGGTTGGGATGCAGGTATATATTTGAGATAATGTCGATATTATGCTTACATATCCAAAAGTGCTTTTTTTTCTTTTCTCATAATTTTTTTCCGGTGATTTTGAGCTTGGTTCAGGAATTTTCCCATAACACTTATACATGACCAATAAAATTTCAGACTGAAGGTTCATTATTCATTGAATAATGACCTTATCATATCAAGTCTAAGGTCTGTATTTGCCCCATAACGGTGTCATTTTGTGTTCCAAGATGTGTTTCTTCCAAAAACGAAATATCATTTTCTACTCACTGTAAACTTTTAAAATTTGAAGTTTTAGTCAGTGAATCCCATTTGTAGTCGGTCCTTGAAAGTTTCCAACCCGACCACTCCAACTAGAGGCAGAATATGTGAATTTTATACTGGATAATACTGGAAATTGGATAATAATAATTGGGCAACTTCAAATTGTGTAAATTAGGCAGTTTTCTCCTTACTCTAGAGACCTCAGCGATACTGTCATATGAGCCATCCACTTGAAATAATGATCCATGGTAGAAGTACCTTGAAGGGTAGAGAGTCGATATAGGAAGACGCCCAAAAGTCGTATTTTTAAACGGTTTTGTTTAGCTCATTTACAAGTAGTATTTTGGGCCGTATCACTTAAGCAACATATAAGTGGATGTGAAGCTGTCAAAAGATGAGAACCCATGTATATAATGTTACGTGTATCACTGTAAACATTTAAGAAAAAATTAACTTGGTAGACTGGTTGGTGTCAATGCAGATGATTTTCAGATCGCTTCCACTGCTCAGACTCAGCATCGTCCAACAAGTTGGTTTACAAAAACCCTGCAAATTATTACACACGGGTTGGTTATGGGGGAAACAGTGGATGTGGCGGGTCCCGGACCCATTCCAATCGATTCAGAAAGTTGATGAAAAGTTTTGAGGACCATTCTAGGCCGGGAACAGACCCCTGACTCAAATTTCAGATTTTTAGAAAATTTTCTACTACCGAAAACGGCGTGGACAATGGACGGCAGACGGCGGACGGCGGACGGACATTGACCTGGTCTGACGAATAACCAACCCCTGTGTAAGAATTTGCAGTGTTTTTTGATCTAGACACCATGAAACGTCCAGAAAAAAAATTTTGAGCCGAATCGGAGAGGTTGACCTTTTGCATGAAAACATAGGTTGATCATTCAAGGAATAACCAACCAAAACGGGGTCCAGGATCATCCCGGTGATGCATAAAAAATATAAATAAGGTGGTATTGCAAACGAAACGCGTAACATGTTACATTACTTGTTTAATAGTCGAACCTGAACATTATGACCTTGTGGGCCTCGTGATCTTTACCGAGAAGACTGTAGTAAAATCGAGGGTTTACTGCCAGTTGGGAGGGAGACAGGACGAAGGAATGGCGTTTCCATTTAACAACAAGGCGCGTGTTTTTGCGACTTGAAGTATTTTTTTTTTAAATGTAATATTCATCTCATATGTAATATTACTTTTTTTTAGTATAACGTATGAGTAATCTTGGGAGTGTCTAAGCACTTTAAAGAAGCCCGACGGTCATACGGCTGTCGGGTCCCCGATGCCTTATTTATTCTACGAGGAAATTGCTCACAAAGAGAGCGGGTGACATGTCTTCGGTCCAGTCAAAACCAACGTATCAAGTCATGCGGCAATTACATTGAATGTATTAAAAGTAACAGAAAAAAACATAGGTTGAATATTCAAGGAATAAACCAAAAAGCGAAGAGGGAACACTGATCACGTAACGCTGTAAAGGTAGGTACCGTATTTTCCCAGTAAATGTTACGGATAAGAAAATACAACAACAAAAAAGTGTTTTGGTGGAGGATTTTACGGCGAATGAGTCCATGTTTTAGTGCACAAACCATGAAATCTCGCCAGTCATCGCAAAGATCATTGGAGGGAGTACTATAATATCATAAATGCGGCTGTAACTGCCAATATGAATAAACCCTGAAAAAACACGAACAAACAGATTCTGAGCTATGATCAGGGGATCATACGCCACCAGATATGACGGGAGCGTGTTGCCATTTCTGAAATGGCAATGGGTACCAATGGTAGTGAACCTGCGGAGATGTCATGTTTTCTTAAGATGAATAAAATCAGCTTCTATTACAGGTCCCTGGAATAGTGGTGCTTTTTTGATTTATTGCTTTATTGCTTTAGAACTGATTGTACGCGGTATTCCATGTTTAGCGGCTTATTGAAAGGCTTGACTAATATGCGGAGCGAAGATTCGATCAAAGTTCAAGCGTCACGGATTTATCGATAGATATTTTACGCAAAACCTGATCAGGTGCATCAGTATTCTGACTCATTACCTTGGATTCAGTTCATATGCAACCATTCAGTGATTTAAGTTATTAAGTATCCTTATTATGGTGCAATAAATATAATCTCTGTGGGGTACTCATGATTCAAAAGCGTCGGTGTAAAATAACTTCTTGTTAACTAAGCAGAATGGCAGCCTAAAACAACAATGAAATAATAAGAGAAGGTTGGTCAATACGAAGAAATGCTTTTCATAAAAGACTGGTACTTTTAACAATGATGAAATTACGTTCTGTGGCAAATGAAATATTTTAATCATAATTCGATACTTGAATGACTTTAATTATATCCGCGCTCTAAAGAACAGAAAAAAAAAAAAAAAAAAACTCCCACTTGTCCCACAATGGTTTATTATTCCCTCGAAGATTTCTATCGTGGTAGAAAGAGTCGTGTCGTTATAGACATTTTTCACCCCTTGTTGTGAAGACCGCGAGTGTGCGGAAATCGGTTGAGGGGCTCATCTCAATCGATTCATGATCTAAAATTACATGGAAAATGATACTCCACTCAAACAAGCCTCTAAAAACCGAGTAAATCGATAATAAACGTGACCCCTCCTCTCTAGTGATCGCGTAGGGTTGGCGAGCAGAATAGGATCAAAATGGTGCCGAATATGAATCTATGGGTATCTACCGAACGTGCAATTCGGACAGAAAATATCCTACCTTTGGGACGTTACAGTGATAGCGCAGTGAAAAATATTGCGAGTATGATGTTTGAATACCAATAATACACCAAAAGTCGAATACGTGCAGTTTTATAAACTTATCATATGGTAATATTATTACCATATTATTTGGAAATATTATTAGTAATATTAATTACTGGTAATATTATCACCATATTATATACTACCATATTACATACTTACATTATTATAATAACATCATCCATCAATTCAACCATGAAATAGGATATTTGTAAACGATAAAGTGCGCTGAGTGCATCTAGTTGTAGGTGATCCGTAGGAAGTGGTCATAGTGAGCGGGGATTTTGGAATTATTATTCCACCGGACACCATTTTCGGATCATGCGTTTTCCACAGCACCCTGTTCAATCTCATATCATTATGTCACAAGTACTGTTCTAGGACAAAGGTGTTAGGGAGAATATTGTAGGATAGGCAATGCGCAGTAGACTGTCGCATGATCCATGTTTCATCTTTTAACCAGAAGGTAAGGTGAAAGTCGAAAACTATGGTATTTTCATTCTCGAGAGCTCACGAGACGAATTGGCTCGTATTAACGAGAAAACTCGAGATGTTAGGAAACACGGATCAGTGACAACGTGAAAGCTTGGTTGGGTGTGTATGGATGCCAAGAGTGATGAATCATGCTCGGCATGAGGAAACATCGACACGAATTAGGGGATGTACTTATTCAACCATCATCTATCAGGAAAGGGATCCGTTTTATATAGGGCACGATAACATTTACGATTGCAGTTTTGCAGCAGCTCGTGAATGTGGGGCTTAGTTTCGAGAATTTACCAACACGAACCATTCCGATACGAGGCAGGTGGTTGGTTCTGGCGACGGCATAATTCCAAGTGGCGGCAAATCCTGGCTGCAGACTGGCAACAATAGCGCACTAACCAACGGCCTCTCGTTGTTGTTTTTCCTGAGCGACAGAAAGTTGTTTCATAATGTACAGCAATGAGTGAAGTGAATATGTTTTACGCTAGATAAGGGCTTTAGGGATACCCTAATCTGAAAACATCCACAACAAAATGGCAACTCTACAGATCGTTAGATATGAAGAGGGTGCATGTGAACGTGTGAAATCTATTTAGGTACATTAAATTCACCTAATTCGGATCATTTTTCATATTTCAATGTAGTTTGGTAAGTAATGACGTTATCGTGTTGACCTTGGCTCGTAGGAGCCTACATTGAAAAACAGTGTCCGCGGAAATGATATATTTTTTGACGTATTTTGTTGAACGGCATGATTCTTGTTGCACTTAAGGCGACCTTTAAAACGCTGTATACGCAACAACGATCGATAGATATAATAAAGGGCATGGAATTCTATGGTCGAAGAGATAGGAGAACGGATACGGGCCCAGTGGGTGCACTTTTTATTTTCTCAGTTTTAATTCAATCGGTACTACTACGTATAGCACAACAAAGAAAAACTCCAAATCAACTTAGCAATCACGAAAATGCACAACATCGGTTTTGTAACCAATGCGACGCGCCAATGAAATGCCAATTCGAGCAAGATTTCAGGAAACGGAGTGACAACGGAATAATGATATTTCATTCGAACAATGAGAAGTACGCGCCTTTGGATATTTGGTGCAGTTTATAGTCTCCATATTCAAAATTTCCTTCTTGACCTGTAGACCACTTGAATGGCGATTGCTCCATGATCCATCTGGATCGCCTTAGAGGAATATAATAACCGCTAACAAATACTCAGGTAAAAAAGAAAAAAAAACATTATGATGATAAGCAAATATCAAACACCGCCCAAAGGTGATGCAAAGAGTGATAAGCCATACTGGAATCCTTCAAGAGAAAGTAAATGGCGCATATCCACTCATACTGGTATTTACTTCAGACAGTAACCACTCAACCTGCCATGGAAAAGCTTTTTATGCTTTGAAAGTGAGTCGCTAGTGATCGGCCGCTAACAATATTGTCAAGTTTCGGTTTGAGACAGTTGGCAAAGGGCAGTGAGAGAGTATTTGATGGTAGGGACACCAAAAATACTATTTTTCAACCACAATCATCATCGCTGAGGAGGAATTGGTCGTAATTAGACTAAAAATCTTTATCAGGTTATCATCAGGAGATGAACATGATAAATCCGATCTTCGAGAGAGTTAACAGTGTAATTACTGGATAGATCTATCGGGAACAAAATTTAGATAATATTAAGAAATGAAGTAGAATGCCGTTTGCACAAATGAATAGAAGGTAGCGGTAGTTCACCGCTTTCTTCGGTTTGTGATATTATGGCGCTGTGAAAAAGAGCAGTTCATGGCGGCCTCATTCAAAAGAACAAACTTACATTATGCTTAATAAAAACCTCCCCAGCGTACACGAGATGAGAGGAAAAACGAATGGCCACGAAAGTGAAGAACAATCAAAATAGCTCAGAGTTGCTGATTAAACGCGGACGGCATGAGTCGTTGTATTCGTGGAATAATGAACGAAGTCGTGTGAAGCGGGGGCAAGGGAATTAAATTCATTAATAGCAGTACGTGAGCACCTCCCCACTCCAAAACCGTCTCGGCAATCGCAATAATCCATAAATAATAATACTAATAGCGGCTCAAGGGTGGCAAGAGGAGGAGGGAATATTAGAGGGTCGTTGGGATATTGGGAGGAGAAGGGGTACCCTGACCCATTTTCGATATTATCGAGGACGCCGAATCTGATCCTAATCTGAGCCCCAACACCCCACCCGGACACTCTAGTGTTACTCGTGTCATATCGCATCACCTTTCTTGATGAATTTCTTGTTTCTTCTAAATCAGTGTGAATCATCACAACAATTGATCCTGCTATCACTAAATCCTCTATCACTCTTCATAATCTGTTTAGCTTTTAGCTATATATACCGATGAAAAGCATTCATCCTCCAAAGTCATGTTATCATTTGTATGTCCAAACTATGTATATATATTTTAGTTAATTTTTATATCACCTCAGAAATCGCAAGAGCACATTTTTACGATCTTAACAGGACAATTGACAAGAAGTGCAGATTGATTCAAGAGAGATTTGACTTGAAGCACAGGATACCACGGAGGTTGTTCTGGTTAATGTTCCGTTAGTGGCTGTTATGTAGTAATAGGACATTTTACGATTTTCGGCGCAAACCATTGAATTGTCTACTTCTTGGAGATGAACGCTGAAGTATTAGTCGGGATTCCTGCGTCAGGCTCCCTGAACATTTACTCAAAGTGTTCCATCATGTGGGGTGCTGAACTCATTCGACGCCACATCGTCCTAGTAGGTATGTATTCTGACCGATGATGTACAACAGGCTCGGGTGAAGGACCGTTTACATATCATACTGACCTAATGTTCTGGCGTCTTCAAACCCAATAGTAGTTAGTTTCAGGGCAAACAATCATATTAATTGACTATAGGAAGACATACATTTACTAAAATGTCCGTAGAAGCCGTCTTCTGAGCCGTCTTACACTGAGAAAAAACCTGCGACTCCAGTAATTTATCTGCCAGCGTCGTAAAAAAAAAAACCCTGCAAATTCTTACACATGAGTTGGTTATTCCTCGGACCAGGCGCATGGAGATTCATTTCTTCAACATGGGGAAAAACGGAGAAGCAGTGGGTGTGACGGGTCTGGGACCCATTCCAATCGATTCAGGGTCCAAAATTTAGTGGAAAATGATACCCCACACGCCTAGGTACCAGAAATCTCGATAACACATATTCAAAATGGGTAAAAGATACCCATTTTGACCTATAACCTCTTCTAGTGGGTGCCAATCGTTCTGGGACCCTTTTCATTGGATTCAGCGTCCAGAATTTAGTGGAAAATTATACCCCACACACCTAGATTGCAAAAAAATCTAAAAAAAATCATTTTCCGAAATTCACATTTTGACAATTTTTTTTTCACAATTTTGTGGAAAAAATGTGCTAATTTTGATCTAGACACCTTCAAACGTACAGAAAACCTTTTTTTTTGGGCCGAATCGGAGAGGTTGACTTTTGGCATGAAAACATAGGTAATTAACCTATTCAAGGAATTACCAACCAAAACGCTGCAAACTCATTAACAGGGTAACCAACCATTACATTAGGAGCATGAGGAATATTGAAAACAGTGCTGTGCGGACTGTTCCGGATTCATCTAATCGATTCAGCGTCCAACATTTAGTGGAAAATTACGCAAAGTGAAATGGAGTGTTCAAGTCACAGAATTCAATGAGGCCCAGATTTTTCTTACCCCTATGAAATGAAATTTATAGAGATGGTCTATGAGTTTTCTTTCTCTTAAATCCTACTCTACTTGATTCAGATGGACTGCGGTCCAACATGAACGCTATGACGATCCGTGTTTTTGTGTGTGTATTTTTCCAGTTATTGGACATTACTCTGGGCTATCGAAACATAATGAATTGGTGAATCCTACACGAATAAAGTATTTTAATTCAGCGGTCCCGCGACTAGGTGATTGGGAAGAGAACCCAGCAGGAGATTCAAACTTTCCTATCTACAATCAACTCTTCAAACATTTTCACCAGACGCACGTGTGATTTTGTCAACCGAGGAGCCTAGAATGGATATATCTGCTTTACTGTCGTTCATTACTCCATAACCTCCGCGAAAACTCCTGAGAAAACCCGTTCAGGGATAAATCAGAACACGGCATATGAAAAACGAAAGATGCAATTTGCTGACGTATACGCGGATGACGTCATAGTAAACAAGATCTGCTAGATCTCATGATATTTTCCAATAATCCTCATCAAGGAAAGCAGCATACGAGCCGCAGCCTGGTAATGGGGAAAAAACCCGAGAGATCAGCTTACTTCTTAGTTGACTACCTAATTGACATCGAACCGAAGAACTTGGGGCATTTTAGTCCATCCAGTTCTCACCATTTGTTGTTTGGAAGGTTCCCCGCCTACTATTCCTGTGTGGAGGTAAACTTGGCGGGCTGTAGGAAAACTTCGAACGGGAGGAGGTAGAAAACAACCTAATTAACGCGAGTAAGTATAATATTATAATTTGATTTGCTCGAGTGGGCGAATATCAAACGTCTCGTTCCACTAGTCTTTCTATTCCTAACGGCAGCTCTGCTGCTTTAATTGGAATTTCGTATTTGTACAACATTATTAGATCAATTCTCAGGAACGATAATGATTATGTCGTATAAATTGATGGGAAAGGTCAAGGAAACTCGTTGTCCCCCATTCAATTAGGCCATCATCTCGAGGTGTAAATTTCTACGATTATTATCAATATCGAAAACTTTCAAAGCATACCAAAGGCAGCAACTTAAACAAGGGGATTCTCATGCGTTCCTCCAAACTCAGATTATCACATCGGTTACCCTACACAGAGCGTACGTTTGTCGACCTGGGACAACAGTGTTAATTTAGGACAGAACCACAACTCCTTCCTGGTTACGAAACAGAGGGTACCGTTGGTTGGTAATCAAATATATTTATGGAGTTTATTTATTGAAATAATAATAATAATAATTAAAGACAAACTTTCCAGTTCAATAAAAAAAAAAAAAAAAAAAAAAAAAAAAAAAAAAAAAAAAAAAAAAATCTATGGAACATTTTAACTCACCATCATGAGCACTGTCTCCGTTCATTTCAAATGTCCCCGATTATTAGTGCAATATTTGACAAAGATTCGAGCTGCCTGCTGGTTAAAATAGAAATTTAGAAAAACAACTTATTCCAAGAAAAAAAAAAAAATCCACGGATTAAGTGGAGGAGGACTGGAGGGCAAAAGGAGCGAAAGTATTTTTAGCCAAAGTTTGGTGTGACTAGAGATTTATTCCTGCTGTGTTTCAAAACTTGCACCTGAAACAATTCCAAGGCTTATTCTTGCCCCACCAGACAGTTTCATTACAGAGTCTCTAGTAACTGTAAATCCATAGACCATAGGAAAAGTGGTCTCGAAGAGGAGGAGTGTTGCTCTTTTCGCTTTGGCTCCTCTCCTGGGATTAACGCTGGAATTGAGTTGCGGATAGCACTCTGCAGAGCAGATGGTTTTTCCTTTTTTTAATAAGAGAGGAAACGACTAAACTGAAAAGAATAGAAATTAAGCCAGCCGGAATCCGACAACGAACGACAATGAAATCCGCAAAATCCTTTCGTTGCTAAATAATAAATTCAGGATAAATTATTGAAGAAAATATCCATTACCACAATGGGGAACAGGTTAAATTATACATATTATGCACTCTTTCTACGAGATATGTTGTATACAACATTTCTTTAAGACGGGGGAAGAAAGCCAACAAAAAATACACACGGGTTGGTTATTCCTCGAATGGGGGAAACAGTGGGTGTGGTGGATTTAGTGGAATATGATACCCCGAACGCCTAGGCACCAGAAATCCTGACACATACAAAATGGGTGGATACATACCCATTTTGACCCATAACTTCTTCCGATGGGTGCCAATCGTTCTGGAACATACTTCATTGAATTCAGCGTTCAAAATTTAGTGGAAAATGATACTCCACACGCTCCGGTAGCAGAAATCCCAAAAACACATATACAAAATGGGTAATATATACCCAATTTGACCCATAACTTCTTCCAGTGTGTGCCAATCGTTCTGGGACCCATTTCATTGGATTCAGCGTCAAAAATTTAGTGGAAAATGATACCCTACTCGCCTATATCGCCCAAAATCTCGAAAATCCATTTTTCAAAAAACACATTTTGACCCCTACCCCGCCCAAATTTAGTCCGATCGGGCTGAAAAGTTTCGAGGACCGTTCTCGGCCGGGAACAGACCCCTGACCCATATTTCAGATTTTTAGAAAATTGTCCACTACCAAAACCGGCGCGGACAATGGACGGCGTACGGCGGACGGACATCGACCTTTTGGTTGGTTATTCCTCGAATAATCAACCTATGTTTTCATGATAATGGTCAACCTCTCCGATTTGGCTCAAATTTTTTTCCTGGACGTTTACATGATGTCCTGAACAAAAAAAAGGTCAATGTCCGTCCGCCGTACGCCGTACGCCGTACGTTGTACGCCGACGTTGTACGCCGTCCATGTTCCGCGCCGTTTTTGGTAGTAGAAAATTTCTAAAAATCTGAATTTGGGTCAGGGTCTGTTCCCTGCCGAGAAGGGTCCTCGAAACCTTTTCAGCCCGATCGGACCAAATTGGGGGGGGGTAGGGGGTCAAAATGGTTTTTCGAAAAATGAATTTTCGAGATTTTGGGCGATCTAGGCGAGTAGGGTGTCATTTTCACTAAATTTTGGACGCTGAATCCAATGAAACGGGTCCCAGAACGATTGGCAACCCACTGGAGAAAGTTGATGGAATATCTTATAACATTCCATGTAACATACAACGACATATTGCTCTCCTTAGACTGTTAGTGGTCGTGAGGGTTTACAGCTCTGTTCATTTAAGTGTCAAGTCACTCCTTCTTCTAGAGTTGTAGAAAGTGAGTACAAAAATATATTGTTCAATTGTGATCCGCGAGTTATAATTCCATTTTCTCACCAAGAAAGTTTCAAGAGAAGTAATGGGTCAAATTGGGTATTTGTTACACATTTCGAATATGTTTTTTCGGGATTTCTGCGCCTAGGTATCGTGGGGTATAGTTTTCCACAAAATTTTGGACACTGAATCCATTAAATGGGTGCCCAGAACGATCGGCCACCCACTGGAAGAAGATAATGGGTCAAATTGGTATTTATTACCCATTTTGAATATGTGTTTTCGGGATTTTCTGCTACCTAGGCGTGTGGGTAATAGTTTTCCACTAAATTTTGGACGGTGAATTCAATGATGTGTGTCCAGAACGATTGGCAACCACCGGAAGAAGTTATGGGTCAAAATGGGTATGTATCCACCCATTTTGTATGTGTCAGGATTTCTGGTGCCTAGGCGTGTGGGGTATCATATTCCACTAAATTTTGAACCCTGAATCGTTTGAAATGGGTCTGGGACCCGCCACACCCACTGTTTCCCCCATTCGAGGAATAACCAACCCGTGTGTAAGAATTTGCAGATTTTTTTGATCTAGGACACCATGAAACGTCCAGAAAAAAATTTTGAGCCGAATCGGAGAGGTTGACCATTATCATGAAAACATAGGTTGATTATTCAAGGAATAACCAACCAAAAAACAACAGCGTTTTAGCAGGGACGCGATCACAATCCCTATTTTCAGTTTAAATACAGCATACATGACACGCATTCTCTATGATACGTACTGCTCAGACAAAGCACGAATTATACGCAGTCATGTCCCCCTCCCTAATGGAAACTCCATCACAGCAACTAAAGGGAAAGCATTGCTGCAAGGGGAAGGTTATCCTTAAATTTATGAGAGACAAGACGAGAACCCATGGCTAGGTACATATTAGCTCAACGAAAACTGGAGCGCACGGTCAGTCGCCAGCTGTATGTCTGGATAACAAAAACAAGAGAGAAGGAAAGCTCGAGTTGTACCCAACAAACGCTCCTGACTAATAGGAAGACAATGTTGACCATCAAGTAACGCAGTTCCTTCCTAGTCGCGGCTTCTCTTCTGGTATGCACCTCTATAATATGCACACAGTGGACTTTTCATGCTGCCATCACTGCAGCTACGAAGAATATAACGCTTCTAACACATCCCTGAATGAGATGATTGGAAGAAAGGAAGTGAACAAATTGCCAGGGAGTAAGAATTAACTACTTTCCTGATGAGATGGTGGCCAGGACGCTAGAGAGCAGGGTCTAGGGGAATAAAGTGGCTGGATATGTCTGAAATATCATGAAAGTAAAGTTGCCAGAGGGATTGGCAACGGGGAATGCAGGAGTCCTGGGTTGAGACTCAGCGTAGCAAAACAGATGAGGTTTAAAATGAGCAAAAAAAGAAAAAAAAAAAAAAAAAAAACCCCATATACCTACCCGAGTGGTGGTGTAGCCCGTTTCCTACATCTGATAAAGCTTGTCCTTGCCCATCTCGAAAAGATAAGGTATGAGGACTGAGTTATTCATAATATGCTTAGGCGAAGGGCGTATTGAAAATCGAAGCCGAACCTTGATACGAACTATGCGTCAGACAATGTTGGACTCTTGCTAAATTCTTCAGATATTTATGAATCCCCGAGGATTATCCATCGCGGCTCCTGTGAGCACACCCTTATCGCCGTAGAAGCTACCATTCAAGCCTCTCCGTTTCGTATCAATATTGACAGCGCACCCCTTACATTGGGAACCGTCTGTTTTGGAAAGGGAGCTCAAGCAGATGGTCTACAGGGCGTTAGGGTGTTTTGGCGGGTGTGAGAGAAACTAATCTCATTCGAGCCGAAATCCAATAAACCTACAGCGTATTTACGCACTTACTTAACGTATATCCAACAAGATGAAAGCCTCTGCAGCGTCGTTATTCTACATCTATCCTGCGTTTCTAACAAAGCTATCACCCTACGAGGTGGTTAGACCACTAAAGGTTAGTGAGGATCTCACTCTGACTTGATAGACACCTCCAACTACTTAGCTTCGCAGATCTTGGTGAGATTGCTTTATTCATTACAGGAAGTACGGTGTATGTTTATACATATTTAAATGATTCGAGCCATCATCTAGTTTTTATGCCATGAATGTAGAACGTTCTGTTGTAGTCTATTCTGTAGTTCTCATCTACAATGTAAATTTACGTAGAAAAGTATCAATTCCCTGAAAACCTTATTCCACGTTCAGAAAATTTTTGAATAATTTTGGAACATCTTTAAATGTCCGCCTATTAAGAATCCTGTTTCTGAAGTGTAAGAAACGAGCAGTGCTTCGTTTGCTTAAGTGGTTGTTGGAGTAGGTGAACAACCACAAGAATGAACCATGGTGCCATAAGGTCCTGAAAACAAAACTTCTCAGAACGCCCACCGTAACATTTTATTTATTTTATTTTTTATTATTTATTTATTTATTTATTTATTATTATTTTCTTCTTTTTACTGGGACAGCACTGGAGGCCCTTCCACATGAAACACTTGAAATGTTGGTTAATAACACTGTCAATGAGTAACTTCTGCGTCTATAATCACAGGAGTCAAGTGGTGTGCTCTAGTCAACTTCTGAGGACAGCTTGCTACGTACACCCTCTCGGTAGGCGAAGGAGAGTTACGTTCACGGTTTAACATAAGTTAGAATTCTGATTGAGCTTGAACTTTGAGCTAGAACTGAAGTTTACGCTGTGCAACCCTTCCACCATGTTCTATCTTATAAAGAAGAATGACAGGCCGAAGGTACACTCAATATCACTGACAATACTGCATGAACGGCTCCGAGGCAGACAACACCGTCATTACGTTCAACGACCTACATCACAAAAATCCCGTCTGAGAAAACTAGGCATGAACCTTGGAAAATGATAAAATAAATTGGATTAAATGTGAGGAGTCGAAAGGGAGGAGTTTCTTCTCTCCCACTTGCCACCTCCATGTCACAGTGAGATGCTATACCCCACGTCCGCTCCTTCCGATCCTATTCCAGCGTTCAGCCTGGTAGGATAGAGGGGGTGGTGAAAACGGAAGCAACGCAGAAGGAAAGCTTCCTGAGGGAAACCAACCACCTTTCCTTCTTTTTGGAAAAAGTTTATCTGTGCTTTGAGGGGAAGCAAGAGAAACAGACAGACCGCGCTGCGGAACGAGAAGTTTTTATCTTGACTTCTCAAACAAATAAACATCAACCTTCTCCTTTTTAACTTCGAAGTATGTTTCCCCAAGGTCCTGTGGATGGCCACGTTTCGATTAGCGACCGACACGGAGCCTGATGACTTGTACTCTCCCGTCACCAACAACTTCCGATCGCATTCCCGACCGGAAATTGGTAGAATTTTATTCTCTCTCCCCCCCCCCCTCCTTCGTTAGGTACCATCTGTAGACGAACACCGCATGAAATCATAGAATATATCATTATTTTTCCTCGTCAACAAGTAGATTATTTGTAATATAAGAAATACTATCAAATCCAAGGTTACCAAGAAGTGGCTTTTGAACAAATCGTTGAATAGTAGAAAGGTCTTATTAGTGAGATATTTTAGAGGCCATTTTAGTTGCTCATCTCTTGTAGTTGAGATCCACAAAGGCCTTTTTATTGATGATATCTGAAGAATATGAATTTGTAACGCTCTCACGTAGAGCTATGTTCAGAAGGTAGTATTTTTGCGGACGGAAGTAAAGAGAAGACGTAAAGAAGAACGTAGCCGCAAAAACTGAAGTTAAAACGGTGCTTTCGTTTTTCAACTTCCTCCTTCTTTTGTTTCTGAATTGAGGGAGGGAAACACTCTGTAGACAATGATAATTATACAAGGGTGGGATCTGCCAAAAGGGATAAAACCGGGACGGAGGGGCGCATGATTTAAAGCAAGAAATGATGAACAGTAAGAAGGATGTTGGAAATATTTTAAAAAAACTAACTGAGAATCAATATCTTAAAAAAGCAAGCTTATTTTGTGGAATAGCACTCAATTGAAAGGTAGACGTGGAATTTCTCGAGCGAATGGAATGAACAATGAAGGGACCCGGCGAGAACGATTACAAGTAGTATCTTCACCCGGATCCAGCCAATGTCCGGAGCCTTCATTTCATTACTTTTTTTCTTTCTTTTTTTTTTTTTTTCAAGGAACACGTCTTGTGAACAACTCTTTGTAAAATGCTCTGTAACAGATCGTCTTCTGCAGCACGCTCGTACCTCACACGGTTGGCATGGACTTCATGGTACCCGTATGCAGAACAGCCGTCGACACCTCACCATGTCCAAAAATGTATTCTAATCATTTCAACAATATTACACAGATTTATCTGAATCATTACTGAACACTAATTCGAATAGGAATATAGGTTTAAAGAGGTTTAAAGCACCGATGAGGCTATGGCATGGCCGGATGGCCTGAGTATTGCATACATTCTAGTATTGTTCCTGTCCAGATACCTTCGTTTGTCCTAGAACGCTGAAATTCGGTGGAGATATTATTCTCGGTCACATGGGCGGAGTCGAATGGATTTTTGATAAAAAGATCAAAAGTGCTGTTGCTGAATAAAAACATTTTGTTACCTGTGTGCACAGGTGATTTAGGAATGTAATCAAATTTAAGAAATGCCCAGCCTCAATTGAATTTTCAAATGTTTATCATACACCGAAGCGTCAGAGCACCCAGTATCGTGATATATATTTTAAAGCAATAGCTCGTTATTGAGGGAGGATAAATGATGGTGATCTTCAGTGAAATTCAAAGGCTGAAATCGTAAATTTTTGGTGTATTCAGAAAGATATCCTTTCCCATCCCCTTCCCCACCAAAATGTGCTTCATTCATTCTCTTGAATAATCTCGACGGCGGAAGAGGCAATATCGGCTATCGAACAGTCTATAAATTGTTTTTAAGACCCCCATCCCCATTCTACTGCTCCCAGTCGAACGCCGTCGTCTTGAGTCTACTCCGTTCTCCCAGGGTAGTGTCGGCCTCTTTCTTTTGTGATTCTCGGCAAACTTCTCCAAGTTCGGCTTTTCAGATCCTCCCCTCCCTGTTCCTTTGCTCGGCCGATAAACTTGTGAAATTCGGCAGTTCATTTCCACGTGATTGAAGATAACTAAGCTCGCTCGGTAATTCTTCCATAGGTACCCTGCCCTCCTCAGTTCGAAGTCCGAAAAACCTCTCGTGATAAAACGTAGCTTTTCCTTCTCTTTTCTTTTGAGGCGAAAAAGGATAAAAAGATCCGAAGGCCCCAACTTCCCCTAGTCGGGAACTGAGTTGGAATTAGTTTTTCCAAGTGATAGCCCCACCTTCGTGCCCAGAGCAGAGAGGTTCCACTCCCACTTAATGATAAACAAGAGTTTCTTATTTCGGCATCACGCCACCCGCTTCTCAGCCCACCTCGTCGGCCACCAATTATGCAAGCCATTATCTCCTTCATTCTATTTGTCTTCGCTTTCTCTTCCTGCTTATTATTTCTGTTACCTACCTTCTTCTTGTATTTCTTTTATACTTTTTTTCTTTTATTTGAGTCAAATTTCTTCTTTCCACGGGTCCATTTCTTAAATAAAAACCCCCTCCTCAGATTCCTCTCAAATTCCCAATGTTCACCTGAATCCATTTCGAAAAGACGAACGTGAGGGTCTGTATGATGAACTGAAATTATTCAGGAATGAGTTGCCGATTTACCATCGGCAAAAACAATTGCTTATGAGCTATTGATACTCAGCATAGTACAGAATCATGTACACCTCCAAACTGTGTGTAGTGTGGTTAACATTTAATACCCGTCGTCTTACTAAGCAATATTTTGTCCGGAAGGAGTTCAAACCGTTATAATCCCAACGCCCGATCAATGTTTCGATCGCGAAGGGTCACTAGATACAGAAATGGGTCGTATTTGTGAACAGTTGGGGAGCCTGATCTCAGGGACACGGGGATGCGGGCTTCTGAATAGAGATTTATCATCATTTAAATGAAAAAAAAGGATGCGGACCCCTCAATGGAATTCGTTAATCTTAATAACGACATGGCGGATTCATCTCAATTCTCAATGTTAATCCAACATTCTCAACTGTTCTGTAGTTATCTGTGTGGACCCTACTGAATTTTCTCGGGAATTGACAAACCACTCGACGTTAGGATTTCACCACATTTAGTATTCAAAACTCCAATCACGAGAAGGTTCGTTCAGGATCACATTTATATTGAAAATTGTAGCTGGATCCTACTCTTATCATGATTTAAGAAGCAACATACTAAGTGTAGGATCTGGCTAAAGTGGGAAAGTGTATTTTGTAGAACTTCAAAACGGGTATTAAAAAAAAAAGAGGGCGAGCTTCGTCTCAATAAAGTAGGTACTTGACCATTCTCGTCAATTAAGCATTTTCATTGGAAGCCCTTTCTCTTTTTGGTTGGTTATTTCATGAAAAATCAACCTATGTATTCATGCAAAATGACAATCTCAGTCTCCGAATCTCCAATTCGGCCCAAAATTGTTTTCTAGGCGTTTCAAAGTGTCTAGAGGTCATGGGCGCTAAATCGATTGAAATGAGTCTCCATGCGCCTGGTCCGAGGAATAACTAACCCGTGTGAAAGCATTTACAGCGTTTTCAGCAATCAGTATAGGAGTCATCACAATCGATTCAGCGACCGCAATTAAACGGAAAATATGGTCCCCCTACAGTTAGGCCAGATACAGATTTTTGAAGAATTCTCTCTATCCTCGTTATGTGCGATCGAGTTGCATGAAAAATTTGTGGACCAACTTGTTCCTGCAGGAATTGAAATTACAGATTTCCCGATGAATTCCTACGGGCGAAAAAGATTTTGATATCTGGACATCTTGAAACACAAAATGTTAAATCTATCACAAATTGGCATGAACTTATAAGGTTATTATTAAGTCCTCCTCGTCCGTCGACATCCAATTGCTATCTGGACTTCTTGTGCCGAATTGCCCTGTCATAGTCATTTCTGTCCTCTTGACTTGGTCTTGAATCAACAAGCGCTTTCTTACTCCGCAGTACGTCCTGCACATATTGAGCGACCGTTTTCCACTCCGCACTGCTCTCCAGCATGATACCCACTGCTGTTATAGGAGTGAAAACACCCACCTCTCGGGATAGCTTAGCTCGATGAGTCAAGTGTCCATCGCATGAGAAGAAAGTGTGTTCCGCGTCATCCCAATCGGAGTCACCGTACGGGCAGACGGTGTCCTGTACGTTGTTCATCCTAAACAGATAGGCCATAAAGAGGCCGTGTTCTGTCAGGAATTGAGTCAGATAGTATTCAACCTCTCCATGTCCCCTGGCCGCCCAGATTCTTAGATCAGGGATAAGGCTCCTTGTCCATCTTCCCTTGTGCCCAGCTGCCCACTGGTCTTGTCATTCATTTAGCGTCTTTTCCCGTTCCTTCTCCTTGGCTGCTTCCTTTGGGATGTTATCTCGCCTTTCGTGAAGGGCTATTCACTCTGCAATCAGTAGGTGGATTGGCATAACGCCTGCTACCACGAAGATTGCTTCTTATGATACTGTGCGATAGGAACATGCAACCCGTAAGGCCCTTCTACGCTGCACTGCTGCAAGTGGTTTTCTGTAGCATTCTCGACGTATTGCCTTACCCCATACCTCTGCTCCATAGAGAAGTATGGAGTGGATCACTGCCATAAACAAGCGCCTTGTAGGCTGCCTGGGACCACCGGTGTTTGGCATTATCCTGCTGAGGTTGGCCACTGCCTGTGATGCCTTTTGAGCTGTACGCTTGATATGGTCTCCGTATTTAAGCTTGGAGTCAATATAGACTCCGAGATGTCTAAATGAGGGCCGCGTCATAATCTCCTCCCCTGCCACCCTCATTGGTATGACTGTAGGGACTCTTCTGCTTGTAGCCAAGACTAGCTCTGTCTTACTGGTGGCAAGGGATAGGCCGTGTGAGCTCATCCACTCTGTCACCCTTCTCATAACCATGATCAGTCTGGCCTGTAGCTCAACCTGATTTCTTCCAAGTATTACGACATAGCCGATGAGACGCGTTCTTTCGGGCATTTGCAGGCAAAGCAACCCATTGTAACTCATATTCCACAACAGCGGTCCAAGGATGGAACCCTGGGCGACCCCTGCCGTCAAAGACCTCCGTTTTGTCCCCTGGACTGACTCGTAGAGTAGCGTTCTGTCCTGCAGATAGATAGTCTCAGTATCCTCATCAGATATGGGGGCACCCTGAAATCAACCTCAAATGCCTTGATGATATCAAGCCACTCTCGAATACTGGTTTCCTCTCATTGTATTCTGTAGGGTGTTCGCCATTTCTTGTATGGCACCCACTGTGGAGTGCTTCGCTCGAAAGCCATGTTGACTTGGTGAAAGGTCTCCAGCTGACTCAACTGCTGCTTCAAAAGACCTTCCAGTCCCTTGCCTGAAGTATCTAAGAGACATAAAGGCCTCCATGCAGAGGGTTGTCTTTTATCTTCCTTTCCCTTATCCAGGAGACAAAGCCGTGCTGTCTTCCATTTCCTGCTGAAGTTACCTATCACCAAGCAGCCGTTGTACATCGGCAGAAGCAGCTGCGGTACAGTTTTTGCTGCTTCCTTCAGGGTCTCTGCTGGGATCCCATCAGGACCAGGAGCCTTCCCGTTTCTCATGGAACCAATTGATCGTTGATGTTCTTCCTTTGTAAACAGAGGTATCTCCCTCTTTTCAACCGCAGTCCACGTATCCTCCATAATCGGGTGCTGGGTGAAAAGCATAATGGGTCAAATTGGGTATTTATTACCCATTTTGAATATGTGTTTTCGGGATTTCTGCTACCTAGGCAAGTAGGGTGTCATTTTCCACTAAATTTTGGACGCTGAATCCAATAAAATGGGTCCCAGAACAATTGGCACCCACTGGAAGAAGTTATGGGTCAAATTGGGTATTTATTACCCAATTCGATTATGTGTTTTCGGGATTTCTGCTACCTAGGCATGTGGGGTATCATTTTCCACTAAATTTTGGACGCTGAATTCAATGATGTGTGTCCCAGAACGATTGGCACCCACCGGAAGAAGTTATGGGTCAAAATGAGTATGTATCCACCCATTTTGTATGTGTCAGGATTTTTGGTGCCTAGGCGTGTGGGGTATCATATTCCACTAAATTTTGGACCCTGAATCGATTGGAATGGGTCTGGGACCCGCCACACCCACTGTTTCCCCCATTCGAGGAATAACCAACCCGTGTGTAAGAATTTGCAGATTTTTAACGAGGTTGTTACTCCTCCCCCTCCTCCTTTCTCAACCGGGCTTGGGACCGGCTTTGGCGGAGATAATAATAATAATAATAATAATAATAATAATAATAATAATAATAATAATAATAATAATAATAATAATAATAATAATAATAATAATAATGAAACTCATTGAACTTTGTTTGCAATTTAAGCTAGGTACTCTTCCAAAATACACATGTGTGTAACTTCAACCTGTTTCATAGGCTAGCTTTTATGTTACCCATTAACCGCCAATAAGAACGTTTATTACAATTATCAATCGAGAACATTGTTATGTCTTTATTTTTTGGACCAGGGAGTACTTGGCAATAAAACCCAGATCTGCCCTTCCTCAAATGCATACTAATATGTATTCACGGAAAATGTGAAAATGAACGATGGATGAAAACTAAAGATAACCTAGTTGAAAGGAGTGAGCGGGATGGTGGGGGGTCAATGGAGTCTACAGGGGGGAGGGGTCAGTTAATTGCAAAGTCGTGTCGTCTTCTTCTTGTAGCTCAGTAAGGAACAGTCTTCACAAATTAGTGGCCCTCTCTAAAGTGACTCTCACCCGCGCTCCTGAATCCCAAACAACCAGCCTCCCTTAAGCTTCTTAACGTTGCCGCCCGCCAGAGCCTTGCCATCTTTACTTCCTTGTGCGTAGATGCGTTTCAGTTATAACGACACGATGTATAACTTGATGCGTACTGATGCTTCAATGATAAATCATAAGTAACATAAGTTTCACTGATCAATTCTAACTTGTAAGAAAAAAAAAAAAAAAAAATCGCTCCTTCAGGGTACGAAGGGGGATCATAGATGAGCTTACGAGGTCTGCATTTCCAACCTTTCACGTAGGGGACGTATCGGACGAAGGGGTTTCCATTCACGATGCAAAAGACTAGACGGATGAACGTCCAATCCACGACCCCCCTTCCCCCTCCATCGCCGAATGGTTATCGCTCGGTCCGACGGGACGAGTGCGCTCATCACAGAGAGATTGCACAAAACAGAATAGACACATTGGGCGAAGTGGGCCGTCTACCCAGGACTCAAATAACGCCTGAATGACTCATGTACAAAGTAGCCGGTAACATCAATATTGGGTTTATCAACCATATCCGACGAATTGTGTCACGAACCAAACGGGTTGTGGGACGAATGAAAATCAATTATTGACAAGAGCTTCAAATTACCAACCCAATTATCCCTTGACCACTGAACGAATCAGATTGCATATTGGACCGTTCACATTCTCTCGTCGTTTTTCAAATTGAGAAACATCCAATCTGAATAAAAATTCGCTTTTGGTATTATTTGCTGAAATGGAACATGGATGAAGAATTAGCGGATGCACGCGTGACTTTAACAAATCCAATGTTCCTATCGCCGAATGAGGATAACGAACGAAATTCAGCTCAAAGCCGATGTGAAGGATTGCATGTTAACAAAAATAGCAACTTCTGACGACCTCGCCTACTTTTTAAACTCTCCAGCTAACATGATTTCATATTCAGTCGCCGCCAAGACTAAGTTAGCCTTTTCTTGTCGTACGAGAAAGAAAACTCATATAGTTCGGAAAAACTCTGAAGGGAAAAGGCCAAGAGAATGCATCTCCTTTCAAACTTTCTACATTTGCGCAGGGCTGCCCTCTGTTATTCTCTAATATGACTTACCCGCCTTCGGCCTCCCCTTTGCTACCCTTTGCGTTTTTACTTTCCCATCCGTTGGGGCCTTGGGGAGTGTATAGGAAAGAAACGAAGAAGATCGTGTCAGAAATCTGGCTTTCACGTTCCAGATAATTCATAGTTCGGAAAAGCCCAAGGGACATGAAAGGATGAGGAAAAGAGGCAGTATTCAGTATTCAATTTAGGCCTTCACAGAACGTTGGACCTTCAGTACGTAAATGATTCAAGGTTATACATCGAGGGGTCAATCGGATTGAAGATGGGTTGGAATAATAGCTAGGTACTCAAACGAAATAGAGAAGTGACCAAGTCATTGTGTTCTCAGTAAACTCAGGAACAAGAGAGGTTCGCAACAAAGATGTCTACAGAATGAAGAATAGTAATAGTACACTACTCAGGCCCTGCCCAGAAATATGCGTTTTAATGATTTTGCTGATATTGTACGTTCATAGGTTGCTAGTTCTTGGTTTGCTATTGTTGCTAATTGTTTTTTTCAATTTTATGTTTGGCTTATTCAATTAATATTATTTTGAATCAACTGTTAAATTTTTATCATTCATAATTTTAAATTCGATTTACTTTGATTAAAATAATACACCGTTTTATCCGTATCGACCTAAAATGTTTCATCTTTTCTTTTGGTTGGTTATTCTTCGAATAATCAACCTACCTATGTTTTCATGCAATGTCTAGAAAAAATCATGCAATTTTTTTTATTTTTAGGCGATTTAAGGTGTCTAAGAAAATATTCGACCGCCGTCTACGCCGATGAAATCCAATGAGGCGGGTCCTGGAACGATTGAACCCACTGGAAGATGTTAAGGGTGAAAATGGGTATCTATCTACCAATTTTGAATGTGTTTTCGAGATTTCTAGTACCTAGGCGTGTATCAGACGCCTTTATCTCTACTACAGAGACTTTATCTCTACTAAATTTTGGACGCTGAATCGATTTTGATGAGACTTCATGCTCCTGGTCCAAGGAATAACCAAACCCTGTGTATGAGTTTGCAGCGTTTTTCGTTTTCATGGGTACGTACGAATACAACATCTGAAATATCCATCCCCCGTCCGGGCAGAAAACTCCCTCAGAAACATTTTGAAAACGCTGCAAATTCTTTCACACGGGTTGGTTATTCCTCGTATCAGGCGCATGGAGACTCATTTCTTCAAGATGGGGAAAATGGGGAAAACAGTGGGTGTGACGGGTCCCGGACCCATTCCAATCGATTACACGTCCAAAATTTAAAGGAAAATTATACCCCACATACCTAGGTACCAGAAATCTCGAAAACACACGTTCGATATGGGTAAACAGGTACCCATTTTAACCCATTACTTCATCAAGAGGGTGCCAATCGTTTTTGGACCCATTTCATTTAATTCAGCGTACAAAATTTAGTGGAAAATTCAACCTCACCCCCTCCCCAAATTTGGTCCTATTGGGTTGAAACTTTTCGAGGACCAAATAAGCTGGAAACGGGTCCAAAAAATTTTCTACAACCCAAAATGTGTTATTTGAAAAATGGGTTTTTGAGATCAAGGCGTGTGGGGTATCATTTTCGACTACATTTTGGACGCTGATCTAATGAGACGGATTTTGGGGCGATTGGTGCCCACCAGAAGAAGTTGTGAGTGAAATTGGGTATCTATCTACCTATTTTGTATATGTGTTTTCGAGATTTCTGGGTAAAATTTAGTGGAAGATGATAACTCACATGCCTGAGTTGTTAATTTTGTACGTTCAATCGATTGGAATTGGTACGGGACCCACCATACCCACTGTTTCCATTTTCCTCATGTTGAAGAAATGAGTCTCCATGCGCCTGTTCTGATCTAGACACCCTGAAACGCCTAGAAAAAAATCTGCAAATTCTTACGCACGGGTTGGTTATTCCTCGAACCAGGCGCATGGTGACTAATTTAAACCTCGGACCAAGGGAAATATTGGGTGTGGCGGGTCCCGAACCAATTCCAATCGATTCAGGGTCCAAAATTAAGTGGAAAATGATACCCCACACGCCTAGGTACCCGGGGATCTCGAAAACAGACATTCGAAATGGGTAGATACATACCCATTTTGACCTACAACTTCTTCCGGTGGGTGCCAATCGTTTTGGGGCTCATTTCATTGGATTCAGCGTCCACAATTTAGTGGAAAATTATACCCCACACACCTAGGTACCAGAAATCCCGAAAACACATATTCAAAATGTGTAATAGAAACCCCATTTGACCCATTACCTCTTCCAGTGAGTGCCAATCGTTCCGGATCCCGTCTCATTGGATTCAGCGTCCAAAATTTAGTCGAAAATAATAACCCACACGCCTAGATCTCCAAAAATCTCGAAAATCAGCGCGGACGGCGTACGGCGGACGGACATTGACCTTTCTTGATCTAGACACCATGAAACGTCCAGAAAAAAAATTCTGAGCAGAATCGGAGAGGTTGACATTTGCATGAAAACAAAGGTTGATTATTCAAGGAATATTCAACCAAAATTTTGGGCCGAATCGGAGAGGTTGACTTTTTGCATGAAAACATAGGTTGATTATTCAAGGAATAACCAACCAAAAGCTTAAGTTTAATGCTCAATTAAATATTGAATTATTTGTGTATTTTGAACGGAACGAGTTGGATGCCGAACACCATGATCGAGGGTTACCTACGTCAATTGTAGGGAGGCGCGCAAGCAGGTGGCATCGACCGGCAGAGCAGCAGGTGCTCATAGCTTCACGGTATTTCTTTGTTGCGTGGGTTCTTCTTCTTGAACCCACTGTGGTCCGTCTAGCTCATGTTGACGGGGCTGGAAATCTGCGGGAGCCTTGTTCCTCAATGAACAATTACCTCCCTCTCCTCCTTCAAACTCTCAAGTAATAATAAGCTCAAAACCGAAACGAACATTGCTGACGACTCAAGTAATTAGGTTTTTAGCTAAATAAAAACTGACCTTTTTCAATAATACGAACTACGAATCATAAACATGTCGCGAAAGCATGTCGGATGATCATCCAACCTCTGAGGTCTCATCCAACGGGCCTTCAGCCTACAGCCTGTGTCGATATTGTACTATTGAATAAGTGCTTCAAAAACAGTGTACAAATTACTATGTAATTTCAAGAGCATTTCAGGATATCCTCGGCACAGATTGCGGGCGGTCGTTTAATTTTCGATACACCCTCCTGGAAACGTAGAGGGCAAAAAAGTGGGAGGGAATGACTTCTTTTCAGGTTGGTACGAATGAAAGGAGCTTATTATTTCAATAAGAAAGGAACACTGAAATTACTGATTGACATACTCATCCTCTTGAATTCCGGAGCTGTTCGCTAGACAGAGTACTAAAAAGATTACCGAACCCCAACGGTGGGGGAAGAAAACGTCGTGGCACGAAAGCTTCCTCTTGCTCATGAAAGTATGTCACATTTAACTTTCAAAAACTGAATAAACGGTTAAACAGGTTCAAGCAGCAAGAAATAGAATAGTTAAACGCTGCGATTTTGTCTATTCTGGAATTCAAGTCAAGACAAATAGTACAAGAATAAAACCACAAAATTACTTTCAAGCATGTGCAAAGCGTAGCGCTTATTAAAGTCCGATGAACCTGGGTCTGAACTGAAACCGCATACCTAAACGATAAACCGCAAAATGTGAGTAAAAACTTTGACATTGCTACGCATACACGGAAACAATAAATAATAAACACAATGTGCAATAGGGGAAATCAACAAACGCTCCAAATTTCCTATCTGAATTGCACCCATTGTTCGTCCATCTGACGATCCGTACTTCCTGAATCGTTTTAGATTCATTTGAAAACCCTTGAAGCCCGACTGAGGTGAGCATGCTTGCTGAATGGCAGTGAGCGCCATATTGTCTGCCTGCGTTCGGGAAGGAACAATGTACGCGGTGGCTGCTACATCGATTTGGTCCTTCTTTTACCGTTCTTATTGTTCCAAAGAGGTTGTTCGTCGGATGGGAATGGATGAGCCCGTCATTGAAGAACATTTTGCTCCGAAATAGGCTCATCCAGCAACCTTTTGAACCATCAACATCGAATGGATGTAGAAAAGCGCTTCACATCCTCTTGCTGTTGATTACCTTCTTATCAGTAGATAAAAAATCAACTTTTTATACGGTCTAGACGTACTTTATGAGCCTGTTGTACCACGTACTGCTATCAGTGTTTTTACAACGATTATGACCGAATGAGTATCAATATCATTCCCGGTATTGTATCACTCGTGGTATCATTCTGAAAATTAAACGCACAAGTATGAATGTTGTGCATTTGTCAATTATTAGACTCTTTGTCAGCTAGTGTGAACAAACTGGTATAAAAACGGTGGCTATTAAATACACACTGACACTTGAATCTCCACTCGTGACACATGATAAGAGGAGGAGGTTCTCCCATATCAACTTTGTGGCTGTCAGGGCACGTTTTAGATTGGTTCAAACTCTCATAAACATTATTCCGTTGTGCTGAGTAAGCAATGATGTTTTGTTGCGTTCCACTTTCCTCGTGAAGAGCACATAAATTATTTGAAAGCTCGACTAAGGAGTCTTGTCCCCGTTCTCAATCATTGACACAAACCAACTCAGACTGAAGGAGGAAATTCAAGTAGTTCATTTTTAACCCGCCGCTGATTGGTTACGCAAACACCGCTCTGACGGCTTACTCACGTACAGGCACGAAGTCGTGGGTTGAACCAAAGGAAATATGTCGGTCGACTCACAAACAAACAGTTGAGATGCCAACAAACCTAATTAGGAGCGCGAGAATAGTCTAATGCTCAAGACATCGTTTACATTAACTGCTGGCAGAAGTTGGTTAAACCGAAAAGAGTCCAACGTCTTGAATCAAATTGTCTGAAAAGACATTTAGGCAACCGTGTTTACGCAGCTCATATGACGCGTACAGAGAGGAAATCATGAAAGCACTAGCACTTTTACTTTATGCCACGGACTTCGTCAAAATGAAACATTTACCACCATGTTGTACGGTGTTGAATGAATAGAGTATTGTTGATAGTCTGGGTCGAGTATTTGTATGTAACTTCACAAAACTGGCTGCCAATCAACGTCCCAACTAGTATAAAAGTATCGACAGATTCTTCTTAATCCGTGTTCCTGAACTTCGAGCGGGAGTTCAGCAAATTCATTAATAAGTTTGGATACTACCTCTCAACTTGGTTGTGTCTCGTCTAGTTAATTAGTGATCATCTCATATCAAAAGAATTGGATATAAAAAGATAATCACGCCCACGCACACCACCATAATCACTACTTCGCATTCATTTACAAAGCTTATTAATTAGACAACTTTTCAAAAATTTTCTTCTTTTTCACCTCAGAAGAAGGAATTGGCGGAGATAACTAAAACCAGCAGGAAAATTACAAGTTTTTTTTTTGCTTAAAGGCAATCTCTTACACTTTACCGTCATATTATTTAGAGTTGAAAGAATAAGGAAAGTTGGGAACGTAATTATTGTAAAAAGAAATGAATTTTTAGCAGAGGAAGACGGTGGGGGATCATGAGGATCATCTTACCAAGAAGAATGATGGCCAGACTCAAGTAGATTGAAGTGCGGATCAGGGAGAGAAGTCCAGAAGTTCTTCTCATTAAGCGGAAAACTCGAACTGTTTTTCGTCACACGACAACCATCTTGATGCTATCATAATACAGTTGGAAGAACTGAATAGGGGCATTGTCTCGGATTCTTTGAAATTTTGTTTTTTGCTCCTCTACTTTTGGTTCATTATTGTTTTGGAATAATACACCCTTGCATGAGTATCGACAAAAACCTTATATTTTGGCTAACTTTTCCGAGTGTGGAAATTCAGGATCCTAAATAATGTCAATCTCTGTCAGCTGTCCGTTGTCGCTCGCCCGGTCGGAAGAAAGTATTCAAAAATTCTTGCTCATGGATCGTATTCCCCTAATGAGCTCTTGAATCGTATTATAGAAGGTCAGATCCAGTTGATAGTCAAGATGATTTTTTTTTTTTTTTTTTTTTTTTTTTTAAGATATTTATTTACGTACAGCATTGCTTGTACCGTATGACCAATATTTCTCTGATCAAGAAGTTAAATTATTCAACCCCTCTCATTCTGCCCAATTCAAAAAGAACACGACATCACGTTATTGTTTTCAAAATCGTCGTATCCACGAGTCGCTGTATTAAAATAAGAAGGACTTCGTTTCAAGTTATAACTCGTAGTAGTATCTCATGGTGGCAGAAGGGTGTGAACTGAATAACAGTGATAATGAATAGTACGAGTAAGGAAGATAGGGAAGACCTCGGTGTCTGGGCGGGTCTCCATAATTTACTAGCGGCACGAGTTTGAATGGAGAGAGAAGGATAAGATGGATTTTTTTTTCTTCTCTTTTTCGTTTTTCTCCTCGTTTCATTACTGCCTTTTGTTTAAGCTCTCATTTCCTTCCATGTCCAGTTATTTCGTTTTTTTTTTTTTTGTAGAGTCTACGAATTGAAATGAAAGAGCCATTGCCCACTGATTTGGTCCTGTTAGGTTGGTATCAAATAAAATGCTGTATTATTTCCGTGCCTCCTAACACAATACATTCATCTAATCACGTCGAGGTGCATCAGTGCCCAAGTCAATTTTCAGACGGTAACAGAGAGATTCTTAGAGTACAACAAGTAATTGAAAATAACACCGCTAGAGGGTGGTCTTGGGATAATGATCCTCGAATTTCTCTTGATTCTAGACTAGTCCGAAAAGGAAGCTCCGTGAGGCCACGAGGGTGGAAGTTGAAGAAGTAACAGGGTCGTTGATGCATGTGGAATCATTTGTCACACAATAAGAACACCTCTCCCCGTTCCTCGAGCCGCTGGCTGGTTTTGCCCCTTAACAAGACCAATTGTTGAGGTCGATATTTTCAACAATAATGCTCACCTCGACCTCACATTTAAAGAGGAAATGAGAAGTGTAGGTGCGGCGGGTGTTGAGCAAAATATATGAAAAGCGAGACAGTACGATGAAGTCGCGTTTGTTGGAACGCGCTAATACTGTTTGTTAGTGCGCGCGTTTGTTAGTATCTGCTAAATTTGCGTTCTCTAGCGTTGCACAGAAGAACAATGCAGCAAGTAGGGTTTTAGAGGGGTGACCAGAAGATTCACGTTTCTGAAGTCCCAGTGATGCGGGTCTTGCGCCTTACTCAATAAAATATACCGGTCTGAATGCTGAAATGCACTGCGGGTTATAGTCACTGCGACTGGGGAGGGCGCTACGAGCGCACATTGCTCTAGTCGTCAAACGCGAGGTAGAATTTGTTCCTAGAATATATTATGTTCTAGATGAAGGACCAACCTAGAACAATAGCTGAGATGCGTCAATTGGAACGTACAGAGCATTCGTGTACAAAATGTGCCACTAAAACTTCTTTTGTGGACGTTTTAAGGATTTTTCAAAGCACTTCCCGTTCAATCATCCTCGGACGCCCATACCATCATAATTTTCTTACGTTTTCTTGAATTTGAGAGGACCGCTGGAAAGACTGCTAAATTTGGTTCACAAATTCGCTTTTGTACAAAAACCTTTTTTTTTTTTTTTTTTTTTTTTTTTTTTGCCAGAAGGGTGGGGTTAGTCAGATTCCGACGATGATTTTCGGTTCCCTCAGTCTTTTGTTAGAGTTAGCTTGTTGTACTTGTTTTCCGCTGTGACCATAAAATTTGGACAAAAAACTCGAATTTGTCACAATCTAATTGATAAAAATTACACACTGCATTTTCAGAAGAAAATTTATTTTTGAAATAGAACGTGATTTTTCAATACAATGATGTTGACGTTGTATTATCCAATGAAGTGGCACAAAGAGCGCCTTTTCGAAAATATGTTCCTGCCCCTCCCCCGGGCACCAATTTCCGGATTCTTCAATGGTAGGATGGAGAGCACCGTGGTTGGGAATGATAGGAAATTTACAAGTACTATAAGTTATTGAATCATAGTGAGGAAAACTGAGAAAACAACTTGGCTGAGAACGAACTCTGCGGATGCTCTGACGCCGCGTTTTCATATGACGGATGGAAAAGGGGCCGTTAAGACGATGGCACTCATACGCTGGGTTCTGGAGCAGTTGCAGTAAATATTGGTCCTCCCACGCATTCTCTAGGACTTACTTTATTTCAGATTTAAAAAGAAAAGCCCTCCGGAATGGTTATGACTCCGTTCTAGGGTGTCCACGAACCGGAGAGAACTAAAATACGGTTTCATGCGGATAACTCTGATGGAGAGCATGCTTCTTGAGCGTTATCATTCACTCAGAAAGATGAGAGAGAGGAACGCGTGAAGAGCCAGTTCTCAATCGCTCAAAATAACAATTGGAATTGTTCCGGATGGTATGATGCATTGATCGCGTATCCCCAGCACAGGCTATGAGGTATTCCAGAGATGCACAGTAAACAACTGGAGGCCAATTCAGTGCGAGAGTACGGGTGCGTGAAGGAGAGAAGTGAAGGGTGATGTCGACCTGTAGTTATGTCAAATTCGAGAGACACAGAACGCGGAAATGGGAACAAATATGCTTAATAGAACATTGGCTCACATTGGGCAAAAATCGACTAAGGAGAGGCAAGGAATAAAATTCAACATATACTTAAATACCACATAAAACTAAGAGAAACTACTACTCGTAAAACGGCGCTTGGCGTAGGTGCAAGATCATGTGTAAAATACCTAGTTAGGAGTTGAGAAGTTCAAGTTGGAGTTTTTTCAGATGCTGAGAAACCGCGGAAAGGCCGATGGGGAGCGAGGATGCGGAACTGCTTCAATATTTCATGACGAAAAGAGTGTGATCTGATCGCATCTGATTTATGGGGTTTCCGAAACTCAGCAGGTTCCCCATCGTCCAACTGAATGGAAAAGTCCCGCAAAAGCCTCGAGGCCTCGGAAAGCCTACTCGCGTTTCTTGCCACTTAGTGACATCACCTAGAACTACACTCCCATTCATCGAACCATTCGGTTGGTTTCGAAGGTTATACAAATACTTTATTACTCACACCCTTCACGGCCGAAAATGGATTTTTCGATACCTACAACGTATTATTGCACTGAGTGGGTAACGCTTCAATAATAACAATCATTAACATGTGAGCGATTTTGAATAATAGTAAGACAAAACCTGTCGTGTTCATCATTTGTTGCAATTGTACGTTGGTGCATCACGGCTACCGATTACTCATGACCCTGAATTCTCCTTATGATTTCATATTCTTCTTAGACACATTGATAATACAAGCATGAATTACTATTGAAAAAAAAAAAAAAAAATTCTCCCCGCGTATCATAACACGAAATGACCGTCAGCCGAAATGTCCCTAGATACCTGGAATTCGGGCCCTGATCGTTCCTAGCTTATTCATTTTCAGCTAAATTGACACAAATAGAGGGATATAGTTATTGCATAGTTATTCCTTGAATAATCAACCTTTGTTTTCATGCAGGAAGCCAATGTCTCCGATTCGGCCCAAAATTTTTTCCTGGGCGTTTCAAGGTGTCTAGATCAAAATTAGCAAATGTCCGTCCGCCGTCTACGCCTACTTTGGTCGTAGACAACATTCTAAAAATCAAAAATTTTGGTCAGAGGCCCGTTTCTGGGCATTTCAACTGGACCTTTTTTGGTATATTAGTCATATTTATCCAGACCACATGATGACGGGGATGAAGCATAAGTCCCTAGCCTTTGAAATAACAAAAGGGTTTTTCAATCATGAGATACAGCCGTACACTGTCAACGAACGAATTCCTAATGCTCTTCAACAAAATTCCTCTGATTCGGGATTTGGAAGGGGATGATAATCCTGGCTTTACTGTTATTAGCTCAATAAAAGGTTAATATAATGGTGGCATTGTTGTCACTTACCTCACACCCCCTTTGTATCTTATCACTCGTTCATTCGTAACAGATAAAGCTGTATTAACTATACCAAGAAGAATATGAACTTGACCTCGTATCAAACTCTACCGACGACTCTCTCAACTTGTTGGTCCTTCCTTATTCAACGCGAGAAAGGGGACTATTCCGCTTTCCAGCTGAAGTTATGTGGTTGTAACTGTATTGTACCGCTTCGCTAAGTTCTCAACTTTTGGTCGTCTCCTCATATCATACTTGTAGGTCACTTGGAGGGAAAAGAAGTCTACGGGAGGGTGGTTCCGACACAAAAACGTTTGCTCGCCTTGCGTGCTGTGACTTTCGGCATGTCACTTGAATGCAACCTTATATTTTCTTGAACAGGCGCATACATATAGGTTACCTAACTGTTTTACAAAGAAATACGATTTTCCACCTTACAGTTTCCACTCATTTTCGCAGGTGGGTTTGTTTTCGCAAGGCTATAGCGAGAATGTCGCTGCGTAATGGTCTGTTAAGAAGTTGGAATGTTGTGTCGCGATATCTGGAATGGGAGAAGTTCCTTATCATTGAACGCAGAGCTACCAAGCTCATATGAGGCCCGGGCACGGAGCATGAAACAATTTATCAGAAAAGAGAGGGGGTTGGATTGAATATTTGTCTGAACTTGAGTATGGTACTAACAGGATGCCTCTCATCACGTGCATAGGTAGGTAGATAATAAGAGGTTTCATTGACACGAATGTCAAACCCTCTTTAATCTATGTAGTTACTCGTTATTAAAAGAATAATAATGACAAAATTTGGACTTTTTAAAATGATATTAACCAGTGGGAAAATTCACTCCCATTCAACCTTTAAGTAGACGATTGAGATTCCGTCACGTGAAACTATCCGAAATGTAAACTTATCACCATTGCACTGAGGGAAAGCAGTTCTAAATTCTTTGGGATTCCTCACCAACAATTAAAGGCCATGAAAACGTCAATAAAATAAGAATACAAGTGAAGATTAAAGATCAGCGACAGCCCTAATGAGACCACATTGAATTTACAGCGTCCACCGATGAGACAGGAAGGCCATTCTATCACCAAAACTGACACCTTTGCAGTTCACTCGCTTTCATTAGTTTTTAAAGTTTCAATGCAGTTCAAGTTTAAAACTGATGCAGTTAAAATTCGATACCAATGCTCCACCCACGATAACTCGTGGTTACTAGAGAAATTTACCGGACGACTCGAGTAAATTACAGCGACGAGTTCACCAATTCACTTGTGGGGGGGAATCGGGAGGAAAAACGAGGAAAACGCGGGTAATAACCAGGAAGAATAGGAGGAAAAGAACGACTAATGCAGGCGCCGAGCATAGTTTGCGAGAGAATCCATTAGAAGGTAACAGGAAAAACTCGTTCAGGATATAATGAGCGGTCTAACCATCAACCAAGAACATAAGAACACACACTAGTCTTCACAGCAACCCACTTATCTCAGCAAGATTAGCTGAATGTGTCATCGTATCGACCACTTCTTGTTGAATACGAGCCGAGAGCATTAGCGTACCTAATCTTGAGCCCGTCACTATTACTAGCGTTCTGGGCCATCTCTTACTTGTCGATGGCTGTAGGTGATCAGTGTGAGACAACCCCACGACACCAACAATAAATTGACGAAAATTCCTCGAGCTGGAGGTAAGCCCTCCACTAAGTACACCTGACCGTTACGAAACCTCGGATAAAACTCGGAAGATTCTCGCAAAAAGTCCTTTGAGGTGGGGTGTTGCATGTTACGCCACCGCAATTAACACCGTTCCCCGTTCACCTCATCATTTGGAAGCAAAAGTGCTGTTCTTTCTTCTACATCCTTCAAGATGATCAAAAAAGACAATTAATGCGGAGAATAGGAAATGAGGACGGATAAAAGTTGGGTTTGAACTATGTAAGATCAAATGGAAACAGGATGAATAAGGATGGTGAAGTTTGGAGAACCTGGGCTGCAGCGCCACGATGAAGTTGGCTCATTGAGATGCATTTCTAGCTCGTTAGCGCACTGAAAGAGCGATAAGGTGGAACCTGATTATGAAAGTTTCGTAGTTCCCTGTGATAGCGGTCTCTCGGAGAATTTTGAGGGGGCGTCGCACGGCAGTGCGTCCTTATTTCAACGCATAGATGGTTAGGTACACGTTGAGTGAAGAGTGAAGTCCGCTGTGAGGATTTTGAGTAGCGCAGTGCCGAATTCGAGTCAATTTGAGTTCCGTTGAGGACTTCAAAGCAAATTTCTAGGAGTCCTAGGAGTCTGATGAATTAGATTAAGTTACTAATCAACCCACTTTGTAAAATTACGTGACTCGGCATGGAAATTGTCATGATAGTCATCCTGTTTCAAACAATCAACCACCCTTCTCAAGTAAAATATATAAGTTACCATTAAAGTGTGTAATTCAGTTCATGTATGAAATAACTAGTTGGTATATATAGAATAACAAGCGGTTTTAGGTAGTGTGTATAATTCAATGTTTTTTAGGGAATATATTAAACAACTAGGTACTATGTAAAGTAACGAAAAACCAATCGTTAAGGAGCAGGATTGACTGCTTTTCTAGGAAAGTCACTACTTATATGATATTATTCAGGGGAAATGAGAGGATTAATGAATTGGCATGAATTTTCGTCACTCGAATCTAATTCGTCGAAATAATAGAGTAAGGTAAGTAAGTAATTTACATTTCAGAAGTCAATAATTGTGAAATCATTGATTGCACATAGGTTGCTTTGATGGCATTTTGAGTTGCAGAGGAACCTTATTTTTGACACACTTCAAATAGATGCATTGAAGATGCGTTTTTAACTGAATGATCCTCAACTGACTTCTCAACGAGATCCCATTCATAATTAAACCCAATAATATTATCATGGTTATACACTTTCACGGCTGTCCTCCAGTTGTTATTTATATTAACTAGTTATTGAGTCTAATTCGAGAAATTACACACTATAACTGGTCTCCGTAGTTATTCTATAATATTATCTAGTTATTTTATATACAAACTGATTTCACACTTTAACTGTAACGTGTACATTACAATGCCAATAAGTGATGAATGGGGTGAGTGCATTTCGTTTAACTGAGGTGCCTAGGTCATGTGCTGTTTTGTAACCAATCGATGGCCCCTTCACTATATGTATGCGTGATGAGTACCGGTACCGAATTTTATGGGATAATATTAAAATAAAATAAAAGATGCGATACCGATATGGAGTGATGCTATGAGTAATCACGATGAAAACGGGCTTACCTGCAACAAAAGGCTAATAATTAACACATCGATAAAGTAGCCTTTGACAATAACCCATGCCCAAAAACCATAAAATAGAAACAACTATGAAACAACTAGTGGATTCTCAGACTCAAGGGTTCATTAGGCTAGACTTACCAAGTCTATGAAAACGCCGTATTCCAGCGCTTATGTAGTACATTACAACATAATTGGTAGGTTTTGTTAGTCAGGCTAGGTAAGGTTATATTTTTTCCTATGTAGGAAAAAATATACGATCTATGCCACGATTTAGGCTGATATAAAAACTTCGTCTCTGTCCGCACTATGCATATGAATTGAAGTTGCAAATTCGAGGACCGCTCCTCGTACCAATCCTGCTTACGCAATTGAGACAGTTCACGGAATCCTGATTCAACACACGAAGACAAATCCTAACAGAATCCGATCGCCGTCCTCAAGAATGAAACTCCTCGTGCTGATTATTCACTGTGCCAACGGGGAATCGGTTGGGTCGGGTAAATATTCATGAACGATTGTTTGTTCGGTCGGGGGGGTAACGAAGAGGAAGGAAAACTGGGTTTTAATCTTGTAATGTTTCGTTCCAACAAGGAACGAATAGCTCAACGAATAAAAATTTGTCCACATTTTAGATTTCCAAACTCAAAACAACTCTCCTTTGTTTTAATTTATAACCGAATAATAATAATAAAATGCTCTCCCCCAGAATCTTTTATACGTCTATTGTGGCAATTTCAAGTTGCCAGTAGAACTTTTCCAACCAATAAAATCTATCAAAATCAGACTTTACGGACAAAAACAGGTATCTAGAGCAGGTAATTGAATGGGTAGTTTGGAGTAGCCAATCCCAAGCAAACTGAAGCGGTTGCCCTCCGAGAGGAACTATGAATATTTATGTAGACTCAATATGTAGTCAGATACGGAAAAAAGATCTTGGTGTGGAAAATATATCGATTTTCACTGGTTTTCTCCAATTATATTCTCCCTCTGCAATAGAGTCCACGTGAGAACCTGAGGGAGATATGTGAGTCTGGAGAGGGCACCTGGTGGCTAGTTTGTTATGGATGAGTTTAGCATCCGCCTTCCAACCCACAGATTGAGCATTGCAAAGGTGGGTCGAGGGGTCAGGGTTCAGGAGTTATGATCATCCCTTTCCAAAACGCATAAAATGAGGGGAGCGAGAGTGAGTTGGTTTGCTAGTTCGAGAGAAGCAGCTCTGATTTACTAACGAAGCGGAAACCAAACGAACGGCATGGAGTTGCAGGCCACTTCCTATGAGCTCTACATTGTTTCCGTCCTCCTCGGCTCCGACCTTCTCTAGTTATGTTTACTCACCTGGAGCTGTCATCACAGATATCTCCAAGCTGCTGAAGTTCTAGTAAAAGAGAATATCAATAGTGGATTCATCCCCGATATGGGATGAATAATATCAGTTGCCAGGTGAGGGCAAACTATACAGGTATACTTATATTATAATATGTTCACTGTGGGACGGAGAACGTTTTGGCAAGAACCGAGTCACATGTATTAATTGAGAGGATATAAGGGGGCTACTCGGCAATTACATTACATAGTTCCTTAATTACCTCATCATAATATAGAGTAATTAAACATTTCAGTTTAAATTGATAATCGATGGAGTAAGAATAATGAAAATTAGCACCCCCTCCCCATTATGTTTCCCACATGGATAATATTTTTGATATACGTTTCTGGCGAGCGAGTTAAAATGTCAACCAGCGACGAGATATCGATCCCATTTTCGGTGCCTTTTTAAAAAATTGAAAGTTGAAAAAAAAAAATTCTAAAACATCATTACTTAGTGGAATAAATTTTCTCCGTACTCCAAGGTGAGTTGAATTCGTAGAGGCTATGCCATTTTGTACAAAATGTTCTTATTTCAGACTCAAGCAAGCATTTTTTAAAATTAATATTTATGTTTTGCACCATATTGTAATCATACTAATAATATTTCTCTGGCTCTAAATACATTTACTCAAATCTATAAAGCTGAGTCACATAGCTAGTTTTGTCGTATTTTTGGTCAACCTACACATTCACTTCCTATGCAAGTTCGTGTGGTTGTCTCCTCTTTAGTTAGACCCTCGATGTCCAGGAGTTTGACATGGTCCTTCCTCGTTGATATGGTCTCCAAGTCAGTCCAGATCACAACAGGTCAACAGTTTCCTTTTGATGTTCTCAGTCGTTTGCCAAGTACCACGATGCATTGGTTATGCAGCGGATTACACTATTCTAGATACGCTTTATCAACAGTTTGTTGGTTGAGTGGTGCATGCCCACAGTTACCTCAATGTGAGCTTTCAAAACTCACACTTGTACCACGCTGCCTCGAGTAACGAATGCATCGTTGCAACATGCCGTTTCTCGATACGTCTAGTCGCCTCGGGACTAGAAAATAAAATGCACTAGACAGCTGCCGAAATGCAATATATTTTTCCTTACTATGACCCATTCCCTCTGCACACTGTAAAAAATGGCCAAACCAAGTTTTCCCCCTGCCTTTATTTTTGAAGTCACATGGGGGGGGGGGGGTTGTAATGTGATTCCACCACCAAGTTTCTACTTATTGAATTGAAAATCTACTTTTTTGTTAGATTACATCTTATGAATTACTTCCACGCTACCTCAAGCACAATCCGGCTTCAAAGTTTGTAGCAAACCTGCTGACTCGGTGGTTTGAAATGGGGGAGAGTAAAATTTCTGACGACCATACCGTAAACATCGACTCCCCTTCTAACCAACCCACTTCCGAGCCACGAAGCCCGACCAGCACAATTGTAGCATGAATGTATTTTGTACATTCGTTCGGTTGTCGAACGGCGTGTGGCGGTTCACCACGTATTTATTTATTGGATATCGCAAAAATGTCCTCCCTTCTCTCTATTATTGCTGTATCTAGTAGTGATTAAGCACGGATATTGCTGATCGATGCGATTTTGTATAAATATGGAAATGCGGGCTCAACCTTCACATACATCCCTGAGCTCTCGCACGAAAAGCTTGAAATCCTAATAGAACAGTTCTACATTAGGTTGTATGGATTTCAGTTTGATCCGAACAGGATTGAGTTGGTACACAAATGGAGCGTGTATATTTCATCCGTCGGAGCACGGAGAATCACGCAGAGTAAAAAAAACAACGCGATCGATGGCTGTCACCTCTGTTGGCAAACGACATTTACTTCTCCTCCTTCCCTCTTCATCTTTCCTTTTTACTCCAACTATGAGTACATCGGAAAACCGGTTGAGCGAATACCACACTCCCTGATACAGGAGGAAAATCAGGTCTCGGCTCGTCTTAGAAATTCCTTGCATGTGCGTGATCTATCTTTTGTGCCACCCTCTTTTCATCCTATTATTCAAGGTATTTGAACGTAACGAATTTATTGTAGGCTTGCACTTCATTTCGAAGCAGTATATTAGATTTACTGCAATCCCTTCTCTCCGCCATCTGTCAAAATGTACTCACATGAGTGGCTTTGAAAGCCACTCTAAAGTCGGACAATTCAATTTTTGACAGGCTCGAGTCACAATTCACGATATAGCCTTGAAAAACAATGAGGTTTAACTCAGGTACGACTATGATGACTTGGTCACGAGCGAAAAAAGGACTACACCGTTAGGATTGCCAGAGGAGCCTTTGTATTTTCCAGTTACTCGAAATGGGATAAATATTTTTATATATTAGGAAGAGAGTCCGTCTTACCTAGCTTGTTTGGTACGGTGGGCGAGCGCTTTCGACGTGAAGACATCATTGTCAAGCCAACTATATACGGGATAAATATTCCTCTTTTCCATACGGTACCTATTACTCACCCAAACACACTTTTGGTTTGCAGAGGTGGGGATGGTTAGGGATGACCAACGTTACTAACGATGTCAGATTTGCCACCACTCCGTTAACAGAAATATGTCAACCCCACCGAGTGGGATAGGACAGAATCACCGTCCGCTCTCTACCCAGCTCGGTAACGGACGAATCATCGTGTTGATATTCGAAACCGTCTTAGAAATTATTTCATCATCTGCGAACGAGGGAGGGATCGAGATCGAAAAGTTTGGAGACCGCGACACGTTCTCTACTTCCCTTAAACTTTCACCGGATCCGCTAAGTCGCTTATTAAGTTAACTCCTGGAGGGACGTGGTAAAGAGCCAAGTTATCCCATCCGTTACCAGCATCCCGAGGGAAGCCACTTGACTGATTCACGAGACTTCCATGCGTTGAATGCCTTAAAAGAAATCAGATCATACTAAAATCGAAGAGTGAGCTGTTTTACTTCTGATAAGAGCACAGGTATTCAGCTTACTAGCGCTGCGAGAAAAAATAAAACAACACAGATCGAGGGATCAATCGGCCACTTCAACCCTGCTTACATCATTACACATTGAAGACCCGTAGATATTTAATCATCGCTGCAATCTAAAGGAACTGTTGATTTTCCTCTGCACGGTCCCAGGTCTCAACATGAGCTATCAAACCCACGTAATACCTACTAAACAAAAAGATTCCCGTATACGGGTACACAACATGAAGCATTAGAGTCAACACTAGCATTAACAGGATATGCGACAACACCACGCCTTCACATTGAAAATGACTAGGAAAAGTAAATGAAAACAACTGGAATCATCATGGGGAGGTTCAAAAGCCAAGTCAGGCGCAATCCGTAGAGTCAGCGAGAATTAACGATAAATCATCACGATAAATTCTGAAAGCGTTTAACACCAAATATGCAAACGAGCGGCAATGCATGTTTCGTCAACATCTCTGGACTGGATTAATTCACGTTTTTCGTAAATTAATAATTTAATTGAATTACTTTGTCACTTACAGTGACGAAAAATAAATCATATGTTACAATATCCCACGTCTACTTTGCCTTGTGAACGTTCCCATCCAGATTTGAGAAAATTTGATTTTGAGCCACAAGCAAAATCCAAGGTTAGTTTCGGTTTGGAAACGGTTGAAGAATCAAGTCATGGTCGGTGTACGACTCATTTTTATCGCCTCACCACATTTTCTCTCTGATTGTTGTACTCGACCCAGCAAACAGACTTAGGCTTCAAGCTGCCACCTCTAGATTACTTACACAAGTAACCCACTTTTTTACAGTCGTAATTTCTCGGATTTTTTTTTCTCCTAGGCGGATTTACTGCGCTTTTGAAGGAAGGATACTGTAGTAATGGTAGTATTGCATTTTCATCTGAGAACATTGAAACGCTGGGTCGATAAACACGATGGGGTTTATGATATTTTTTTTCTTTGCCTTTCAGCCGCGCTGGTCTGGCAGGAAGTCGTTTGTGGACACCGGCAAATATTAGCACGACGGATGATTTTTTCAGATTCGCTGCTAAATACGTGGCTGTGCCATGTTCCTCAGAAAACCCAGTTTGATTTATCATCCGGGAGGAGTCTTCTCTTCCTACTAGTAATTTGAACTCCCAGACACAAATCTCGGAAAACATTTCTCCGGAAATTATTGTAACTACCACCTCTCGAAAAATGTATCACCACACTGGTTTGTGTGTTGAAGGCGTTGTGAACAGCCAGGCGGAGTGGTTGGACAACCAGTTCGAATTACTTGTTCTGCACACATCCTTCAGTCTGGTAGCTGATAATGAACTTCTGGTAGAGGGAAATTAGTGGCATTAGTGATGGCAAGATGCGGACACGAGCGAACCCAAGATGGACTACGACAAAAAATATGTGCAACATCAGAAGAATAGACTAGAAGAGTTAACTCGGAGGTGGATGCAAAATGCAGATTTCATAAAATTTTAATTTTTGTGAACTGAATGGATATTTTCTCAACCCTTCTTTTCCAACAGAAAAATGACGACTATGAAGGACGGTGCCCACATTCGCACCTGTCTACCAGAGATAGCCTTGAAGCTTTCTTATGTGAACATGAAGCCATCAAGAGCTTCTGTATTGGATAATTTATATTCACCGTGACAAATTGCCCACACTAATATCATTCCAGTACAGTTGCACTTATGCTACAGTTGATTGATCTTACGTTCGCCTGGGAAAATTTTTCCACAGGGACACATAGTCGGCGAAATAATTTGTTGAGAAGCAAAAATCACCATAGTTAACATGAAGATATTGAGGGCTCATATTCATCTGACCTGAGAATTGTCCACAATAGGTACTTTGAATTCCGGAAAAATGCGAGGATTTTGGTCAAGGGTGTACGTTCATGGCTCTACTTGGTCCTCGAAACTTTTCAACCCGATTGGACCAAATTTGGATGGGGTAGGGGTCATAATGTGTTTGAAAAATGGATTTTTGAGATTTTGGGCGATCTAGGATCATTCAAAATGGGTAGATAGGTACCCATTTAGACCCATAACCTCATCCAGAGGGCGCCAACCGTTCCGGGGCTCATTTAATTGGATTCAGCGTCCAGAATTTAGTGGAAAATGATACCCCACATACCTAGATTGCAAAAATCTAAAAAATCCATTTCCTAAATACACATTTTGACCCCTACCCCCAGAGGCGGCCTTACTGGTGAGCGGGACCTTGTGCAGCCGTTGTGGGGCCTGACGTTGTGGTCATAATCTACAAATATAACTGGAGCGATAATAATTTAGTGGGAGCGGTAACAATTCCGTACAAGAAGAACAAAGAGGAAAGGAAAGGGGAGGAATCTCAGTGTTTGATGATTTTTGAGTTTTACAACCGCCGGCTGGCCCCGCTCTGGCGCTCCACATAAATTTGGAAAAATTGATGCCTCGAAGTCACAAATCACTCAGTGGCCTTATTCGAATATATTATATATTGTATTCGACACCGCGGGCCCCCGCGAGCCCTGTTAGCGTGGGCCCTGCTTGCACACTTGCACCCCAAGGCGCTGCCTCCCAGGATGGGGTGACTGAGCCATGAACCTTCGGGCCTCAGAGACCTCATCTGGTTCCGTTAGCAGTAAAATAACACCGACTGACACTGAACAAAAAGGTGAAAGGTACCTTACATTCTACAAGTAAAAAGATCACATAGGCATAGCTGCACAACCTGATGTGTGGAGGGCCCGGAAGCGTATCACAAAGTGTCCTGACGCCCCCTTAAGGAAATAATATCGTAGATAAGTAAATTTTGCAGTGAGTTTTGATTTAATTGGTAACGCTGTTGATTTATTTTTGTGCATTTATTTTTACTCTACTTTATTACCATTAATTTATTGTTATTAAATTAATTATAATCCCCAGTCATAATAAGTCCCAGTAAGTTGGTGTACCTCCACCAGAGACAGCCGTGAGCAAAATGCTGCAGAGCATTGCGAACTGGCGTAAGATTGCGCAATAAGCGAAGAAGACGAAGAATCTAACCCAATGGACAGAAGTGTGGCAAGCTGGTCTTCAGACGTAAAGGTTGGTGAAGAGGAGGAGGTAGACCATGAAGAGGAAGAAGAATGAAGAGCAAAGAAGCCTTTTCCGAACCTCCCGCAAAGGGGGTCGTAGGGATTTTGAGGCCATTAAATGAAGGACTCAGAGGGTGAAGAGTCAAGAATGAAGAGGCTTTTAGCGGAAGAGAGGGGGGCCCCCCGACGTAATGTGTTAAACAGTATCGGGGTGATCCTTGTTTCATCTGGAAGCCGCCCTCCCCCTGCACCAAAAAAATAAATATATATAATTTTTTCCTTATTATTATTATTATAGTATTATTGATTTTATTTATTATTTATTTTAATATTATTTAAACATATATTAATAATAAGCTATTATTATTTGATTTTGTCTTGGATGGTGAGCTGGTTCATGGGAAGAGTAATAATAATTATTATTGGAGGTGAGAACGGAAACAATGCAGCATTAAATGCATGTTTGTAAACGGTCCTTAGGAAACAATTCGTGATTCATAATAGAATAACAGTCTTAAATCACAACAGTCATTAAAATTTGCGGCTACCATGAAGAACCCAGCAGACATAAGATCCGTTGCCTATCCTTTTATTTATTCTTTTTTAATGCTAAAAGAAGACGATTGACCAATTAAATTGTAAATCAATACCGAAATGAACATGTTTTTCTTCTTCCTCCCTTCAGTGAGTTTCGTTTATAATGATGAAGAGGTCAGACTTGAAGTAAGAAAGCACTTCCATCAGGCTTCTTCTCGCCCAGGAACTCCTCAAAAGGCAATCAACCGTCCTCTCCTAAATCCTCTAAAAGCCAACCTACCTTCAGAATCTCAAATCCATCTTGTGCCTAAATAATTCCGGGATAAGTGCTTCAACATTTCAATAAAGATCAACTCCGTTATTTTGGAATAAATTATTTAGTTTGCAGAGGATTTCTTCGTAGTAGGAGGATGCAGCAATTAGATTTCTCAAACATCTGATTGTTTGCATTGTATATAATATATAAAATATATGAGAAACTCCACTATTGTGCTCTAGTTTTATTGCTATTGAATGAAATGGAAATCGCTCCGATAACTGAATGTCCCCCTAAGTAGGAAGTGCCTTAAAGTAGGAAAGTAAGGCATTACGTATAAAACGCAAGAAGAAGCGGGTCGTGTAGAGGCTTAAAACACTGGTTTGAATAAGAAATGAACTCGAATGGAAAGCGAGAAAACCTCATCCGAGTTCTTTCACCGCGGGTGGAGATAGGCGACTTCTTGCCGTAAAACTGAGGCAGAAGTTGTGATTCACCTCTTCTTCCGACAATGCTTATACCCATTGCCTTTTCCCGACTTTCCCCACCGCGGGCGTTCGCAAAAGAAGTTCCTAGTTGTTTTCTTGACTTCTTGTCTTACCACCAACCAGTAAATCAGTTCGATACACGTGGTAAATAGTGAGAAAGGCGGATAGTCTCCCCACTATTGCGGCTGTGGACCAGTCTGAATGAATCCTGGAATGATCGATGAGTTTTACAAGATGAGCTTTGTCAATATTAAGGAAATTATCGCGAACGAACCGAATAGTGTGGTTGATAGCTCGTATTAGGTACTTGAGAATAACCCCTTCATACATGCCAATCTTCAGTTTGATGCAGCAGGATGCCTGATGAATGTCGAGTAGGACGTTGTAACTGTGGATAATCCGATTTTGCCTCCAAATTGATCCTCTCAACGTATATCCGTGATACTTTGAGCCACAAAGATTAATATGCTCTGGCTTCAGGATTGTTGAATTACACTCTTCCCTCACATCGTATTATCTCAAAAGTCAACGAGCGTGTACTGGCTAGCTGATTCAGCCATCAGGAAAAATGTCGTGGGCTGATGAGGCGTCAAGCGGTCTACGCCTGTATAACGGAGCGGGTGGTCTGAAGGGATAAGAAGGGAAACCCTCTATTTCAGGGGACATCAACCTCGGTAAAGATTGGTTTGGTCCGAGCAGATCGTAGACGACCCATAAAATAGACCTCGGGAGCCCTTAGATTCGTTTCAGTGCATTCTGAAGGGGGAAATGGAGCATTTTCTCAGGGAACATCAAGTTTTTCTTTCATTCCTAGAACAATCTCGGCACCAAGGTACTCCTGCATCGACAAAAAACATAATAGTTAGTTGTTGTTTGAAGCTAGAGTTACGTCTGCCAGCGACTTAGATTGCCAGCTAATGCATTACAGGAATCCTACACTATCAGGAAGTTTGGACAAACCGTATTGTACATTCATTCTGAGAAGATTTCATGATATTGAATCATATTTATAATTTTATGTAACCATTTATGCTCTGTCAGCGGTGTGACTTAGTCATGACGAGTATGTGGAACATCTCTTAACAGTACTTTCCTCTCTCAGATAGAGAATTTCGCTGATGTACGAATCAAACAGAAGACATAGGCCCGGGCGCTTTGACAGAGACGAGAAGTTTGATTCTGACCACTGGGGAATAGAGGGGGTGGCAAGGAAGATTTGCCGTGACTCGGACGAAAGTCACAAGGGAAGCTGGGACAACACAGCGCAGTTAATTTGTATTCAAGGGTCGGGAGCAATCTAATAAGAGAACGGTGCTATGCCCTATTTCCCACCTTTGGAATCGACAGAACTTACCTCATTCCGACTCATCCCACGTCATCCTGATCCCCTCACCCTGACCTTCGTCTCTCGTTGACTGTCGTTCAGGCTGTTAAAATCTTAAAGCGATTCCTCTTTCTTACTACTTCCTTTTGAGATGAGATTACCTTCCTTTAACAGGTTCCACGTCGGCAAGAAGCTGTTTCCTTTCTCACATTCAGAAAAAGATTGAGTTTTATCATTAAAATAAAGTGCAAAGGCGGCCACTCGTTTTCACTTCATTTTGCCTCAAGAACGACCACTTAATATGGAAATACATTTAGAGTCTATATTCGCACATTCAAGACATTCTTGAAAATGAGCTCGTGCATTATAATTTATGTTCAAGCTGCCCGGTCAAACCTCTAACAGCTATTCACGATTCAAAGCACGAACGGGTCTCAACAAGGAGCTTTCCAACTTGACCTTATGCTTCCGCTCTATCAGTATTTTGCGACGCAGAGAGGGAAAAGGGATGCTTTGATTCGAAGAGGAACATGGTAGTGCGAAGGTCCCTAGTCCCCACTCGGGCCAAACTTTTGCTGAAGGAGAAAAATGAACGCCGTGAATTTTCACTCAATGATTCATTATTTCTGTGTGGACTTGTATTGATGGATGTAGGGGATCAATGTCCTTCGTTCTTTTCAAAACAACTAGCGGAGAAAAGAACTCAGCTTCGAATTCGGTCCAACTCTGAAAGCCAAATAAAGTAGACAGAAGGCATTTTATCATTATTTTATTCCGAACAAAATATAAACTTACCTAACTAATCGAGATCCAGATGAAAACATACAATCATTATTAATCGCAACTCATTTTAATACCGTTTTTAGCCCAAAAGTAACCACTTATGGCGTGCAGCACCCGATTCACGATGCAGAATTTATGGAAAATTATACCTCACACGCCTAAATCCAAAAAATTGCGAAACCCGATTTTTATAACACCAACTCCCACCCATTCTCTGCCACCGATCGCTGCAATTCCAATAAAAAAAAAAAAAAAAAAAAAAAAACTAGAATCAACATCGTCGACATTTTGACTGGAAATGCATAAAACGGTGTCTTCTAACAAATGCCTCCTAATAGGTACTGTCCAATTACAAAGTTACGGATACTGCGACGAACACTTGCACGGCCTAAATCCCCTCGTTTAGATGAATAAGAACGTCAAGTTAGTATAGATAGTAACGGTAATGTAAAGGTCGTTTGAGACAGTAATCAGTGATAGTTTCTGGATAAACGAATCCTTTCAAGTTACTCCCGAGGTGATCTGATAACATTATGATAACATATGAAAAGATCGCAGGTATGAATGAATGAGCACAGCGTAGAACGGAAACCCATTGGGATGTTACAGGTTGGAATCACTCATTAGTGATTTCCGTTGCTTCTACCACAAATGATCGGGATGTAAGTGGAATCTCTAAGTTTTTCCTAATCTAGATATACATTCTAGGTAACCCGACTACCATTCGAGCAGTGCAGGAGAATGACCAACCTGATTACTTCATACATGTTGGGAACTCTCCTGATAGAGCTTGTTGATATCAGTTGTTTTGAAATCGAAATTTGCTTAAGAATAAGCATTATAGTATAATTAGTGAGTAAGAAAACAAATGAATAACAATATTGAATATAATAAAATATACATCCCTGTCAATAACCAGCCACTCTTCCCCCTGAATTTGGAAAAATCATCGAATTTTTAGAAAAGCGATTCAAGGACTTTCAGTTGTAAATACGTAGTTTGCCTTGTCATACGTTGTATGTTGAGCAGAGTGATTGTACTGTACTTAGTTCAAAAGAATTTGAGTCGTCCTATGTTTGAATTCATACAGAGATTTTTTCAAAGCTACGACGAAGCTTCGCTTAAAGGCTCCGCATCTATTTACAAAAATGTTATCGGGTCAGAAAAATTGAAAAAAAGGTGATAGTGGGATAGCAGGGGGAGTTGAATGGACGATCGGCTGCTGCACGGTAAATGAATTGGAGCGTGGCCAATGGCCCGATAACGAACTAAAGGCAATCACTTCGCTAGATTAAGCCAATCAAAGGACCGCTTGCGCGAGCCGACTTTTCACTCTGACATTCCTACAACGAATCAGCATTCATCGCTCGGTACAAACTCACCTAAAGAAGTGTGAAATTTTATTTTTTAGTGCGGTATTTATGATTAGTCTGGCCCGGGACTCCCGATCGAGGAATGATTTTCCATTCGCTTTGAAGTTCCAACCGTTTCACAGGTTTGCATAAAGATTGTACGCTTGAATGAAAAGAAAATACCGATAAAATATCAAAAGTGTATAAATCCGCAGAAGGGAGGTGACCACAACATTCCTACCAATGACTTTCTGGTTCTCACAAAATACGGTGACATTGATGGTCTTCCCATAAAGTCAACAAAATCATTCACAACATAAAATATTTAATTAGCTACCTCGGTAACCGAGTTGAATACTATTAGAACGTGTTGATGAAATTAGCTCAGAGATTAAAGAAAAATTCATCTCTTTCATGTTTCGGGATTCCACAGGAAACGTTACAAACGGGTTATCTACTCATGAACCAACTGCAAAAAAATAAATGAAGAACAAAAGCAGCAATAATGAACGTGCGTTGCATCCGCTCAGTTGCAGTCGCTGAAGAGCCAATTAAACACAAAGGTAGCACTTTCGCTCTAGTGACAATACTGTTGATGACAGTGATTCATAGGCAGTTCATCAGGAAGGCGGCCCACCCTCTGAATAATCGCCACTAACAATCGGACGCAGTTGTTAAGAGGTTGACTGGATCAGGAAAGGGGCAGATCACCCGTCGCCCTCTGCGTTTGACTCTGGAAATGACAAACGAAACCAATTGAAGCGGTGTGGGGCGTCTACCGGTGAGTCAGGCCGACCAGTGTCCCAAACGAGTGACTCTACAACTAGTTGATACGTAGTTGACTCTATGGACGATAAGGGGAACTATATGGCAAACAGGTCTTTATCAGAACAGTGTTGGGTTCATCAGTCCAAGGAAAGATTATCCTGATTACATGAATTAAGTAATTAAGTACTCAATTAAGCCTTCGTGATACACTCTGCCAACAACTGTTCGAGAAGAGGTTAGAACTTACTCTTGAAATGAAAGAATTGCCTCTAGATTGGTCCGAAAATTGGAAGAAGCGCGAGTTAGTTTGTTGAGGGTGCAAGATGCGGATAGTATAGCGCTGAGTTTCAGTCAAACACTTAACGTTGAATGCCTGTTCTCTGGAGAGGACTAGAGCGGTGATTGTTGGAAAGTGTCAGGTACGATATAGGTTTCAATAGGGTTCGATCGGCACAAATGAAAAGGCGGAAGAATAAAAACTCGCGAGAATCGCAGTGGCTCTGGCAGGACCAGGGAGAGGCGGGTCCAAGTGCTACACTTATCTAGAACATTTGGGCGAGGAGCTGTACAATTTGATCCTTTCGAAGCGACTCAGAGATAAGGCTGGTCGAGAAAGGGAAGAGTTGAATCGGGTATGTTCTCAATTTTCGCCGCCTGCATTGGGAAAAGTATTTAGGTCAACCATCTACTTCCAACCTTGCTATGATCCCCAGTCCGCCCTACGTGTGGCTTACATAACGTGTAACACTCTGGTTCCATATTTTTCGACTAAAACTTTTTTTCATCGATATTCATGGCTTGTTAAAATTGGAAACAAACTTCGTGAACACTGCAAAACTGTACCAGCTTGATTCCATATAATTCGTGTATTTGCCTCAAGTCACGAATCTTCCATGGACTTGCAGTACGATAAGGGGAACTATACGGCAAACGGATCTATTAACCAATCCATCCACGGAGGCTTCGCCCAACTACAACACCAGGGTTAGAACGAAACCAATACCCTTTGATTGGAGCATCTGAACCGTGACTACAGCCCGAATATAAAAAAAGTAGTTTCGGTTTCATATGATGGATCGGCAATTCCACAATTCTTAGATGAAGCTTCTCTCTCGTGACGAGGATGTGGCAATACGTAACGAGATTTGGCCACAGGGCGACCTTTAATCCAATTTTCTGTTGACAGTGTTCGGATAGACTTGTCGACCAAGGTTCTTACAGTCGTACTTTTCTTTTTTCTTGTTGTTGTTGAATCGACGAAATTTTCCTCAACTCGGCGACATTGACGGAGAAAAAAAGGTTTCTTTATACTCGACGGTGTATCGTCTCTCGCAACCTTCCTTCCTCCAGGATTCACGCAACGACATCCCCACCATCACCGCCAGTACCAACCTACTTTGGCCCCAGTCCAAATTCGAAGTGATCACTTTCATAAATCTCCCTTGTCTCTGAGCTCTGCGGAGCGCGAGGGAAAGAGTAGAACGGTTTGGGAATTAATTTTTCGCCAGATAATTCTCGAAGACGGCTAATCGTTCTTGGGAGGTCAAGCATCATCTTGCTCATTTTTTCCTCTCATCCATCAAAACTTTTTACTCCACATTGAAATAGATGTGCCCTTCATAAATTGAAGACCATGACTAGTATTTTGGAGAGCGTGAAAATTAGGGAATACTTTGTCATCCACGGCGAGTAGAAAACATTCAACGAGTTGGGAGATCGTGGCTCCGATAATACAACGTAAACATTCGATTTAAGTCGAAGTACTCGTAATGATAGCGTCACACATATTTTTGCAAAACTCATGTGCTTTAACATCCGGAACTCCGTCGTTGAACTCCTTATATCTGAACTTAGGTTTATGTACGCGTAGATCCATCCAAGATCAATAGTGACAAGCTCAAGCATCTACGTCATCTTCACCACGAATGAAGAACAACGGTGAAAAGCTCAAAAGAATTTAAAAAACAGGTTGAACCAACATCCTAATCAATGGTGTCAACCTACATGGGACATGTATTATATGTGAACATAAAACCAATGCATACCCGTGGACCAACGGGTGGGGATCACGTCAAAAGAGTCCTAAGGGATGAATTGGAATTATATACCTACGTATTTTGAGCAAAACTCAGTTAGCAAACTTAGTAATGCGAATGTGGCCTGCGCGCCACATAAGAAAACGGCTCATTAATCTTTCTTTCATTGATTCAGAAAAACATAAACCCATCCACCGTAAATTGGAAAAAAATAAAAAAATATAATAAAGGGAGAGGAGAAAAAAAGTTTTTGATGGAGGTTGAGTTGTAGTGGACTAAATTTTAGCTTGTCCCAGTTTCTTTTCTCAATTTTTCCCTTCTGAAATTGAAACGTTACCTGAGCCCTGCTTACTCGAGCTTTCTAAATGGGTAACTCAATAATCCCCTTCTTTCAAATGGCCTTCTTATTATTTCTTGGATTCTCGATGGTAGGATTTACCGATAGAAAAATGTACTAATTGGAAGCCTCTCATTAAAAAAAAGACTACAAAATTACTCAAATAAATAAAAAATATTGACGAATGAACCATGAACATATTCTATTGACGTGGTCGAAGCTATGAGAATGGGAAATCTCATAAAATGACACAACCTTAGCACTCGAACCTCAAAGGAGACGAGAGGAAATATGTTCCGGTCCTAATTTAGGATTTTCCAGTCTTCAAAGGAGGGTAAGTAGGTATCTAGACTATCATTTCAAATTACAAAGGAGTCCTAAGGGCTGGATTGGTAAGGCCCTTTTTTCATCTCGAGCACAATGCTGCAAAACTGATCGGGATTCTTCAAGCGGAGTACTTGATGTTATACTTTTTAAAATAGAGAAACTGGATGTATTTTATTTTGTGCAGTCCACGTCCAAGTTCATCTCAGAAACAAGTAGGAAAACCTAATGTAGACGTACCTATATATATTCCCATGACGCCGGTTGTACATCCTCGTTGTGCATTATTTTGAGTGAGATAGCTGGGAAAGGTTGAAGCTAAGAGTTTCTCTCAGCGAATGAGGTGCTCGTCAATCTTATTCAAGAGTCGTACAGAGGCCCGCCCGTCAAGTTTCAAAGCATAGAGAGGCTGAGATCGAAGTAAACTCTAAGTAAAGCACTCAAACATCCTTCAAATCATATTCAAGTCCTAACGTCCGACAGCAAGGCACACCGTACAGGAAACCATGATCTAGAAGAAAAAATGTGTCAATACAAGACAAGCAATCATCATTCTGGTTAATATTGTGCTGTGAGTCCGGAGGAGGGTATTAGGCTGATTTGCAAGGTAATATTCTTGCTGAGGTCCCTATTCATGTCCCCCCTTCAGTTGCTGCTTTGCGGTCGTAGATAGGCGATCATAACTATCACTTATTTTTATTTGTCCGATTCCTCTGTCTGTCTATAAGTTCTTGATATATATTACTTGATTGAGAAGAAAGGAAAAGCTTTGAGAGCTACTACTTTAACGACCCAAAATCAACAAAGGTGGAGACTTTCTCAATTCTGTAAGACTGTCCGTGGGTTATCTGCTTTCCGTAGCAATGCGACAATGCTAGACCCGAAATTGATACAATATCGCAATGTTGAGGGGAACTCAACGTGGGGAAAACCACAAGAAAAATAAATCTCTTTGCGAACCACTGGAATGTTCGCCATATAACGTCAAACTCCATGCTCTCTCCTGGATATCAATTTTAAACTCTCCGTCTTATTGCGGCAATCGATCACCTCAATAATTTAGCATTGAATGCAACGATAGAGACAATTCCTATCTCATCACGGTATCCAAAAACCTCGAATGTCCATGCTCGATATAGTACCCTTTTTTGATCCAAACTGTCTGAAAGTGTGCAGCGATTGGAAAGGTGAGAGGAATATAATAAAAGACACGAACCAACCTTGAGCCGATGCATTCCTTGGATTTGGAGTCTCAGCATTTCAAAACATAACGAAAATAATTTCTTTATGTTTGACTACTATCAGTGTTATTATGGTAAGAATACCGATGAAGTTTGATAAAAAATGCTCATGGTCAATGGGTAATAGGGTTTTTTTTTTTAATGCTTCCTTGAAATGTAGTCTTATGAAGAGAAGATTAATGGGAATGAGCGATTATTGCGAGTATTTCATCCTGAATGTAGTCACCACGTAGGACCAGCTGTATGATTGGATGGATTGGAGAAGCATCAGTTAAGCTACTTGGGAGGATTGGCACTACTCAGTATTCTTGAAATACCACAACGATGGGTACCTTCCACATCGTTTTGTGTCATTTCCAGGAACGACGCGACCTGTGGATTTAGATTCTACTCCGGTGGTACGTCAAAGTCAAAGTCAGGTAGGTAGGACGAAGGGAATTATCTGCCTTTGAAATACGATCTATCACAAAGACCTATGATTGGAAGGGAAAAAAAAAAAAAATACGCTGCGATTCTTTTAAACGGGTTGGTTATTCCTCAAACCAGGAGAAAGGAGACTCATTCCAATCGATTCAGTGTCCAAAATTTAATCGAAAATTATAACCCACACGCCTAGATCATCGAAAATATTGAAAATATATTTTTCTAAATACACATTTTGACCCCCCCCCCTTCAATTTAATCCGATTAGGATTAGAAATTTCGAGGACCAACTAATGTGAAAAATAGGTTCCTGACAGATATTTTAGATTTTAATCATCATTCAATCAATCATCTTAATTGATTTGGCGTTCGACATTCATGGGAAAATGATGCCCCATTTGCCGGGGTCTTCAGAAACCTTGAAAGTAGCATTTTCGAGGTAGATACACATTTTTACCGATACCCCGTCTTGGTTTTGGGAGATCGGTGGCTGAAAACGACGCAAAATCAGTTTTTGGCTTACATTAATGGCTTTATTCTAGGTCCAGGTAAATTTATTGTAGGTGTTGTATCTTCTTGGAAAAATACACCGTTCAAGGTGTATAACATGGAAAACCGTTGTTTTTTATCTTTTTCAGGAAATCTAGCCCAGATCAACAGTTTAAATTCCCATGAACAGCAGTATTTCTAGGAATATTAATTTGCCGTATCGAGGGCAGTTGTTCCTCAATACGATTACCCCTGCACGTGCCACAACTAAGTGAAAACCGTCACGAAGAACGAAAGGGGAGGTGGAGTGGATAAGGGCATCCATTGCTTAGCATTTCTTTCTAAGAGCGAGCCCTTCGGCTAACGGAGAGCCCTTTTCAGAAGTGAAGGTTATCGTTTTCCTTTTGAAGTAGACCCAACTAATATTGGCGCGGAGAAAATATATTAAAGCATTTTACGAGTCTCATCTAGGATTACGGTAATGTTCTTTGTTAGGGAGGAAAAGTGAATGGTTTCCTGTGTTTTGGGGGCTAGGAGTAGCGGTCACCATTACCCCCTTCCTACTCCGTTATCATCTCTTAAAGCGCCGCCTTGGTCGGTATCTACCTACTACTCCCTGACCTTTATCTCCGTGCCTAACGCCCTTAGTCGCACTTTTCGACTCTCCTGGGAGGTGAACTATAACTACTCTTGAACGCTCACAGAGCCCTCCTACTTTTCTGAAACAGCTTCAAATACTCGCGTTCAAAATCTTTATAACAGTAACGATAGCCACCGCCTCACCGACTACACGGGGAGCGATGAGAGAAAAACTGCTTAAAATATACTCACTCAGGTAACCTGTTCAACCGTTGACAAATTTGAATCCAGCTATAGTTCAAGATTTCACAAAAAACAAATGAAGATCTGATAACTGTAGCAAAATATCTTTAGAAGACAAAGTTAAAAGGCTTGTTTTGTAACTCCCCTCTAGTTCTCGCTCTGCTCTCTAAAGTGAGCCATATAACAAACGTATTGTTCGTTTTTAACCGCTGAAGCGTCAGCAACTGCCTCTCGCCAATTGTCACTAAGACAATATATTTCCGATCCATGATAGATCAATTTAGAACGCATGGATATGATACAGCAACTGGGTAATTGGATCGTGGCGATAGAGTTACGCCCAGCAGGATGTTACCAGCGTACGAAAGGCTCCTGTTGTCGAAAGCCTATTGTTTCCAAAGAACGAGCCGTATTGTCTGTATATTCTTTCTTTCTTTATTTTTTTCATCCCTGGTTTAGTTTAACGTCAGTACAACGGCGCTCGGCAAAGTCGATACCCCCGACCGCCCGCAATCCGAATTGAGTTTATTCCACCCGTACGTGCCTCTTCTCTCCTTGTCCTCAGCCACTTTGTTCCCGGCCTTTTCGCATCCTTTCGCTTTTCCTCTACGTTATTCCTCGCCCCATCTGACGTTCCTTCTTCCTAGTTGAATATGTCCGACAGAATTCGTTTGGTTAAAACAGGCTAAAACTAACAGGCGTGACTGAATCCCAATCAGACGGAGTTAAGATTGCTTGCAAGAGAGTTTCCTAAAAATATGTGAATGTACTCGGCTTTCAACTTTGAGGGGGAAATGACGCATAGAGATCGAAATTTGCCTCTATCCTCATCCAGAAGCATAACATGTGCGTTCATAGGAATTACACACGCACGTTCCGAAGGGGAATGCGCGGCGGCGGAATGGTTCGCGATAAAAAGAAATGAGATTTGCTTGTAGAAGGGCCGAAAAGAAGTTGAAGTTATATTTGAAAACTAAATTAGATTCAAGAACTCGTTCAAAAGCAGATTCTTTGTAGCTTATACTCACCACCTCGCTCTTTGCCACCATTTTTACCGTGTGCGAGTTCTGCACTCTTCGTTATCTTGTACACCGACCTATTCTGTATTCTCCTTGTTCAGCGGTTTAGGTCGAGATCAGTATCATCTTTGTATGTGTATAACTCGGAATTACGACGTTGGCGGCGTTTAGATAACTTCTTCATGGGTAATTGTTTACCGGTTGGAAAAATTTAAATATTTAATCCGTGAGATGCAGCGTGGTTTGTAAGCGCGTTATTAGCCTACGGGGAACTCTCATGGCAAAAATGTAAACACAGGCACTCTTTTTTGGAGTCTCGGGATACAGCACTCGGTAGAAGCCACACATGGGTTGGTTATTCCTCGGACCAGGCGCATATAAACTCATTTCTTCAAGATGGGCAATATGGAAACAGTGGGTGTGGTGGGTCCCAGACCATTTCCAATTGATTCAGCGTCCAAAATTTATTGGAAAATGATACCCCACACGTTTAGGTACCGGAAATCTCGAAAACACACATTCAAAATGAGTAATAGGTACCCATTTTGAACCAAACCCTCATCCAGAGGGCGCCAATCGTAACGGCATCCATTTCATAGGATTCAACGTCCAAAATTTAGTGGAAAATTATATTCCACACGCCTATGTACCCGAAATCCCGAAAACACATATTCAAAATGGGTAATAGATACCCAATTTGACCCATAACTTCTTTTAGTGGGTGCCAATCGTTCTGAGACCCATTTCATTGGATTCAGCGTCCAAAATTTAGTGGAAAACGATACCCTACTCGCCTAGATCGCCCAAAATCTCGAAAATCCATTTTTCAAAAAACACATTTTGACCCCCCCCCCACCAAATTTGATCCGATTTGGCTGAATAGTTTCGAGGACCGTCCTAGGCCGGGAACAGACCCCTGACCCAACCTTCAGATTTTTCGACTACCGTAAACGGCACGAACAATGGACGGAGAGGTTGACCTTTTGCATAAAAACATAGGTTGATTATTCAAGGAATAACCAACCAAAACGGGTATTATAAGTTGGGAGATGTGCTTCATATTCAGGAGTTCTTTTGTAATTCGTCATGATATATTGTAGATAACTAAATAAGTACAGTCTGTTCAGAACTGAATTGAATAGTAGTGTGTGATGAGTGAATCGCGTGGTGGGCTTTGTGGACTGACCGGAGCCAAAGGCTTCCCAACCATCAGAGCCCCCCGGTCATGCGTAACACTATACCCATTCTGGGAGCCCATGTGAAAAATAAGATACCTACTTGGGTTTATTCCCGGCAACTGATCAAGCGTGGGCATTCTAACAAAGAAATACAGGTTTCAAAGGACCCAAATCTCCCTATGCAAATTATGGCAGGGTCAAAAGATCTAACAAAGCGTCGAGGTTGTCCCTATACGTTTTGAGGGTGAAAACAAATATTGTACAATGAGCCCGATGATACTATGAATATTTGATCGGATACTGACATTATATCGTAAAACACTCGTCTTCCTTTAGTATTCAACTCCATCTAACTCTAGGACAGAAATACAGTTAGACCGAATGAAAAACAAGGAGGCTTATTCTATAATGTTGCGAGATCACAAGGTCGTGTTGCTCCAAGGAGGCACATTCGTAGGCTCGGAAGCTACGAGTAGAAAAAAGGTGCTTGTACTCGGTAGAAGAAATCGGCGTTGCGGCATATTTATCTGATCGCCTCCACCTTATTTCTATTCCTTCTTACTTCGGACATTGGATTCAGTGGTTGAAAGGACCAGATAGAAACCAAGACCCTGTGGTTTTGACTTCTCGGGTAGAACAGGGTGCAATACGGTGAAACCCACATTGTTGTTACAAGGGATTGAAGAAAAGCGCGAATGATGGTGAATAAGTAAGGTTGGTGCCACTCTTCCCTGCAGAATTATTTGGCTCTTAGAGAGAACCTTGGAGACAGAGTAGGAATCGCGAAGGAGTAGTAAGCCCAAGTGGAAGGGAAGCAATAATAAATGAGTTAGTAACTCTGATGGCAGCGGTTACGGAAAAATTTTACAGAGTTATGAAAAAAAAAAAAAAAAAATAACGGGCAGGCACCTGGATTTTAATGCTACGATTAAAAAGAGGCCTTTCCTCTGGGATGTTTCATGGCCTTCCTAACCCTCCACTTATTGGCCCAGAATGTTGCCGACTTTTTCCTGATACATCCGACAATATGGGATTTAGTTCTTCAAAATTTCGATGAATCATACGTGCCGCTATAAATAACAAAAAGAAAGTGGCTAGAACTGATAACGACAAGCGAGCCACTGAAGCGAAAAATTATCCCGTTAAGTGGGAAAATTGCAAGTCTACTCCCTGTAAATAGTACGACTATTAAGCTGGGTCAGCTGCAAAGTACACTATGGGGGAGCAGATACTTGGGTATAAATGAATTAGAAGCGAGTGACGACAGAATGCTGTACCTGTGACATTTGCTCTCCAAGATACTCTCCTGTCGTAGCCCAACAAAAGTAGAACAATTTGGCACATTTTATAGAGTGTTGAACGTAATCATGGCTATCCTTATAATCGTTTCAGTCTAAGAAGGACCTATAGAGGTTGAAATATTTTTGCTTAGCATAGGTGGTTCCACGTATTACATGCAGAGAAGAGAAAAAACTTCTTCAGCTCAACTGAAAAATGCACGCAGAATGGTGCACCAGGATGGTGGGGGTTTCAGGGTGATGTGTTCCTAAAAAATAGGTTGAACAAATGAGTATCATTGAGTAACTTATGCCCAAGTTTAAGCACACAAGAATCACTAGGTTATTCAAACATATCACTAAACGAAGGAGAACAGAACTACTTCTGCTCGTAGCCCAAAGGGAGGAGGTAGATGAGCGGGGTAGAACATACAACGAATACGACTGTAAAATATATTGGGGCCTTGTATGCTCTAGGAGGTGGAGCGAGAGCCAGATGCCACCAGAAATACGATCGCAATGCTGATTCCTCCACTGCAGGTGCTTGTCCTCCTGTTCCACGGTATTACTATGCCCTATACACCACCTGGAAGACATCCACATTACTCTACGTGAGCTAAATAACTTGAAATCTACGAAAATCTCGGTGATTCAAATTTGGAGAAGTGTTACACGAAACGAGAGCCACACAATGGGTACAACGTTAACTGCGAGGGAGGTTTTGTGATTCAAACAGTAATGGGAGGGGAGGGGGGATGAACCACGCAGTCCACCTCGTGCATGTCTGCGCTGCAGAAGCCTTTAAATTACACACTTGAAGGCATCTTTAGATTTCCGTCTTATGAATCAACTCTATTATAATAGATCACGCAGCCTAATTAATACGCACCCAAACAATCCCTGTTTCTATTGCCCCAATCTATTGCTCGCGATGATAGTCTCAGCGCTATTATAGTGATATTTGAAGGTTGCCTAGGACAGCACCAATATTGAGCGGTAAAACGAAGAAGCACGTTACATGCAATCCTTTCGGAAGTGAAACATCCCCAAAAGTTGCTGTCAAGAAGCAACGGGAAAAGAATGGTTCAACCTTGAACGATTGTTGAATAATCTCGGCGTAGAAAGGAACAATAACACGTGGCAAGCAAAAGGCAAAAACGAATCAATTAACCAATGAGACGCGGTCTTTTATAGCGTTGGAGAATGTAAACGGCTCAATCCACGTACGGCACTAATAGACAACATGGCCTACCTATTCGTGTTACAAAAGGGCGCTGCCTGAATTTCGAGAATAGCTTCCTCGTCGATTTTTCCTTTGTTGATTCATAGGCAACAAAGAAACAATTATTTACCATCGGCGATAATCCATCGTCGTCTCACAACCGTGCAGTAATTTTTAGTTCTTTGAACTTCCCTCCTACTACAGGAAGAATCACACTGCTATTAATCATTATTCGGCAAAACAAGTGACCCTGGAGGGGCAGGATATATTTTTAATCGAACAAGAATCAAAATAATCGTATTACACCTCGGATACCTGCCCTTCGAGATAGGAGAACTAGAAGCTTTCGGGCAACGACTCCAAAACAAATAATTCATCTCCTAGGTAAAGTAGACTTATCAAAAAGTAAATAGAGAGGTGTACCTACTGTATTCAGAGTGTGCCCGGGTTGAGGCGTGAAGCATTATCACCCGGCCCCGTGAGACATCAACACACCCTGTTTCAATGCCAATTTGTTATCTTAGAAAAATTGTATTTTCCCGCGGAAATCCGAGGAATCAACCATTCGCCCGGTTTTGTGAAATTAATATTTTATCTCCTCGAGCATTGTATTATTTCCGCTTTTCCCATCTTCCAACGAGGATCTGATCTGTAACCCGAGCTACCTCCCCCGTCGTGTTAAAAATAATCAGACCATATTGTATGCGAACAAAGGGTGACGCTATCTTCCCTTTGAGTTTGTCTTTTTTACCTTTAGCCCATCAACAAAGTCGAGTAGCAACAATGGTTTTCATGCACATTTTTTGATTAAAAAAAAAAAAAAAAAATTATAATTTATTATGGAAACGAAACTTCTTCACAGAACCGATCGAGTTTGATTGGGGCTTGAGTTCGTACTTTTTATGTAAGACTAAATGGCGAGTCTGACTACCAAAATACGAGTACCACTCGTACCATGGAAATGTCGTCATTGGAACTAGGATAATGTTCTTTTATTGTAATAAGTTTAGCTAAACAAAAATTAAAAAAAAAAAAAGAATAGTATAAATGTTCATTGGGCACGAGCTAGATGCATTCTCGCTGCTTTCCTTTCTCAGCTTTGACAACAACTCAAAGTGAAGGGAGGCAATAGTTTGTACAAGAGGTTACCGTGTAGCTTGAATGTAACTTCCCAAAAAAGAAGGGAATAAATCAAAAGAAGATTGGATGGGATAATATGGTAGGTTTTTTTTAATACATGTTTACGGCATGATATGATTTTAATCTAGAGCGTTTCACCTTGTTATAACTCGGTTGTTATATGAAGGTGGCGATGAAGCGGAGGAAGGAATATGTTGTGCGGTGCAATATATTCCCATTTGCCAAGTAGAAAATTTATCGGTACGCGTTCACTATGACCTCCCGTGGTGGCCTGAAGTTTCTGCTGTGCCTCTCTTGTCTTATCCGTTAACAAATTATTTTTGAAGTAATAATTTATCTTCATCACACTGAATAATAACAAATACAAATCTCAAGGAAATTTGATTATCCTAAGCCATGACGAATAATCCCACACAATCCAATCCCTCTCTCACTCCTGGTCACGACCAGACGGTTGGGAATCTGCTTATATGCACGTTTTTCTCCAGTGATGAATCCCTATCGTGAAAAACGTCCTACTGGATTCCATTTCAATGTAGCTGTGGAACAAAATTGGTAAAATGGACATAATGAGTAAGGAAAGAACTAGCTAGTAGGGAATATTGTAAATTTGAAGATGAATTACATTTTCGGGACAAAAATTTAATTTATCTTTTCGATACAAGTACAAGGTTGTGTTATACCAAAAACAACAAAACAAAACTCCATCTAATTATTAACGGTAGACTAAGGCTAAACAAACCTGCAGCCGATTGGGAAGGTGCCCTACCACCTTCTCCATTCAACCACGTGAATCACCTACTGATTGAGATGTTAATTATTGGAAGTGCTAGCTGAGTGGACTGTTCTCCCAATAGAAGTCCTGATGGGGGTTCGTAGCTTCATCAGATAATATTGCCTTTACTTGTCCTCTGGATACGTCAGAACATGTCATATTCCCGCGCTGTCCCTGCGGAGATGGATATTGACTCAGTACCACGTGTGCCTATTGGTAAAATAGGTAGGTACATTTAATGTTTAATAGTAGGAAGAAGTTAGAAATAACATTGAGTATACGTTCTGATTCGTTTGATCCCAGCGTGAAATGGCCGCTATAGAATATACGATAAGGCGTTTCCTGTGAAACTTCCAGGTCCCTACTTCTTCTATTAATTTGTCATAGCCACGAACTTCTAGCCTCAAGTTTAGCGAAGTCTAGTCTCATGTTTAGTCTCGGCTCATGCCCCCAGAGTCCTTTATTAGTAACTCCCTTCCACTATCGGGCACAGACACCTTGAACAGTGTGAAGACTGTCAGTTCCCTCAAAAGAGCAGTGTAGGGTTACCAAAGGTTGGTGTAACGTGAGGTAGATCCCTTCGGGTCGTTGGAAGGGTGAGTTTCGAGAAAGCTGATTGTCATTCCCTTGTTTCTGGATAGAGACATGGCGGGAAGCAGCACACGCTCATCTGAACGCATTGTCACACAAAACAATTAAAACGTCGTGAGGACCCAGTGAGCAGGACACCCTCCATATCAGGCGTCAGGCAGTTGGGACCGCCACTACCATTTAGGAACGAAGCAATAATCGGAGATAGTACTATATATTTCCGGTATCGAAAGGACCGCATAATGGGGGAACATTGAACCGTCAGTAGTTTCACACAATGGGAATATAATCTACCTGTCGGAAGAGATGTTATGGACGATGAGTTGTGTAAGTAAGGCAGTAACATTCCGAGGACATCAAATTGAGAAATAAGTTATGAAACTCCGTACTACTAACGTTTTAGGGCACCAAAACTTGTTATTGTTAACCACCAAAAGCAGGGCGAATAGGTTGCTACACGCTACCGGTATTTGCTCTGTAGAGAACGGTACCTATTTCCTATGGTTCACAAACTCACAACAACCGTAATGTAGAGCACATTCAATTTAATATCGAAATAAATTTCCACCAATGGGAAAAATCGTGGAAAGAAAAAACTTTATTTTCTGATTTTGTTAAATTCGTCAGCACGTTCTGTTGGCCGTCCTGTGGACTAAACATATGGTTAATGATTTAGAACCTAATGGAACAAAGTACTCATTCATTCCATCATTGTTAGCGCATCACAGTACGTACTAAATCCGCCAAACGTTAAGGCCTCCTCATCCTCAACCAATTGAATAACCTAATGTCTAAATTAGGTATCCCTTAGACATCATTTAATATGATGATTTTCCCCATGATTTTCGGAAGGTCCGAAATACTGCGATGTAAATTACCAATTAGATATTTTTAAATTTAAGATTTGAGGGAATGTCTATAAAGCTTTCACAATTCGTCCTTTTAGTGTGGCTATAATGAGTTGTTTGATGGTAGTTCAAACAAATTTCAATCTAATCTAATGCAATGTAATCCAATTCATTCAACTTCTATTCTTTTGTCATTTTCCTTTATTCATTTTTTGAAAATTGTTTTTTCATCTTGATTTCAAATGTTGACAAATAATTGAAAAATTGAAATACAAACTACACGCGCCAGGGTTGCCACTGCTCTGTATTGTCTCGGAGCGCTTTTGTAAGTCCACAAACCACTTAATTGGGGTTAGGTAACCAATAAACCTTAAGTGCTTTTCTATTTCCCTTTCAGTGTCATTATGGCCCAGGTCTTGTATAGTGTTGTAAAAAAAAAAAAAGTGAAATTGTTTGTAGGGTTAACACCTCCTTATGGCCATAAATTCATCGTTGCCCTCACGCATTTCACCCTGGCCACTTAATCCTGTCACCGGGTCTCGTGTGGAAGACAAAATAAAAGTTAGCCATGGGTCGGGCGGCCTGCTTCCTTCCGGTCTTAGCCATCTCCCACACAAAGTTGCCTCCTGGTCCCTCCAGAAAATGCCTTTTCTAAGTGAAATCAAACAAACGTCCTTTCGAAGAGAATGTGATTCTACTTTTCCATCCACCAACTCCCGACTGATCCGGACCAACTTGGATGAATCATGATACGAAAACAGAGTAACTCCACTCCTTTCTTGTTTTAAAGTCGATCCTCCAGAACTCCTGTGCTTTATCCAACTCCGCCTGCACAGATGAGAGTACCATGTACAATCAATCCGAGTTAGCCGAGCTAAGAATAGAAGGGGAGTCTGAATCAATGAGAAACAGGTATCCTAGTAGATTCAAGTAGAAGTTGACATTGAATTAGACGAGTTATGATAAACGTTCATTGTTGTCTATTTTCCATCCCCTGACAAGGAGACATTACTGGATACCCTTAGACCCCTCAATAATCTTTACTCAGATCAAGGGTCACAGCTAGGAAACAACAAACTGGTTATTGGATGGGTATGTGTTAAAGGTTACACACTTACACATACACAGAACATTTCAACCCAATTTGACTCTTGTCAAGAGACGGAGAAGCACCCTTCATCTGAAAGATCAGTCAACATGCCTAGTTCACAAAAATTCCCCAAATCGAGTTTCAAGAAAAAAAAACTCTTTCATCTATACTCTTCAAAAATGTGGGCCAATCGGGCTGAAACGAGAATCAACTAAAGTAGAAATGAGGTTCCTGAACAAAATTTATTTTAGAAAATTCTCTACTCTCAACAGGGTGGACGTCAGACAAACATTCCGAATTCGGTTGATTATTTCTAATTAACCAACCTATATTAACTGATCTAGACATCATGAAACGTATACTGTCAAACTTTGGAGAGTTTGACCTCTGGCATGAAAACATAGGTTGATTATGCAAGGAATTACACGGGGTCATGATTACGATTTCTAAACTAGGAATTGTTTGTTACACAAGGAAACTGAAACAAGAAGAAGGTTGTTTTTTGACTTCCTCGATAACTGAGATTACAAATTCCGATTCGATGAACACACATCAGTTCATTGCTCCTCCTTAACTTTTCATATAATTGTGGTCCATACCCTCGTGGTCCATATAAGTAGCTCGTAGCCACTTTTCTACTCCCGGGGTACCGAACTCGTAAAATGCTCTCCAGTGAATCTCTGTCAAAAGAACAGCTAACCGATAATGGGGAGCAGCTAATGAGGCTTTGGATTGCTTGAAACGTAATTAACTGAACGGTCGTAATTGGTATCGAAAGGGATGAGGGTCACAGCGTTTAGTGTGAAGCTCTGAACAACATTTCAAACCAAACTGAGGACGAAAAATCTCGGTATTTATCTGAATTCTGAACAGATTCCCTTGCATTGGGAGTGAACAAAATTGTGTGCAGTCCAGTCGGGAGGTGAAAGCGGGTGACACATTCACTTAGTATATCGCGCATTGGGCAATCTTCAATTGTTGAAATGGTAACGTCTCACATTTTTGAGAAGGTATCAATTAGCTTATTTATACCAGGACGAATTACAAGACTTCTCGGTGAGACATTAAAATGCCTGGAGCATTAATTAGCAGTGGAAGAGTTTTTTTTGGGTTGCGATAACCGTATTTGATGGAGCATCTATCTACAACGTGATATCATATCAGGTGAGTGGTTCATGTCACATCATACTTGAGAATAGAAGTGAATGATCACGACACACGGTTCTCTAGGCTGGACGAACCAGCGGCACCGAGGGAGGGTGAGCGCTAACAACCCCTCAATCAGTGATTATTAAGTTATCATTTATCACCACTCAACCTCATGCTCACTGTACTTCTCCTACAGTTAGGAGCCACGGCTCACCCGTGAAACCACCTCGTTTCAGTCTCTGGTTAATGCTCCTTGCTATTAGTGTAGGTACCCTTGGGAATCACCAAAGAGACGAATGATTCGACTAATTTCCAATGTTGCATTAACTGATTAATGTTTTCCCCCTGAACATACTTCAATGGTACAGAGCTCGACGAATCGAGAAAAAAAATCACTTTCAATCATGCCAAACTCATCAAAAGGACTTCTTTTTTTCCAAATATTCTCTAAGTAATAAACCTTCTTTCCTTTCCTGGGTTCGATTTCTCCCAATTACCCCAAAAATGTGACATTTTGTGTTTTAAAGTTTCTTGATTCAAAATCCGAAACGTCCGTCTATTCACGTGTTTTTGGCAGTAATAATTTCTCTAAAAATCTGAAATTTTGACCGGTGACACTTTTTGGGCTTTTGTTGGTCATTGAAACGTTTCAGTCAAAATCATCATCTACAACAAGAACTTATATATGTATATGAAACAACGGATACTCACTTCAGTGATCGTGCCTTTTCTTTTGAAATCTTCTAAAACACTTATAATTTCATCATTCACAGTAAGAAGACAGCCTCGCCGGACAGATGGATGCATTACCTACCTACTTGTACATTTTTTCCAGTCCCAACAGTGCGAGCGAGGAAAACCTGAGACCTTGTAGGAATTTTCCTCTCGAATGAAAGGGTGCAAATGCGATAGACGCCTCGTATAAAGTGACGTGGTTTCGCCTTTCGAAACGCCAAAGAGAAGAATAATAGGGAAATCTCGTTCTCGCCAGTTTTCACATCCATCAATTACCTAACGGCATACCAAAGGAGAACTAAGAGTGCGCTAGCAGAGATAGCACTCAACTGCGAGACAAGAGTTTTTTTCGTGATCCCCTTTCGGTTGGTTGTGAAGTAAGGACTGCCTGAAGTAACTTTTCAACTAAAACCTGCAAAAATTTCCTATAGCACCGTGGCGTGGTGAAAATTGGTTACTACGAATTTTTACTCCAGGGTAGGGTTAAACGAGAGGAGAATAGAGTTAGGAGACAAACCGTGCTCATGTGCGTCTATCATATTCTGAGACGAAGTTGAATGGGCACACGATTTTCTCAAATTGGCCATATCACTGACCGCTACCTGCTCCATGCTAAAGAACTGTTTTCCGTCGAGACTGTTATCGGTTATCGGCAGCGTTGCGTTTCGTGATACATCGTTGACTCAGCCAGGGCCGGGTACTATGACGTGACTCCAAGAACATTCCTCACGCTCTACCCCGAGCTACAGTGTACTTCCCTCTACCCCAAGTCGACTGAACTCTTCATCTATTTTCAACCTCACGTCACTGTATTTCAAAGCTGACCGCTTCTTAACATGTTTCACTAATTAATATCAACCCCCTTCGTCCTCCCATCAGGCCTACGGCACCTAACAACTTCCGCTTCAACCTCCTTCTCTTCCGCTAACTTTTCAAAAACGACTGATCGTTTTTTCGCCTGTTTGACGTCCAGAGGACCTACTCCACCTGCCACTCTTCTCCCACATCGTACTGCCTCAGCAAAATAATTTTTCATTCTTATCACTCCACTCTTATCGACCTTGATAAGTTCCCGATTTATTATTCTCCTAAAGAAATAATATGGTAATGGAAAGTTGAAAACTTTGCCAATTAAGGGCAAAGATGATCATCAAATGCACGCAGTTACACCAAGAAGCCGTCAGATTTTTACCCTCGGACGGACACGCTGCTGCTTAGAAATAAGCAATTACTTGGTGAAGAGATTGACTGAATGAAGTCACACGAATAAAACGGATTGGACGATTTCAAATTTTTTAATTGAGGAACTCCACCATAGGATTTTTCCAGGAAACTAGGAGAAGCTGAACGGCGATGGTTATTTAAAAGTTCCTACAATTCACGTGCAGAGCATACTTAGTGAACTACTTCTTACTCTTTCGGACTCATCTTTTGAATTTCCGTTAAAAGAGCATGAATAAAAAATAATGTAATTTAATAAATGTTAGGAAGAAGAATGCGAGTAAATAAAGTTAATCGCATGTGAAACTAAGGCGAACTGTTTCCCGAGGTGGAATCTATTTTGTTTCTTGCTTATTTGAGAGAACGTATTCGTGCGTGTCTGTTATCTGCTCCTTTTTGCTAAGAGGCAGGTAATTGTATCTTCGGTGTGGACGGTGAGAAACCTAGCACCGGCATCTTACCTATAACGTGAGAATCTTTGTTCTCGTACAAACTCTCGACTACTCCTTTGTAATTAGTCTCTCAAAATGGATATCTGTGAAAAGTGAGTCTTTGACATCTGAGAAATCTCTCCTAGGGAATACTGACTCGGATGGTTTTAGAGGGAGGACATTTTAAAACGTTTCTAAGAAAACTCGGTACCAAGATCCAAGGTATACATTTTCAAGACAGAAAATTTCATATGACGACTGAGGTAGACATTTCTAAATCCAACGGACCATTTCCTATATACAAATCTGCCCTTTTTCCTCGTAACTTGGGCTTTTTCAGACTTTGACCTTCTACCCCGTCACCTTTGTCTGTATACTTTATTATTATCTTCACCTTCTTCCTTCTTTCGTACGCCAACAGGGGAATCTTGAGTTACGAGATTCACTTACCCGATCTCGGCTGTATGGTACATAAACACTCGTAACTAATGATCTCAGTTTTCACGACACAGAGGGAATAGATCTTCATCCTTCCAGTATAGTACTCGACGAGATAGAGGAATACATACGATCCGTTGGCACCGTTCTGCTTGAATTGAATAGCTGATTCTGCGAACCGAAACCTGAATCTAGCCCATGACCATTCCTAACAGCACGTACCTCATATCATCGAATACAGGTAGGTATCAAATTAATATATTGCGAGATTCAAGGTATCGTTTAGTATTGCGTCAGAGTTTGTATACACGAGCCAAACAATAGAACGAATCTTCCCTTGGGGTGTATACATAACGCCACATTCGATTCCAATTAAATTAATACAAGTAGTTCACGTACCGAGGAGTAGAGTACGATTCTTGCAGAGGGAAGATTTGCTCGCTCAGGTGCCTATATATTTCCTACCGTTAACTACCTTTCTTAGGTGAGGCGGTGTGGGGTGTAAAGTGTCTCTTAGAGAGCTCTGGGAAGCATTTTGCCGATTACACCGTTGCCGTTCTTTCTCGCATTATCATCGAGATGCTTTGGGGCCATTTCGAAGGCCTATCTAAAGAGAAACCAACTCCCCACTCGCTCGAAAGATTCAATGGGTTCACATAAATTAATGACCTTGACTAACACTTCAGACTAACCCAAGGGTGGATTTGACAAGCGAAAGACGGTTTCCGTGGAATCAGGGGAAATGAAGAGTAGCGAATAAACGTCACCCTCCCCTACGGTTCAGATTCATGTCAAACTCGAAATGACAGAACTTATGACGCGAATTACATTTTCTTTCTCCGGCATTGTACGATAGGATTTATTTCTGATTGTGTATCCAACGCCTGACAGGCATTTGGTATTGGCAAATAGGCATAACCTATTTAGTACTGCCACAGAGCTGACTCTTCTCGAATGGGAATAATATCATTTGTTGATTTCAAATGGGAATCATATTGATCATGTGCGCTAGGACCACATGAAATGAAACATTGAATGAACACAGTGAAGAGCCGGGTGATGGGGGTCTTGGAGCTGGGGGTGGAATTTGAGGGGAGGAGGTAGGGGTCAAAATGTGTTTTTTGAAAAATGGATTTTCGAGATTTTGGGTGACCTTGGCGAGTAGGGTGTCATTTTCCACTAAATTTTGGACGCTGAGTCCAATGAAACGGGTCCCAGAACGATTGGCACCCACTGGAAGAAGTAATGGGTCAAATTGGGTATATATTACCCATTTTGAATATGTGTTTTCGGGATTTCTGCTACCTAGGCGTGTGGGGTATAGTTTTCCACTAAATGTGGGACGCTGAATCAGACAGCAACCTTACGGTTCTAGCTCTCGATTCGATGGCATTTCAAGAGGCTGTATTTCCCGATTTTTGTATTTGCTGCTGTAATTTCTCTTCTCTAAGAAAATAAAAAAAAATTGAAACTATCGTCCGATATACTAGCTATTGACCTTGAAAAATAACAGAAAAATGCCTGAAGCCACAGCTAGAACAGTATCTTCCAAAGAATGGGCTAATTAATGACGCTCATTTTGGTTTTGGTAGTTACATATTGCGTGCTCAGGAAGCGTGACGAGAGCCCGTGTCTCACTGATCCTTCATCTGTATGTGAAAGCTTGCTAACACGAGATCAAATATCGAGAGTAGGGTAATGTCAAAAACTCTGCGCAGACAAGTATGGCGTTTGGGAGGACGTTGAGGGGAAAATGGTTCAGGGTGGTTCTGACGTTTGAGATTTCCACTTCCACCTGAGAAGGGATTCGTCAGATAAGGCTGATTCCCCCGGATCTCTTAGCGATTATAGATGTGTCTCATCTGGATTTGCTTCCACTGCTGATATTCCTTGTATTTTCGGCCTTGGTACAGGTATTGTAGTAAAGTCGATTTCTAACCGCATCGATCGACAATGTATGCCTATTTCCGGCCTCAAGGGGTCAGTTGTAGCGGATGCAGATCCAAACAACGTGGCTGATAAGGGAGTCGGGAAATAGTTGGGCCGAAATCAAAATTAGGGCGAGAGCGTGACACCCTCAGGAGCTCTTATCTGTACGTATCCACCGATTAACCGTGACAAATAAGGAATACTGGTCAACAGTAGGCTGTCAATATTATAGGTGAGGCACGATCGTTCCTCCATAGGAAATGTTATCCCAGTTTCAAAAATTTTGGGACAAATTGGAGAGGTTGACTTTCTGCATGAAAACATGGGTTGATTATTCAAGGGATACCCAACCAAAACGAGACTACGTTTTTCCACATTCAGGAAATTATAGTCATCTATCAATATGCGCCGATAGCTTTTTGGGAATGTAACATTTTTGAGTCACGAGTCGCTTCACGAATTCTTATTGGAAACTTACCGTTCAGAATAGAGTTATGCAGCAAATGAAAAATGGAGTAATTGGATTCGACTGATCTCACACGAAGAATGAATGCGGGCTTTATGCAAGATTAAGCTTCTTCGATTGTGGAAAGGCGCATGTAACAAGCCAGGCAGTGTCGGTTAAATGACGTCTCATTAAAGTTAAAAATCAGCAAATTCATACACACGGGTTGGTTATTCCTCTAATGGGGGAAACAGTGGGTGTGGCGGGTCCCAGACCCATTCCAATCGATTCAGGGTCCAAAATTTAGTGGAATATGATACCCCACACGCCTAGGCACCAGAAATCCTGACACACACAAAATGGGTGAATACTACCCATTTTGACCCATAACTTCTTCCGGTGGGTGCCAATCGTTTTGGGACACACATCATTGAATTCAGCGTCCAAACTTTAGAGGAAAACTATACCCCACAACAGCCTAGGTAGCAGAAATCCCCAAAACACATATCCAAAATGGGTAATATATACCCAATTTGACCCATAACTTCTTCCAGTGGGTGCCCGATCGTTCTGGGACCCATTTAATTGGATTCAGCGTCCCAAATTTAGTGGAAAACTATACCCCACACGCCTAGGTAGCAGAAATCCCGAAAACACATATTCAAAATGGGTAATATATACCCAATTTGACCCATAACTTCTTCCAGTGGGTGCCAACGTTCTGGGACCGTTTCATTGGATTCCTTCAGCGTCCAAATTTAGTGGAAAATGAACCTACTCTCCTAGATCGACCAAAATCTCGAAAATCCATTTGTCCAAAAACACATTTTGACCCCACCCCCCCCCCCCCCCCCCAAAATTTGTCCGATCGGGCTGAAAAGTTTCGAGGACCCGTCTCGGTGGGAACAGACAACTGACCCTAAATTTCAGATTAGAAAATTTTCTACTACCAAAAAGGGCGCGGGACAATGGACGGCGTACGGCGTTACGGTGTACGGCGTAAAGGCGTACGGGGTACGCGTACGGCGGACGGACATCGACCTTTCTTTGATCAGGACATATGAAAACGTCCAGAAAAAATTTTGAGCCGAATCGGAGAGGTTGACCATTATCATGAAACATAGGTTATTATTCAAGAAATAACCAACCAAAATCAGCAAATTCATACACACGGGTTGGTTATTCCTCTAATGGGGGAAACAGTGGGTGTGGCTGAAAAGTTTCGAGGACCCGTCTCGGCCGGGAACAGACCCCTGACCCAAATTTCAGATTTTTAGAAAATTTTCTACTACCAAAAACGGCGCGGAACACGGACGGCGTACGGCGTACGGCGGACGGACATCGACCTTTTTTGATCAGGACATCATGAAACGTCCAGAAAAAAATTTTGAGCCGAATCGGAGAGGTTGACCATTATTATGAAAACATAGGTTGATTATTCGAGGAATAATCAACCAAAAGGTCAATGTCCGTCCGCCGTACGCCGTCCATCGTCCGCGCCGTTTTTGGTAGTAGAAAATTTTCTAAAAATCTGAAATTTGGGTCAGGGGTCTGTTCCCGCCCGAGACGGGTCCTCAAAACATTTCAGCCCGATCGGACCAAATTAGGGGGGGGGGGGGGCAGGGGTCAAAATGTGTTTTTTGAAAAATGGATTTTCGAGATTTTGGGCGATTTAGGCGAGTAGGGTGTCATTTTCCACTAAATTTTGGACGCTGAATCCAATTAAACGGGTCTCAGAACGATTGGCACTCACCGGAAGAAGTTATGGGTCAAAGTGGGTATGTATCCACTCATTTTGTATGTGTCAGGATTTCTGGTGCCTCGGCGTGTGGGGTATCATATTCCACTAAATTTTGGACCCTGAATCGATTGGAATGGGTCTGGGACCCCTCCACACCCACTGTTTCCCCCATTCGTGGAATAACCAATCCGTGTGTATGAATTTGCAGATTTTTTTGATCCAGACACCATGAAACGTCCAGAAAAAATTTTTGAGCCGAATCGGAGAGGTCGACCATTATCATGAAAACATAGATTGATTATTCAAGGAATAACCAACCAAAAGAAGGAACATGCGCCCGGATACAATAAGCACCATCGAATACCTCAACGATCTTGAAGGAATGTGAAATATCATTCAGGCAGTAGGTGAGAAGCAGCTCGCATATGATGAGATAGCATCCTTACCTGTAACAAATAATGGAGGAATTATGATAAGTACATGTAGTATTGATGATAAATTAAATAATTAAAATGGGGTTATTACAAAAATGCATCATCTAATCGATCGAGTGGTTGAAAGCCTCTCAACTCTGCAGTTTACCTCCAATAGAAAATCATACGGAGTCCTGTTTTATCTTTTCACTATTCCAAAGTTAGAGATCTGTGGTGTTTAGGTACATAGGAATTTGCCTCTCCCTTCATCGAGGTTTCAATACATATTCTCTCCATCAGGATTCAGAAGAAACCTGAACAATCAACACTCAACTTCTAGTCGTCGTTAGTGGAAAAAAAATCAAACAATATTTCATTGCTCAAATTCTAATCTTTTTAATTTACGAGTAAGCGCTAGGGTGGGTCTAAATCATTTCTGACAAAGTTTTGAAAGTTCATCATTCATGTCACAGTTTGGATAGATATATACACAGTATATCTATCCAACTCCTGCCATCGTTGGATCATTTTTTTCACATTTGGCCACAACAGTGAGGAGAAGGACGGGCTGCAGAAAGAAGAATAGACGCGTCTGACCGTCATCAATTATTCAGTGAGCAGAACGGCTAACCCCACTTGATGTTCCTATACCAACAGTCCTTTTCCATATACAAATTGGAGATGAAATTCATCAGAAGACCCAAACCAATAGAAGTAATAGGCTCAGGGCACAAGAAAAAAAAATACCAGTACATTATTTACAGTACTCTGTCGTGAGTAAGAAAATGAATGAAGGAACATTTATTTAGATAAATTTCGAATAACTGTCAATCGTATCAGGACACCTACCTTAATAATAATGCTACTTTCTCTCTCAAGCCACCTCCTAAGCACAATACATCAAATTCCCGAATTCTCGATTTATTTTGGGTCTAGGCGTCAACTGATTTGATTTCATTTGCTGTGGATCAAGCACTCAGCATGGAATATTAATTTCCAATCGCGCTCACTCCTAATTCTGATTGATAATTGTTTGACATGAGTGGAGAGCATTTTAACTTTAATTATTAATTGCTCAAAGAGCCGACGTAATTTATTCAATGCACAGGTTTGTATTTCCTTTTCGAATGGATTAAAATGTTTAGAAATAAACTGAAACGTTCCAACAAACCTAAACTTGAATAATTGTGTTACCAATATTGACGTTTGACCCCTCTGAAACTAATATTGTCTGTCGTCAAAACCTTGGTCGTAACAACAGATTGGGCATTCTTTTTGGGTGATTTTTCCTTGAATAATCAACTCATGTTTTCATGCAAAAATTCAAACTCTCCAATTCGACCCTCAATTATTTTTGGGCGTTATTAGGTGTCTAGATCAAAATAAGTGGATGCCCGTCCGCCATACGACGTTCGCTGTCCGCCATCCACGCCGGTTTTGGTAGTCGAAAAATTTCTAAAAACTGAAATTCAGGTCAGGAATTAGCCCGATCGAACCGAATTCGGTAGTGGTGGGATGGGGGTTGTCGGAATGAGTTTTTCAAAAAATGGATTTTTGAGATTTTCGGCGAACTAGGCGTGTAGGGTATAATTTTCTACCAAATTTTTCACGCTGAATCGGTTGGGATGAGTCTCCATGCGTCTGGTCCGAGGAATAAGCATCCTCTGTGAAAGAATTTGCAGCGTTTCCCTTGACATGATAAAGAAGTGTCGTGACGATTCCACTATTGAATGGAAAAATCCTTTTTGAAAAGCTGTGGAGGAGTCCGCTTTTTGTCAACATTTATTCACGTTTCGTATATCACATTCTTTACAGTTAAATCGTGGCTTCGGGATTCGTGCTCACTGAATGATGAATCACGTAGGTACTGTATCACGTCGCTCATGAATAACATTGGACACCTTGTTCACTGTATGACTAATCTTAAGAACTCCTAGTTGATACATGATTGGAAAATCGGTGGTTTTTTCCACTTTAAACGATTTGGAGACCCGAGCCCGGTGATGGTTCCTTGATGAATGCAGCTACGCGTCCGAAGTTCTTAAAAACCCAAATGAAAGCGTGGCCCTAAGCCTATTTGTTCTGGGACTCAAATAAACCATACGCACCTTCGCTGTGTCTGCTTCTCCCAG
>CM034007.1:6645848-6673085 GCA_019603395.1 Cyrtorhinus lividipennis
CAGTGGAGTCTCACTTGAGTTTGTATTTTAGTCGAGACGACTAAAGTTTAACGAAATTTACGGTAAATTGAATTTCGATTGTCTATTCGCGAATTAAACAGTCAAAGAATTATTTCATCCACCGAGCGTCGAGGATCTTTCAGATAAATTATCATTCGAATATTTTCAACTTCAAGCTGATTCAAAATTACCAACTGAATTGGCTCGCTTAACCCTTAACAGCATGTACTGTACGTTTTCTACTCATTAGGAATTGCCAACCGTAAAAAAACTACAGTTTTTCTCTTAATATCCGTGGCATAATGAAATATCACAGAAATGTCAACTCTTGCGTTTCAGGTTTATATTTAATGCACGGTATTCTCCCTGTAGAGTGCAATCCCATATTAAAATGGCAAAAGACCAACAGAGCTCTCGCAATTCTATCTCGCTAAAGCACAAGTTTACGTTTCTATATTCTTCAGCGTGGAAATCCACCGTGAAGGTTATATTCAACATTCCAAAATCGGCAACACCTTTTTGATCGAAGAAATTCAAGATTCGCTCGCATTGTACAAAGTCTTTTGAAGTAGAAACGTTTTCCAACACTTCCTTTCAACAACTTACGAGGTTTCGGACTAGTTGAAGTCGAATACCCTCGAATCGTTCTCTCGTGCTAATCTTCTCTATGGACTTGCCACAAAGAGCCGATCAAATTCGTTCGTGAGGGTTAAAACGCGTTAGCAGCTAACTTGTTTCAACTCGTTTCAACTTCGTCAACCGGTTACGAGACGAAGGTAGAAACTCATTTGAAACTTGATAAATTCTTCAAGGAAGAACTTCGGATATTGGGGGTCTTTGTCGCTATTTGACTTCGCCTGATTTCCGGAGCATATTACAAACCTAATTGTATTCATTACGATTGTGTCCAGGGGAGTTTTCGGGTAAAAATAAAGGAAAATTAACTTTGTTTCCAAAAAACACCAACTACAGAATTAAACCTCTTTTAGAAAGTAAAAAAACCACATGTAGACGATAAGGATGGGTATCAATGTATCGATGTTTCAAAAAAATCGATGTTCTACACACACATAATTTTTTATCAATGTTATACTCAAAATGTATTTTTCAAATAATCAATACGTACCTCATTTTGTAGCTGAACAATTCGATTATATACTATTTTTATATAAATCGTGTTAAATCGAATCGTAGGTACCACGGAAATCTACAATCTTTTAGGTAACCAGCGTTCTTATCACCTATAACCTCAAATCGTCTTTTCACGCGTTTCCACTGTGTTTCCTCTTTACTATTTACACGTTTTTTCAAATACCTGCAAAAAGTGACATTTGCAACATTTTAAGAGGATAACAGATTGATAAAAAACGTGGAGGCGTTTTATGTGTAACAAAAACGTTCTTTTTTTTCAATAAAGCAATCGATGTATCGAACCAGCGACTTTTTTTCCCACGTTTTTTGAACTTTGAGTTTCTTGAAGATAAAATATCGATGTAGTATCGATTAATATCATCTCTAAGAAGGGTGAGTCTCTTTGGATGAGGTTATGGGTCAAAATGGGTGCCTATCTACCCATTTCAAATGTGTCTTTTCGAGATTCTTTGTACATAGGCGTGTGGGGTTCATTTTCCAATAAATTTTGGACCCTAAATCGATTGGAATGGGTCCGGGACCCACCACACCCACTGTTTCCCTATTTTTCTATGTTGATGAAATGAGTCTCCATGTGCCTGGTCCAAGGAATAACCAACCCCTGAGTATGAATTGCTTTGAACTTTGCACTACAGAATATAATGTACGTTTTGCCTGTTAACAATAATCAATCAATCAACCTATCATAATTGCACACAACCTTTTTTCGATCCTTTCCTTCATCTATTTTCTGTACCTGCCATCCACCTAAACCCATACTCAAAAGAACTAAACTCAGTTTTGCACTTGAACACCTCCTTAAACGTAGGTGTTTCATACCTTTCCCGCGACGAGTTTTCAAGCACGTTTCAAAAAGAAAATTAAGTTCATGTTCGTATCTTTTCGCGCCCTTAGGTAAAAATGAGGCTCTCTTTCTGAAGGAGAGTATGATGGAATAAATTAGTACCGCGAGAGCTCCTCCGAGTTTTAAAAGACTAATCAGATGTTGACTGAAGAATGTTCTTACTGGATAGCTTTTTCATTTCTTGGTGGGTGCGAAAGGGGTGTAGATTTCATTTCGCAAGATACTCAGCGAATAAATCTATACAGAATCAGAGAAGAAACATTGATACGCCTCAGAGTCTTGATTAAAGATTTGCAGTCTGTTCACGTTTCGGGGTCTTCGGGATATTTGCAGGTTCTTTTGATGTTTTGCGATTTTTTTTTCATCCTTACTTGGCCGAGACTAAATTTAAGTCCGAGGAATTGAAATTTGTCGAGTGGGACGGAGCTTTTGATGGAAATATGTGGGGCGACGCGATTGAGGCATCAAAGGAATCGAAGGTCCTTCAGGTACTCTCGGTAGTCTTGACAGACTTCAGTTTCACAGTGGGAGAAGGATGCTTATTACGATTTTGAGGAACGTCTCGTTTGAATTTGAGGGGGTACGGTGAACGAGAGAAATACGAATGAAGAGATACATGATGAATTAGGTTAGGTTAGGTTTCTGGGCGCCATTTCCGAATCGTGCTACAGACACTCTAAACACCCACTGGTGATTCACCTGTCATTAACGCCTTTTCAATTTTTCTTTTCCAGACAAAAACGGTTTCGGACACCCGGCTCGCAGAACTCGAGACTAAATCAACCTGAAAAAATTGCGAGACGAGGCCAGAATGCACAAACCTGGTTTCGGCCTTCGCGACCCTCACCAAATGTAAGTAACTCGGAACTGTAATACCATTAGGGCTGAGATGAATACATAATACCCCCTTGTTGAGCCGTTCACCCTCGAAAAAACCAACACAAGACCTTATCCCCAATCGACTTTATTATATCAACTTTCTTCGGGTTCGACCCCGCTTTACGTCATTACCGACGTTAGAGATCCTCCAGGTCTTGAAATAAACGAGGAAGAAACTTCGGGTCACTGGTCGCAATCAACGATGAAAAATTCAAGAATATTTTTATTTGAACGACTATAGAACTGACCGAGCGTAAGCGCAAAGAAGATTATTCAACTAAATATATTCTTTAAATTAATTAAATTAATATAATAGGTAAATGTAACCAATAATGTGTACCCAATGTAAAAAAAAAAAAAAAAAAAAAAAAAACTATGCTGGAGAGTATGACCTACATCACATCTAATTGAAATCAAAAAATTGATTTTTAACAAATTTAAGAAAATTCAGTGACGTCAGCGTTCAGCGTTTTTCTTTCTGCCCTATTGAGACAACCCAAGTGAGGTTTGCCTTGTTTTTGATTTATCCTGGCATTGAATTCAAAAATGCCTGTGGCTGCGCTTGGTTATATTTCAACTGTAATGACCTATCTCTTCATTGCTTCTTGTTCACAAAGATTTGTTTACAACAATAACAAAACTAAGGGGAAGAACATTTCAGTTGACCCTGGAAGGCAAGGTGCTGCTGTAGTTATTCACTTTTTTGTCTCAGATGTAGTGTCATTTCTCTTTTTCACGACGTCACCGTACAGTGGGTAGCATTTTTGAAAAATCCATCAGCACACTATTCCTGATGTATCTGACACCTTTTTCGCCCTTTCGTAGTTATGGACAAATCATTGAAAACAAAAACTGACTAATTTCTGACCCACAAGTATACCCCATTAATTTAATTTTAAAAACGTGAAACAGAAGCAGAACTGAATCAAAAGGTGGAAGAATGAATTTGGTCAAACATCTCAAAAACTGATCAATTTTGGTCTTGGTTTTTTCATCAATAGTGGTTCTTCACTGATGATACAATTGATGGGAGATCCCAGAAATCTTATTAGTACCACCAAAACCAAGCTTAGATCACAAAAAGAGAAATGAAACTGTCAGTGAAATGAAGAGAGCGCCCTAGTCGAGAAAAGCTGGTGATAATTTTGATAAGACTGTCACAACTGCGCTCTAGTGGCAGCTAACCTTGTACAGAACAAAAAATTGGTTTCAACCCTTCGTAATATTAGGGGTAAAAATGAGAGACATTTTTGTTCTGATCAACACAAGTGGTACAATGTTTTTTTCTGAAGAAAATCTATATCAAGGTTGAGCTGGACAAAAGGTGGAACCTATGCAGTAGGTAGTTGAAGCAGCTAATAAAACTTTGCTTTTTCAAACAAATGCTGCTTATGTTCTTCTAGGATAAATCTTAGAGGAGCAGGTATCTGTTGAGGATAAATGGTTGTGCAATTCCAGCAGATGAGGTAGCTTGAGACCTAGGAGCAAAGATTGAGGCATATTATAGGGCATAGTAGGATTATTTTGAGTAAAACGTCATCTTGTAGATGCCTTGCTCTTGATGAATCGCAACCGGATTGACAGTCTAGTGCCAACTAACCTCGAATTTCCATTGTTTTTCAGAGGTCGAAAGAGACGGGCGCCCACCGGCATACTGGGAATCCTGGAAAGTGGCGACCGGGCTGAAGGAGACGACCTGAAACGGAACGAGAATGGTACCCAGGACTTGATCGGATATACAGGGCACCAGCGCCAGTGGCGTATCCGAGGTACCACGATCAAATTGGATTCGACCGGCTGTCCATCTACCTGCAAGAACCCCCACCAAGCGGAGATCTATCCCAAGGCGCTAAAGATTTAGTAGACTTTCAACAGTCACCTTTAAGCAAGGTAAGGACCACGACAAATCTACTCACCCGACACTAAATAGAAGATAATCAGCCCCAAACTTTCAAAACGTCATCCTTTCTCCATCACTCATGTCCCTCATGAAGAAAGAATAAGGTCCAAAGTTCACTGAAAACAGCTGTGTTGCTCTTTGTGCAACCGAAAATGGCTCTTCAGAGTCTTATAAAGGCTGCATCTTCGTTATTTTACAATGTTGAAGCAAAATTTCCAGTCAGTTTGTAGGCCAAAGGAGGAGAGAATGCTAAAGTCTCTATCTCTATGATACAGGATTGTTTTTCATTAGTGGAAGCATTCATCTTGCCTGACACATTTTGTGCAGCGAGCAAGCGCATTGATGGGAAAACAATAATCATTGCCAAACCAACTATGTCATGATATACCTGCATAAGACTGTGCCTGAGGCAGCAAGGCCCATTGCAGTCTATCCTAGCCATTATCTTGCGCTAGATCATGTGGGACCTGCACTATGGCTTCCACACCCTCTTCCAGTGTTTGCCTGCTTTTGGCAGCCCAGAATGGACCAACTTACGTCCATCCCAGGCTCTTTCAAGAACTTCCCTTCCACCCAAACGACAAATGACCCACCCTCCAACTCCTCAGCCCTTGACATGAGAGCCCAGAATTCCCTTCTCAGGACCTCCTGGACCTCCTGGTGCCAGCCGAGGAAGTTCACCTCACCCCACCAACTCAAGATAGATCCTAATTTGTACCCAAACTCAGATAACATGGCAATGTGAGCATCATATGCAAGAATAAGGACAGTCTTGCTCCTGTAGATCACTGACTGAGGCTTGTAAAACAATGTTGGAATACTACTGTCTTGACCCATGCCTCAAAGCTCATTTAATCCTTGAGATGAATGCTGTAGCCATCCTGTAGACGTCTCTTAATGTTTATTGGGACTTTGAGGTGGTGATTTGTACTTGGCCAAGAGAAATTGCATAAAGAATCTCAAATTGCATCATGGGTAGTATCTATTGAGACATAGGCCGCAAGTTTTTGCTTGATATTATTTCCCTCCAGCTCAAATAGTTGCAGTCAACCAATGTCACAAAATGTCCCACATGGGTGCCAATAAACTCAACTTGCAACTGTCCCGAATGAAACTGTGTAACTTTCATCAAACTTGGACAAACCGAATTCGTCTTCAAGAACTTTTCATTTTCCTTCTTCTTTGTAAACCATCTTGGGAACATCTCATGTATTGCTTTCTTTTAAGAAATTGACTATCACAAGCTAAATATTGCATGTGATACACGACACTGGCATGAGTAATGGAGAATCTTGATGTTGATGGGGTGAGGTGAACTTCCTCTCACTGTCACCAGGAGCGCTAAGGCTGCGCTAGATCTCCTAAAAAATGAATTCAGAGAGAAAATTGAGTTTCCTTGTGAGGCACTTTTTGATGAAAATTAGTACTCAACAGAATTAAACCCTGAAGTTTTTGTACCACGTCGCAAACAAACAACATATAATATCATACCTTTACCAGTAACTAATGAGTAATTATTGTTCTTTTTCAGATGTTCCAGTTGCGGTCTTCTCCCTGGTCCCACTCAGATCTTCCTAAGCTTAGACGTGTATGAGTATTACTCCTGAGAAGCTCTCTTTCTCTCTCAACCCGAGTGTTTGCTTATTTTTCCTCAAATTACCCGTGTAAATTTAGCGAATTAGGTATTTTAAATCTTAAATGTCACCACGTACCTCGTTAACTATTAGGTGTGATTATAGTATCAACCCAATTGAACTACCAACCTATGTTATTACCTATCGACTTAGTACATTTTTTCCGTCCTTCCTTATTGTCCGTACGCTAGCAAAAATTTTAAAATTTTTTGCGCAATATTACCAAATATTAGAATTATTTAAACAAAAGGTGCTTTAAGTATTTTTTGAACTTCGTTTCAAACGACAGACTTTCTTTTGTACTTATTTTTTCTACTTATCAGTATTATTGGTTTTTGTGTTAATTTATTTTTTATAAATTATTTATTATTGTACGTTTTGAGTAAGATGGGATGATTTCCATTTTATTTGATACCAGTGTTACACTGAGAGATTCCTCATAAATATATTTCTTGTTATTATCATTTCGTACTTTATTTTTTGTTTGAACGCCTGAACGCGGGAATTTCTGAAATAGAGCACATATAATTTATTGAACAGTTCTATGACAGTTGAGTATGAGTGAATACACTGTGTTCCCAACCCCTTGATGAAATTATTATAATGATTACTGCAAGCAATAGAGTAATATAAACTTTTTTCAAAAAGAAGAATCCCAATTTCTTTGTGTAGGTTAAAATTCTACACACAGCATAATTTCAGGAAAATATACCTATTAACAGATTTTTCTGACGTTGAATGTGTAGTGAGCAGTGTAGGCATCTATTCTACATGGGAAATTCCTTTTTTTTTTTTTTTTTGCTAAATATTCCTTCACAATTAACAGAAATTGCAAAAAAAAAAAAAAGAAAGAAAGAAACACTGCAAATTCTGGAGCAAATAATGGAGACTAATTTCTTCAACATGGGGGAAATGGAGGAAACAGTGGTCGTGGTGGGTCCCGGACCCATTCCAATTGATTCAGGGTCCAAAATTTAGTGGAAAATGATACCCCGAAGCGAAGGCAGGACACTAAACTCTCTCCTGCTCAACGTGAGGAGGGTCATTGCCCCCTTTGAGTTTGGTGAGATAAGGAGCTTGGACTGAGTAAGGCCAGGTTGGCTTTGCCAGTAAGCAGCCACTTGTGAGCTCTCCCACAATTTGACCTGCTGTTCAGGAAGCATTTGGTGGTCCCAAACCAAAGTTCAGGACCGATAGGAGAGGACGCCGACCCCTGCCTGGCGAGGAGGTCGGCATCCTCGTTCCCTCGAATACCCTGTTGACCTAGCCCCCAGAGCAGCGTCACCGCGTTCCTCCATGCGAGTGTCTGGCCACGCCAGCCTTGAGGTAAACTTGAAGGCTGCAGTAGCCTTTAAAGCTGCCTGGCTGTCTGAGAATATGATGATTCTGGCGCAGGTGGGACCCTGATGGTGGATCTCTTGCGCACAAGCAGCAATGGCGAGGGCCTCTGCCTGGTAGACAGTGACGAACCGGCCTAGGGAAGCATCCAGTGAATAACCCGGCCCACCAGCCCGACCATCCACCAGCGATCCATCAGTGTACCACCTCTTTAAGCCCTGGGCAAATAAGGGTGAAGCACCCTCCACATACCACTTTGAAGGGTATGTGGAAGTTGGTCTCCTCTGGCATTACGTCAGAGACCGCTAGGGCGGACTTGGCCACCTTGACCCTGTTTAGGATTTCACTTAGGCCCTTCAGTTTGAACTTGTTGTGTCCTGTAAGCGCTATCCTCCCTGCCACCTGGAATGCACATCGGAGGACATTCATGACTGCCATTGGGCAGGTGCCATGGCACCTGTGAACGATACATATATTACTATAACGTACGCGACTTCCCACGAGGAATTGTATCAGTCTCACTTGAAAATAACCACTAAATGCTTTTGAGACAGCCAAATTTTCCACAGTCTCTTCAAAGTGAACTCGGGTTTGTATAGAATGAAATTGGTTGAAGTAACATACAGAATTTTTATTAATTAAAATTACGTTTCACTGGAGGAGAATGGTCATAAAAGTACATCTACAACGTTGATACATCTAATCGAAGATGATTGTTTAATTTCCAACCACTACAAAAACGAGGTGACTTAATACACTGAAGGAAGAAAGGATATTTAACGTTCAGAAGGGTAAAATAATCATAGGATAGAAATTCGGTAGATGACTGAGTGTAATAAGTTATCACAGCCAAATTAAAATTGGAATTTCGTACATAGGAAAATTGGGTGAATCCATGGAATTCACTTAAAACGGTTTTTGTTCAGTAAAGTAAGTAGCATGGTAGTAGGAAGACACATGTGATGGAATGAGATTCGTGTTTTGGTTGAAGAACAGTTTCAGAGCCACTGCTGTTGGATGGTTAAGGGGAAGACACGATACAAAGGATTTGCATTAGGATTTTGGTGGCCCCAGGCGACGCATGGGGGCCCTTTGACATGCGCAAATCGTAAGGCAATGCATGGAGCGAAAGCGCAACGGATTTTCCGAGGGACATGTGCATGCATATTTACAAGGTGCGAGGTACAAGTGCATATAAGAAACCAGCATCAACACATTCAACTCAAAAACTCGACTTTGCGCGCTTTCAGAGTTGCAAATTAATTTACAAGTTTTGAGTAGTCCAAACACAGAGCAATCTCTCTTTCATTTGATATCAACGCCAAGTTGTTTAATCTTTCTTGTGCCATGGAGGTCCTGAGGTAATTTTTGATTAGCTTCAACTTGGAAAAGCTGCGTTCCCCTGATGCCACTGTGACCGGAATCAAGATATGGCACTGCCAAATTCAAACAGCAAGCTTTGCAGTGCTGTTGCATCATTTGGCACCAAACTGGAAATCAGGCGTAATTCAGTCGCTAGATCAACAGGGTCAATGTCAGAACCCGATGGATCTGTGAGTATGGTGTTCAAATCTACAATGTTTCCTCAGATCCTCATCACTCATGGTAGTAATACCGCCAATATTATGAAGGAAACCAAAAAAATCATAGTGATCCTTCATTTGATGGAATCTTTTGCCCATTGACATAACTGCCTGATCTGGTAATACATTGAAAAATTCTATTCGGTAATTTTCTTTTGGATCAATAATTGGTTCATCTTGGCTCTCATAATCAAATTTCGGGCTCTTGGGAATGTCATTTCATCATGACTCATTTTGAGTTCTTCAGCAAGTTCTTTAGCTGCAACTTGTGCTTCCTCAAAACCGTTTTCCTTGTATCTTTTAAAAAAGTCGTTCGTCTTACCATAGGCATTGAACGGCCACATCAAATTGCATGTCTTTGCCTTGCATTATCATGCTGACAAGATTAATTTGTGCCAAACCTGCGTCCTGGCCCCCTTCCTATCCCCTTTCTCGGGACGCATTTATTGATGGCATCTTCACATTAGCATTAGATTTATTTACAGGCTTTTGTAGATGGGGCCCCCATCTGGCGACTACCTGTGTCGCCTGTGCCTAAAGCCACCCCTGCGATACAGAGGAAATAAATCAATTGGAGGAACACGATTTTTAGGAATGAATATTTAGGAGTAATAGTTCAAGTGATCTCACTGCTTCCTCATTTATTGAGTACTAATATGAAGCTTAAAATGAAAACATTGGAAAGTTTAAATAACTCTATGAACAGAATCAAAAAGTGCGTTCCACAATAATTGGGATTTGGTAAAAAGGCAATACTTGGAAGATTAACTCTTCAACTGTTGAATACAACAGATCAACTGTTTCTTTGGTACGTACAAGCCGTTAAAACGATGAAAAATGCAAAACTGCGCCTTTCTCTGCCACTCAAATAACTTATTTTGCAAATAGTACTGTGGATGAACGGAATCTTGAACAACAATCCTACAGGTATGGTATTTTTTGGTTAGCAAACTACTTAAAAACCCGGTGCCAGAGAAATTCTCACTCGTACTTGCCTCATTGCAAAGGTATTGTCAATGGAAGTCTATTAAACAGTCTGCAATTATACTTTCCCATCATCAGAACAGACTTGTAATATTGAAGCAGCGACGAGGAAGGAACTAACCAACACAAAACAAGTAGTCTGATTGAGGAACTTTCACCTATTTTGGACCAATTTTGTTCAGGCAGTCTATTATAGGACACTCAACTGTTCGCGTCCAACTGGCGATTTTCTTCTGAGTTCCGCGGGAGGCGCTGTTGGCAACAGAATCGATATTTTTCTTATGGCTGCCCCTAGAGAGCAGCACCTTTGCAAGTTGTTACACGAGACACGTTTTTGTTCAGTTCTCCAGTTCTGAGTTTATTTATTTATTTATGAGAGGAAAGAGGCAAGCCCAATTACAAAGAAACAGAATATTAATAAGTTTTGACAGTGAGCGATAGACAAAGGGTTGTACAGGAGGCGGTCGATAACCAGAGTCAGCAGAGGGCTTGAGGCAGAGATGGTTGAAGAGCTGATTCTTGGCGATAGAGGCGAAGAAAGGACGTCTATGAAAGGAGGAGATGTAGAGAGCACGTTCACTTGGCGAGGGATACGGCTTAAAGGACGGTGGTACAAGTAGTTTGTGGCAGAAAAAGGGACTGCAAAAGGCGTAGCAGAGCAGGATATGGAGAGCTTGTAAGCCAGGTACCGAAGAAAAGCCCTAAAAACACGATCAATCTGCTCAGAGTGACACTCGTAGTGGGGACTTCAAATCACTGACGCATACTCCAGGACAGGCTGCACAAGAGTCTTGTAGAGAGAGATGAGGGCTGATGCTTCAGAGAAGTTTCAGGTGTTGCGCCTGATGAAGCCAAGTGAACGCATGTCACCTGTGCTATATGGCCAGAGAAGGAGAGCTCTTAGTCCAATATTACGCCGAGGTCAACAACCATTCCATTGATATGGTATTAGTGAACAAGGGGAGAGTGAGAGCCGTAGAAGGAGATGACTGCACACTTAGATGGGTTCAAAGCCAGACAACTGTGGCCACACCAGAGGGAGAGGGCATCAAGGCTCTGCTGAAGGAGAAGGCAGTCAGAGGAGTTACGGATGGAGGTGAAGAGCTTCAGGTCGTCAGCATAGATTAGGAACTCAGTATGGTGAAGACGAGAAGTTACCCCATTGATCACCATATTAAAGAGGAGGGGGCCAAGATGTGAGCCCTGAGGAAGTCCTGAAGTGGCGACAAATGAGCGCGAAACAACACCATTCACACGCACGAGAAGGTGTCTAGCCAAGAGATAGTAGGCAATCCACGAGTGGAATGAGTTCCTATAAAGTGCCTATTTTGTTCGCCAGTCGTCAGTACTTAGTTTTTACATTGTTCCCATGTTGGTCAAAGTGTAATGAATGTAGCGCTTTTCTCCAAGACGCCATTAGCCTCCAAAGGCACATTTGCCAGTTCCACAAAGGGAACACATTGGCTCTGAAAACTTTAGAGCTCAGAAAAATACAATTGAATAGGCGTTTTATTCACTTCTGAACGAAAATCCTAACAACGTAAGGAAGCCATGTCCCCATCTTCAAGGCCGTGTCAAGGCTCATGTCCTCAATTGCAATTGCCTAGTAAGACAAAAGTCAACACCAATAAGAACATCAACCCTCAAAGAAAAATAAATGGGTTGAAGAGTCTGGTCGAAATAGCATTCAGTAAATTGCTGCTGAGGCTAAGATGTCAAACCAAGAAATCCACTGCAAAAATGATCTGTGATGAAGTCTGGAAATATTTCTATTTTCATATTACAGCCTAAGAGATAATTTATTATAAAGATACTTACAGCTGGATCGTGTACCTACATTATAATAACCCTCCAAACTCTAAATTTCCACCTGTTTCTTCTTAAATACCTTTGGAAACAGGAGTTTTTACTGGATGTGGGTGTCATACCTACCTACTTTGCAACATAGTTTCAACTTAATCGAATTTATTTATCGAAATTAATATGGACAAGTGTAGATGGGTGCCTGAAAGAATGAATTGAGCTGCAGCTAGGTAGTCTTAATTTTGAAAAATGGCTTAGCAGTCAAGGATTAAGCGGCAGACTACGGATAATTTGAAGAGAGCAGGTTTACTGGGGCGCCCCCAGTGGACATTGGGGAAAACATCGCCAGTTGGACGCATACTATCGAGTTTAAGTGATAAGATAAGATGACACAATCCAGCCAGAACCTAATGATAAACAGGTATCACCTATTAGTTCTCGTTCTCTTCACTAGGAGCGTGAGTGCTGCCAGAAGAAGATACATACTCTTGTATATCCGGCTGACACTTCGCTATTTTGGCTTCAATTCAATTTCTTGTGAGGCATCGGGTCATTAGAAATCTTAACTTATCTGTTATGTTTTAACCTTCATTATTAACCAAGCGCTGAGAGAAATGCCAACTACAAGCATTGACATTTGTAAAGCATAAAACTATTTCGGTTGCGAGAAAAATTACCTACAGGAATAGTACACTACCTTAGAATAACATCAATAAATTAAACGATTTCACCTTAACTGGTTCGAGGAATAAGCCCGTTAACAACTGGCTGAAGAAACTCTTCTACCAAAGCGTCGACCATCTTCGTTCAAAGTGGACTGCAAACTCTCGACATCTCTGAAAATTACAATGCCAATGTACAACTCATCAGAACTGCGGTGTTTTAGTGGGTTTTGAGTAGATTTATTCATTAAAACCAATAATTTATCATTAATACTTGTCTTTAATTATAGGGCGTCATTCAACGCACTCTATCGAAAGTTAGGTGAGCCAATATTATCGATTTTAATTAATATCGATATATCCTTTCAATAATATCGATACTGTAAATGCGTTATTATTGTGATTTTGATAGGTTTTGGTGAATATTGGCTTTTGATATGATATTTTAAAAAGTGAAATAAAATCAAGGTTTTTGATCTCAACAGATTATGTTAATGATACAAATCAATGTAAAATATTAACAGAAAAAACTGTCCATGCATGTACGTTTTGATTGGATACTTTGCCCAAGGCTGAGGTTGGTATCAATTCAGATTTTGGAATCTGTTTTTGTTACTGATGTAAATTACTATAGATTTACTACAATGTAGAGAGTCATGGACTATAGTAATGTAATCAAGTGAATACATTCACTCAATTGATAAGCGCATTGTCATAAAGTTATGAGTAATCATACAAATTTCGCAATACATCTATATAATTCAATATTGCTGTTATCGATATTTTGTGGTTATCGATATTGGAACAACCCTAAGTGCGCCTGGACTGCTTATCACTTGTTATCAAGCCTGGACCCTAGGAACGTTGCGATAATCGATATTTGTGTTCCGATTATTGATATTCTTGTAATGATATTTTCCTTTTACTATTATCCTGATATCGGGCCCGATCAGACCAAATTTGGGCGGGGTAAGGGTCAAAATGTGTTTTTTGAAAAATGGATTTTCGGGATTTTTGGCGATCTAGGCGTGTGGGGTATCATTTTCCACTAAATTGTGGACGCTGAATCCAATGAGACGGGTCCCGGAACGATTGGTGCCAACCGAAAGAGGTTATGGACGCTAAATCGATTGAAATGAGTCTCCACACGCCAGATCTAGACATCATAAAATGCATACTGTAAAAGTTTGGGGCCAATCAAGATGACCTGTGGTATCATTACGTTGGATATGATTACGTACGATTATTGATTATTCAAAAAATGTCCAACCAAAATCACTTTTTTTCTAAAATATGCAATTTTCTAGAACAGGGCTGATTTTAGACTCATTCGACGCAGAAAAGATCTACAAAAGTTTTTCATGATGTATGATTAGTGTAATTACTTACTTACTTACTCCCTGGCGCTACAGCCCATGTAGGGCCCTGGCCGCCTCAACAACAGTCCGCCAATCAGCTCGATCCTGTGCTCTGGTCCTCCATCTTCCCGCTCCTGCTCCCCGGAGGTCGTCCTCGACGTCGTCCAGCCATCTCTTCCTCGGCCTTCCCCTCAGTCGGCGACCTCCCGGCTTTCCTTGGTGTACCCTCTTCACGGCCCGATCTCCGCTCATCCTCTCCACATGACCAATCCATCTTATTCGGTTCGCCTTTATTTCGGCGACTATGTCTGGCTTTCCATACAGCAAACACAACTCGTGATTTGTGCGGATTCTCCAGCGACCATTTTCACATCTGGCGCCAAAAATCTTACGGAGGATTTTCCTTTCGAATCTTTTCAAAAATTCCTCGTCGGCGCTGGTCATGGTCCATGTTTCTGAGCCATACAGTACTACAGGCCTCACCATAGTTCGGTACACCATAAGTTTAAGGTTTCTGCTGAGGGCTCGGGCTCGAAAGACTCTTCCCAGGGCAAAATAGCATCGGTTGCCAGCTGCAACACGTGCTCTTATTTCCTCTTTCATGCTATTGTCCTCGGTGAGAAGAGTTCCCAGATACTTGAAGGTTGAGGTGCGCTCATACGAGAAACCATTCAACGTAATGCGGTTTGGTTTATGCACCTCTTCCCGCCTCGTTGAGAACATGTAGTGGGTTTTTTGGTGGTTAATGGACAGACCCATTTCCCCTGCGCTTTGCTCCAGTCTCCGAAGACCACCCTCAAGCTCTCCAAGGTTCCTTGCCAACATATCTATGTCGTCCGCATATGCGAGGCTCTGACTCATCCGGTTGCACAGAGTGCCTCCAGGATTGCTCAGTTCCACTTCCCTCATGACCTTTTCGAGAGCTAGGTTGAACAAAATGGTTGACAAGGCATCCCCCTGTCTCAGGCCCTGATCAACCTCAAAATCACCCGAGAGCCCACTGCCCACCTTAACTTTACATTTGGTATTGGCGAGTGTCATCCGCACAAGGCGAATCAGCTTCCGGGGGACACCCAACTCATCCATGGCCTGATAAAGTCGCGATCTTCTTATCGAGTCGTATGCCTGGCGGAAATCCACGAACAGCTGGTGAATGTCTACATTGTATTCGTAACATTTCTCCATGAGTTGGCGGACAATGAAGATTTGATCTGTCGTGGACCTGCCGGCTCTGAAGCCACACTGATAATCCCCCAGGACTTCCTCCGTGTAGTGATTCAGCCGCTTTGCAGTTATCTTTGCCAAGATCTTATACACGGTGCAGAGAAGAGCAATGCCCCGGTAGTTGTCGCACACAGCCTTATCCCCCTTCTTATGGATCGGGCAAAGCACCGCCATCTTCCACTGATCTGGCATCGCCTCGGTTTCCCACACCTTTAGGATCAGCTCATGGATATTAGAGGCTAGCTGCTCTCCACCATACTTTATCATCTCTGCAGTGATGCCATCCTCCCCTGGTGCCTTATTGTTCTTAAGACCTTTAATGGCCTCAACTACTTCTGTACGGGTGGGTGGGGGTATTAATACCTCGTTCTCCCTATCTAACATAGGCTGAACATCTCCGGTACCATCTGTGTGCTCACCGCCCGTCACATTAAGCAGCTCCCGAAAGTATTGGGCCCAACGGTCCAACACCTGCTCCTGGCTCCCAAGGAAGTTTCCTTCTTTGTCCTTACAGAACACTGCTCGCGGCTGAAACCCCTTCTTAATATCTTTAGTCCGCCGGTAAAACTTCCTTGAGTTAGGTAGCTCAGCGGCTTCAGCCAACTCCTCTATCTCCCTCTTTTCATGTGCCCTCTTCTTTCTACGGCAGACACGGTCTGCCTCCCTTCTTTTACGTCTATATTCTTCTGTGGAGGCTCTTGTCGTTCTTGCCATCATTCGAATTCTTGCTTCATTCCTTTGACCAACTTTCAGTGCGCATTCCTCATCATACCATTCCTCCCGCCGCTGTGGCTGTCGTTCACCCAGTATCTCTTCTGCAGCAGCATGCAGAGCTGCTTTTAGCCTGCCCCATTTCTCTGGGATACTTGCATTCTGTGGGATCTGGGTTTCTGTCAGTATTGCCTCCACTTTTCTGCCATAATCCTCCGCCACCCTCTCATCAGCCTTCAATTTGGCATCATCAAACCTGGTTACACCAGAACTTGATCTAGTCTGTCTGTGACAGGCTAGTCGCTGCCTATACTTCACTCGGACAAGATAGTGGTCAGAGTCTGCATCTGCACCTCTGCAGCTATCCACTTCGAGGATGTCTGATGCATGCCTTCGGTCGATAAGGACGTGGTCGATCTGGTTCTCCGTAACCCCATCCGGGGAGTGCCAGGTGGCTTTCCTTTTATTACGGCGCTGCAGCCACGTACTTTTAACCACCATGTCATTAGCAATTGCCATATCGATAAGCCGTTCTCCATTATCGTTCGAGATGGCATGGAGGCTTTCTTTCCCAACCGTGCTCCGATAGATTTCTTCCCTGCCTAACTTGGCATTGAAGTCCCCCATCAGGATCCGGATGTCGTGGTGAGGAATGGCATTCATCTCTCTCTCCAGGGTCTCGTAGAACACGTCTTTAGCTTCCTCTTCAGCCTCCTCCGTAGGGGCATAAGCACAAACGAAAGAGATATTGAAGAAGCGGGCCCTCATTCTCAGAGTACAGAGCCTCTCATTAATGGGCTTAAAGTCCAGCACAAAGGGCTTAAACTTGTTGTCCACCAGAAAGCCTGTCCCTCCTTGTCCCCTGACTGCACCGCTATGAAAGAGTGTATGATTCCCACTGCGCAGGATCCCGTTCTCTCTCCACCTCAGTTCCTGAATAGCCGCGATTCCAATCCTATTCTTAGTCAACTCATCCCTCAAGCCACGGAGAGCCCCCGCTTTTGCGAGTGTGCGGACATTCCAGGTCGCCAAATATATGTCTCGTTTCCGTTTGTTTCGTCCATTTTCATGCCTAGGTCCAATGCCATGTAGATCAGCCGGGTTTGTGTTGCTTGTTGGTTCCGAAACGTTTGTTAGTTTTTCCGGGATGGAGTTGTTAGCCCCATGCCCAACCCCCAACCTGGAGGGCCAGGAGACTTTTATATCGAGGTTCCCTCTCCTCTAGGACAGCTGCCTTAACCACGGCTCACAGACCCTGTCCTGACCTGGGCATGAAATGCTTTTGAATGGCGGCATTTTCTCGCCATGTCACAGCCTCGTCGTAATGCACCTGTGGTATTTGATGAGTCCTGCCCCTATGCCATGGAGATAGGCCTCCCACGCACTGATGATGGCTGCCGCCTCGGTCCGGGACTGCTTATTCAGGTTTCCCCTATTCGCTATTGATTAGTGTAATTGTTGGGTGATAATATGGGAATAACAAATCAAAAACTTACGAAACAGAAGGTGGAGCACACAGCTCGGTGTAATATTTCAATTTCGGTTCAGTTCCGCTGGTTCGTATCGTCGCAATGAGCCCGTTTTCAAACGTAAAGGTTATCATGTAACTTGACTTCGACACGGGAAGAACTGCTTTGTGATCGGGTTGAGTCGAATCATAGCCCGTGTGCAGGTCACGAACAGCCACGATTTTATATTTTCCGCTCAATATTTCCTTCGGGTACTGGAAAAAAGGGGGTGGAACGTAGTCAAAAAGCCGCAAAGACGTTTTACGATGGAAAATAAAATTATAGAATCGAGGGTGTGGTGGGAATCGATTTTCATTTGATAAGTCAAGCCGAAAAGTAAATTAGGCGTGGGATGACAAAATAGGCGATCCAAAAGGATCAAACATTGTCTAAATACTAGAAAACTACGAGAACATTTTCTCCAAACTAAAAAAAAAACTTATTACGAAATGTGAAAGCGGTTTCACAGACACTTAACGAGTAATGAGAAAATCAATCAAACTCCAATTCGGCTGATCGAAACAAGAGACGGTTCACCAGATTCAATAATAATTCGAAAACAAGCAAATTAAACTTACAGTGTTTTCTTCTCCGCCTTGGAAATGATTGAGGCGAGTAAAAATAGATTTGATGGCGATCGGATCGTGGCAGATGTAATAGGAATTATTACTCAAGTGTAGCCCGTATCTGGAAAATAAAGTTTAAAATTACGAATAAAATGGTATGGTTACTACTCTGTGAATTAAAAACACGATGTTCTGAGGGACTGGCTCGATGATAAGACTTCTGAGGGGAAAAAAATTATGTTTTTATCATTTTTAAACTAATTTATAGAGAAAGAAATGCTGCAAATTCATCCACGATGGTTGGTTATTCCTTGGAAACAATGAGTTTTGAGTGTCCCAGACCCAGTCAAATCGATTCAGGGTCCAAAATTTAGTGGAAAATGATACCCCACACGCCAAGGTACCCTAAAACTCAAAAATCCTCTTTCGGAATAGGTAGGTAGGTGCCCATTTTTAACTGTACCCACCATCGGTTGGCACCATCCAGGACCCTTCTCAATGAATTCAAATGATACCCCACATGCTTCAGTTCACAAAAATTCTCAAAAATCTAACTTCAGAAAATACATTTTCACCCATACCACCCCCAAATTTCGGGCTGTGGTTCCGAGGACCAATTAGAGCTAAAAATGGGTCCTTATGGGTAGAATAGGTAGAAAATGTCAAAAATACCAAATGTCCGTCCACGCCGAGGGGGAAGGGGCCAAAATGTGTTTTTGGAAGTATGGATTTTTGAGATTATTGGCGATCTGGGAGTGTGTTGTATCATCATTGATTAAATTTTAGACGCTGAATCCATTGAGATGGATCCCACACCGGTTGGTAAGATGATGCCAGAAATGAGTACGAGTCAAAATAAGTGCCTACGTAACTGTTTTTAAAATGGGGTTTTGAGATTTTTTGTACCAGGGCGTGTGGGGTATCGTTTTCGACTAAATTTTGGACGCTGAATCCAATAAGACGGATCCCGGAACGATTGGCGACCACCGAAAGAGGCTCTGTGGCAAAATGGATACCTATATAGAATTCAGACATCATGACACGTATATGTCAAATTTTGGAGCCAATCGAAAGGTTGGACACCTCCTGAGACCTTGAGCATGATTACATAGGCCAATTACTACAAGAATGACCAACCAAAGGAGGGTTTCATGCTTAAAATGATCAAGAATGATCAGTTCGGGTTGAAATAAGAGGATATCATGATTTCTCTTATCTTCTTGTATCTCCTCTACTCAGCAATCTACCTGAAAATGACGAAAACACGTCAGCGACCTTCGCCGATGATACGGCTATGAGAAACAACAATGGAGAGTCAATGCCAAAACTCAACCACTCAGCCTCCCTAATTGAAGAATGGACAGCCAAAATACTGAATGAGGCCAAGTCGGTCCAGGTAGACTTTACTAACAAAGGCTTTCCTACATCCCTTGGTTAGCTACATCCCAACTCACCCAATAACAAGGTAGTTCCATACGCCAATGAAGCAAAGTAACTCGGTAGTTTTCCAACGGTATATTCAAATTTATGTTTGTCACAAAATTTAGGGGTGAAAATGACGTCAAGTTTAAAATACACACGGGTTGGTTATTCCTCGAATGGGGGAAACAGTGGGTGTAGCGGGTCCCAGATCCATTCCAATCGATTCAGGGTCCAAAATTCAGTGGAAAATGATCCCCACACGCCTAGGCACCAGAAATCCTGACACATACAAAATGGGTGGATACATACCCATTTTGACCCATAACTTCTTCCCGTGGGTGCCAATCGTTCTGGGACCCATTTTATTGGATTCAGCGTCCAAAATTTAGTGGAAAACTATACCCCACACGCCTAGGTAGCAGAAATCCCGAAAACACATATTCAAAATGGGTAATAAATACCCAATTTGACCCATTACTTCTTCCAGTGGGTGCCAATCGTTCTGGGACCCATTTCATTGGATTCAGCGTCCAAAATTTAGTGGAAAATGACACCCTACTCGCCTAGATCGCCCAAAATCTCCAAAATCCATTTTTCAAAAAACACATTTTGACCCCTACCCCCCCCCCCACCAATTAGGTCCGATCGGGCTGAAAAGTTTCGAGGACCCGTCTCGGCCGGTATCTGACCCCTGACCTTAATTTCAGATTTTTAGAAAATTTTCTACTACCAAAAACGGCGCGGACGATGGACGGCGTATGGCGGACGGACATCGACCTTTTGGTTGGTTATTCCTTGAATAATCAACCTATGTTTTCATGATAATGGTCAACCTCTCCGATTCGGCTCAAAATTTTTTTTCTGGACGTTTCATGATGTCCTGATCAAAAAAGGTCAATGTCCGTCCGCCGTACGCCGCACGCCGTCCGCCGTCCATTGTCCACGCCGTTTTTGGTAGTAGAAAATGTTCTAAAAATCTGAAATTTGGGTCAGGGGTCTGTTCCCAGCCTAGATGGGTCCTCGAAACTTTTCAGCCAGATCGGACCAAATTTGGGCGGGGTAGGGGTCAAAATGTGTTTTTTTGAAAAATGGATTTTCGAGATTTTGGGCGATTTAGGCGAGTGGGGTATCATTTTCCACTAAATTTTGGACGCTGAATCAAATGAAATGGGTCCCAGAACGATCGGCACCCACTGGAAAAAGTTATGGGTCAAATTGGGTATATATTACCCATTTTGAATATGTGTTTTTGAGATTTCTGGAACCTAGGCGTGTGGGGTATCATTTTCCGCTAAATCTTGGAAGCTGAATCCAATGAAGTGGGTCTCAGGACAATTGGCACCCACTGGAAGAAGTTATGGGTCAAATTGGGTATATATTACCCATTTTAAATATGTGTTTATGAGATTTCTGGTACCTGGGCGTGTAGGGTATCATTTTCCACTAAATCATGGACACTGAATCGATTGGAATGGGTCTGGGACCCGCCGCACCCATCGTTATCCCCATTTCCCCCATGTTGAAGAAATGAGTCTACTTGCGCCTGGTCTGACGAATAACCAACCCCTGTGTAAGAATTTGCAGCGTTTTGGTTGGTTATTCCTTGAATAATCAACCTATGTTTTCATGATAATGGTCAACCTCTCCGATTCGGCTCAAAATTTTTTTCTGGACGTTTCATGATGTCCTGATCAAAAAAGGTCAATGTCCGTCCGCCGTCCGCCGTACGCCGTACGCCGTCCGCCGTCCATTGTCCACGCCGTTTTTGGTAGTAGAAAATGTTCTAAAAATCTGAAATTTGGGTCAGGGGTCTGTGCCCAGCCGAGATGGGTCCTCGAAACTTTTCAGCTCGATCGGACCAAATTTGGAGGGGGTAGGGGTCAAAATGTGTTTTTTGAAAAATGGATTTTCGAGATTTTGGGTGATTTAGGCGAGTGGGGTCATTTTCGTCATAGGCGAGTCATTTTCCACTAAATTTTGGACGCTGAATCCAATAAAATGGGTCCCAGAACAGTTGGCACCCACTGGAAGAAATAATGGGTCAAATTGGGTATTTATTACCCATGTGGGTGACTTCAGCCGAATAGACAAACAAAACACATCGTCATATCCTGTTGTTTATAACCAGCTGTTAAACTTAGCAACCAATTTTGAGCAGTTGCCTACAATTCTTTTTACTGTCCGAGCTTTTTATTCGTACCATTCAATTCAATTTAATACAATTATTATAGCCTTCTAAATTACCTACGTTTTCTCAATATTATATTAGTAAATTAGTGTCGTAGTGCCCCATAGATACACCCATCTTGAATACCTATGTGTTTTCGGGATTTCTGCTACCTAGGCGTGTGGGGTATCATTTTCCACTAAATTTTGGACGCTGAATCGATTGGAATGGGTCTGAGACCCGCCACACCCACTGTTTCCCCCATTCGAGGAATAACCAACCCGTGTGTAAGAATTTGCAGATTTTTGATCTAGACATCATGAAACGTCCAGAAAAAAATTTTGAGCCGAATCGGAGAGGTTGACCATTTGCATGAAAACATAGGTTGATTATTCAAGGAATAACCAACCAAAATGATGTGAAATGTTTTTTTTTTTTTTTTTTTTTTTCATTTTCATGTCGACCAATCACACAATTTACCACACAATCAGTTTTAATCACAATTTTATTGTCACTTCATACAAATCTTTGATAAAATAAACAATTATTCCAATATTCATCAAACTAAACATTTTTAACATCAAATAAAGGAGAATAATAATGAAACATAACAACTCATGATTTGAGGTGTTCAATGTCTGACGACAGCTTAGCCGCCTCAGCTAACATTTTAGCTCGTTTGACTTCCAACTCTTTGATTTCAGTTTGTTTCCTTTTTTTAGCCGCTTGCTCTTGATTTTCTTTATCCGCTTCTTTTTTCCTTTAGGCGAGATCACTTGTGTAGAGAGAATGTGCGTTACGCATAGAATGGATGAGACTTTTGTCGATTTCCATCAGCTTCAACCCACCAGCATCTTGAATCGCATCGTAGATGTGTCGTTAGGCAATCAAACTTTTCTCAGTTTTATTTTCAACAATGCATTCCTTGTTGACAGAAAAACCACGCTCGACGGTTGCATTTCCATGCGAAATAATCAGAATGATTTGTACAAAACGTACGAAGTTTTCACATCCTCTTGATGACAATTTAGCAGCATCCATCCAAAACCTGTCCAAACGGTCTACCTTCCTGTCAAAGGATTTGAGCTTCACTTGAAATGCAGCTTGACTGTAAAGATGAATAAATTCTTCTTTCACTCGATCTGCTTGCATGCTTGATATTCGATTAATAGAAACCAACTTTTCCAAACATGTTATCAACCTTCGATGTTCCGTGTCGCTGAGGGCTACCGCTGGATCAAGACAAGAAATCGCTCTTGTAAATGGGTATTTGAGTGGTGATTTCTCCTGGAGTTCGAAAAATAAAAATTTTCAAGGTTTCTAAAAAAATTCCCGGCTTTTTCCCGGTTTTTTCAAGATTGATAAAATTCCCGGCTACTTCCCGGTTTATAAGGTTTCAAGGTTCGCTGGACACCCTTTTATTAGCATATTGGCCAAATTTTTTGATGTTTTTTTTTCTTATTTCAACTTGTTGTCGAAATCAATCAAAAGGTTTTTGTGATTATTCGTTGTGAAGAGATTGTGAAGGCCGCTCAATAGCAAAAGCTTCAAGCGAACATGGTTTTTGGTCAACTGTGGTGCTCTCAAGACTTTGCATTCCTCTCGGTGTTCGACGTGAAAATTTAATAAAACTACGCTTGATGGAAAATCCTCGACCGTCGTTTTCCGTATCAGTGTTTGTCGAGACCCACGCGAGAGAGGTTTGCGGTCGGGTGGATGGCTTCGGCGGAAGTAGTCTTTTGGAATTAGTTTACCCTTCTGGCAACGACATGACCCTCGACGTGGGTTTCTCGACCGTGGATAATTAACTTTTCATCATCTCGGAAAACCCTAAGCGCGTATGTTGACTTCGTTAAGTCTTGAAAAAAAAAAAAGGTTTGCGAGCGCGAACTAAGGTTATTTTCATTAGGACTTTGCATAAGTACGTGAGCCGCGTTCTTCGTGAGTCTTGACGTATCCCAAGAGCCAAATATTTTGAGTGCTGCTACAAGTTATCGTCAAAACACTGAGATTTACATTTGCTTTACCTAGAAAATATTAATTTATTTTGCCCCAAACGAAGGCGGGTATGGGATCAAACCTAGGTGGCCATACTCCACACCAATAGGGAAATACACCTCCGTTTTCCAGGCCGAAATTCTGGCAATCAATGCATGACCCCTGGAGAGTCTGAGGAGAGGACATACTAATGCACATCTCAGCATTCTCTCTGATAGCCAGGCGTCGATAAAAGCACTCACAGCACCCAACATCTCATCAAAGGTGGCGAAGGACTGTGAACAGAATCTCTGTGACCTGGCAGCCCGCAATACAGTGTCCCTTGAGTGGGAGGCACAGGGGAATTGGGGGATTTTCAGTTGATTAAGAACCTTTACTGGCAGCAGACGGCTCAGGTATGAGTGGATGGGGCATTTTCAAACCGTGTTCCAGTATGGAAGGGCGTGTGGCAGGGCTGCCTTCTGTCTCCTGTCTTCTTTATCGTCTACTCAGAGCGAATGTTCAAGCCTTGACCGGTTGTGATAAGGGCATCCTAAATCCAGCTCAAACATTATACATCTTGTTTCATAAATACAAAAAGATCTGCCAGGAAATTAGGCTAAACGGCTAGCCTTTGATAGCCAGCATAAAAGCACTCACAGCACCCAACATCTCATCTAAGGTGGCGAAGGACTGTGAACAGAATCTCTGTGCACCCAGCAATACAGTGTCTCTTGAGCTGGTGGCGGGACACAGGTAACGAAAAAGCTGATGAGCCTGCCAGGAGCGACTCCAAGAGTCTATAGTAAGCATATGTTGGCAAAACCCCATCCATCACTCACCAAGGACTTACACGCAGCGACCTAAAAGCGATAGTTGACCTACTAACCGGCTTCCCTCCGCGTTTTCATTGGAACCGCATAGGGGTGACACAATCAACAACTGTATGCAGATTCTGTGAGGAAGCAGACGAAACTGCAACTCACATAATCTTTGAGTGCCCAGTACTCACATCCTGCAGGTACATCCTCTTTGGGTCACAAACCACAATGAGAACCATACCCTGCAAAATGTTGGTCCACAACCTAATAACCCTTATCAGGGTACTGGGGCTGTTTATGGACTAAAAATGGGACACCTAAGAAAAGCACAACAAGCCACCAGGCTTGGGGCCATCTATAACCCCTCCTCTAGGTGTCTGTTACCATCTACCATCTACCAAACAAAGGCTAGATATTAAAAAAAAAAAAAAAAAACAGTATTTTGAATTTTTTTTCTTCATATTTTGGGGCCCTAGGCGTAGGGTGTTGAATGAATGAATGAATGATTTTATAGTTATTTTTAGTTATAGGGTCTCAAACCGATTAGCTACAAAAGCCGGGTACGGATTTAAATGAGCTTTTTGAAAATCTTTAGCGCACAATGAGTGTAAAATACCAATTTTCACTAAATTTTCCAAATTTCGACATATGTCCAAGAGATGTTCAGACGTCTCAATCACTATTGGTAAGTCAAGTTGAAGTTTTACTAGGACAAGTTGACTAAGTGATTCCCTGTGACGTCACATTTTCCTGCGTATTGGCGTCTAGAGCTCCGCTTTTGGTTGGTTATTCCTTGAATAATCAACCTATGTTATCATGCAATAAGTCAATCTCTCCGAATCAGCCCAAAATTTTTTTCAGGACGTTTCAAGGTGTTTAGACCAAAATAAGTATATTGCCGTGCGTCAAGCAGAGACCTCTTCCCGGCTATAGTTGGTCCTCAAAACTTTTCAGCCCAATCAGACCAAATTTGAGGGAGAAAAGAGTCAAAATGTGTACATCGAGGAATGGTATTTCGAGAATTTTTAATATCTAGGCGTGTGGGGCATCATTTTCCACTAAATTTTGGACGCTAAATCGATTGAAATGAGTGTCCGTGCTTCTGCTCCAAGAAATAACCAACCCCTGTGGATGATTTTGAATGAACTTGCAGCAACACAATAGACAATGACAAAAAGTTCTAGAATTTCATACCACTTTTTGGTTTTTTATTCATCGAATTAGGTTTTCATGCCAGTCGTAAATCACTCCTGTTTGGCAATATGCTTTTCAAGATGTCTGGATCAAAATGCTGCAAATTCTTCCATAAAGGTTGATTATTCTTTGGGGCAAGAGTATGGGGAAAACAGTGAGTGTAGAGTGTTAAGGACACATTCAAATCGATTCAGCGTCCAACATTTACTGCAAAATGATACCCCACATGCCTAGGTACCAAAAATATCAAACAAAACATCAAACAGTGACCTTCAAATTATCAAGAAAAATGGGTTCATGTACCCAATTTGACCTAAACCTACTTCTAGTGAACACCAGTCGGTTTGGGACCTATCTTAATGGATTCAGAGTTAAAATTTTGTGTAAAATGATACCCCACAAGGCTGAAAGATTCGAGAATCTATTTTTTAACAAACACATTTTTACTCATACCCTCGCCAAATTTGGTCCAATTGGACTGAAAAGTTTCGAGGATCAATTAGAGCCGGAAAGAGGTCTGAACAAAATATAGAGCATTTTCTGCAACCAAAAACGGCGCGGGCGGCGGACATTGTCTAAATCAATGTCCTATAACATTGATAAGTGGCAACATTGAGTCATACCAACCGAACCAAATCATTCTCAGTAAGCTCTCTAAGGCCTTGCCCTTCACCACGAGGGCAAAGTGAGGTCAATCACAAATAACGGACCACAACCGACATTCCTGACTGGGCTATGAAGCTTCTTCTATGGCGAATTCTTGTCAATATTACATGCAGGCCAAAATGATCGTTGAAGAAATAAATATACAAACACACTCACTGTTCATAAATCTGTTCAAGCCGACTACTCAGAGTCTCGTTCTTCGAGTACAGAAAGGAGATCATTTCACCGGAATGAGCTGCCGCAGATACACCATCCTTGTCCAAAACTGTGTCTCCACACATGAAACCAATCGCTTCCTCAAATGCAAACAGAACTTTCTTCCCTTCTTTGAGCAACTGGTCTGCTCGGTTGCCCATCCATTTGAAACCAGTCAACGTTTCCTGGAGAAAAATCAATTACAAAACTGATGAGTAAAGTGAATATGACAGTTGGAAGAAGGGGTGAGCTATGTCACTTACCACATGTGTACAGCCAACCAAACAAAACCTAACCTCTACACAACAACACTCTAACCTTTCAGATCAGTAAATTATGCTATAGCTTGTCGGCAATGAAAAGAGTACATAGGAGTTGCTGCCTGGCAGAGAAGAGGCACTTGGAAAAAAAGAAGAAATTGTTGTTGTAGCATTGGCAACACTGGTTTACTGTTTGTTGTTTATGTGCGCCGAGCGGTGGTTAGCAATTTTTGCAAGTCGATTCAGTGCTGACGTTTGTAGGGGAGAAAAATCGTACAAACGGGAAAATTTCCCCGTTTTTTGTTTCGCTTCTTCTCCGCCAGGCAGCAACTCCTAGGGGGTGTGACGTGTCTTGGACCCATTCCAAATGATTCAGCGTCCAAAATTTA
>CM034007.1:6673185-6778338 GCA_019603395.1 Cyrtorhinus lividipennis
AATGGTTTAATATTCATGGTAGATATTGCTCGCTTAACGCAACTTGTCTTCGAGATGCCCAGAGTATTATTTAAACACCCCTATTTAACCCCCCCCCCCCCTCTTATTTTCAAATTACTTATTTGTAATTAAAATCTCCCGCTGTTTGTGTTGATTCCAGAGGTTATGACCAACAAAGACCCGAATGAACACTACGTGCATTTAAAAGGAATCCCTTGGCCAGAACAGAGGACGCACATTTTGGATTCCCAACGAGCGTGACGTCACCGGCTTGCGTTGTACTCGCTTTTGTGTCTTCATTATTTGTTACCCTGATCTCACTCACGTAATAAACTAAGAGAAGTAATGATCATCTTGGGACTTGTTTCGGTTACTCAAATATACTCACATGATCTTATCAAATCACATTGATGACACCGGCTAGGGATGGCAGAATGAATTAAAGAAAATAAAATATCATTGAGCTCGAAATTGCTCTTTAGCATCACTTTTCTGATTGGTAACACATTAGAGCAATGTTGAGATTACTCATAGTTATCAAAAACATTTTCTGGTGTAAAAAAAATACCAAAAGTGTTACTTCTGTTGATATTAAAGTAATTTCTGTTAGTGGGTATTATTTACTTCAAACCCTTCAATCAAATTAGGTAAAGGGGAACTATTGCCCAGTGTATGTTCAAGAAGAGCGCAAAGGTAGAAAGAGGTCACCTGTGTGAGGTGTCACTGTCTTAACCGTCGCGACTAGTGACCCCTACCTTATAACGTCTTTCACCCTTGTTTGATACGAATACAAAGTGCATATTATTCAAATGAGGATGATAACAACTGTGTATCGTGATCGTGTGATTGTGTATTTGAGTGAACGATTGTAACAAATTATTTACTAAGAACATAAATCGTTACATTATATTTGACTTCTGACTGTGGTTTGTTGAACTTTTCAACATGCGGCTTGAGAGGAAAGCGCAGTAAAATAAAACCGCAATCTACGAACGTTTCGCACAATGAATGGAACAAAAAGATAAAGATGAAACTTCGTAGAGAACGCGATAGTCTTCAACACTCAGAAGGGGCGGCAATATTTCTATGTTCGCTGGTGTAGGGGAGGAGCGCTAAGCGATGCCATCGGCTTCCCTCTGTATCAAGCACATCTGCTCCACTGCCTCATTTTCTTATCTCGCTCAATGGTTGAATAATAGTTCCCAAAAGCACAGCTTCAGGTCTGTACAGAAAATTCCGAGTACAATGCTGGTTGAATATAATTAACACGAGTAGATCCTCATTGGGTGAACAACTCGGTTTTCAAGTCAGATTGCTAAGCAATCACCAGTTCGCTCGCCCATTACGTCACTTCTAACCGGATTCAGTTTTTGGCTACTACAAATGCAATCAGTATATAGTGAGCCGTAATACAATAAATCAACAACTAATTCCTCGACGCCTTACAAGACGTCCTTACATTTTTCCGACCTACCTGAAGGACGACCGTGCTCAACCTCACTGATCACACTAGACCACACGGTAATTTCAAGGTTGCTGTATTTCGGCCGACTTATTTCGATCCCTGAAGGGTGATGAGTCCCCGGGGACATCCTCAGAGAGCCTGAGAGGGGCCCTACCAATCCATTGAGAAGGGACGGTAAATTCCAATCATTAGCTTCCGCGCCCGTCACTTGGATAATTAAATTCGTTAACAGCATTATTCACTTGCTCTTCCCACAGTACTGGCGCTAATTGTAGCGATTCCCATAGAGCGGTATCTCAACCGTCCCTGAGGAATCTCTCTTAATGTGTTAATTCATCACACCCGGGAAAGGTGAATAAAACGACGGTGATCCAATTTATCATTCGACTGATCACCTCCAACCATTACAATCAAACTTACTTATGGGTACGTATGTCGCACGTATCTCAAACCTGTGGTGGAAACAGCCAATTTATACATTAAAAATCTGCAAATTCTTACACACGGGTTGGTTATTCTTCGAATGGGGGAAACAGTGGGTCCCGCACCCATTCCAATCGATTCAGGGTCCAAAATTTAGTGGAATATGATACCCCACACGCCTAGGCACCAGAAATCCTGACACATAAAAAATGGGTGGATACATACCCACACGCCTAGGTAGCAGAAATCCCAAAAACACATATTCAAAATGGGTAATAAATACCAAATTTGACCCATTACTTCTTCCAGTGGGTACCAATCGTTCTGGGACCCATTTTATTGGATTCAGCGTCCAAACTTTAGTGGAAAATGACACCCTACTCGCCTAGATCGCCCAAAATCTTGAAAATCCATTTTTCATAAAACACATTTTGACCCCTACCCCCCAAATTTGGTCCGATCGGGCTGAAAAGTCTCGAGATCCCGTCTCGGCCGGGAACAGACCCCTGACCCAAATTTCAGATTTTTAGAAAATTTTCTACTACCAAAAACGGCGCTGACGATGGACGGCGTACGGCGGACGGCGGACGGACATGGACCTTTTTTGATCCAGACACCATGAAACGTCCAGAAAAAAAATTGGAGCCGAATCGGAGAGGTTGATCATTATCATAAAAACATTATTCGAGGAATAACCAACCAAAAATTTATTTTTTATTTTATTTTTTTTTTTTAGTGGGGAGTGCAGTGTTAGTATTAAAGTAATGTAGAGGATTCCTCTCTCCAACTTTTGAGACATGTTGTGCACGGGTTGTGTGTTGTGCATGTTGTTGTGCGTGTTGTTGTGCATGTTGTAAGTGTCAGTAATGAGTCCCAGTTGGAGCTAGCTGTAGATGGTGAAGCATCAGGAAAGCCAGCTTGCTGCTATTTGTCATGCTAGAATACATGGTACAGCCCAGGGTATTTGATAGGCTGAAATGGAAGAAGCAACCAGAACGCTTCCAGCAAAACCCAGCTGCCGCCGCTGCAATCTTGAATGATGAGGAAAGACTATTTAGGAAAAACCCTTTTCCCCCAAGGCTCCACCCTACTGCTATATAGTGCCTTATATTAGGGTTCTAGAACATACTGTCGTACCTTATAGTTGATAGGAAAACATCCGAGCGGGTTCATTATTGTTAGGACACTAAAGAAACTGTTGTGTCATGAGTATCGGACAACCTAACTAACCATATGTAACTTCATGGTCGGATCATTCATGGCACATCAAATAGAAATACCTAATTTATAAAGTAGAGCCGGCCTATCTTCTCGTAGACATCAATGAACACGAAAAAAAAGCTCAATATGATAACAACACGCAAGTGATGGAGAGCTGCATTCCTACGCATGTGGCAGGGGATAATATCCGTAACATGCAGGGAATTAGTACCTCGTCTTATATAGTCCAATCCCAGCCGGGGAAGCCCGTAAGTATCATGAAAAAACAACGGAAGGAAAATACATTACCTTCAATAGCTGTCAAAAAAGGCAAAAGATCTGCGGCGACCCGATCGGAAACTAGTTGGCGGTACAGCGAAGAAATAAACGGCGGCATAATACTATCAGATCACCGAGTTTTAACAGAGAACGAAACATAGTTGACTACGCATTAACCGATAAGTGCTGGAGAACCATAGACTCCGCCGGATAACCTGGCCGAGATCGGAGCATAGAGAAGAGAGCGACGTTCACATAACATGAAGAAGGAATTAGTTTTCCACCAATGTATCGATATTCAAAATCAAATGACGGGTCGGAGTGCGGCGGGGGCTTGCTTATAAATCCTTCTGGCGCGCCCGTCGAAAGGTTAAATAATAGTCCATGCAGCGATTCGGTTTGATCGATAGGGGTATGAATGATGCAATGAGGTGATTCGAATTGTTTTCAATTCGAGGATTAACGCAACTCCACAAATGCAAAATATGTAGAAAAGAGATATTGTAGTGAGGATGAAAAATTAACAGTAACAGGAAACTTTTCAGGATAAATTTTGAAAAAGCTCAGATGGTACTTTATTTGTTGATGGTTCAATGAATTGAATCTGCACGCGCAGGAGATAACGAGATAACAGGCTCTCTCATAATAGAGTTGCATTTTACTGATTTCGTATTTCCCGTCACTTTAAAACTCTCATTAAAAGTTTACGACTCAGTGCTACTTTTTCCAACTGATTAACCAGATGTCAAAAGAGAGGAAAGTTTTCAAATAACGGGGTACCATTCGTTCTGAGGAATCATCGGTACGTATCCAATCTGATGTCTTGTGGACTTGAAGTTTGGGCTAAATCCTCCCCCTCCCTCCACCAATCTCAGAAGGTAATTGTAGAAAATTATGTTCAATAAACCTCAAGAACATCCCGCCACCTCTTTGTATTCCCGTGTTTTTGTTCCCGTATAAATCAATGCACCGGAGATTTAAAAAAAATAGTAGAATAATTGACAAACAGCAATGATATAGATAAATTAATTATTATTATCATCATATTATGATATTAACAGACCAATACCCAGGCATTAGATCTAAGGAATTTAAACAATATCTAGCAAACAAAACATACTCTTCACAGCACTGTGGATACTCCATTCTCGAACGGGTTGAACGAAAGGCTGAACCAAACTCTGGTGAACAAAATAAGATGTGAAATAAATAAATGGTAGTGACAAGAAAATAGCTTGATCTACTATTGCGCAAAAATGCGCAGATGAATACAACGAAACTGAACACACCACAACGAAGTTTGCTCCTAAATACCTTCCGGAAGGAAGTCGACATCCTACCACCCAAATTAAAATCAACAGGGTTTTTTTTTTTTTTAAATTGCATTTTATTGAAAGACAAAAAATATAAAATACATACAATTATCAGGTTATGCTACTCCCCCCTATAAGCTACGCTTGTGCTGGGGGAGGAAAACAAGGTACACAAGAAAACTTGAAAAAAGTTACAGAAGAAGCTCTGATAAATACAAGAAAATCACATAGTTACAATAAATAGATATTCGACCTACACAGACAGGAGGTTGGAGATGAGGTCTATGTAGAGAGTGGAAACTACTTAAACCGAATAAAATTGGATGAATTGAGAATTGGGCCTTACAAAATAGTGAAGAAGGTTTCAAATTCAGTCTACAAACTGTACACAGGACATCAGAAAACGAAATCAAACCTATATCACATCACCAAACTTTTCCCATTGTTCAGCAATGCAACATGAACATTACTGCCTTCACCCTATGTATTCTTCGCTTCTCTTTAAAAAACACAGGTTGATTATTCAAGGAATAACTGATTCATTTGAACATTCATATTATATTTTATTGGCTACACGAATTGAAGAGTTCCAAATATTATCTCGTTATATACTGTCCCGTACGAAGATGCCCATAACAAAATAGCAAAAGGAGATAATATTACCTCTAATAGCTGTCAGCGTAGGCAAAAGATCTGCGACGACACGATCGGAAATAAGTTGGCGGAACAGCGACGAAATACAACGGCTAGAACTATTAGAACGCGAACGGAAAAAACGGAATACCGAATTTTAATTATGAGTTGAAAATTTGGTAATGCTGACTAGTTGTGCTCCGTTCTCGGCCATGTTATCTCGCGCCGTCTTCACATCTGCAGTACTTATTGGTTAATATGTAGTCCGCTAGTTGCCGATTGTACTCTAGTAACCGTATTTTCCGATTGCGAACCAATATTTATACCCGAAGAATTTCGTTGCTGTACTGCCATTAAAGGATACTTTTTCCTTTCATTGTTTCTGATAATACATACAGGCTTCTTTGGCCGGGACTGAACTATAGAACAAGGTATTTACTATGACGAGTCCCTTGCTATGCTTTTTACGGACATATATCCACTCGCGACGTGACGTATTCCAATTTGTTCAAAATGAACCAATTTTTTTGATTGGTTATTCCTTGAATAATCAACCTATGTTTTCAAACAAGAAATCAACCTTTCCGATTCCAAAAAAAATTTTTTTTGATCGTTTTAAGTCCAATGACCGTCTGCCGTCCGCACCGTTTTTGGTCAGGGACCCGTTTCCGGCTTTAGTTGGTTCTCGAAACTTTTCAACCCGATTGAACAAAGTTGGGGAGGAGGGGGGAGAGGGGGGATGTGTTTTTTGAAAAATGGTTTTTTGAGATTTTCGGCGATCTAGGCGAGTGGGGTATAATTTTCCACTAAATTCTGGATGCTGAATCCAATGACATGGGTCCCGGAATGTTTGGCGCACTCTGGGTGAGGTTATGGGTCAAACAAGGTAAATATCTATTGGCGTCCACCGGAAGAGGTTGAATCTATTTTAAAATTAGTCTCCATGCGCCTGGTCTGAGGAATAACCAACCCCTGTGTAAGAATTTGCAGCGTTTTCATCTCAATCAGATGCGTAGAAAGACCGCTCCCCATTGCATGCCTGTTATAATCATCTTGAGCATTTTGTTGTGTTCATGTTTGCTGGATGAAGTGCTCGCTATTAATAGACGTTCCTATTCAATTTCCAAAAATGATCCGACCATGAGGCTATAGATGGTTGGGTAGGTGGTCAGTTCAACACTCGACACTTCTTCCACTGCATCCTCTTAATAGTGATGAATGCGCACGAATAGGGTATAATTTTTCACTAAATGTTGACGCTGAATCGATTGGAATGAGTCTCCATGCTGCTGGTCCGAGGAATAACCAACCTCTATGATTTCAAAAAACACATTTTGACCCTACCCCACCCAAATTTAGTCCAGCCGGGCTGAAAAGTTTCGAAGACCTACTAGAGCCGGAAACGGGTTCTTGACCGAAATTTCAGAATTTCAGAAAATTGTCTACCACCCATGTCGGCGTGGGCGGTGGACGGAGAATTGCAAATTAAGATCTAGACACGTTGAAATGCCAAAAAAAATTTTTGGGTCGAATCAGAGAGCATTAAAACATTTGATTATACAAGGTATAACCAACCAAACGACACAATACATGTACGAGTATTCTCATAGAGGAACCAACACAAGACGTGAGTCTTTTATGAAATTATCTGAAGAGTGAGAAATAAGGAGTCAAATACTAGCTGATACTAGCTGAACGATATGGCTGGAAATTCGAGATTAAGCTCTTTTGGTTGGTTATTCCTTGAATAATCAACCTATGCTTTCAGGTCAACCTCTCCGATTCGGCTCAAAAATTTTTTCTGGACGTTTCATGGTGTCTGGATAAAAAAAATCTGCAAATTCTCACACATGGGTTGGTTATTCCTCGAATGGGGGAAACAGTGGGTGTGGCGGGTCCCAGACCCATTCCAATCGATTCAGGGTCCAAAATTTAGTGGAATATGATACCCCACACGCATAGGCACCAGAAATTCTGACACATACAAAATGGGTGGATACATACCCATTTTGACCCATAACTTCTTCTGGTGGGTGCCAATCGTTCTGGGACACACATCATTGAATTCAGCGTCGAACATTTAGTGGAAAACTATACCCCACACGCCTAGGTAGCAGAAATCCCGAAAACAGATGTACAAAATGGGTAATATATACCCAATTTGACCCATTACTTCTTCCAGTGGGTGCCAATTGTTCTGGGACCCATTTAATTGGATTCAGCGTCCAAATTTAGTGGAAATATATCCCCACAACGGCATCCTAGGACACTCATTGAATTCCGCGAAATTTAGTGGAACATATACCCACCACGCCTATGGGAAATCCCGAAAACACATATCAAAATGGGTAATAAATACCCAATTTGACCCATTACTTCTTCCAGTGGGTGCCAATCGTTCTGGGCCCCGTTTCATTGGATCCAGCGTCCTACATTTAGTGGAAAATGACACCCCACTCACCTAGATCGCGAAATCTCGAAAATCCATTTTTCAAAAAACACATTTTGACCCTACCCCTCCAAATTTAGTCCGATCGAACTGAAAAGTTTCGAGGCCCGTACTTCGGCCGGGAAACAAACCCTGACCCAAATTTCAGAATTTTAGAAAATTTTCTACTACCTACCCAAAAAGCGCGGACGATGGACGGCGTACAGCGTACGGCGTACGGTGGACGGACATTGACCTTTTGGTTGGTTATTTCTCGAATAATCAACCTATGTTTTCATGATAATGGTCAACCTCTCCGATTCGGCTCAAAATTTTTTTCTGGACGTTTCATGATGTCCTGATCAAAAAAGGTCAATGTCCGTCCGCCGTTTTTGGTAGTAGAAAATTTTCTAAAAATCTGAAATTTGGGTCAGAGTCTGCTCCCTGCCGAGACGGGTCCTTGAAACTTTTCAGCCCGATCGGACCAAATTTGGGGGGGGGGGGGGGGGAGCGGTCAAAATGTGTTTTTTGAATGATGGATTTTCGAGATTTTGGATTTTGGGCGATCTAGGCGAGTAGGGTGTCATTTTCCACTAAATTTTGGACGCTGAATCCAATTAAATGGGTCCCAGAACGATCGGCACCCACTGGAAGAAGTTATGGGTCAAAATGGGTATGTATCCACCCATTTTGTATGTGTCAGGATTTCTGGTGCCTAGGCGTGTGGGGTATCATTTTCCTCTATATTTTGGACCCTGAATCGATTGGAATGGGTCTGGGACCCGTCACACCCACTGTTTCCCCCATTCGAGGAATAACCAACCCGTGTGCAGGACTTCGCAGATTTTTGTTGGTCGTGAGCGTGGGGACTGCAGGATATAACAATGTCGTCCTCGTTCCCCATTCCAAAAATGTTGTCTTCGCTAGTTGTCGGTCGGTCATATTCGACATTGGAATGGCTACATTGGAGTCCATAATGCAGAGAAATGCCAGGACTTGACGGTCTTCCAAGTAATGCACGTTTTGGGACGACAATCTTACAGACAAGGGATTGGCGGGAGAACATCAGGCGTTGGACTCGGATATGTGTCATCAGCTCTAAACGAATGGATCTTTTCATTCATGTTCTAACCTTCCGTGAGCCTAATATCACGGATTTATCATTCAGTGAATTGAATTCACGAAAATAAGTGCCATTAGTTACCTCTACTCTCCGAAATTAACAGCGAGTAAATCCACGGAATAAATCGTCACGGTGGGAAATTCGGGTCTAAATGAAACAACTCTTAAAAGATACACCACCGCCGAACTCTCGGAATCCTTTTTATTTTGCAGGCGTCCGCACTTTGTTCACTTCACAATTGTGGGTCTTTGCCGTTTAGTAATTACCCTCGACGTGACGGAGGTCTGAGAGGGAGACCAGAACTAATTTGTAACCTTCGGATCCTTAATTAAAGAGAAAGCCATTATTCAGATTCGGAGGTGAGGTTAGTGGTCTTTTGTACGAGTTCGTTCCAAGAATTCATTTCACAATTCAATGTTGTATCTACCCATCGACTGTATTGACCCATCACATCTTGGTTTATCAGTTACGCTTGAAATATTTGAATAATCTTCATCGTAAGGAAGGAAACAGTTTAGAGTCTTCTCAAAATCCGTTCGGTATTTCATGTTTTAACAGAAGTGATTGGATGAAGAATGTCGGTGGAGTACGGATTAGGTTCAAACATAATTAATATTGGGTAGAATCACAATATTAGGAATCGCATATATACATGCAGGATTTTGTGGGCCATGTAATGCCGACACGAAATTGTGTTCCTGTTTGAATGACAAGAAATTATTCCTTAGAGACGTCTGACGGACGTCTGATTTTGGGAGCGACCGTATCACACTTCAACGTCTCTCCCTTCATTATTTGTGGGCAGGCAGTTAGAATCCACAAGTTAGAGAACTTACTAATGAATACCGTTGACTTTGTTGCGCTTCCTCTCTGGCTGTTGTTAGAATTGTCACAATTAGAGGAATGCGCCCGGGGAAAAGTTTTGTACAGTTGGAATAAAACTCGCTCGCAGTTCTCCGGGCTCCGTCGTTATACACCACCGGTTTGTATAAAAGTGAGCCCAAGTTGGACAGTGGCTCGAACTCAAAAGAGAACGTTATAAGACTATGTCACCTTATCAAAATTTGCGTTGATTACAACAACAGAACAACAGAGCAACTTGTAAGTTACTCCTTTGTTGGTTGAGTCTACAACACGTTTAGATAAAAGGAGTTGTTTGACTTTAGCTGATCCAATTTTTTATTTTCACTTGAATATTTTACCCATGTATTCGGCCTGAAGCCACTGAAATATTGTAAGCTTCCTCATTTCCAATCCAGTTATTCCGATGAGGCAACGGGCTTTTGTTCGTAAAAACTTTATGGGATAGAATGGAAGAATCTCATTTTTGAAAATACCCAGAAAAGGATTGCGATTTTAGCATAGTAATGGGGATAGTTCAGACAACAAAAATTTCGCTCAGTGACTTCTTACAGGCTCTAGTTGATACTCATAACGTTTCAACCCAATCGCCCCAAAGTAAGGCTAAGGATATGGGTGAAACTGGACATTTTGACGGGTTCTTCGAGATTCGAGATTTCAGAATGCCACTAGCCACTACCTTTTAGACGTTAAAACGACTGACGTGGATTTTGGTCCGATTTCCACATTTTTAAATATGATCATCCGCAAATGATGTTTTATTGTCCACAAGGAAAGACTCGACGGTTATCATCACCTCTTAACCCTAACTAAGAATGGTTTGAATAGACAACAACTAGTTCACATCAATTGAACGCCATCATTTGGTTCAATTCAAAGGCTTTCCTGACATACTACAGAAGCGTAAAAATATAATTATGTAGTATGATACGGTACCATGTAGAAACTCCTCTCAGGTTAATAAATGACGTGATCTTATTTTTAACTCATGAAATTTATATTCGCTCTAACATGCATGCAACGAGCGTGAGCTCATTATATTTCATTGCGGAGTTGTAAAAAAGAGATAAATCAAACCTATTTCAGGCTCTAAATATTTTCATTTCCTGGCGTGTGAAGCCCGCTGTGACTCTTAATGAGAGCAATAAGTTCTTTCGGTGTGCTCAAGGAACTGATAAGGAGAAGTTTGCGCACTCATTCTACAATTTCTTTTCATTTTATATCGCTTCGTCAGTAACTTGCTTCAGAGTTGCTTTTTCGAGTTTCGCTTTTTTCGTCTAGTACTTAATTCAGCGAAAAATATTGTAACACGTGAAGAAGCGAGTTGGGGAAGGAGGTGATTTAGTAGGGTCATACTACATTCATGAATTTGAATCCATAAAATGGAAATTAATGTTTGCGAGGGATACTCAATTCAGTTGAAAGCTCGTTATGACAAGTTCACCTTCCTACATCGGTACAGATTCCTTCCGCTTGTCTAGGGATGATCTTATCTATTTTTTTTTTTTTTTCATTAATCATTAATTTGTTTATAATACGTTTTCATTCTACTGATCTCATCCTTGGCGCTTCGGTTCATTAGAACCAAAGAGGACAGAAGTCCTATACCACAATTTTTCTTCCCTCTTCAAACGCGGCTCGCTTGATTGAGTTCCAGGATAGGAAGGGCGGATAAGTAAATTTGTCACCGTATGTCTTTCTTCCTGATTGGTCCCTCAGTTTTGGCAGGGGACCGGAATTTTCGCACCCCAGGTCTGGGACCTCCCGGCTGGCTTGGAGGGAATAGTGAAATGTGTTTAGAACGCGTTCATGGACTGAGGGTGAATATGTTGAGAGCAGTGTTGGGCTGATTATGCAGACTGGAAGCTTAGCGCCTCTAGCTACCTCATTGTTCCTCTCATGGTGTTGCTATGCCGGCTTTTCCTGTCCAGTTTTGAATTCTAAATGCGTGAGTTACATAAATACAGAGGTCCCTTCGTTTATAAAATAACGTTTTATTGTTCGATTTAAAATCCCGTCCCTGACTACTCTCGTAGAGCAACGAATCTTCCGGTTCTCTATAACCGATACAGCACAGCGGGGTCTCATCGCCACTAGACTGATAATAACATCATAAACTACCTCATTTTTATTTTGCTTGGTCCTCAGTTTCTTCAGCAGATCCTTCAGTATATTCAGGAACATTACCTAACTCGATCTTCATACATTTTGATGAGTTGAGGATTAAGGACAATGCCAAATCATCTAACCAATATTCTATCTGCAAAAATTAAAATGGGCCTAAATACAGCTAGTTCTGTGTGCTTTTTTGACATACACGGACGCGTGCCAACGACAGCACCAAAGAAATCCCGGACCCATTCCAATCCATTCAGGGTCCAAAATTTAGTGGAAAATGATACCCAACACGCCTAGGTACCAGAGATCTCGAAACTGTATTGTCAAGGGCAAACAACATCAAGTATTTACAGAACCCATTGACTTTTTACCAACTTCTGAGAGGATCTGGTAGGCTTAAAAACTGACATCATATTTTTTCTAGCTAGTCAGACTACTCAATAGATATGGCATAAGGTTTCTTCTCTCACTGATTCGAGTAGGTTCTGGCTCCAGGTAATATTTAAGTTTTCTAAGTCAAAACAGACGACTTCTGTATATCAAACCAGTCTTGGTTTTGTTTTCTTCAAATTATTTAATCCAATTGTTTTGTCTACGATTTTGGCCTAGTTCCTTGTCTGAACCGACTATTTAGTCACTACAGATAGTAATAGAAATGATGAAGCCTTCGATGTTACTCGAGCGCTGTACGAGCGGTAATAGTGCGTTTCACGTCTCATCAGATCGAGGGTTGGGCAGGAGAGACTAACGACGTCAGAAACTGAAGTGAATCATCCACCCTCGGTTCAGGAGGTGAGTCACACTCTTGGGTTCTCATGTAAAGGTGCATTAGGGGTGAAAAGAAATTGGCCTAGAGGGTCGAAACATAACCAGCCAAGAATAAGGAGTGAGTAGGTGCAAGGGTGAGTGCAAACTGGAGGGTGAACGCGGAAAGCAAATAAAACGAGGCGCTGTTGGCCATAATGTGAATTAAGTCGCTCTCCCCCCTAGTTAACGGTACCCAATAAACCTTCTGAATCAATGGGAATGAATTTGATTTCCTCCAGTTGCGCCTTCGGCAGAAACGCCCCTCGATCCACTAGGGCATTTTCCCCATCCCAAACATAGAGTAACTGCGTAAATGTTTCTGTAGAATCAGCTCCTAAAATCTAGTCCTTGAGGAGCATAGTTTTTTCCCAACGGTAAGTATCCTGGATTTATTACTGATGAATTATATTATGGTCGAAACGCTTCTATCTTGGAAGTCTGCTTCGTTATATTGGTCATTTGGATTCTTTCCAGTCACGCTACAGAGGATGCAGGCTCACAAGAGAATCCTTGGATGTGTTTCAACAGGTTTGCACTACTGTTATAATAACTTAATATTAATACGAATAATATATAGAAGCCAGAACTTCACCTGGTAACGTTTTGCGCCTGGAGTACGGACGGTTGTGGTTCTTTGCCTGGTATGCTGTCCCAAGTCACGTTGAAATAGGATTCCGCTACAAAGACCAAGATTCTTTCTGGTCCTACCATCCCCTCTAGGAATCACTCGTTCTACGGTATCATTCCGGTCGGATAGGGAAGTTCAGTTCATCATTCGCCGGACATCCTGCTAGATAAGGTTGAGCTATTAAGCCTCCTGGACAGCACTCCTTCTATAAATATTGATGCAGGTCACTTTCCTCCTTCCTATAACCACCCTAAGTGATTTACTAGGTGGTGGTAATAATGTCTCGGCTGTTATCCCTATGTGCGCTGAGATTGGAATTAAATGTATGGGGTTAGGTCTGTTAGGTGTTGTTAATACGCAAGGAAGAGAGTCCGTCCTACCTAACAAGTTTGGTGTGGTGGGCCAACTAATTAGTTGGCTTGACAATGACGTCTTCACGTCGAAACCACTCGCCCACCACACCAAACTCTTCCACACCGGACTCTTTTCCTTACGTATGCGCTGAGATTCCTAAAAATATTTCTTGTTGATTGTATTTATTACTAATTGAATTTTTCTATTTTTGTGATTGCATTACTATGATTATGTTGTCAAATGATTTGATAACTGATGATGGTAATTTGTAATAATAGTATAGTAGTAGTATAATAATAATGATAATTAAAACAAAAATCCTCCGATTATGTTGCTCTTTTGTGCCATGTAAGTAGTTTGTAACAAGCATTATAACATTAGCACAAATAGAAAAATCTGCAAATTCTTACAGACGGGTTGGATATTCCTCGAACCAGGCGCATGGAGAATAATTTGAACCTCGGACCAGGCGCATGGAAATTCATTTCTTCAACATGGGGAAAATGGAGGAAACAGTGGGTGTGGCAGGTCCCGGACCCATTCCAATCCAAAATCCCCAGGTCCAAAATTTAGAGGAAAACGATACCCCACACGCCTAGGCACCAGAAATCATGACACATACAAAATGGGTGGATACATACCCATTTTGACCCATAACTTCTTCCGGTGGGTGCCAATCGTTCCGAGACCCACTTCATTGAATTCAGCGTCCAAGATTTAATGGAAAGTTATACCCCACACGCCTAGGTACCAGAAATCCCGATAACACATATTCAATCCTTGAACTTTACATACTCTGCCAATTTTATTTCTGAGTGGTTCAAGATCACAGTCACCGATTTCTTCGCCTACTTGGTCATACACCTACGAGATATGTACTAGGTACCCATCATGATCCATATCTACCTCTATAGGGCACCATTAGGTACGGGACATATCAGAATGGATAAGGCTTCAAAAAGCTGCGAATTCTTTCACAGGGGTTGCTTATTCCTCGGACCAGGAGCATGGGGAAAATGGGTTAACAGTAGGTGTGGAGTGTCCCAGACTCCTTCAAATCAATTAAGCATCCAACATATAGTGGAAAATGATACCCCACACGCCTAGATACCCGAAAAGTTCGAAAACTCACATTCGAAATAGGTATACAGATACTCGTTTTGACCAATATCCATTTACAAAGAGCGCTAATTTATTGGTCTTCGACCCATGTAAATGATGAAAAAGAGGGTAATTTTAAGCTGAAATTGACATGTCGCAGGTCAGGGATAATATCGGTATCAAGCAGGGTAGACGTTATGGTACGTTATCCTATAGTCCAGTTCCGCCCGATTCTGAGACCCATTTCATTGGATTCAGCGTCCATAATTTAGTGGAAAATGATACCCAACTCGCCTAGATCGCCCAAAATCTCGAAAAATCCATTTTTCAAAAAACACATTTTGACCCCTACCCCGCCCAAATTTGGTCCGATCGGCCTGAAAAGTTTTGAAGACCGTTCTAGGATCCCTGACCCAAATTTCAGATTTTTAGAAAATTTTCTACTACCGAAAACGGCGCGGACAATGGACGACGTACGACGTTTTTTGAACTAGACATCATGAAACGTCCAGAAAAAAATTTTGAGCCGAATCGGAGAGGATGACCTTTTGCATGAAAACATAGGTTGATTATTCAAGGAATAACCAACCAAAACGCAGCAAATTCTTTCACACGGGTTGGTTACCCGTTCCAGTCGATTCAGGGTTCAAAAGTTGGTGGAAAATGATACTCCGCACGCCTAGGTACCTACCAGAAATTTCGAAAACACATCCGAAATGGGTAATAGGTACCCATTTTGACCCATACCCTCATCCAGAGGGCGCCTGAATCGATTAGAATGGGTCCGGGACCCGCCACACCCTTTGTTTCCCCCATTATCCCCTTGTTGAAGAAATTAATCCCCATGCGCCTGGTCCGAGGTCTAAATTAATCTCCATGTGCCTGGTTCGAGGAATAACCAACCCGTGTGTAAGAATTTGCAGCGTTTTTTGATTTTTTGATTTGAGCATTTTTTAGACACCTTGAAACGTCCAGAAAAAAATTCTGGGCCGAATAGGAGAGGTTGACCTTTTGCATGAAAACATAGGTTGATTATTCAAGGAATAACAAACCAAAATAGCGTCATAGAATTCGTGTACGGTTTATGTTCAACGGTTGCTACTCTCCTGTAATGTGTTTAACACCAAATACAGTATTTTTATTCATTCATTCAGTCAAACAAATCGAGACATGGCAATGAGATACCTAATACTTTTACCAGTCATCATATTAACACGAGCTAAAAGTGAACCATAGAATTGAATACAAATAATCGATGTTATGTCCTAAATATTGTGTCCTATATATTGTCAATTACGCACTCAAGTCAACAGAAGATACAATTTTATTACCGAATTGAATCCCGGGTAGAATAATGTGCTTGAGAAAGCCCAATCTGTGGGACAAAAGCCCTCTAATCGATTTAGTGATGATTTAGGATTGTGGATTCCTAACTTAGAAACCCACCTTGGTGCGGTATCAAAAGCCTCGATCCAAGCCGTAAGGATGGCAATATTAATAATATTTTGTTGGATCAGTTTGAACGCAAATTTGTATCAGTTTAACCACAGGACGGGGATCTGCCTTGTTAAATGAAAGAATCTTTGCGAAGACTGATTTCCCTTGCGGGATTGGAAACATTATTGTAAGGCACGAAAATCGAATGACGATAGAACAGGAATTCTTGTTGGTACGAGCTTAACGTCAGCTGACATTAGATGAAAATCAAAGCAATCCTTTTTTAGGGGGCCCATACAACAGTCACATCTTTAATGAACAAGTAAATTGCAATTTGTAATAGAAAGAGACCACCTCCGATCCCTTGAAATATTCTGAATGACTACCTACTTCTTGGTGACTTCTGTGCATTCCTCTTCGGGCTGGTTGAAATAAGCGTTCCTAATTCCCCCTTCGCTAATGCTGTTTGCCCTTGAATTTCTTTCCTCACATTAATTTAGAGCTCAATGTGTTGCGTTTCCATTTCGAGAGAGAGGAATCTAAATTCGGCTAATGATCCTCGGATAAATCAAAATATTTTCATCTCTCAGACCGATTCAACGGAATCTATGGAATATTAGTATGAATATGCTTCAGCCGAGACCAAGCCACTGGAAATATCACACGAGATTGCAAACGAATATTAGCGCAAAAAATTCAACAGCACACTCATATTTAGTATATGAGTGTCCTTCAGCGGCCTAGTATCTGTGATTCTCCTACCTACTAGGATAAATACCATGATTTACTCTAGTTGAAGACCCCTTTACGAGCTTTAAGTCTCATTTTCATTTGTAATTCGATACTGATACGTTACTAATACGTTACTGAGCGTGACGATTCGATGTTCTACATCTACAGGTATATGGAGTATTCATCAACGGCCCAGTCGTCGATAATAAATGAAAGAGATACCGTGAAAAGAAGCAAGAAATAATTCGTCCTGTGCCCGAGGCAAAAACACTGAACAATGGAAGGAATGGAAATTGCGTCAAACTACTCAAAAAGCTAGTCCCAGGGAATAAAACGACGTCTCTCGACGTAAACCCTTCACAACTGCCGCTGAACAAAAGAAAAAGAACCGTGAGCGCCAAAACAACTGTCTTTACAAAGATCTTTCAACAATAACGAATATAATGTACCAAGAAAATAACTGAAAACGAATTATTTCCTCGCAGATTCCGATTTTTACTTATACTTTATATATATATATATATATATATATATATATATATATATATATACTTTACTATTTATTTTATATTTATATATATATGTGATGTCGTCGTCGTCAATGAACTGCCCTTCCTCGTAGTTGGAAGGCATCATGATGGGGTTTTCACTGAGTGATACACGCGTCTCACAACAATAACGAATATAAAAAGAGTTTATTAAGACGTATTAAAACTTTAACTCATAGATAAATTACACCCGAACAAGCATACTCCCCCCAGGCACTCAATCAAAATGTTTATACTCAGAACACAATAACTTCTTGTCGTAGACGCGCCCTCTGACAACGTCTTTGACTGACTCATGGAATGCGACTGCCTGACACTCCGGTAGTGTCCGGAAGTGCCACACGGGGTGCTGTGAGCAGCTAGTGACGACACAAACGTGTTATTCGGGTGAATTAACAGCTCGTGGGGAGTTGGGTAAATCCAATGAAGGTTGTAGGTAGCATAGAGGTCCGTCGGGCATCTCTACATCACATATATATACTTTACCAATACCTTAATTTTTATTTTAAGCATACCTACATGTTATGATGAACAAAGAGATGAACTTTTGGAAGAAGAAATTTCGAAATTCCACGTATTGAACACTCGAGATACAACTTTTTTACGTTCTGGGTCGAACTTGTTTTTACCTGAAAACGTTGGTGCCGGAATAGTATCAAATCCAGGATAACTCTTTCTCATCTATGTTTCCACGTCAGCGAACGATAATTTTTTACCTATTCGCAGTAATGTATTTTGTGATTGGGCAGGTATTTTATTAAAATTCAACCATTTCAAACTTCTTTTCAATTTTAAAAAAAAGTGAGAGACTGAGATATGAAGACTTCAAACATGCATTTTCCCATAAAAACGAGATTCACCAAAGGTTATTACCGTTGCGGTATAATCATGGCCTTCAAAAGTTGATATTAGCCCGAACGAGAAGGTGCCTACTGTTTCCAAACGGTGCGTGCGTACTATGTCGAAAGCGAAACCAATAGGAGGAACCCAACAATAGGCTCCACCAGGGCAGTTTTATTGGTTTGCATACATCCCCATGGTACAATAATAATGAATTTAGGATTAAGGAACAGGCCGTCATGTGAGCCATCCATCAAGAGCAGAAAGCATCCGGGCTCACAAGGCTTGATCCTACCGCAGCAATGATTGGTTATTCGTGGGTTGATATGGGGAGGGGCAACAGGGTGAGGCAAGTGACTGTACCTGCGTCCAGGCCAACGCTTTCCCTTCCGTGGTAGTAACGTCAGAAGTGACTAAGCCTGGTCACGGATATACGAACATCTTTCGTTTCACAACCTTCAATATCCTGCCCGAGCACATCACCCTTGGAGCTACTCAGAGGATATTACAACTACTCATAAATGATGAGATATGGCCGGATTTTCCTCTTCAGTCACCACGATTACGGTTTAAATATCAATCTCCTAGAGGTCCATGCTGGTCGTGATGGGTCAATCACCCTTGGCTCTTACAACTCCTCGTTTTGGATCTTCTAATGCCACAAAATGGAGGGTGTTCGCCGCTCATTTGTCAACATCATTGAGCCAAGAACTAATGTGTAATGATAGAAAACCTTGCGTCTAAGGTTTTATTAAGCACAATCAAACTAAGAAGAATGAAAACGGGATTTAGCGGTGCTAGGTAAAATCACATGATTCATGTGATTCATAATAAGGTTTGATGTGCTTCCATGTGTCACCACATAATGCATCCCTATTACTTACTCAACTCAACTGTACGTGCGAAAAAAACTATTTTAGGCAAATACGAATGTATTCGTATACTTCCCTCTCAAAAGCTCGTATGAATAGAGAAGACATGTGAGCTAGGTACTTCATTTTCATATATATTAATTAACGTAACAACAAGCCGCCAGTTACCAGAAATCGATAGTGAAAGGCATCAAGTCACACGGTCATTGGGGGAAATACTAGCGGGCTCTGATAAGCGTTAGATCTAGCGCTGAACAGAGAGTAGAATGTGGCATAGGTAAATAATGTAGTCCTTGGAGGAGATAAAGAATGAGTATCGCGCGTGCTGGCGATTTTTCACAAGACTTTTTTAGTCAAAAAATAGAACGAGGACGGGTTGTTGGGTCGGAGAAGTTGATAGAATGACAACCGCTGAGTGCAATATTAATCGGTGTTTGGTCTCTAATGAATGAACACCGCTTCGAACCAATTAATCAGGTGCTGTACATGCTGGGGCGATGGTACGAAATACTCGCCCTGGGATCGGCTGCCTCTTTTCAGACGCGGAAGAGCGTTTGGCTCTCGGAAGTTGCTTATTAGTTCTTGATTTATAGCCTATTTTCAAACGACGACAATAGGAGAATATTTTTCAGGCCATCACTTTAAACGGTAGACCGTTTGATATCTTCTTCACAAACCTGGCACCTTCCCTGATTGTATTATTCAAATCTAATGACTCTGCCCTCTAACCCATCTCTTCCTCGTAGATTTCTTATGTAGAAGCTTAGGCAACTACTTGATCTCTAATCAAAAAATGCCTATGAATTCTTCTACAGTGGTTCATGATCCCAACAAAAGTTGATCGTCAATCATCAAATGTCTCGAACGTTATTTCCGTCCTAATCAATATTTATAGTCCGATATTAGAATGGTACGCCATCATACCGGAGCTTACATTCAGGATTTTAATGATGGTTGCGATAATGAATTAGGAAAGAAGGTACAGCGTCAAAGGTCAATCGTAGATAGTTCCTATTTTCCATAGTGGTAAAATTTTCCTCATAGGAAGTTGGTTGGGTGTTCAACACATCGTTATTATTCTGTTTGCCATCTACTCATTAAATTAATTTTCTCTGGTCGTAGTTCCTTCGTTCCACCGTATTATTTCTATAAAATAATGAAAATTAGATTGATGAAGGATTTGCGCTGGCTCCTCTAGTTCTCTGGCGTTGTCAAACACAACTAGGGCCGCAGCGGAGCCAATTCAATGGATAAACAACTTCCTTTTTTGGATACCGCATTGGGTGATTTCATTGAATCTTAACCATCCCATATTCTCTTCTCCCAAGAGATTCCTGCATAGCTGGTTCTTCTCTTGTTCCACTTCGGGTTTCTCATTTGTTGAAACTTTATCGTAGGCGCCATCAAGCCAAGGAAGCTACACAAATCGTTGGGCTCCCGAGGCAGACCCAGGAGGATTCCCCCAAGCCTGCATACTCACGGACGAAGCGTCCAATAGCTCTGGAAAGGCGTCAAATATTTGATGAACGCTGTTTACTCACGCACGGGGTTGGCAACTTGTCAGGAAGGCGGGATTGCGCGATTGTATTATGTGTGGATTCCAACGGAAGAATACGCCGCCCTATCGTGAAATATTCAACTTCACCTCTTACGAGATTCTCGGGTGAGGTTGAGCCAAGCGCACGAGGAACATTGGTGTCAGACGTGGACGCGAAGCGGGACTTTTAAATTGCTTCTCAAATAGTTGCTACATATTAGATCTATACCAGCAGGTTGTTCCAATAGAAAAGGTAAATCATAACAAATAAAATGCATGGATTCACAGAAGTTGAATAGCCATTGGTGAGGAAGGTCACCATTCTCCTGAACAAGTGTAAACAAGCAAGTACATCACCTGTACTGAGGCCAGCTCGTACTAGTAGAACTTTCACATAGACTCAAAGCCAATTAAAACATGATTTAACGTTCCATTACCTCCGTTGTGAAGCGGGTTCACAGTTAAACTACCTCCACGATTTAAAAACACTGATGTACCTTATGGAACAACAAGACTTACGGAATTTTGAAATTGGACTAGATATGAGTAAGTTGTACCAGCCTTGTAGGATGAGTGTTGTCCGATCCAGCTCAACAGAACTGCAAAACTTCCGATAACGTTACTTCACCAGGCGTCAAATAGTCATCAAATGGTCTCAAGGCTTCAAATATTCAACAATACATAATTTCTGTTGGTAGGTATCTACAAAAAAAAAATCTGCTACAGTGGTGGGTTTCAAAGAAAACTATAAAAATCGATCGCTCTCAGTCTACGGTTTCAAATGAGAACAAATCTTTATCGTAGGAGGTCTCGTGCACTTTTCTTTGCAACAATATTGTTTTTTACGAGGAGAATACAAAATTCTTTGTTCAGGTGGCATTCGAAAAGCAGTTGTCGAGTAAAGAGCAAACAACTCCTCATTTTCTAGTTAAATCAGCGAGGTAAACATAAAAGAGAGGAAGTGCTATACTCCTAAACATTCATTTACAATGAGTCAACCATAACTAAAGTCAATGCAGCTGACCATGGAACATACTGAGCTCATTAGCATAGATAAAATAAGTACAACAGAGTTTCTAACGATAGGCAATATGCAACGTTTATTGGGTGGTAGTGTGGATGGTGAAGCACAAGGTAAAAGAGCCTGAAGGGAGGATGAGAGGCTAATGAAAGATAAACCTCGTTCTTAGCTTGAATACTCGCACCCCTCACGCTCTCTCATTCTCTTTTAATAGCCATAATCAAATTACTATGGTGTAGGAGGAGAGAATGAAGAAATGTATCTTCAAACAAGGTGACTGTTATAGAAGGTACAGTGCTTCCCGTAGGTAATAATATTATCTTAGGAGCGATGAAAGAGAGTTTGCTACCTCCCTGGATTCGAGCGGAAGAGGTTCTAGGAGAGACAACCTGCTTTGTCGACGGGAAACTCACTATCGCACTGGTCCTTTGTTTCATTGCGCTTATATGAACGGTACTTAAAAACTTGTATCCAAAATTGAAACACAAACAACCTTACGAAATACTGGTCAGTAAATAGTTTATGTTTTGGTGTTATCTCTGAAATTTTGTTCATATCGGGAATGAATCGGTTCCCAGATGGTTACAGTAAGTTTGAAATCCACGATGGATGCGGGCTACTAGGTGCTATACTAAAGTGGAGGGGCGTTCCACTACTCACTTTGCTATGTAGTGAGTCACGAAATGATTGAGATTCAACTACCGAAACTATAAGTCGGCTTAAGGTGCGGGCGGCTTACATATTTTATAATTCTTGCATCCATTATTCAACAGGCAAATAATTCCCAGACCTTAAGTGGCAAGTTCAAGCCAGAGTATTTCCTCAGATATATTATTCGTCCCACTTGGCGCTAAGTACTCAGCTGTTGGAGGCTACACCGTTCGTCTACCATTGTGAGGCGTGCTAAATTTGAAGATACTATCTTGATTATTGCCCAAAGTTTGCTTTTTTCACGCAGAACCTGCCTTCGTTCACAGTAATTGGGTTGAAAATTAGTTAGGCACGACTAGAACTCAAAAAGAGTCATGTGCAAATTTCTGAATTTTTTGCAGCAGTTAAACAATTTTTTTTTGTCTTAATTGTGGACGGCTGACATAGGAATTTCAAATTTGAAATCTAAACGCAATGGTACGTGAAAATTGAAAGTTTGGAGCGAATGATATTTTCTTGCTGGCGTAAAACATGTAATAATATCCCAATAACAATGAAAACTAACCAATTAAATGACGATGGGCCCAGAGGTGACGAATCGTCAATGATTTTTGTCTGTGAATACTTCAAAATACATATCTTGCTTGTTTGCTTAGGAAAGAATTACGATGGTACTTAAAGTACTAATCGCTAAAAGTATGTACTACATCTACTATAGTGAATTGTACAGGAATCACAAAACTTGTAGCAGATTAATGATACTCATAGTTTCACATTTTTATAGGCATTGGCTGCTTTCTTTTCCCTCTATTGCGTGGCAAAACCGTTTGATACCCGGTTGAAAACGTTAATGCTTACTTACAATTTAAATGTTCAAATTATGGGTAAGGAAAATTTCCGAGTCAAAACAACAGACTGGGTTCTATGTTAAGCTTATGGCTACAATACTATTGAATTGACTCGCTTTAGTTCAATAATGCCGGATCTACCGAAAGAATACAATGTAAGCAATTCAAATATTTCACTTCAATAATTGTTGCAATTTTTTTGGACTGTGGATGTTAGTGCCAAAAACCATTGTGTTATCAGTATAATGTTTCACGAGGCCCCTGGTTTTTGAATGTCTGATATAAAAATAGATATAGCAGGTTTGACGTGAAACATCTTCACAAATGAAACATTGACAAGAAATAGATTCCTAAACCTCTAGCAAGTAATTATTTAGAGAGCGACAAGTTCTGAACACATGTGCCCTACATTATTTTGCATAATGAGCTGACGATGGCCTCAGTGTTTGACTCATGGAACCCTGATTATGATGAATTAGGAATATTTTGAGTTCAATTAACAGCAATCACCTTCAGATAGGTTTGTCTACCAAGAATAGCGCTAGTTGGAATGTCAAAGGCCGGAAAGCTGAAAATTGAAATCTGCCATGTCGTCCACGAGCATTTAGAGTATCAATATTAGATAAGAGTAGCTATCCTTTCACTGTTTAGGACATAGATGAGATAATCAAGTAGTGACTAATTTATTAGTAGCGACACCTCGATATGGAACTAATAATAATAGTCTGCGAAAATTGGTCGATATTTTCTATGGCCCTTGGGAAGTGTAGTAGTATTGGAGTTTGACAAAGCTATTTTGGTATTTTTCCTTAAAATTTTTATCGATGAAGGCTTACGAAAAGCTCAGCTCTCTAAAGGGCAAATAGCGGATGGGAAGTCGGGAGGTGGCAGGTGAGCGGAATTTCTAGATTTACGAAAAAGCGTCTTCCACAGACCGTTTGCTTTACATACCATCCGTTAATGAATTTACCTTTCTATGGAAAATTAGCATTCAACTAAAACACTCATGATACCTGGTCCTGATTTTTGTTGGGATCCATGAATGATCAACCTATGTTTTTTGTATAATGAACACACATAATATGTGTCGCATATTATGCGACTTTCACTCTTCACATCGAAGTTTTCGCGTTCCTTTCATCAATGAATGAGACTTGATTGATTTTCACCGTGACAGTTGGATAATTTGACAAATTCATAAAGAGTTGGCACTTGTGAAAATATCGATATACCCGGAAAAGGCGCTCAATGGGATCTAAGTAGGCTCAAATTATGAAACATTTTAACATTAGGGAAGGAACATACTGGATCTACTAAATAATGGTCCGTTGTACTGAAAACTGCTAGTCTTCGACTGACAATGAAATATTCATAACAAAGTGAATGCTGTGCAGGGGTGGGTATGTTGCAAAAATGAAACATTGTGCTACGGCTAGGATTTGTGAATAATGTTTAACTATAGAACACTACGCTCGCTTTTTTTTTTTTTTTTTTTTTTAATAACGTGGAATTATTTACAGCGCACTCGAGATTAGAATCCGCCATTTTCTCCGTTCCTGTGGTTGAAAGGGAGAGCTTTTGCAGGATGTAGAAGACACTTGTTGGCTGGTAGGCTACATTAGAGCTGCTCTCGTCCGCTCGCTTCCCAAACGTTCTGTGCCTTTTTATCTTCAATTACATGCAACATTAACCCTGGGAACCTATCCCTCCGTCCTTTTACACCCGCCGCCTGACTCTCCCTCGTACCGACTCTCATCTCGTCCTTCAACGCCGCTCGCCTTTCTATCTCTTCCTTATCTTAAACTCTTGAGGAAGTTGCTTCTTCACCTTTACCTATCTCAGCTTGGTATCCCGAGACGGTAGCACTCTCACACGTACCAATACGTGGGAATGTATACATTTCCATCTTACATACCTACGCGGAACGTATAGAATGATACTACCCATTTTCTGAACTGGAGGTGTGCGCAATCCAGAATTCGAGTGTATTGCAGATGTTTTATTTAGATATTCGTCGTTTCAGGCTAGTATGTACCTATTCTTGAATGCCCTCGAAGAATAATGATATCCGACAGAGCCGCTACTCGCAAAAACCTGTAGTATGACATCTCGAACTGCAATTCTCTGTGTTTCGGAACTTGATCGGAATGAAAGAGCCCTCTCTTTCATAGGGAGAGAATTCAAGAACGAGATACACGGACTCAATTCAATCTACGTGACAATCGAGAACGGAAATCTATAAAACAATGTGGTCGGTTGAATATTCATCAGGTCCATTCCTCGGGGGCCAGTATTACTGTAATAGGCTTCAACTTGATTTGAATTAGACGAACGGACCTGGCTCTCTTCCAATGGAAATCATCCAATCGACTTCGCGACTCGATGCAATAACCATGGGATTGAAATCCTTTTTTTTTTTTTTTTTTTTTTTTTTTTTTTTTTTTTTTTCATAACTTCTGGCGATTCCCGGAAAAAGGATGAAAATAGTAAAAGCGCTGAACGGTACACCTACCGAATTATTAAATATTTTGTTATGCAGATTTATACTCAAATCCAAAATTAGGCAAATTTCCCAAAGAAAATGTTGACGTCTCATTCAGTCAGAAAAGTTTGGTGAATATTTGTTAAAAGGGTTAGCTAGTTAGCTAAAAAAAACCACATTAAAACCACTATAACATCATTTATACAATCGTTTATTAGTATTGGATAGATCCGAATCGAGGAAGATAATATTGCGTCCTTGAGGTCATCACCAGAGTCCTGAAACACACCGTGACCACTAATATGTACCTTCACAACACATTTCAGTCGCTTGGCCCGCATATTTCCCTCCGTCTTGACCTATAACCAGGTAGATCTTATAAAATATGAAGCGAATTTTGAATAAGTCATACTGTAAAGAAATTTAAGCAAAAAAAAATTGATGGGGACATGAATGTTACAGGAGGGAGGGGGTAGTGAAACGGTTAAGGGAAACCAGATTTTCTCAAATATATTCAGAAATTGGATGTCTTTCAGATGTAAAATTTTCACCAAAACTTTGTCTCCTTAGGGCGTATACTATTTTGAGAATGATAAAATAACTGCTGATAAAAAAATATTTATGCAATTTGCTGTGGATTCGCCACCTCCTTCGCAAAGTGGTAGACAATTTAGTTAGTTTTTTTCTTTTCAATTTAGTTAGCTGAATGTGGCCAACAAACTGTATAACCTTATTAAATTAATATGGAAACACTGTTGAATGTCCACCACCCAACATCATTCACTTCTCAATTTCCATTTTGAGTTGTGCCATATATGAGGCATTATACTCGTACTATCTCTCAACTCGGTCATTGTAGGGGGATTAAAACGCGTGCACCACTCCAATAACTGTTAGGCAACGCGAGCAGTGCCCCTCTTGACACCTAATGAGGTCATCTTTGACGTCGACGAAATTAAATTTCACGGCACTGAACAGCCAACTGAGCCCCTCAGCCTCCCTCTACCTTTTCCTAGCGGGAAGCTGCATTGGAGATGAAACGGACTAGAAACGAGGGCTTGGGCCAGGGAAGAAAATGGAGCATGATAGCGTGGGTGGGGGTCATGCTAATCACAAGCCCACCATCAACGAACTTCCACCATGAGGGGGAACCAACAGGAAAAGCGAAAATACCGGTATAATTTGCGCGGCGATGCTCAACGTCGAAACGACTGTGAGGTCGTGAGCGAAAAACTCAAGGAATAAACGGGCAAGTGGAATGAGATGGAGCCGGTACACAAAAATGGCGGGCAATTGCGAAATCATCGTGATCAAAGAGGGCCAATTGACAAGGTAAGTGTAACGGGCACAATGCCATGATTATTCCAACCCCCGTTTGTTCCGTAAAATAATTTTTTCCAGAAAGAGATTCTCAGTCCTCATCTGTAACCAGGAGGCAACAATCATACTGTAGTAAGGAAAATAATTTGTTTCTCGGATACGGCTCTGGTTCTCCAGTTAAAATCCCACAAATTTGAGCGGATTAGAACGAATGGTGGTCTTAATTGGCTTGAATTCAATTTCTACTGTTACTGTGAACTAATTGTGTAGGAGGAAACGGCGTGAATATTTTTTAAATTCAGATTTTGAGAAAATATGAAGAGCACTGAGACCAATGTAAACTTGTTTTGAACCTCGTGCCAACACGTAATTTTGCCTACTCCTCACTCAAACAAAATCATACTACTGCTGCATTCTTATTGGATGAATAATTACTTTCTCTACATTTCTCCTAATCAAAGGGTTTATCTTTTGTGGATCATAATCCATCAATTCAATGGAGTATGAATGGTGAATAGTTATTATTATCCGCCACAATGGGTCATCTAGATAGTTAGCAACACATGGTTCCTCTCACCTATGGCGATGTGAATTCCGAGATTAGATTCTGGAAAATCATCCTTCTTTGATACATTGCTTCACTGCGGCAGAACACGGATGCAAGTCGCGGGCATTCATAGGTAACATCTTCACGACAGAAGCTGCTGGTACGTGTCGACTGGACCGCCCGACGACAAATGAATTTCGAGCTCGATTTCACTGGAGAAAATAACAATCGATAAAAATAAACAATGAGGTTTGCATTAATTGGGAGAGAGACCAAAGACTGAACAGTCAATTTGGCATACCACAAAAGAATCGTCCAAAAAAACAGGTTTCATGGTCCGAATCAATTACGTATTCTATGCTGGGTTCCTTCAATCGGTAGACTTTGTAACGAGCTTGCGCAGTATTCTTCAAAAATGGCAAATTCGATAGATGTTCTGTATAGTGAACACCGTACTCCCAATTATAAAAGTCGCCGTTATCCGTCGTTATATAAAAACTCTCTCTGAAACACGTCAACCGTCGTTTTATAGAAAATATGTATTACTCAGTACTAATATAAAAAAAAAAAATAGTATCATAATTTACTTATTTAACCATGTATTATTTACCATTTTATTCCATAATAATTAGAAAATGGAATTCATTTACTAATTGCTCTGTTGGGCAAAATACATTTGTCAGGAGAATCTTCTAATCAAAAGATGGTTTTTTTCTGTATAGGTACTCAAATGCAAGGGATTTGCTCATTTAGTCATTTGGGTTTTAGTTCCGTCCTGATCAGTTATGTTCTCACTACAAAAGTGGGATGATTCTCGGATTTTATGTACGTTAAGACTGATGGAGTGAAATACTCGTTTTTTTCAAGGTTGGATACTTACATCGTTGGATTTAATTTCTTAATGTTGTTGAAATCGGCGAGGAATTGCCAAACAGCTTCCGGCTCAGCACCAGGTACGGTGCCGTCAAAACTAACACTGTGCTCTTGTGGGCTAAGAAGAATGTAGAGAATGAGACTTGTTAGGCAAACAGCTAATACGTTGCGACGTGCAGCAAACTGAAGCCAGTTCCTCCTGCGCATGAAGGTCCCAATCATTTTCGAATCACCTAGAATAAAATGATAATAATTGGTACTTTGCGTTAGGATTAAGTAACAGTAAGTATATAATGCCAAACAACACGAGTCATTCTCCTCACGTATTCCAAGAGTGCATGCGTGCACAATACTACTCACTGATTTCAGAAAACGCAAATATACAGAGAAAATTTGACAGATGATGACTGACATAGGTATAAGGAAATTTATTATGGACTCAGATATTTTGTGAGAGAGAGAATTTCGCAAACCGTTAATTGATAAAACCGATAACGCGAATACTGTTCCGTTCCAGCAGTGCCAACTTGAAAAAAAAAAAAAAAAAAAAAAAAAAAAAAACATTCCTAATTTGGATTGGCAAATCTTTTCTTGTCGGAGTGCTCACCCTGTGGGAAGGTGACCTTAAAATTCATTGCTTGCAGTCCCTATTCGCAGGAAAATTGTACCTACCTGGAGGATCAATTACAGTTTAACCTTCCGGCGGGCGCGCGGCCGACCTCAGGTCGGCTTCTGCGAATTTCAACAACCTCCACTTGTCCCGGGCGACGGAAGATTTTGGTATTTTCAGTAATCCTCGGTCAGTACCCCTCTTACATTACTGCGTCCTCAAACGCTCGTTTCCCGTGCTATGTCAGTTGCTATTGTCAATCGAATACGTGTGAACCCTGTTGACCGACCTCCGTACTGCAACGCGCCCGCTCATGTGAGTACTTTTTCTGTGCCCTAATCGTAAACATTATGACTCTTTCTTACGTTTGTTTTTGAATGTTTATTCTCTTACGTCATGAAACATACTATCGTATGATGTAGTCTACTTATACTATTTTTTCCTGTCAGGGAGAGATGAAGATGGATGCCTGAGGAAATCAGGCTGATGGTAGAGGATTTAGAGCGGCAGGAAGGAAGTCAAGAATATCAAAGGCAGTTCCACAGGACGATGATGATTTTGACGGTTTAGACATCGAAGAGGAAGAACCTGAGGTAGTCATTGTATATGATTTTGACAGCCAGCCTAGATCGAGATGCAAAAAGGCCATATGTGCCCGAAAAAGAAATGGGATTTGACCACTGTCAAATGTGCGACATGCGAAAGATTCGTGTGTAAAAATCATTCTGAACGAGTGGAAAATGCTCAGCTAAAGAAGAAGATGTTGTTTGATAATAATTACGCACATGCCTGGCCACTTTTTTATGTTAGTGATTACTTTTAAAATTCAACCTCTTTTTTCTTCTCACTTTAGGTGTTTTCACAGATTTTTACTTTTGGTTGGTTATTCCTTGAATAATCAACCTATGTTTTCACGATAATGGTCAACCTCTCCGATTCGGCTCAAAATTTTTTTCTGGACGTTTCATGATGTCCTGATCAAAAAAGGTCATTGTCCGTCCGCCGTACGCCGTACGCCGTCCGCCGTCCGCCGTCCATTGTCCACGCCGTTTTTCGAAGTAGAAAATTTTCTAAAAATCTGAAATTTGGGTCAGGGGTCTGTTCCCAGCCGAGATGGGTCCTCGAAACATTTCAGCCCGATCAGACCAAATTTGGAGGGGGTAGGGGTTTTTTGAAAAATGGATTTTCGAGATTTTGGGTGATTTAGGCGAGTGGGGTGTCATTTTCCACTAAATTTTGGACGCTGAATCCAATAAAATGGGTCCCAGAACAATTGGCACCCACTGGAAGAAGTAATGGGTCAAATTGGGTATTTATTACCCATGTGGGTGACTTCAGCCGAATAGACAAACAAAACACATCTTCATATCCTGTTGTTTATAACCAATTTTGAGCAGTTGCCTACAATTCTTTTTACTGTCCGAGCTTTTTATTCGTACCATTCAATTCAATTTAATACAATTATTATAGCCTTCTAAATTACCTACGTTTTCTCAATATTATATTAGTAAATTAGTGTCGTAGTGCCCCATAGATACACCCATCTTGAATATGTGTTTTCGGGATTTCTGCTACCTAGGCGAGTAGGGTGTCATTTTCCACTAAATTTTGAACGCTGAATCCAATAAAATGGGTCCCAGAACAATTGGCACCCACTGGAAGAAGTAATGGGTCAAATTGGGTATTTATTACCCAATTTGATTATGTGTTTTCGGGATTTCTGCTACCTAGGCGTGTGGGGTATCATTTTCCACTAAATTTTGGACGCTGAATTCAATGATGTGTGTCCCAGAACGATTGGCACCCACCGGAAGAAGTTATGGGTCAAAATGGGTATGTATCCACCCATTTGGTATGTGTCAGGATTTCTGGTACCTGGGCGTGTGGGGTATCATATTCCACTAAATTTTGGACCCTGAATCGATTGGAATGGGTCTGAGACCCGCCACACCCACTGTTTCCCCCATTCGAGGAATAACCAACCCGTGTGTAAGAATTTGCAGATTTTTTTAGTAATCCTCGGTCAGTACCCCTCTTACATTACTGCGTCCTCAAACGCTCGTTTCCCGTGCTATGTCAGTTGCTATTGTCAATCGAATACGTGTGAACCCTGTTGACCGACCTCCGTACTGCAACGCGCCCGCTCATGTGAGTACTTTTTCTGTGCCCTAATCGTAAACATTATTACTCTTTCTTACGTTTGTTGTTGAATGTTTATTCTCTTACGTCATGAAACATACTATCGTATGATGTAGTCTACTTATACTATTTTTTTCCTGTCAGGGAGAGATGAAGATGGATGCCTGAGGAAATCAGGCTGATGGTAGAGGATTTAGAGCGGCAGGAAGGAAGTCAAGAATATCAAAGGCAGTTCCACAGGACGATGATGATTTTGACGGTTTAGACATCGAAGAGGAAGAACCTGAGGTAGTCTTTGTATATGATTTTGACAGCCAGCCTAGATCGAGATGCAAAAAGGCCATATGTGCCCGAAAAAGAAATGGGATTTGACCACTGTCAAATGTGCGACATGCGAAAGATTCGTGTGTAAAAATCATTCTGAACGAGTGGAAAATGCTCAGCTAAAGAAGAAGATGTTGTTCGATAATAATTACGCACTTGCCTGGCCACTTTTTTATGTTAGTGATTACTTTTAAAATTCAACCTCTTTTTTCTTCTCACTTTAGGTGTTTTCACAGATTTTTACTTTTTTCAAATCGAAATTGAATGTTCAATTCATTAAAACGATGTGTTCACCAGTTATACCACTTTTTCCTACTAATTCAACCTTTTATTCATCGGTAACCATGTAAAAACGAGTTGCCGACCTCAGGTCGGCGCGCGCCCACTCGTGTGACTTCGAAAGGCGCGCCCGCCGGAAGGTTAAACGGCGATCCTTCTAACGGTATCTTGTTTTCTCGAATGTGATGTTCTCAGATTTCCTTTTTTCCGAGCGTTTCGATGTTGAGCCGAGTTGAGATTGAATTAAGAAGTATATTCTTCTCAGAGCCAAACTTTAGTGGAAAACTATACCCCATACGCCTAGGTAGCAGAAATCCCAAAAACACATATCCAAAATGGGTAATATATACCCAATTTGACGCATAACTTCTTCCAGTGGGTGCCGATCGTTCTGGGACCCATTTAATTGGATTCAGCGTCCCAAATTTAGTGGAAAACTATACCCCACACGCCTAAGTAGCAGAAATCCCGAAAACACATATTCAAAATGGGTAATATATACCCAATATGACCCATTACTTCTTCCAGTGGGTGCCAATCGTTCTGGGACCCGTTTCATTGGATTCAGCGTCCAAACTTCAATGGAAAATGACACCCTACTCGCCTAAATCACCCAAAATCTCGAAAATCCATTTTTCAAAAAACACATTTTGACCCCTACCCCCTCCAAATTTGGTCCGATCGGGCTGGAAAGTTTTGAGGACCCGTCTCGGCTGGGAACAGACCCCTGACTCAAATTTCAGATTTTTAGAAAATTTTCTACTACCATAAACGGCGCGGACGATGGACGGCGTACGGCGGACGGACATCGACCTTTTTTGATCAGGACATCATGAAACGTCCAGAAAAAAATTCTGAGCCGAATCGGAGAGGTTGACCATTATCATGAAAACATAGGTTGATTATTCAAGGAATAACCAACCAAAAAAGTGGACTGGCAGTCTTTCTTTTTTTCACAAAAAGGTGCATTTATTCTTACAAGATTTGCTTCTTGACCGATTGATGCTTCAACTTTTGAGAAAACCAAAAAATGGATGTGCGGAAGAGAACTAACAAGTAAGTCATTTAGAGTCATGATGAACGAAAGTTGTACACGTCCGCTAACACATAATTTTCTATTACACATTTAGTCTCCTTTCATCAACCTGCAATAACATCATGATGTAAAAGCAATGTTGATCATTGAACCGAATATTTCATGCCACACAACGAGATAAGGGAGTATATGTCAACAATACGTGATTAATATATAATTGGCTCCCAAACATAATAATAGTTTCATGGGGAGGCACACTACAACCCAAACAAGCTCCTTGTATTCCTGCATAATATGCCGTTATGTGTTAAAGGTAGAAAACGGAGTAGGTACTTACTGCTTTATGTAGTCAAACCAAGTTTACAAAGCTCACGACCCGAATCTGAGAGAAAAGGCCGCAGTTGTTGACCACATAAAGATAGAGAAAGGATCGTTCTCTATTACATACAAGATTAAACTGGGGCCGACTTCATCACAAACGAGGCGCAGTTCCACTTCAGCGAAAAGTTATCTCGCTTGGTGTTGATAGCAACATCCTCAGAATCCGAGTCCTCAACCAACGTACCCCACTACGGTCGGACCTTCATTAGAATTACAGATTGAACGTGTCAAAGGGTTCGGATCAACGTGGATTCATCTTTAATGTACACACACACACACACACACACACACTCGAAAAAGATCGGCTGAATCAGGGAAGCCCATGATCGGAAATGTAGATCGGTCTACCCTCTAGTCTCAAGTGTTTATATCGGGTGATCACACCAACCTGGGCATCCATAGAGGAACCAATCTTCTAATGATGTATTTGGAGTTTAAATGAGTAAAATTGTACTAACTTTTGGCTGAAAAATAAAATTAAATAATAAGAACAACTGGATGAACGGATGACAACATTAATCCTGCATAAAAATACATGTTAACTCTACAGAAGATGGGACAACATTTTTATTAAATTTATTTATATTTTTAACAATAACTTTTTATACAGATATAATTTTGTACTAGCCGACAGCAGTGTAGGTATTGAAAAGTGATGAATCTGCCAACTGAATCCAAGACCACCCACTAGTTGTAACTATAAAGCAATAATTACTCGAAGTGATAATTATTCAGCCTAAATCAAAGTTGGCATTAATTGAGTAAGTTATTAATTGTGAACTTGTAATTAATTCTGTCATATTACTCATGCCTCTCAAAATGCATACATCCATGTATACTCAAAGTGTGGTGTTCGAGTGTTGAGTAAAACTTTTATATTTAGTAAAGTACTCGCTGATAGCAGTTTCCTAACAGTCCTCCTAGAGGAAACAACACATTTTAGAGCTCTCCTGTACAATTTTAGAACTACCCCCAAAGCTTTATTAACTAGTGGCTTTCATATTGAATAAGTTACTTGAATTACGGAGGTAGTTCGACTCCACTAGAAATTCTACAGACCGCGAAATCGGCGTTCTCGTCAAAAATTGGCTTCGTGCGGCAAAAATATGCGGTCGTCGAGGGTGAAAAAAGAAAAAATCTTGCAAATCTACACACGGTTGGTTTTCCCCTCGAATGGGGGAAACAGTGGGTTTGGCGGGTCCAAGACCCTTCCAATCGACAGGCCAAATTTAAGTGGAACACATACCCCACACGTCCTATGTAGCAGAAATCCCGAAAACACATATCCAAAATGGTATATATCCCAATGACCATAACTCTTACCATGGGTGCCGATCGTTCAGGGACCCATTAATGGATTCACGTCCCAATTTTAGTGGAAAAACTATACCCCACCCGCCTAGTATCAAAAATCCCGAAAACACATATTCAAATGGGTATAGATACCCAAATTCACCCATAACTTCTTCCAGTGGGGCCAATCGTTCTGGGACCCATTTTACTTTGATTCAGCGTCCAAAATTGAGTGTGAAAACTATCATACCCCCACACGCCTAGGTAGCAGAAATCCCGAAAACACATATTCAAAATGGGTAATAAATACCCAATTTGACCCATAACTTCTTCCAGTGGGTGCCAATCGTTCTGGGACCCATTTCATTGGATTCAGCGTCCAAAATTTAGTGGAAAATAACACCCTACTCGCCTAGATCGCCCAAAATCTCGAAAATCCATTTTTCAAAAAACACATTATGACCCCTACTCCCCCCAAATTTGGTCCGATCGGGCTGAAAAGTTTCGAGGACCCGTCTCGGCTGGGAACAGACACCTGACCCAAATTTCAGATTTTTAGAAAATTTTCTACTACCAAAAAGGGCGCGGACGATGGACGTACGGCGTACGGGGTACGGCGTACGGCGGACGGACATCGACCTTTTTTGATCAGGACATCATGAAACGTCCAGAAAAAAAATTAGAGCCGAATCGGAGAGGTTGACCATTATCATGAAAACATAGGTTGATTATTCAAGGAATAACCAACCAAAAACAAAGGCGTGAATTTCCGACGAGCATCCCCAAGAACATACGGTAAATTAACATTATTTCATTTTAGCGGTTTCCCATAAACAATGACGCGATAGTGATTGCCAAACTCCCGTCTCAAATATACATAGCCGATATCCGTTTTGATGCATATCCTGTTCATACCCAACATCGGTCTATAGTTCGGACATAGAGCTTTATCTGAGACGCCTCGCTGGAGACTCTACATTAAATGTAGCTGTATTACGTAACGTTTGTGAGCCGTATTTATTACCAACCTAACAAGGACATTGCTTCAGCTGTGAGGGATTAGGGGCTGGCTGCCATTGAGTCTCGTGGAGGACAAAGAGCAATACCACGACCCTAATCGCAACTCCAGAGATACAGTTGCCGCTAAATGGTCTTAATGGGGGGAACCAACCTTATATTTTACGTTCCCCCTTATTTCCCGAAAATTATTCATTCTTCATGTTTCAAGTTGTGTTTTTCAGTGTTTTGGAACACGGCGGGAATGAGGAGACTTGGAGCTTTAGCGTGTAGTGGCCCGCGCGCTAGAAGCCAGTGGTGATTTAATGTACGTTGGAGGGGGTCATTAAACAGCAGATATATTACTCGCCCCTCGTGCCTGTACCGCCTCTTCGCCCGTATTAAAAGAGCTAATTTCTTGCTTCCTTCTTGTCCTTCGGCCACCCGGCTCCTTAATTCCCCAGCCAGGGCTCCAAGGACTCAAGGGAAGCGTGGCTCAAAATTCCCCTAATGACTTGAAACGTGAAGTCAGCGGCCCCATTAAAGCTTTCCTTGGAAGTCGTCTCGTCGCCGCAACGCCGGGTTTGACAATGTCGCTACTCAGAAAAAGTACATACACAATCTGAAGGGGGTTGTTTTCGTGGAATAAGCTATCCAAAAGCTCTCATCAGTTTAGATTTAAGAGCAGTACTCGATGAGAATAAAAACTAAGAAACATTTGATGAACCCTGGTTCCGAATGAAAAATGTTATCATGCAAAGCACCTTCGTGTCACTTCTTTGAATCACATCAGTAAATGTAGATTTTGTGGCCTATTTCTTCCTAAATCTTTGCAATTTTGTTCTGATATTTGGCGTTTTTAATCCTAGACTGGAAGTGTTCTTCAATAAGCATTGGACGGAAGGGATGAGTAAATTTTACTCACCACCCTAAATGGAGCTGTTTTGGAAGCGTTTTCGAACTCCCGTACGACTTTTCAGCATCAAAGGCAGTAGCCTCTGATGCTGAAAAGTCGTTTGTTGGGAATTCAAACATTTATAAATCATAGCACATAATAATAACCTTTATTGAAAGAAGAAAAAAATCTGCAAATTCTTACACACGGGTTGGTTATTCCTCTAATGGGTGAAACAGTGGGTGTGGCGGGTCCCAGACCCATTCCAATTAATTCAGGGTTCAAAATTTAGTGGAAAATGACACCCCACTCGCCTAGGTACCAGAAATCCCGAAAAAACATATTCAAAATGGGTAATAAATACCAAATTTGACCCATTACTTCTTCCAGTGGGTACCAATCGTTCTGGGACCCAAAAACGGCGCGGACAATGGACGGCTAAGGCGGACGGACATCCTTGGTTGACCATTATCATGAAAACATAGGTTGATTATTCAAGGAATAACCAACCAAAAAATCCCACCGCCCAAATTGCAATATTCAGTGAAAATAAACTTCATAAGTCTCAAATTTATTTTTAAGGTCGATGGCCGTACGTTGTACGCCGTCCATCGTCCGCGCCGTTTTTGGTAGTAGAAAATTTTCTAAAAATCTGAAATTTGGGTCAGGGGTCTGTTCCCGGCCGACACGGGTCCTCGGAACTTTTCAGCCCGATCGGACCAAATTTGGGGGGGGGGGGGGTCAAAATGTGTTTTTTGAAAAATGGATTTTCGAGATTTTGGGCGATTTAGGCGAGTAGTGTGTCATTTTCCACTAAATTTTGGACGCTGAATTCAAATAAATTGGTCCCAGAACGATTGGCACCCACTGGAAGAAGTAATTGGTCAATTTATGGGTCAAAAAAAAAAATGAAACAGAATTCCACCAGTATGGTTCGAACTGAGAACCTTCCGGTTACTGCCGAACGCGCTAGCCACTTGCGCCACGGTGTAATGTAGACTAGGGCGAATGGCGTGTGAGATATCATTGCCACTACATTTTGGACCCTGAATCGATTGGAATGGGTCCGGGACCCGCCACATCCACTGTTTCCCCCATTCGAGGAATAACCAACCCGTGTGTAATAATTTGCAGATTTTTTTTAATAATAAACGAATGGTACGTAATGAGAAATAAACTGAGAATAAGTTATGAATAGATTCACCAAATCACAAATAGTTGGATTGCTTTTCTTCTGGAGGGGGGGGGGGGGCTCCGTTTTTTTGTGGAAGCCTGTATGGACCTAAGGTGAGAAGAAGTAATACACCAACACTATTCGATGCTTTGCTAAGTGAGATGTGCGTATCATGGTCAAAACGGTAGTTTCTCTGGGTCTACTATTTAAGTAATTCAAAAGCACGCACTACCATAAAAACAGTTCTGATTCAATCATGACACATTCACGGAGTGCAAGTTACTCCAATGAACATTGTACTTTCGAGAAGGTAGAGCGTTGACTCCCCGCTTTATAATAATTAGGTACCGGTAAGTTGGTGAGCTGAGGTTGTTAGTCAGACTCGTCATCTCATTACTCCCGTTATCATTGACAATCTCCAACTTTCGATTTGTATTTAGCACCGATCCCACGAATTGGTTAGTCTGTGGTACCTACTCACGAGGGGGTTGAACCAGCCGGGGAGGGAAACTCGGAAACGGCAATGCTCCAGTTCGGCAATGAGGGAGTTATAGGTTTGTTCACCTAATCCCTAAAACTACGGGCGAAGGAAACGCATGCAAGTTTAAAACTTCAAGTCTGGTGGGTAAACAATTAAACGTAGTAGCATGGTGGTAGTCAGTTAAGGCAGCACGCTATCCTCTCCGATACCATCAGTAGGCAAACAAGTTAGTAAAATGAAGGAGCAATCAGCTTTATCTGACTGGCAACACGGATGAAGACTATTATTATGCTTGAACCCCACCGTAACTACACCTTCCATTAAACTTTTTGCCGCTATTGCAGGAGTTGAAAATTAATTGATTCATAGTGCTCATCGTCCGTTGAAATATCTTGCATCGTCAAAACAGAGACACCCTCAGATAGATTAATGAGAGAAGAGTGGAGGGTTGATCCGGCACTGAGCCCAATGTACCATTGCGCAATGCGCAATTCCCCGCCCTTGCGTATCTAGACCACCGAGTTCTCCTGCTGGCATCGCTTAGTGGCCTTGTTAATCAGAATACTATAGTATGGCCAAGGCAAAACTAGGATCCAAATGGAGTCCCATGATAAAAATTTCAATTTATTGAGGTATATCTTAGACCTCTTTGGGCTGCGGACTGTGGAGGCCGGGCATTGGACGGATATTCCAGATCCCGAATCTATAAACATTATTTGGAAAAAATACAAAAAGTCGCTGTTGGAATTTTTTTTTTTTTTTTAATACAATACAACGGTTCATCACTACAATATTTAACAGTATTGAATCAGGAATTGTGTCGTTTGTGCGGCAAAAAGAGGGATGAACTTGCACACAACCCGAGGATACTAAAACAGAAAAGATTCCTATTTCGGGCTGAGGCTTGTTTTGAGATCAGGTTTATGATTGAGAGTGTGTTCCTCAAGCAGAAAAGGATGTGGATTTAGGTATAACGCTTAGGGAGTGCTGAACCAGTAAGGACAGCTTAGTGAAATGACCATGTTCCCATAACAACCGATGAACAGGAAACCTGAATCGAGTGGTTCTAACATAAACGCCAACGCTGCAAATCTGAGTTTAACAGTTGTCAATTTCATTTTGAGTGGCCCATTGTGCTAGCCCCCGGAGCTCGTCTTGGCCGAAGCTCCGTGTTCCCGACTAGGTCCAGCAGAGCTCCGACCAGGTTCTCCTGGTTGAGGAAGGTCCAAAGTCCCGAAGGTTCTGAAACGCCTGTGTTCCAGGGCAGGACAATTGAAGACGATGTGAGACGCTGTCTCCTCGTCCTCGCCACAGAATCTACAGTCAGGGGTACCATTGCGCACCCCAATTCTGCAGAGATGCCTCCTGAAGTCCCCGTGTCCTGTAAATAAGCCAACGGTGAGTCTCAGGGAAGCTCTATTAAGGTTTAGGCATCTCGTGGCCCTACCTTTGTTAGGACCAGTCATCATAATATGACCGTGCTCTTGCCGCGGCGTCCGCTCCCAGCGCTTCTGGTGCTGGGAGCGAACCCAGTTTGCCACCCATCCCGATAGTAGGGTGCGGGAGATTCCTAGGCATGGTTCAGGTCCTGTAAAGGCAGTCCCCGAACCACGCCTAGCCAGAGCGTCAGCTCGGTCGTTACCCTCAACCCCTGAGTGGCCCGGGACCCATGCGAGGACAACCTTGTTCGTTCCACTCAGCAGTTGGAGGGCTTCCCAGCACTCACGCACCAGCCTCGACTCAGAGCTCGATCCCATTAAGGCCTTGAGTGCTGCTTGGCTGTCAGAGAAGATGTGGATCCGCCTACTTCGATAGGCCCTCCTCATGTTCTCCTCAGCACATTCCTTTATTGCGAGCAGCTCAGCCTGGTATACTGTGACCCAGCTACCAAGGGAGAGCGAGAGCTCCCATTCTGGCACCGGGCCGTACACCCCCAGGCCGCATCCGTTTCCCATCTTGGACCCATCCGTGTACCATACCAGATCCCCTGGCAGCACCCCCGGGGGTCCCTGGGTCCAGACTCCTCTCCCTGGGATGACCACATTGAATCTCTTTCCAGTTAGAGGTTTCCTCTTGACAGAGTCAGAGGGCATGTGCACTAAAGGGCACTCCCTTACCCTGTCTAGAACCGTTGCGTGCCCCTTCCCCTTGGAGGGGCGCCAGTCTCGGTAACATTGGAGGCGGTATGCGGTCCCAATTGCCACCGTGGTCACCCAGATGTCCAGCGGGGGGAGATCGAGGAGTGTCTCCATTCCAGCTGTAGGTGCTGTCCCAATGGCCCCACTGATTGCCAAACAGGCCATCCTTTGGATGGTTTCCAGGGCCTTGGTTGCAGTCACCTGCTCCGTTTTATTCCACCAGACAACAGCACCATGTGTGATCCCAGGGCGAACTATTGTCGTGTATAGCCAGGAAACTGTTTTGGGGGTTTCTCCCATATTGATGAAATGAGTCTCCATGCAGCTGGTCTGAGAAATTACCAACCCGTGTGAAATAATTTGCAGCGTTTTTTTTTTTTTTTTTCTTTCACTAGAAGCCGACTCATAAATACCACAATAGTAATATATCTTTCTTTCAGTGACCATTCGTATCTAATTAGTTTGTCAAAATCATGAAGTTACGCAACAGTAATACGCTTCATAAGTTGGCATCACAATCCTGGTAGCGTACGTTGTGCAATAGGTATGTCGCTCTCATCGAAATGAAAGGGAAATTCTTTCGAGAAACCCGAGGGTTAGCATAGGGAGCCAACCAGGAACCGCATCTGGCTGTCTTAGTATACAAACAGCTTCAGATTTCCTTCACTTTTGGAGTCAAAATGAAAATCATGATGTATTTTTTTGGGTATGTTGTTAACCCGAAGACAACGGAAATTTCGAAAATGAATGAGTACTATCTGACGAAGCCGACAAGAATAGTTGGCTTATTCTTCTTCGGTTTGTCAAGTACACTCTGCATTTCAATTCAAGTGTCATCGGGAAGCGGACTATCTTCAACATGTATATACATGAGCATCTTTCTGACAGAAGTAATATGATAAGTAACGAAGTAATACACTGGTTCGTGACCTTTCACTGCTACTGCGGTTTTTTCCGCTCTTGTGGGTCTTTCACCATTACTACTGCGGAAAAAACCGCTCTCGTCGCTTTGCAAAGCCCTGTCTTTCAATATCCCTATTGAGTCGTAGTAGTTGTCTCGACCCTTTCTACCTGCGGTAGTAGTTCGAAAATAACGTCAGGAATTAGGGAGTAATGTCCGCCGAGGAGATAATGACCTTTGAAGTGCCGATATTTGCCGCCATGTTGCGGTAGTAATGGTGAAGGACCTAAAAGAGCGGAAAAACCGCGGTAGCGGTGAAAGTGTTAAGATAAAACACGGGTTGGTTATTCCTCGGACCAGACGCATGGAGACTCATTTCTTCAACATGGGGAAAATGGAAACAGTGCGTGTGGTCCCGGACCCATTCCAATCGATTGAGGGTCCACAATTTAGTGAAAAATGATACCCCACACGCCTAGGTTACAGAAATCTCGAAAACACACATTTGAAATGGGTAGATAGGTACCCATTTTGACCCATAGCCTCATCCAGATGGCACCAATCGTTCCGGGACCCGTCTCATGGATTCAGCGTCAAAAAATTAGTGGAAAATGATACCCTACACGCCTAGGTAGCAGAAATCTCGAAAACACATTTTTCAAAATGGGTAATAGATACCCATTTTGACCCATAACCTCTTCCAATGGGTTCTGAATGTTCTGGAACCCATCACATTGGATTTAGCGTCCAGAATTTAGTTAACCCACACTCCTAGATTGTAAAAAATCTCAAAAATCCATTTTTCAAAATTCACATTTTGACCCCTATCCCACCCAAATTTGGTCCGATCAGGTTGAAAAGCTTTGAGGACTAACTAGAGCCATGAACGGACCCCTGACCAAAATTTTTAGATTTTTTGAATAATTTCTACTACCAAAGTCGGCGTGGACGGCGGACGGCTCTCTCCCTCTCTCTCTTCTCTCTCACTATAAATCTCGAAAAATTGTTTAAACAATTTTAAAATCTTCACGCATAGCCTGCCACTGTTTCGAGCAATCGGGCTGAAAAGTTTCAAGAGCCAACTAGGATTTGTCCAGAAGGCCAGTTACAAAAACCATATTCCAGATTTTCAATGAAGTTCCTACTCCCAAAAACAGTAAGGCCAAGCAATGGTAGAGCCTGAGAGAGAATTGGAACTGTTGTAATTGGATGTTAGTCATTGGAATATCACGATTCATTTGCATATAGGCATGCCAGAAAACAACAGCATCTGATAGAACTTAATCAATCAGACTGAATAAACAAAAACCAGATAATTATGTTTTCAGGAACGGGCGACGCATTCGAATCAATAGCCATAAACAATATACAACTTCAGTTCATTTTATCATACACGAGAAACAAACAAATTAATTAAACAAAAGAATGTGACGATCAATCATGAGAAACGAATGGAACGAAAACGTTTTAATTCTATAATATATCAGCGTAGTACAAAATAAAGTACATTTTCGATTAAAATTAACTAATAAATGAGTTCAGCACAGATTCTTTGGTTTCCAAAGCCAATTAACAAGTTAGTGGTCTGAATAAAAGTGAAAGAATGAAATTTCAATCTTTTTATTAACTTTTGAAAAAATACCCACTAATATACCAAATATAGTGCCAAGGTGGTACATAATAAGCATTTGAAAATAATGATATGTAGGCTACATATGGATAATAGAATACCACTTTCATAGTACAATCGTTTTCTCTTTTTTGGTATATAATAGTCTTAAGTTGCACAACAATAATTACTGCACAATGTAATATCTAGAGGCTAAATAGGAATCAAAATAACATAGGTCTGGATAAATTTTGACACAATACATATACATATATTCATACATACATATTTTAATATGTATTCATAATAGTAAACGCATGCTATGGTTAATTTTAGGTAGCTTTCTATATTTCATCAATATGAATAGTTACAATTCATAGGGTTTCTTGACGAAGTATCATACTGGTATATACAGTCTAGGTAAAATAGGGTGCTATACAAAACTGTAGCAGTCGTATGACACGGGACCAACACTATGTCTGAGGGGCATTATTGTATTTTTTACTTTGGACACTAAAAAGAGTAACACCGGATTTCGTAAGGCTCCCTTTGTCTAGGCCATAGCAGGGTTTCAGTCACGTAAACAGATTATGAATTTCGTTTATGGCTAAGATTCAATCTACTTCTAAATATTTCGTATTAAGGCTTACCCCCACAACAATGTTATCCCCTCTAAAGGTTGGTGGCAACTTAAAGCTATGAGATTTAGAAGCAAAATAGTGATCTTAAGCACCTTATATTTCTTTGGCTGTATATACAAATCTAACAAACTAGGTTGTGTAATCCTTATCAAACAGGGGAAGTTGTCAACAGCGTTTGATAATTTTAAAGCGGTGTGACTACGGAAATGTGGTCAATTCACAAAATTGAATCGAGTCTGAACTCGTTGGAACATATTCCTGACTTGAAGCTTCGAATTTACGAATAATAGAACTATGATATCGAATTAACTGTATGTCTTATTCCTTCATTACTTCAGTTGTCTTAATATGTAATGAAAGATACAAGAGCTTGGTCCTTTGAATAGTTCAAACTCCCCTATTGATAACCTTCGTTATTTACAATCCATAGTTTGAACTTTCCAACAATGTTATGATACCTCCATTACTATTCAATGAAATGAATCAATTATGTGTGGTGATCCAACTAAAATGAGTGAAGAAAAACTTATTGGAAACTGAAACTTAGGTTGGAGAAGGCACAATATACGTAAATTTACACTAGTATTCAACAATACACCAGATCCATAGACAATTCTTAATAAGAAGAAATAAAAATTTGGGGGGAATCAAGAGCTGCGAATACACCAAGTACCTATTTCGTCAGAATCGTCACACCATAAAGGCAATTATGAGTAAGGCAAAATTATTTCAAAAGGAACTTTTTTGTTGAGTAAAATAATACCGTTTCTACTCAAGCTTAAATTGTGTATGGTAATTAAGTATACATAAAGTTGTAGCAAATGCGGCGAAGAAAAAAAGGGATTAAAATACTGAATTGAGTAATACAGTAAATCAAGAGCTAATTTATGATTCATACAGGTAATTTATCACTAATTTCAGTCAAACACCAGGGGAGGGAAAAGCAAATGCACTAAGCATTCTACCTTCCACAATTATGGAGAGAAACAAATAAAATTGGTATAAGGAATTCATAAAATAAACAAAAAACTTACGGTAAGGTAAACGAAATATTAGCTGTGATGGGAAAATAGGTTAAAGACGATTCAAGTGCAATCTTCTATCAATTTGATATAGCACCTGAGCAAGTAGGCACAAGTGAATTGGTCAAGTTATCGTTAACACTACCAAATTATAAGATCGATAGTTTGAATTTCGTTTGAATGAAAAACAGGTAATCCATTAGGAAAACAAAGCAGGGTTAATTCAATCCAATCCCATGAAAGAGTGACTAAAACGTGAAGAACAAATTACCAAAGTTTGAATTGTAAAAATAAAGTAATTGACGTTGTGTTCATAGTGAATAGCTAACAAGTGTAGGTGACAATTTAATTCCAATAGTTACACTAGAAAAACAAATGTGACTTACAACCAGAAATCATCTGTAATCCCTGGGGTAGCAATCACAATACAAAAGTATGTTAGTGCATTATCAACCATTCAACATGACGCATCATTAGGAACATAATAATATGGACTGTGACAATATTTGCAGAAATCAAATCAAAGCAAATACCATTGACGTTCTGCTAACAACATTTGAGAGAACTCATTTTTTCTTTCTATCAATCTGTTATCATGCAAGTCATTCCTTTAAAGAGCGATGTTGCAGAAACTCTTGGAAGAAACTCAGTTTTTGAAAGAAACAAGCTGAGGGTAGACCATGATTTCACTATTTACACTGACGAATGAATGCAACCTAAATTCAACTTCTAGAGCAGCTTCTGCCTTAAAACCCCCTAGTAATGAGGAAAAATTGGCACCTCACAGTCAATCAAGAAAGAAGTGAGATCAGCAAAGGAGGTGTTTTTTCTTAAGACAATATTGCACCCGTCGTGGAATACTGTCACATCTCAAAAAATTCATTTTTCTGTTTGTGACGGCAGCGTCTAATTTGCTCGTAGAATAGAGCACCAAGCGCAGTCCAGCAGTTGGCCGCCGGACAGCGGTAGTTACAGTTTCAAGTTGAGGGGATTCGCCTGCTGCATTTGCTGCATACTGTTACATCTTTCACTCCAGTAATAACCTTGAACCCATCTGGTCCTTTTCGCGATGTGACAGTATTTCACGACAGGTGCGATATGAGTTGGCAGATTAATCATGCTTGGTTAATTTGTCACTTCCATACTTGGGACAACTTATAAACAGACAAAGCGTCACAACTGATGAGTCTTTTTTTTTTTCAATTCGTAATAAGAGTAATGTAATCTTGACGAACGTGTCCCCCCCCCCCCCCAACAATGAATGGCAGCTGCTTATGACGACACTCTCCTAGGTTACTCAAGAAACATAAGCCCAGTTGGCCCATGTATACCCTACTGAGAATATGAAGCAGTTCAAATGACTGGGTAGGGGAAGACGCAGGGAGACTGATGCCACAGAAGTAAATAGAACCTGATTAGGTTCTCTGTCATAAACAAATCTGAAATGATGAGTAACAAGTTGAATAGCAAGGAAATCATCATGTAGCAAGGAAATTTACGAGGTCCTATCAAAGGCATTTACTTCACATAATTAGGTAGGATGAAGATATTAGGTTAAGTGAACAGTTATCTAGTCGGTGGGAAAAACTGTCCCAAAAATAGGGGGTTCAGCCTGTTCACTGGAAGGGCTCAAAAGGTGTACCAAAAAGAGTGAAAAATTACAAAACGAAGGCGTGAAATCTCCCATCACTACCCACAAAACTGATTTGGTCAGTCACAGTCAGCAAGCCTTACATAGCCCACATTCAAATAGATTAAATAACAGGCGAGAAGTGCAGCCAAAGGATTATTTGAAATAAGTGTTCACAAAACAATACTGCACTAATGCAATAGGCACAACCGCTGTAAAAATCCATCCTTCCTGTCTTAGTTCCGCAGAATACTTGTCAAACACAGTGGTCATGACATGGGAGCCATCATTTGCCAAGTGAGCCGTTAGTAATGCAATGCAAAGAACTGTGAACAATGTTTTCCTGACAGCAACGTTTCCTGAGATTATACCCAAAATTCACCAAAGCTGAGTTCCACAACATTCATATAATGGAAACCAGCTCACCTCAACATGTTTATGTCAGTCTTAGAATTCCACCAACTTGGGAAACCTAATTGACACTTATTACTTCTCAATCAGTGATGCGACGAACTAACCACATTTTCATATTGCAACCAAGCAATGTGCTTGTTTTGGCAGTCATAATAACTGATGTGGACAAACTGAGACCTCTTCCACAAGGCATACGCTGCTAGTTAAAGCAAGAGTTTGATTAACCAATGCCATAAGGAAAGAAAATGCCACAAGATTCCATGAGGAAAACAGCCACTCACAAGAAGTTGAAATGCAGGAAAAAATATACTGCCAAGTAAGTTTTAAAAATATCACAATGAACTCAAGATCTCACAGAACTTCAGTTTCTACCAACATCAAAACAAATGTATACAAAAATAATCTTCACAAGCTTCCAGAATCAATAGAGCTGAAAGCTGACTGCATTTTCTCAAGGAACATATGACCAGAAAGTTGCCAATGCAACAGGACCTTCAATCCACATGGGTAGAACTTGACAAATGTTCAAATTGGAATGGGAAGAAACTGAAGTTGAGATTACTCAAGAAAGGCAAAATGGGATAACTAATCGGAGTAGTCATAACACATAAAACAAGGAACAATAAATGATGATGTTGGTGATGGTGAATTCTCCAAAGTACTAACCTAAAACTAAATAATCAAAATGAATGAGAGCAGTATTAACAGAAAGAAAAAATGTTAGTGTAGAAACATAAGAATAGTCAACTATTGATAAATAAACTAAAAAATGACATTTTTAGTACACTGAAACAACAAGAAGTGCTTCTCAACAATCAATAATTGGTACCAATAAGAAATATAATTAACCCTAAACGACTCCAAAACATGACAAGACTATAACCAATTTACACTTGATGCTTAACAATGATCGACTAGACAAATAAGATGCTTGATCGGTGAAGGGTGGGAATCCTGGATAGTGCTGGTCAAATCGTAGCCAGGAGTGCAAAACTATGCTTCTATGTTTGTTAGAAAGGAATGCGATTTCTTAGGATGAGCAACTGTAAGTCAATGAGCAAGAGATGATTCAATGTCACCCTATCAAGAATGAGAATCCAACTACACAACTGCCAACATTGGTCGAGGCCCCCAAGTGTGATGACGAAATGTGGCATGGAATAAGTATTTATTCCATGGAAATGTGGTTGTGTTGACACAACTATCACTAACCCCACTGAGATTGATAACAAGGAGTTTTGTTATAAGCCTCTTGTTTGTATAACTCGCTTAGCTAATTGGGGACTGGCCACAAACCCCCGGGGAAGAACCATTTGTGCATCAACAGTCGTTTGCTCTGCTCAATCTAAGAATGTAACATGAAAAACCGCCTGTCAGAGCAGGAAACAATACTAGAAACATTGAATTGGACACAGACAATTGTGATTGTGCCTCCTACGAATTTCGTTTTTCTTTCCTTCCAGGTCTTTCACTATAACACAACTTCTGAGAACAAAATCCCAGAGAAAATATTTTCAAGGGACTAGGAAACTCAGGGGGAGGGGGAGTATTACCAGGAAACAAGGAGAGGGCTGCAGGCATTTTCTATGAATTTCCACATACGTTTTTTGTTCAGATATGGTGGTTGAAGTACTATTTACATTCTTGTTCACTCAATCGAGGCCTGAACAAACAATGTGGAACCATATCAAAGCAATGAATGATGGGACTGCCAAATGCCAAATATGCTCTGCTGCGTCAGTTACATTTTAAATTCATTATAGGTAACATGATAGAACATACTAGGAGGAATCATACATAAATATCGTTAGAGTATTTAACAACTGACAAGCACTCCTAATCCTCACCTACATGTTCCCCACCTCTACCCAACTGTTATGGGTCTTCAGGCTTGAACCCATCCTTACTTTAATTGTATCCCGATCAGTCCATTTCGATTGTTTCTGGGAATGTCCGAAAACACACTAAAATTCCGTCATTCTCCGCAAAAAATTCACTGAAAGAGACCACTCGACCTTAGATTCAGAAGCAGCCGGGTTCGCATCTTTCCCGCCAGGGGCCCTTTGAAGCTACTGTCACACTGGCTCAGTAGCTGTCACCAGTCTAAAACCCACGCAATTCCATTTTCCTCTCTTCCAAGAGGCAGAAGTTGACTAAGTTCGAACCAACCTAATTAGCAATATTATTTGTACCATTATATTATATATTACCCTTAAAGGTCCGTGATTCTTCTTGTCATATTATGAATGCCAATTTTTGTACTTCGCAGATACAAAAAGTGGGAATAAAACTCGACAAAATAGATAATAAAACTTCTTGAAACAAAATCTTGTTCATTTATCTGCCAATCATGCATTGGCGACTTTGACTGCCAAAAAAGGGGGCCCTAACTTATTTAGGCAAAAAAAGCTCATGTTCAGCTGAACCTGAGATGATGCTATTTTGATCTATGCTGACGAAGTGAGAGTAATTAATATAAGCCTCGTGGTAAATTTAATTAGTCAGTAAAGAACGGTGATGAAGTTTCCAACAGGTTTCGTGTTAATGAACAAAAGTGTGTACGGAAATTTAAGACCATAACTTCCTACTACCATATCCGGATTTAATTCAATTCGTTTAATTCAAAGTTTTCAAGCAAAAAGGCAGTAAAAATCAGCAGTACAAATGTCTCTAAAACTGATTAGAAAATCATTTTCAAGTTGCGATCTTTCAAAATGCGCAGGTTTCAAACTGATAACAGCTACTGAGTGAGTGCGACACTAGTTGGAAGGCCCCTGGCAGGAAAGAGACGAACCGGCTGCTTCTGCATCGAAGTTCGAATAAAGAGAACAGGCTTTGATCGATGAGTGCCTATTACAATGGATTAGTGTCGAGCCCATTTGTATCATGGAGGATAAGGGGTTCCGCGATTACGCACATGCATTGAACACACACTTCATACCAGAGATGAAAAAAATTACCTTGAGCTCTCATATCAGCGAAGTACGTAGGTGGTAAAAACATGAAACCTCCCCATTTGATTTTATTTGGAGTGTAACGAATAGTATTAACATTATTTTATAAAAATGTAGTATATTGAGGTTAATGAGGAGCTTGTTCCAATTTGTTGGACTCTGCAGTCTTTCACCAGCACAAAGTGTGAGCAGGGAGAAATATAGTGGAACGATTCATGATCGGATCCATGAGAAGGAGGATTGGACTGAGACTGAAGCGTTTCTGAGGGGCCGGGATTGGTTCTGGGCCTTAAGAATACATGTACCTGGTCGTCAAAAAAAAAAAAAAAATCCAGGGGCATAGCCAATCTTTAACCACGACAGTCCCCTAGTGTGGTTCAGCTAGGTAAGCATGGCTTGAGCCTAAAACTCCTGAGTGACCTGAACTAATAAAATAATGACAAAAGAAACAGTCAGTCTCCACTAGGCAACCTAACTGCGCTGCTTACCTTATCAATTGATGGAGCTGAATTTCATGAAAATGTACCACTATCGGATTTTTTTCAAGTCACTCTCCCACCTTTATGTGAGCAATCATACAAAAAACATATGATTTAGAGTTTCCCATGATGATCAGTTGATCAGAAAAGGCTGAGATATGTTCATATTGGGCCCTACCATAGACATGGTGGGCTATAGAATCCCAAACAACTTGGAGCCTTCGCATTTGGATGGAATTGAGAGAGGTAGAAAATACCTCCAGGGTGTAAATGAACCCGCAACTGGTACCAGCAACATTTTGGCCAGGAAGCTCAAGGTGCAGGAGCTGGTAGGTGATTAGAGAAGTTTTTGAGCCAGCTCAAGATAGAAAGCAACCTGTGGTTCTTTTTGAGTATTTGATCAAAGAGACTTGAAAAACCCTAAGACGGAAAACATTTCTGGGCCAAAATATACATAAGAAGAACGTAGTTTCGTTATACTTAATTCAATAACATGAACGAGTTTTCTAGCCCTTTCAAGACAACCCCAGAGGCATCATTGTGCACCTAATTTGCCTCTGCACTGCCATCAATAGGATAATTAGTCACTGAGAAGAGGGAATAGTAAAATCTCTTGCGGCATCCCTGCTGGGAGGTTCATGTTCCTGTAGGGAATGGGGTGAACTGTATGAGGCAGTGCCTCACGAGTGTTCGAAACGTGTATGGTCATTGTGCACCATATTTGCAATAGTGTAATAAGAAAATTGGAAAAAATAATCATGGGTCCTTACAGGCGTTGACCTGCGGGTGCCCACAAGCATTCAAGATACGGGTTTCTGGTCTTTTTGCACACCTTTTCTTAAAAATGTTTAATTAGGGAATTTATTCTGAGCTCTGTGTGGATTCAGGGAGGTGGAATTGTTATTTTTCTTTATCAAGAGGCTTTTAAATTCCCAATAATTTTCACAGTAAGACAGTGAGTGGTCAACCAATGTGGCTATGTAGTGTTTTGAAACTCAAGTTTATTCTGAACTCAATGGATTGTCTTGGATTACAGGTGTAGGACGACTTCAGGCACTGTAACTGATAGGAGAGAAGATTCAAAGGAAGGCTGATGAACCTTCCAGACTAGGATGTCACTTTTGGTTGGTTGTTTTCAATTCCTTGAATAATCAGCCTATTTACCATTGCTCTCCTCCTCTCTGATGGAAATGCCACAAATTCATTCACCCCCTAATTTCGTCATTGTGATTGGAAGGTTTGATATTATCACCTTCAGATTTAATTCACTTTCATTACTTCAATCATTCTATTTTTCCAAAAGTTAAGCTTCTGTGAACAGTGGACCCAGTATAATACAGTATTAAGTGAATGATGGTGTCAACTATTCCAAACCCCTTCCCCTCCTACAACACTAACAAATAATTGCAGATACTACAGGCAAAATGTTACATCCATAATGAGTAACTGCCATGAGTTTATGAGGCCAAGAGGATCAGGTTATGACAGACATGAAATCAATCAGAGAAAAATGGTTGCTGCTTTTGCAGATTTTCCATCAATCCAGGACAATCAGAAAAAAATTATTAGAGGTGGAGAACCATAGTAAAAGGAGAGGTGAGAAGATGGTAATTGTAACTGTTATAAATAGAAAACAAAATCTGTAACTTCCTATATCTTAAATAAAATAAGAAAATTGATGCAAATTTTTGCGCAGTAGGACACAAATGCCTACTATCCTAATACGAATGTTATTACAATCTTGCCCCATACGGAAGAAATGTGAACAACAAACATACAAATATGAATGAGAGTTCAAATAATATAACAACTTCTCAAATACAACTCATTAAGGAACTCTTCTATTGTTGAAAAGCAGTGTGTCATGGAATACGATCAAGGCCTTCCAACAAAATTAATAAAAATAAACGTATTCTTGCAAGAGAGAGAGAACTGTGTTTGTTCCATGACTCAAAGAGTTCGCTACTTACTTCCATTAACACTCGAATTTGTATCGTCTGTTTTTTCTTTCTTCACTATTGTAATATCAGGGATTTTACTTAAAACTTGCTGGGCACAAGCGACAGAATCAGTGTCGTCATCTAGGTCTTCCACCATATCTTCTTTGTTCAATGCGGCTAAATAGTTGGCCAGTGTTGTGACGGTAACATTAAGCATTTCTGCAGCTTTGAAGAGAGACAGTTCTTTACGTTGCAACTTTGTGATGACTTCGACCGAGGGTGGTTCGTGCCAAAACTCTCGGACTCTGAAAGAATATAGTAATGTTAATAACATAAGAGTGCAGGAAACATTTAGTACGTAATATTCATCTCAAATGAAGAGATATTGACATAAAGGAGAATCAACACCAGGGGAAAATATTAGTTAAAACATATGGAAAAATCTCCTAGTTAAATTGAAACATGGATGAACATGAAATTAGAATTGAAGTTTGTTGAATTCATGTTCTTACAATAATATACCACCTTGAGATATTCAAGTCAGAAGAATCCTTTTGATTATTCCTTGAATAATCAACCTACGTTTTCATGCAAAAAGTCAATCTCTCTGATTCGGCCCAAATTTTTTTTCTGGACATTTCAAGGTGTCTAGATCAAAAAAGTCAAATGTCCGTCCGCTGTACGCCGTCCGCTGTCCACGCCCACCATGGTAGTATACAATTTTCAAAAAATCTGAAATTCGGGGTCCGTTCCCGGCTCTAGTTGGTCCTTGAAACTTTTCAGCCCAATTTTGGACAGGGTAGGACCCTGAATCTATTGGAATGTGTCCGGGACCCGTCACACCGACTGTTTCCCCCATTTTCCCCATGTTGAAGAAATGAGTCTCCATGCCTCTGGTCCGAGGGGTAACCTCAAAATAAAAGAATTTGCAGCGTTTAGGTTGGTTATTCCTTGAATAATCAACCTATGTTTTCATGCAAAAGGTTTACCTCTCCCATTTGGCCCAAAACATTTTTCCGGGCGTTTCAAGGTGTCTAGATCAAAAATCGTAAAATTTCGCGATCACAAGATCGCAAAAAATTTGGGCGGGGTAGGGGTCGAAACTTGTTTGTGGAAAAATGGATACTCGAGATTTTTGGCGTGTGGTGTATAATTTTCCACTAAACTTTGGACGCTGAATCCAATAGAATGGGTACCAGCACGATTGGCACCCACTGGAAGAAGTTATGGGTCAAAGTGGGTGTCTGGGACCCACTTCATTGGATTCAGCGTCCAAGGTTTAGTAGAAAATGATACCCCATACGCCTAGGTACCAGAAATCTCGAAAACAAATATTCGAAATGGGTAGATAGGTACCCATTTTGACCCATAACCTCACCCAGTGGGCGCCAATCGTTCTGGGACCCATTTTATTGAATTCAGCGTCCAAAATTTAGTAGAAAATGATACCCCACTCGCCTAGATTGCAAAAAACCTCAAAAATCCATTTTTCGAGATAAACATTTTGACCCCTACCCCGCCCAAATTTGGTCCCATTGGGCTGAAAAGTTTTGAGGACCAACTAGAGCCGTAAAGAATTCCATGAAGAGAAAAAAAGAAAAGAAAATGGGATTTTTGGCGATCTATGCGCGTGGGGGTATCATGTTTTACTAAATTTCGGACGCTGAACCCGCTAAGATGGGTCCCAAACCAATTAGCGTCCGCTGGAGGTGTTTTTGGGTCAAAATGGGTACCTACTGACCTATTTTGAAAGTGGTTTTCCAGGTTTCTGGTACCTAGGCGTGTGGGATATCATTTCCCATTAAACCGTGGGCGATGAATCGAATGAAATGAGTCTCCATGCACCTGGTCCGGGGAATAACCAACCCCTGTGAAAGAATTTGCAGCGTTTTGAATATGTGTTTTCGAGATTTCTGGTACCTAGGCGTGTGGGGTATCATTTTCCACTAAATTTTGGAACCTGAATCGATTGGAATGGGTCCAAGACCCACCACACTCACTGTTCATCCCATTTTTCCGATGTTGGAGAGATGAGGCTCCATGCGCCTGGTCCGAGGAATAACCAACTCCTGAGAAAGAATTTGCAGCGTTCTTCTATAATTACAACCGCGAGCTAGTCAAGACGCAAGATTTGTATATTCTTCAAGGGTTGTCAAAATAACTATAAATAGTAAAAAGTCTGCTTCATGGATAGGGTCCAACTTTGATTGATATGAATACAATTACAAGTTGTAATCCAATCAAATCAAATTCCAGCTATTGATCTAGCGACCGACCTAAATATATATGATTCATTACTATGAGAATCATAAACAATGAGCTCTTCCATGGGTGACAACTCTCGGACTTGGTATTACAACAGCCTGGAGTTAGAAATCAATATGTGGTTTCCATTCTATGCAAATTAACTCATTTTAAACATGCAGACTGTTGAAGTTGAAATTCTGAAATTTACAGCAGGAATTCAATCCAAAGACTTTAGCTACGTGTTTTACGCCATTCTTCGCCCAAGAAACTCTCCCATACCTAAACAAAGTGATTATTCCAATATAACTTTGACTTATATATCCTAACTGTACACACCCTAAGAGGTGTATTACCAATATTATAGATCAATTCATGCATCATGATTGGTTTAAGAGTCCATCTGCATTTCCAGGACAAGCATACAATTATTAAATGCGGAAGTATAATGCAAATGCCTTGAACTAACCTGTAAGGATGTTTTAAACAACCATAGGCGTCACGGTACCGCCCATAGAGGGTGCCATAAGATACTCCCAACAATTCCGCAGCCACTTTCATTTCTATCTCTTTGTTCTTAATTGCTTCCATGACTCGTTTTGTCGATGACGTTTCCCAGAAGTGTGGCCTTCGTCCACCTTGCTGGATGTACGCAGTCATCTTTATGACATCCATCAACTCTGCAACACATGGATGAAGCAATATGCTAAAAGCAGAGGCGTGTACGATGTGCCATTACGTTAAATAGTAGGAAATGAAGGTTGTGGAAAGGACAACCCTTTTGGTTGGTTATTCCTTGAATAATCAACCTATGTTTTCATGCAAATGGTCAACCTCTCCGATTCGGCTCAAAATTTTTTTCTGGACGTTTCATGATGTCCTGATCAAAAAAGGACGATGTCCGTCCGCCGTCCATCGTCCTTGCCGTTTATGGTAGTAGAAAATTTTCTAAAAATCTGAAATTTGAGTCAGGGGTCTGTTCCCAGCCGAGACGGGTCCTCAAAACTTTCCAGCCCGATCGGACCAAATTGGGGGGGGGGGGGGGGTAGGGGTCAAAACGTGTTTTTTGAAAAATGGATTTTCGAGATTTTGGGCCATTTAGGCGAGTAGGGTGTCATTTTCCATTGAAGTTTCGACGCTGAATCCAATGAAACGGGTCCCAGAACGATTGGCACCCACTGGAAGAAGTAATGGGTCATATTGGGTATATATTACCCATTTTGAATATGTGTTTTCGGGATTTCTGCTACCTAGGCGTGTGGGGTATAGTTTTCCACTAAATTTGGGACGCTGAATCCAATTAAATGGGTCCCAGAACGATCGGCACCCACTGGAAGAAGTTATGCGCCAAATTGGGTATATATTACCCATTTTGGATATGTGTTTTTGGGATTTCTGCTACCTAGGCGTGTGGGGTATAGTTTTCCACTAAAGTTTGGACGCTGAATTCAATGATGTGTGTCCGAGAACGATTGGCACCCACCGGAAGAAGCTATGGGTCAAAATGGGTATGTATCCACCCATTTTGTGTGTGTCAGGATTTCTGGTGCCCAGGCGTGCCCAGGCGCTTTTGGTAGTAGGAAATTTTCTAAAAATCTGAAATTTGGGTCAGGGGTCTGTTCCCGGCCTAGGACGGTCCTCCAAGCTTTTCAGCCCGATCGGACCAAATTTGGGCGGGGTAGGGGCCAAAATTTGTTTTTTGAAAAATGGATTTTCGAGATTTTTGGCGATCTAGGCGTGTGGGGTATCATTTTCCACTAAATTTTGGACGCTGAATCAAATGAAATGGGTCCCAGAACGATCGGCACCCACTGGAAGAAGTTATGGGTCCAATTGGGTATATATTACCCATTATGAATATGTGTTTTGAGATTTCTGGAACCTAGGCGTGTGGGGTATCATTTTCCGCTAAATCTTGGAAGCTGAATCCAATGAAGTGGGTCCCAGGACGACTGGCACCCACTGGAAGAAGTTATGGGTCAAATTGGGTATATATTACCCATTTTGAATATGCGTTTTCGAGATTCCGGGACCTGGGCGTGTGGGGTATCATTTTCCACTAAATTTTGGACCCTGAATCGATTGGAATGGTTCCGGGACCCGCCGGATCCACTCTTGTCCCCATTTCCCCCATGTTGAGGAAATGAGTCTCCATACGACTGGTTCGAGGAATAACCAACCCGTGTGTAAGAATTTGCAGCGTTTTTTCTGTTAGACCTCTGAATCGCCTATACCAAAACTACCTCTCCACAAGGTCAATTGAATTTATTTATTCCTCTACATTTAAAATAATTTTAGGAAACTTTTTGTTTAATGGATGGCCTGGGCTCATGGTCATTTACTATTTTGAGAACCATGCAATACCAAGGGTCCTGACAAGTCAACATCTTATCTAAAATGATTACTTGTGGTAGACCCAGCTGGAATAAAATGCATCAATGATTACCTGGTTTGATTTGGGATATGCTGAGAGCCTGACTGGTGGTACTGCCTGGTCCACCTGTACTCCCAACTAAATTTCCTACAGCAGCATTATTCATGGCCCCACTGGAAGTGTTGTTGATTATACTTGGGGTCCTTGGAGGGGCACCAGAATGATGTTCAGCAACTGGAAACAATATACATTTTTCAAAATTTCAACGTTAACTCGCACACTTTGACTCATTCTAGTTAGACCAGGCATCGTTTAGAACCAGTAATGGTCTCAAACCCTGATCATCTCAGGTCAGGCTGAAGGAGAGCAAGTAGAATTCTGTTCAGCCTCTCTTGCTCCAACGAAATAAGCTGACTGATAACTACTCACTGGTTTGGTCCATCTCCGTCTTTACTACACCTTCTCCTTCAACGACAGATGGTATGCACAGACTATTGGGAACTTCCTGAAATTAAAAAGCTGTGTCATCACAAAATTCGTCAATTTTTCAACTCACCAAATTGAAATGAGGCAATAAGGATAGCAGGTACAACCCAGTAGCTTATCTCTGTAATTCAAGTTTCCCGCTATGGATGGGTATTCGCGCTTTTTCGAAGGCAATCCTACTTTTTCTTATAGTAAATTTGGAGAAATTATTCAAATATTCGACACCTCAATTGATTCTGTTTACTGCCCACAATCCGCTTAGCGAGTGCTCAGTGTATCACTCCTTGGTGCTACCACATTGTTGCTTTCGAGCCTATATAGCTAAGGAAGCTTTGTTCTCACATTTGAAGAATAAAATTACTCCAACATGAAATTTATTGCTTGTGTTTCGCGCAATTTCTACATTGTGATTCATCCATAACCAATTTATTATGAACCACGCGCATTCAGCTCCCCATCACTTCAGCCATGACTGAATCAGCTGTAAGCTCAGACATGGCGTTTTGGGGATTTGGTGAATGGATGTAAGGGTTTATTGGGAGTGTCCCCAATAAACTAATTTAGTTCATCAGCATACTGTCCTATCCAAAAACCTTGGTAATGACTAAATGAACTTCCAATATGTCATTGAACTATCTATTGTCACCTCATAAGGGTAGAACTTATAATTTCCCTGGATCTAAGAGGAAGTACAGTTAATTCTAGCGTTATTGAGAGGTAACTCAAGAATACAGAAGGGAAGAACCTCCAATCATGTTTAGCTGAGCTTATTTGATGAGAATGTTCCTTACATCAAAGAGTTGACTCATCCGTGATTTCCCATCCTCTGGCTCAGAATAAACTTCTTCATGAGACTTAGTATCCCACATACCTTCTTGACTGTCATCGTCTCCACCGCTGTCACTCTATGGGAGAAGAGAAAGTTTTGAGTAAATGCAATGCTGCATGCCTATTTATGTATTTGTTGAGAGTTATATGGTACTACCGAGGTCTAAGGGTTCCTGGATGTCAAGGACTTTGAATTGTGATTTCCAAAAACAAAAACATGTATTTAATAATTTCTGAAACCTCAATAATATTGGAAAAATAGGACTCCAGCAATTTGCTTGTAAACCTCTATGATAACTAGTGAGCGACCAGGCACCAATATCAATACAATATTCCATTAAAAATTTCTCTAAGAAAGCAATGAATACAACATGACAGATGAACTTTTAATCTGACTTACTCCAGGATCATCTGTAGATTGTTGACTACCTGACAGACACGCCTTACGGCTATAATGATGAGGATATTCGGCCTTAATTTTCCGTTTTCGAGGTAACGTTTGTGGATATTTATACAATTTTTGAGGATTCTCTGTGCTATTTGCCTGCTGAGGGTCGACAGTGCGCCATGCGCCTCCTTCGCCTTCTGAACGCCAAGAGACCGCAGCTAAGCCTTTGATTCTCAGTTCTTCTGCAGTTTGCAAAAGAGTGTTCAGCTGGCTCTGAAAGTTAATGATAAATAATATACTACGTACAGAAGTATTGACGGTAATTTCAAATGAGCGCCATGTGTAGCAATAAAAGCAGTAATTTCATTGACTTCAAGAAGAAGGCAACTGGTGAGTTTTCGAAGAACGAATTATTCTCAGTTAAAAACTCGGCATTCAATCAATGAAAATGGGAATGAAAGAGTGAGGTTAGCCTCATTTTACTCCCTCCTTGATTCCAGTGATTTACGAACAAAGAAGAAAAATATAAACAATGGGGGAGGCTCGTTTTTTCCATAAACCCTAACCTTTAATAGAATTTACTGAACTGTTAACAAACTTACATTTTCCACGTTAATCTCGCCTTTGTACATAAACTCAACGAGCGCTTTAATATCGTCAAATTTGACATCTTTCAGTATTACAATAGGATCTTTTTCTTCGTGTTTCGAAAATATTGCATCGAAGTACGTACTGCACGCTGAAAGCATCATCTGGGAAAATCGTGAAACAGATTACATATTGATCAGAAACAGAAGAAAAACGCATGCGTCGTCATGAAGGTTATTGTTAGATTAATGAGAAGTTATACCTTGTGAGCCCGAAGGGTTTTTCCCTCACAAGCTAATGTAACGTCACAAAAGCTCTCTCTTTCAAGTAATTGAGCGAACATCACTTGAAGATTGGAGTGATGATACTTCCAACGCAAACAGTAATGCTGCGCTGAAGCATCCATTTGTTCTGGAAGTGGCATTGTGGAAATGATGACTCGTAATTTGAGATGAAATCACATCGAAGAATGTTGTAAAACCTGTCAAAACAAATGAGTATTGGGGTAGAAATTCGGTTCGGGAAATAAAACAAAATCCTATCACAATTGAGAGACAAAAAATTGAATGTTGAATGTTTAAATTGCTTTGAATCTCTCCTGTCTTTCTATGGAGGGGTAAACCTTGAGGACACACCTCGCGTTCACAGTTCCGTATATCGTCTACGTCCTTGTGGGTATGGGAAAGGGGGGAAAAAGGTATGAATATTATTTTCCACCATAATTTGGACGCCGAATTAATTGAAATAGGTGCCAGACAAGGACCAAAAACAGAAAATAGGTATGCGGAAAAGTATGAAAAACGGGTATGAAAAGAATTTTTTTTTGTCCACTTTTACTTTGAATACAATAAATATTTCATTATTGGAAATAATGAAAATCGTGAAGGCATTGAACTTATTGAAACTCTCATCGCACGAGCAAAACCACCAAAGAACAATTCGATATTGTTGTTTATTTGCTGAACATTGACCATCACATAACGCTACCGATGGTCAATGTTTTGGTCGGCTAGAAATACCCCCCCCCCCCCCTCGGGGAAGCTGTATTTGTACAGAACCAAGGCCAAATCAATGAAACGATTGAATAAATAGCGACTAGTAGATACATACCTAAATTATTATGCTCCTCAAGCCATTTCATTGGGCTATCCCTCGTTCAATCAATAACTCAATATTTGTCACTTTAGGATTTGTTCCTAAAAAAAAAAAAAAAAAAAAATCAGACCACACTGGAGAGGTATTTCATTCATTGAATCAAAACAATACATTTCATGATTACACTAAACTATATATATATATATATATATATATTTTTTTTTTTTTTTTTGAAGCAATAACACACAAGTCAATCCTTTCACATCTTTGAACACACTTTATGTTTTCATGCATAAAGTCAATCTCTCCGATTCGGCCCAAAAAATTTTCTGGGCATTTTTCAGACTGTCTAGATCAAAAAAATCAAATGTCCGCCTTACGCGCCGACTTTTGTAGTAGAAAAATTTCTAAAAATCTGAAATTTGGGTCAGGGGTCCGTTCCTGGCTCTAGGTGGTCCTCGAAACTTTTCAGCCCGATCGGACCAAGCTTGGGAGGGGTAGGGTCATAATGTGTTTTTTGAAAAATGGATTTTCGAGATTTCTGGTACCCAGGCGAGTGGGGTATAATTTTCCACTAAATTTTGGACCCTGAATCGATTGGAATGGGTCCGGGACCCGCCACACCCACTGTTTCCCCCATTTTCCCCATGTTGAAGAAATGAATCTCCATGCGCCTGGTCCGAGGAATAACCAACCCGTGTGTAAGAATTTACAGATTTTTTCTTTTGCTAGTGAAACATTCGAATAGGAGCAGTAATATTATTTGGTAAAAACAGATTATTCAAAGATCATCTCGTGCGCTAGTCAATGTAGTTTGAAGAAAGGTCTGAAGTATACATGGAAGTGATAACTCAAGTGAAAACCTCAATAACGAGGCTGCTCTCTGAATGGAGACAAAATACTTATCCCAAAATTTAATTCCATTACACCGGCCAATGTCACATAAGTTGGTCATGTTATGGCGTTGTTCCTAAATATCTTTACCATCATAGTGTTTACATTAAATCTCTATAGCCAGTTTAAAAAACGCAGTCATAGTCACAGCCAACCAGGGAGATATAACATAGACCGATGTAAACGATCAATTTCATTGCCGAATTTCAAATCTGTTTCCATGAGAGCACATCAGACAGAATTTTGATTTTTGTACGTAGTTACAAGTAAATAAAAAAATTGCAATTCAACAAAATCATAGTCAAATCAGCAAATACCAGGTCAGCAGTAGGAGAGAGCACGCCGGTATCAACTAAACCATGAATCGTAGCAAAGTAACTTTTTATTACGAGTCAATCAATTTCTGCGATCAATCAAAATCACCATACACACACTGGAACGAAATCCGAAAAATGCAGCCTTTCAGATAACAGTGGTAATACCATGAGGAAGTAAAAAAAGTTTCAAGTGTTCTATGAAATAATTTGAACTGTATTGAAGAGTCTTAGTTGAAGCAATTGTCGGTCTCAAGAAGACGCAGTTAGGGGAGGTTTCGGAAACGGAGATAGGTACAAAATAGAGAGAACATAAAATAGCACCTGACAAGCAGAATAACGTGAGCGAATTAAATGTGATTTCGTAGTTATGGAGATGTATACGCCCTGCTACAAAAACTTCAACTACGAGCACGGCCAGAACAGGAGAACTTTAGCTAGCATATCTACCTGTTATAAAAAAAATGTACCATCGATTTTGATATATTGTCCCCGGGTGACAAGTTTACACATATTTCCCGAGGGTCAACGTATCTTTTGAAAAAATATGGAGACAGTACATGAATTACTCACATCGATTGGGGAAACGGAGGCCGACAAACTCGTTCTTTGGTTGGGGCCACAGGAAAACTAGAATAATGATAATAAAAAATTGTTGATGAAAAGCTTCATGCACTTCAGGAATTTTGGGGATCAACACACGACTCTAGGTAACTGTCAACCGATCTTTCGAAGCGAGCCGATTCACGGCAATGTAATTACACGACTAAGTACTGAACGACACGATAACTGCAAGTGTTATTAAACCACAAGTACTGATATGAGGATGAAGCCTTCGAGCTTCACAGAACGTGACATCGCCATATTAGCCTGGCGGCTCCGTCTGGGAGTTGAATCTACGACGAGCACAATGAGGGCTAACCCGGGGAAACCCCCCAACCAACCGTCTCCACCGCGGACCTCGTTCAAAAATCCGACGGGAGGCGAAAATAATAAGCGGAAAAAACTATGTAAAAAACCTCTCCTCTTCGCTCCAAAAAGTATTTTCCCCAGCAAGGCCCGCAAATCATCCTCAGGACTGAGAAATTTTTTTTTTTATAAATCATTTTTCGTGGTCATCCCATCGACCATCAGATTACGGAAAGTCAAAACCCAACGCCCTCCTTCTCTCGCACAGTAATAATTTCCGGTCTCCATCAATTTTCTTCCCGCATAGCAAGCCTCCCGAAATTCCGAAAGATTGTGCTTTGATCAACCAACAGACTGGATAAATTAACCTCCATAGGTACACCTATTCCTTCACATTCCCTCAACCCCACGTTATAGGGCTGCCTTGTCGAGTAATCAATCACCGTTAATAACAAACCGTTATACCTTGTGCTATATTAAATGGATTTTTGTTTATTATTTTTATTGGAACAAGACACCCTTGTATTCGTATCAACCCAAAATTGAAACAAAAATCCTCCAAAACGTACAATTCTTTGTTTTGTAGTGCGTAGCGAAGTATATCTACAGCGCATTCGTTACAAACCCGAAATACCCGTCCGTTTACCACTGTCCAGACCGGAAAAGCGTTTGAAATGCTTAAAAGAAAATAGGTGTAAATGGGTATTCTGAAAATTGGGTCTTGAAATATTTGGGGGCCCAGTGAACGGCCTCGAAAGTGAAAACCATCGGGTCAAGAAGAATATTTTGTTGTTTTTTTGGAAAACCAAAACAACCCTCACAACCTTCACTTGATATATTTAGAGTGATAAATGTACTTGTTCCATAACTTGCACCTTCTTTCTAAAATTTCCTACTCTGGAGACCTTGAATGCCCGTTTTGGTTGGTTATTCCTTGAATAATCAACCTATGTTTTCATGCAAATGGTCAACCTCTCCGATTCGGCTCAAAATTTTTTTCTGGACGTTTCATGATGTCCAGATCAAAAAAGGTCAATGTCCGTCCGCCGTCCGCCGTCCGCCGTCCGCCGTCCGCCGTCCGCCGTACGCCGTCCGCCGTCCGCCGTCCGCCGTCCGCCGTCCGCCGTCCACGCCGTTTTTGGTAGTAGAAAATTTTCTAAAAATCTGAAATTTGGGTCAGGGGTCTGTTCCCGGCCTAGGACGGTCCTCCAAGCTTTTCAGCCCGATCGGACCAAATTTGGGCGGGGTAGGGGTCAAAATGTGTTTTTTGAAAAATGGATTTTCGAGATTTTGGGCGATTTAGGCGAGTGGGGTATCATTTTCCACTAAATTTTGGACGCTGAATCCAATGAAATGGGTCCCAAAACGATCGGCACCCTCTGGAAGAAGTTATGGGTCAAATTGGGTATATATTACCCATTTTTTTCTATATCAGCGAGAATCACCTAGAACCACTGAGGATTAAGGAATGAACCACTGAGGCAGGTACGGGTCTTTACTCAAATGGTTTCTCTCTGATCAGTCGTAAAACTCTCAAATTTCATCAATCCTCCTATTTCAATCTTGTAAGTGCAGATAATGTACATTTAGGCCTGCTGACCGTTGGGACTGCTACTGAAAACTCTGATGTCAATTGAAGGAGCAACGCGTTGCGACAGTAACAAGGTAAAAACAACATTTACTGATATGCTGCGTTGTGCCTAGAGAGCGTTATTACTTAGAATAGCCAGGATATTCCGTACCATCAACACATACTCGTCGGGCAGGTCGTTGCCTATCACCCAACCATTGCAGGATAATGAAACATCTTATTGTAACCGTCATAGATGATGAGTAAATGAGTGTGCTTGGCAATGTAGAACTTTTAAAACTAGCACTGGTGTCCATTTTAGCCCAATCCTGTGTGGAATTTCCTGTTAATATTTTTAATAGCTTTCAATACTATGATATAGTGTACATAGTATCCTAAATTTGAGTTAAGTCAAACAACTTTAATGACCATCGTGTACTTGATCTTGGCCTGACCTCAAGGTGGTCCTTAATCATTAATATTTTTTCAAGCAAGACAAACAAATTATCAATTGACTAATTTTTTTTTTTTTTTTTTTTTTTAAGAATATTGGAAATAAAAATTACTATCGACATTGACAAATTTTTATTTCAAACTCGAATCTTCTAGTCGCGCAACCCCCTCAGTAAGCTGTTTATTAATCTGAATATTCTAGAAATCTAAAAAAAAAAAAAATAAATAATAATAATAATAATGAATCAATGGCACCACGTAAAAAGCGTGCTCCGCAGTCCGGCCATTTCCGATGTCCTTGCAAAAAGAATGATTGATTTGTTAGCTCTAAAATTGCAGATTTTTAGGGGAAGATCCCTTCTTATGAATGAATGAATGAATGATGATATTCGAATAATTCGAAATTGAATGAACGATAGTTGAATCTATTGTATGCACTCTTTAATCTGAAAAAGAAGGTTTTTTGGTAAAGGCATTGTACGTCAGTGCAATGTTGAGTACTTCTCATTTTGGGAAATTCTTACTGGTATTCAAAAGTGCGATTGTACACGTTCTCCTTTGTCCTGAGTGCAAAATCAATTTTTGGTAGGATCGGGGCGTGTAAGAGGGCGAAGCCATATATTCCGAGGTGTTTCCTTGCACAGGCGCAGACCTTAAATAATTTCCCGATACCGCCGGGATTATTATTTAGAGGGGGCGGGAGCATGAACACTCTTCTATTACCTACGAGTAAACATCGTCTTTATTGAGTGGTCTACAGAATCACGCGTGGTTAAACTGCTTGATGTAGATGATTGGAACAATCCTTAGGAGTGGCAACCTCCAAGATTATCGGCTCTGCAGTACGAATCCTACAGAATTGACCTCCCTTGTTCACCTTTGTGATTCCGTCACCATTACAGTTGAGACCTGGGGTAGGATTCTGAATACTATTTTAGTGGAAGATTTGGAACTACTGAGTAGTTGGCTTGACAATGACGTCCTTACGTCGAACGCGCTCGCCACCTGTAAATAATATACTCGTATGTTAGATAATATAGATGCTTCCACTACGGTATTTGCATAGCCTAACAGAACCAACCCTAACGATTTAATATGTGACTACTAAATGATACAATTCTGTCAAAATATCAAGAAGGAATAATTTTTTGCAGACCCATTCAGAACGATAGGGAGCTGTCCTAATTAAGTGTAGCTGAGTGGTAGTCTTAATTTTACACAGTTAGGTTATCAATCATTTGTTTCATCTTCCTTCTCAATCCACTTTGAGTCAGCAAATTATAAAATCTCCTACCAGTGTGAGTTCTGACAACTTGAATTTCGTCGGTCATCGTTCGTCAATGGTATCAGGGAAGGTGACCTAAGTTTTCTGCGTGTTGCGCAAGGGTTTCTCGGAATAAAAATCCGTTTCCGAGACTCAAGTTCAAGATTGCACGCGTCATTCTGGATAGTCGGACGCGGCCTACATTCAGAAGTTGGTCTTGAACAGATGCTGGCCTTCATCGGCCGATAAACACTGGACCATGGAGGGCGCAGGACCGGCCGAAATTTTTTCACAAAATGAGCATTATGAGGAGGTTAGCTCGTAGTCTGGAAGTCCTTGTCCCCTTACATCTTACTGTTCCTCGCCATTCATTTTCGTCCCCGGCATTCTTGCAACCATGAAAATGTTTAGGCGACTAGGTCACCCACATTGATATTACTCGAGTAAAAGTGCCACGATCAGGGGAAAATAACGTGTGGTAATTGTCGTGTATTAATGATATCGTTTTATCGATATCGATAATGATATCGAGCTGATAATTGATTACTAACTGTCACAACAGAAACTCCAGGTAGGTATATTCCAAGATGACATTTTGCGGTTACTACCGGCTCCTGAACAGTTTCATGACAGTCGTTCCGGGTATTCTATCTCCTCATAATTAAGCCATTCAATATATTAATACAATAATTAAAATATTATTCAAAAGAACATGTTTACAATAAATTATTTAGTTTAATTGTACAAAGCACATGGGCTTAGCGTTAACTCACAAAAATTAAACCTAATACTAATACGTTCCGAACAACATGACGTTCAGCAGAACAATTTTGTTTTCACATAGACAGAATGAAATAAAGAAACAATAACTCAGTGCCAAAGTAAAAATTTAAAAAGCCTGAGGGTGATCGGTGATGCAATTAGTATACAGAATGATAAGGTAAATATTAATTTCGTCACCGTTATCATCTCAAAACTATCGTACATGCACTCCTTCGATACATTGAATGAACCTGGGCAGTCTTCAATATTCCCCATTTGTGTTTACACGAATTCGGCATTTCGTGATATGCCTAGACAGAGAAAAAAATGGAGCAACAAGCTCATAATGCCACTACGAGGCTTGTATCTGAATCAAAATACGTCGACCGCGTCACTTTACTGTAAAATAAAATTAAAATTAACACCACCCCCCCGGTGGTCAAAATGTAATTTTTGGAAAAAGGGTTTTCGAGATTTTTGGCGATCTTGGTTTCGGACGCTGAATCTATTTTCAAATTAGTCTCCATGCGCCTGGTCCATGGAATAACCTACCCCTGTGTAAAAATTTGCAGCGTTTTTGATCTAGACACCTTGAAACGTCCAGAAATAATTGTTGGGCCGAATTGGAGAGGTTGACCTTTGGCATGATATCATGGGTTGATTATTCAAGGAATAACCAACCAAAAGACCTCATGGCGCAAAGTCTTGCGCTATAAGGAATGGCGTTTTACAAAACTGCTTCATGTGTCCTATGAATATAAAATGAGCCTGGAACATGTGTAGTCATTGCCATTGGAACAATGTTTTTAATAAGACTTAGTTCATTGGATACTAAGCCTATAAGTCGTAAAATTAATTCTTGATCTACCACCCGGTTTTAATTATTAAAGTTATTTTTTGTTTTCATTTTTGTTTGAAGAAGTGGGCAACTTTCAGAGGTAATTGAGCGAAGTGTATCAAAAGAAAAGAGATCAGTGTCACCTATCAGATGTAGGGAATGTATTCTTCTATTCTTATATCTATAGGTACGTGGATGTGCGTGAATCAGAGGGCACTAACTGCGATTTTCAGTAATCATCAAAACCATTCTGCCTTCATTTGGCCCCAACGAGGCAATTTGACCAAGCAGTACCGACATATTTGCGTGCCGGAGGTCTTAGGAACCTTGTATCTTCGGTTGATATTCCGTGACGAACAGGAATTCCACATACGAGCCGGTTTCCACTGTGCACACGAGCATCTCTACACGAAATTATACGCATCTCCGATCTTGGCCGGAATTTCTTGCCAACCTTGTAACCTTTAAATCGAGTGCCACCTGGTTATCACGTTGACCCTCATTACAATACTACTATTAATATTATACTATGTATAATATTATACTACTATTAATATTATACTATTATACTAATACTACTTATACTTCGATCCTATTCCTGGATGTTTTGGAAACTTTTACGGGGCTTTCATGAGCTCAGAATTATCATGGGTTTATAATTTCTGGTGTTCATCATCAAATGAAAAGAATACAACCTGACCAACGTGACCTCTTCAACGAGTTGACGGTAAGGGCTAACTTTTCTGAACGAGGTTTTTGCCCGTTGATTACAGCGAAAATTATTCATCTCAGTATAGCTGAAGGTAGTATTTAACTTTACTCATTAATTTACGTATATCATCGAAGTCATGTTCAGAATTGTCAGAGGTTATCCAGCTACAGGCTGAATTCAACGTCTAACGAGTTAGTTTTGTTCTATCAAGTTGGTGATTTCGACTGAGCGTTAGTATATTCATATTAAATGTACAACAGTTGTGAAATTGATTGGAGGCATTGTAGGATGTCGACATTTTATCATTGTCGTGAAGGGTGGTGAGAAATCACGAATGTATAGGTACTTACGGGCTTGTAAAAGTTTTTTTTTTTTTTTTTTTTTTTTTTTTTTTTTTTTAATTTTTTTTTTATTGGCATACTTGTAAAAGTTCTCCTGGTTCATAGTCAATTTTGAATACAGGCCAGGGCACTCAGGTATTAAACCAGCATGACGCCGTCATTAATTTATTATTCCCCTTGAAATGACCAAGAAGAATTTAGAACACTCCCCGCTCAATTACGTTGTACCTACGTACTAGGTAGTCTACTCGGCTAGGTGGCGAAGTCAAAATATTAAAAAATCATTATTCCTCAAGTTCTACCTGATCCATAATTTGAAAGATGTGTTTATGTTCTCTGAGATTTCAAAACGTCTTCTTTAAACATTTTTGCCCGTCTCCACTTTTCTAATTACCATCTGTGATTGCTGAAACATGGGTGCCTGATTCATGGCAGATGCCGTATGGATGAGTCATTTTCTGGTTTGAGAATTCAACTGGTAGTTAGCATCAGTACTAGTTAGATGGCGTTTCTTTTGTGATACGACTGGATTAGCTGTATAAAATAGTAGTCTTTGTTATTAAGTGTTAGTTGGATATTGAATATTGAGCATTTTGAATAGGATCGTCGCAAGTCTGTTCTTATCGACATACTTGAAACGGGGATTATTAAGTTTATTTCCATCTGTATTTTCCGTATTCCGTTTTGGTTGGTTATTCCTCGAATAATCAACCTATGTTTTCATGATAATGGTCAACCTCTCCGATTCGGCTAAAAATTTTTTTCTGGACGTTTCATGATGTCCTGATCAAAAGAGGTCGATGTCCGTCCGCCGTACGCCGTCCATCGTCCGCGCCGTTTTTGGTAGTAGAAAATTTTCTAAAAATCTGAAATTTGGGTCAGGGGTCTGATACCGGCCGAGACGGGTCCTCGAAACTTTTCAGCCCGATCGAACCAAATTGGGGGGGGGGGGGGGGGTAGGGGTCAAAATGTGTTTTTTGAAAAATGGATTTTCGAGATTTTGGGCGATCTAGGCGAGTAGGGTGTCATTTTCCACTAAATTTTGGACGCTGAATCCAATGAAACGGGTCCCAGAACGATTGGCACCCACTGGAAGAAGTAATGGGTCAATTGGGTATTTATTACCCATTTTGAATATGTGTTTTCGGGATTTCTGCTACCTAGGCGTGTGGGGTATAGTTTTCCACTAAATTTTGGACGCTGAATCCAAATTAAATGGGTCCCAGAACGATCGGCACCCACTGGAAGAAGTTATGGGTCAAATTGGGTATTTATTACCCATTTTGAATATGTGTTTTCGGGATTTCTGCTACCTAGGCGTGTGGGGTATAGTTTTCCACTAAAGTTTGGACGCTGAATCCAATAAAATGGGTCCCAGAACGATTGGCAACCACCGGAAGAAGTTATGGGTCAAAATGGGTATGTATTCACCCATTTTGTATGTGTCAGGATTTCTGGTGCCTAGGCGTGTGGGGTATCATATTCCACTAAATGTTGGACCCTGAATCGATTGGAATGGGTCTGGGACCCACTACACCCACTGTTTCCCCGATTCGAGGAATAACCAACCCGTGTGTAAGAATTTGCAGATTTTTTCCCCGTATTTCTATGTTATCCAGAGCAACGGAACATTAAACAAGTTTGATGATGAATGATTTTTCATTAAGCTAACGTATTTCACCTCGCTTTTGTCAGGTTTATGATTAAAGTATGTTAGTAATCTTTAGTCTACTGTTTTACGTCAACGGTTTAACCAATTTTTCCCCACAATTTAATGCACACTTGCACAATTTGCACAATATAATGACTGTTGTCGGAATTGTACCAGACAACATCGGCTAACTGTTCTTGATGATATGTGATAATGTTAGGTGACTCGGCGATAAGCATAATTCGGCGAACACCCTTGAAGGCGCAGAGGACTGAAGTCTTCTGCCTCCCCTCTAAGTCGTTAAGATGAGGGGCGACAGCGGTCTTGGGCAAGTGAGGCGCCTCGAGCTCAGTAGCGGATAGCACACGACTCTGAGATGAGCTTGGCACCAGAGGGGGATCGAGAACGTTGAACCATGATAATACGCATTTTGCTTCTCGTGTCCGTCGGAAACCTGATCGTCACTGCTCAGCAACCGGTTCAATTAGTTCAGTCTGTACTGGATTACTATCGACAATTGTTCGAGCTGCCGCGAGGGGCCGTACGCGACGTGAAGGATGTGAAAAAATCCTACGATTTTATTGTTATCGGCGCCGGTTCCGGAGGGAGTGTGGTGGCAAACCGGCTCACGGAAAATGAAAACTGGTCAGTTCTGCTCGTTGAAGCTGGAAAAGAAGAAATTTTGCTCACTGATGTGCCTCTCTTGTCAGCTTACATACTCGGCACTGATTACAACTGGGGCTACATGGCGGAACCCCAGGATGATGCGTGCATGAGCATGAACGATCATAAATGCGCATGGCCTCGGGGTAAGTCCATGGGTGGCACCAGTGTCATTAATTTTATGGTGTACACTCGAGGCTTCAAATCCGATTACGATCTATGGTCGTCCCTAGGAAACGAAGGATGGGGATATAAAGATGTGTTCAAGTATTTCCTAAAATCCGAAAACATGGATGTGCCAAATCTTAAAAATTCGAAGTACCACGCCACAGGAGGCTACCTCAATATAGAGAGACCAAGATGGAAAACTCCGTTGCTCAAAGCCTTTCTAGAGATGGGAAATGTGTTGGGATACCCATCCGGAGACAGCGGTGGCCTGACCCCCCTGGGCTTCTATCACGTGCTCTCTAATACTAAAGATGGGGCAAGGCAAAGTGCTTCAAAAGCCTTTTTGCGCCCCATAAGAAACAGACTGAACCTACATGTAACGAAAAAATCAAAAGTCACAAAAATTTTGATCGACCCAAAATCAAAAAGGGCTTATGGAGTTGAATATGTTAAAAATAACAAAAAATACACAGTGCGAGCGAAGAAGGAAGTCATTCTGTCGGCGGGATCGCTGAATTCTCCTCAATTGTTGATGCTGGCCGGGGTTGGTCCTCGAGATCACCTGACTGAAATGGGAATACCCGTGATTCAGGACCTCAAAGTTGGTGAAAACCTACAAGACCATGTATCCATGGCTGGCTTAGCGTTTCTAGTCAACGATTCGGTCTCCATCATCGAGAGTCGCTTCACAAACGCTCGTTACGTTTTCGACTATTGGGTCAACGGGGACGGACCGTACACGCTTCCAGGCGGCGCTGAAGCCGTCGCTTTCGTTTCGACTAAGTACAACGATAACAAAAACCATCCGGACATGGAGTTGGTTTTCGGACCTGGAGCCTTCACTGGAGATACGGGAGGATCTCTGCGCAAGTGTTTCAACATCAACGACACATTTTACGAAAAAGTGTACAAGCCGTATGAAGGGAAGGACGCTTTCAGCGTTGTGCCAGTACTTCTAAGGCCAAAAAGCAGAGGTTTTGTGAGACTAAGGTCGAAGAATCCGTTCCACTGGCCGCTGTTGTACCCCAACTACTTTTCGGACAAACGGGATCTTCAGGCCCTTGTCGAAGGCATTAAAATGGTGAGCCGAACAATTTCCACAATATAATTTGTATAATATCATTTTACGATTTTTTTTTCTCGGTTTTACTCTATGCTAACGGAAAACTCGACATAACTTGAAGACGTAGACATTTCGTTAGTCTCTAATTAACTCTCACAATAAATACTATCCAATCTCATAAAAAATACTGTCCAACTCACTGACATTACAAATGTTCAATAAAATAATCATCCTTAACGACGAAATATGAGCCCAACTGGTGAGAGTTTTTGGTGGGTATCGATCTCTCGATAGACAACCTCACTCGAAGGCTCGAGTATGAAGCGTGTAAAATCTATGAAGGGTTTCAAAAGGCATCAAATGACCGATGGGCCCACAATAGAACTGTCAAAAGCCTGCATAACAGGAACTTCTCCGACTCCTGGATTACGAAACCGTGCAGTCGAGCGAACGAAATTCTTTGATTTTGGATCTTATTACCTCGCTCGAATGGAGGCTTCCTATTAAGTTATTGTTTAGACGAGAGGCGACTTCCAATTGGGAGATGAAGATGAAATCGAATGGTGAAATGGGTTCCTTCCAAACGATGGACGATTGATAGCAGAGTAATGGATGTGAGGTATTATTGTTGTAGCATCAATTCCCGGTCCACAATGATTTTTTTGGATAGCCTTGTCTCGATATTTGCCTGGTTGTTGCGACCCAGCTCAATAACAGTCCTAATGTCAATAATGGTCTTAGTGAAGATGACAGGAAGAAAACATTCTTGCCGATCAAGGTTTTACTCCACAAAATGATGCCCAGATTGGACCATTCTATTTCTATCAAATCCAAAATAAACAAATAATTATTAAATAAATGTAAAAAAAAATATATATATATATAAAGAGAAAGATTGATTGGTTGATTGAAATTTTGTATTTCATCATCAGGGAAGAGAGAGTGAAACCGGAAGGCAAATTATATGATTCATGTGCTTGAGAAGCTGATTTTAGTCTGTATTGAAGAGTGAATACTGACCCCTGATGAATACGGCTCTACATACCATTTTTGAGCCGAGAACGCTGTGGTTTCGTGTTAGAAGGGTTAGGTAGATAAATGCATACGGTACTTTTCGGGGCTTCTAGGCTTCAGTGGGTTAGGAAAAAACAAACAATTATTGAGAGTAAGCATCGTAGGTAAATTTCCTTCAAAGCGGAAGTGGTAATTTCCGTGACATTACCACAACTTGCCGGAGGTTGTAGGCTAGACGGAGGCACCTATTATGGATATTATTCAAGTCAGCGCCCGTTTCAAGTAGTTTTGCAGCCAATCACCGGTAGCAGTGACCGTGGCACTGACTGTGTCTCGTCCTAAGCCTAATAGTCAAGTCTGTCTATTCTCAGAGTTCATTATACTGAAGGAGAGAGGATAAGCCCCAACATCTTGGAGAAAAAGCTAGATGATCCTAACATTCAATTGCCGTCGACGAGGAAATGAGAGAATAGGACGTTTAATGAAATAAGAAGGGTGAAATTGTCACATTCAAAAGAGAGAATCAAGGATACATGGAACAAGACGAGGAATTTTACAATAATATGCCCAAGTTTGGAAAAGGTGGGAATTAATTATGTAGTTATATACTATCATTTTTTATCCCGGGAATTATGCTTTATCGATAGAGTCATTCATCATTCAAGGAATGACCAACCAAAAAGGTATTATACCCACATCTGGTGAAAACCAACTGTGCACAATAAGAATATGAATATTTTTGTAAATTTGGAGATGACGCTTTCAAAAAGAATTCCAGGTTAGTATTTTTCCAAATCGGAATAGGTGATAAAACCTAATCAGGTTAATCAGGGTTTTGTATATTGGTGAAAATGAACCTAACAAGTTCTCAGCTTGAAAATCTTCTGGGAGTGGACTTCACGAGGGCCAAACCTACCGTTATTTGTACGAAAACTCTCGTCACTTCTCAAAAAGTCACAACTCCTGGCGATCACTCTGACCAAAGGAAAAATCCGCGCCTTTGAGATGTGGGCCACTTTGCAGCTCGATCACATTATGAAACAAGTCCAAGGACGACGACCCCGGCATCAATGAGAGTTTTCAGAAACGAGGAGTTATATCGCTAGCTCATCATTCGAGGTTCGATGAATGAAGAAGAAGGGCAAAAGGCGTAAACGTCCGAAGAGAGGCATAAGGTCACGACCGAGTTCCGATAGTACTGAGGACACGGAGGTCGTTCCCATCAAATCTGTCAAGATTTCTAAATTCCTTCAGATTGATAGCCCTCCTTTTAAGCACAGGGTTGTTTTCCGTTGCTCAAAAGTGTCTCCCCATTTCGTGAAAATCAAGGTCCCTATGCATTTGGATGTGATTCTTCTGCATCACTTATCTACGATGTCCCTCAGCTATGCTAATAATATTTCTCTATATTCACATTAAAAAATTCACCACGGCTGCTATCCTGACATTGAATTTGACATTGTTACGATCAAACCAACAATTTGCGGTCAACCGTTTTGAGTAGGGGTCAAAATATGTATTTTGAAAAATGGATTTTCGAGATTTTGGGCGATCTAGGCGAGTAGGGTGTCATTATCCACTAAATTTTGGACGCTGAATCCAATAAAATGGGTCTCAGAACAATTGGCACCCACTGGAAGAAGTTATGGGTCAAATTGGGTATATATTACCCATTTTGAATATGTTTTCGGGATTTCTGCTACCTATGCGTGTGGGGTATCATTTTCCACTAAATTTTGGACGCTAAATTCAATGATGTGTGTCCCAGAACGGTTGGCACCCACCGGAAGAAGTTATGGGTCAAAATGGGTATGTATCCACCCATTTTTTATGTGTCAGGATTTCTGGTGCCTAGGCGTGAGGGGTATCACATTCCACTTAATTTTGGACCCTGAATCGATTGGAATGGGTCTGGGACCCGCCACACCCATTGTTTCCCCCATTCGAGGAATAACCAACCCGTGTGTAAGAATTTGCAGATTTTGAATATGTGTTTTCGGGATTTGTGCTACCTAGGCGTGTGTTGTATAGTTTTCCACTAAATTTTGGACGCTGAATTCAATGAAGTGAGCCCCAGAACGATTGGCACCCACCGGAAGAAGTTATGGGTCAAAATGGGTATGTATCCACCCATTTTGTATGTGTCAGGATTTCTGGTGCCTAGGCGTGTGGGGTATCATATTCCACTAAATTCTGGACCCCGAATCGATTGGAATGGGTCTGGGACCCGCCACACCCACTGTTTCCCCCATTCAAGGAATAACCAACCCGTGGTAAGAATTCGCAGATTTTTTTGATCCAGACACCATGAAACGTCCACAAAAAAATTTTGAGCCGAATCGGAGAGGTTGACTATTATCATATTCGTAAAAACATAGGTTGATTATTCAAGGAATAACCAACCAAAATCAAAACGCCACTCCTTGTTTCCGTTACATGAGTTTTGAATGAAATATTTATAAATCGACCAATTGGTGGAAGGGTTTCTCATTTATCGTTCAGTTTTGATAATCAATGATATTAATGACGCCTCAAGCTACAAATCTTCCTCCCTCTGTATTGGTTTTCATCATTCCCACAATAAAATAGTACGTGGGTGTTCTTTTTCGGAAGGTGTAAAACATCAGTGGTTCATTTTACAAATGTGTCATGCTGATTTTTGTCTTCTAAATTGATAGATTCAACCAAAACATCATTATTTAAAATTAAAAAAAAAAAAAATCCTTGGGATGTCTAAAGAGTATTAAAAAAGTAATTCACTGTACGTCCAGCCGACGCCTCTGAGTGAATAAAAGCGACACAATGTGCATTAGTAGGCCCACTATACTTTCGCTTGCCTCTATAGAAAGAAGAAAAAAAACCTACCACGACACTTTTATAGAAGCTAAAACTCAAGTGACGCTCCATGTTGCCGATATCACAATTCATTCAGCCTTTCCCAGCAGAAATGATGAAGGTGCTCTTTATAGTACACTTTCTCTATTGAAAACTCGGTACCTACTAAATACACAGGAGTTATTGATGGAAAAGACATCGGCCTCCATTTACCTGTCCTTTGATTGGATTACGAAGGATCTATACGTTCTGAAGGTCATCCTGGACCGACCCTGAGCATCCCTCCACGTTCGTCCGCACTGGCCGGTGCACTCGAATGATTCATAGCCACCTCATTAGGACGTAGGCTTGAATTGATCGGCGTATTTCCCACACGCGTTCTTGAAGTCATCTGAGCTTCCAATCGGGTGGCAAACATTCTCCGCTCGAATGCTCAGTGGAATAAACATAATGTAGGAAAACGATTCATTGTTCCATATGATCTTGACATGCTCATAACGAAGAAGTTGTGACCGTGACATTGTAGGCACTCGGGCGTATCCACCTATTCCGGATTCCGGGAGGGGGAGAGCCTTCTGTAATGGTTGAAAGTACGCAGTGGATTCCGAAGTTTCATATTTATTATTGGAACACTTGCCGTATTTATCATAAGTATTTTGTGATTTTCGCATCGTACAAGCTGAACAAGCAGATCGAATTTTTGCTTTGGAGGTGCAAGTACATCAATTTTAAATCAAGTGCATCAATTTTAATGGCTTCAACAAATTCTTCTCAACACGATAACAAAAAAGACATCGCTCTTGTTTCACTACGTAGATGCATACTAGCTCAAAAGGCCGTCTACTACGGTATTTACAACCCAAGCTATATCGTCTAACCGATTATCTCTTTCCATGAAAGATAGTAGAGTACTAATGTAACTACTGTAATTATTACAGCAGCTGTCCAAGACCTGCCCTTCATTTGCAGAATTTTTTTTTTTTTTTTTTTAGTCAGTGATTACTTGCGCTTTGTAACCTAAATGGGCACAGACATACGTCTAATGAGCCTGTAGTAACACGAGTTTACTCGGAAGATCACTTAGCGCTACTCACGGGTCACGGTAAATAATTCTGATCGAAAACACGTATCCTTCTTAGAATGACCACGTCATTGCGGAATACACTAAATCCTTGCGAGGAGTTTACTTTTCGTCACGAAAGAGTTGAACTGATCAATGTTCCGTCTTGTTCCATACATTCGACATGAAATTACGAAACTTGCGAAGGACTAAGGGAAAGAGCCGTGGTAAAAGTGAACAAAAAAAAACTTCTTTGAGAAGCTTTGTCTCAGCACGCTTCGAGAGCTATTTTATTATGATTGCATACAGCTATCGGTTTAGTTCCTTCGGTAGCAGTATTTTGAGTGCCACAGCATAATGATAATTCTAAAATGGGATGATCCTAATTTATTTACACACATGATGGTCTTAACGTACGGATAATTGCCATTTATACGTAGTGTTGTCCTTACACTAGCAACTTAATTGGATCTCATTTAGAGTTGGCATTTGAAGACAACTTCATCATGAAGAACCTCGACAAAGGAGCTAAATGGATACAGGACGTTGGCCACGTCTTCGGACTGGTTACGGCTGAAGCCGGTTGATAGTCCTTGCACTATATCAGGTCGGTCAAGGGTTCTTACTGGTATTCTAAGAAAGCGTCACCCTGATCTGGGAATTTCAAATGACTAACTCTGACATTGGGGCAGGTAGTAACTACCATCGCATTGGAAAATGCGTCGTTAAAAGGAAAAAAATCTGCAAATTCTTACACACGGGTTGGTTATTCCTCGAATGGGGGAAACAGTGGGTGTGGCGGGTCCCAGACCCATTCCAATCGATTCAGGGTACAAAATTTAGTGGAATATGATACCCCACACGCCTAGGCACCAGAAATCCTGACACATACAAAATGGGTGGATACATACCCATTTTGACCCATAACTTCTTCCGGTGGGTGCCAATCGTTCTGGGACACACATCATTGAATTCAGCGTCCAAAATTTAGTGGAAAATGATACCCCACACGCCTAGGTACCAGAAATCCCGAAAACACATATACAAAGTGGGTAATTCAATTATGTGTGTCCCAGAACGATTGGCACCCACCGGAAGAAGTTATGGGTCAAAATGGGTATGTATCCACCCATTTTGTATGTGTCAGGATTTCTGGTGCCTAGGCGTGTGGGGTATCATATATTCCACTAAATTTTGGACCCTGAATCGATTGGAATGGGTCTGGGACCAGCCACTCCCACTGTTTCCCCCATTCGAGGAATAACCAACCCGTGTGTAAGAATTTGCAGATTTTTTTGGTAGTAGAAAATTTTCTAAATATCTGAAATTTGGGTCAGGGGTCTGTTCCCGGCGTAAAACGGTCCTCCAAACTTTTCAGCCCGATCGGACCAAATAAAAGGAATAACCAACCAAAAGATGAGCGCAATGATAGCGAGGAATCCAAAGGGTGATCTATTCGCGCATTACGTACACGAACGGTTATTTAAATATACGCATAAAATGATAAGATTATTTTTATATTAAATTTCTTAATTTTAAAATAAATTTGGTCGTATTTTTTATGTATTTTTGGCTGCGCGCTACTTATTTAGTCGAGATTGAATTGATTCGCACCGATGATTTTAGGTAGACTAAGTAATTGCGACCAACCCCGACCTTAGGTTGAGGTGAATATAACAATTGTTCTCATTGTTTAATTTTAATTTTTTTTTTATTAATATCCAATTTTTTTACCCAACGAAGAAAAAAAATGAGTTAGATGGTATACTTGCTGTTAGCTCGATTGGGGCAACATAATATTGCGAAATCCGGGCCCGAATAGCGTTACAGATCGAGATTAGAAAAAAATCTAATTCACCATGGATATCTCATTGGTTCGAGTCTCGAAATTGCCTCTCACTCGATCAGCAGCTGCCTATAAACTTGTGATCTCCCGATCATTTGAAGCTACCCACGATGATGCCTCGTTTCACTAATGCACTTGAGTGTGGAAATCATCAAAATGTGTATCTTCTCGTACTTCATTATAATTTTTGTGGCTACTTCGGACAGAAACGTTTAGATGAGTACTGCTATAATAATATTTTCATTGACTGTGAAAACTACCTCCCATCACTATTCAATGTCAAATAGGTACAAGCGTATATCCAGAATATGGTTTGTAGGCTATTCGAAAAAACCCTACTCTTCATTTATAAATATTATTTATACATACATTATTTTCCCATTTTTAAAGTTCAAACAATTTTCAATACTACGCGTGTATTTTTTTTAAAGGCGGTGTCGGTTGGGACCGGAAAAAGCTTTAAAAAATGGGATAGCAAGCTGCTTCCCACCAAATTTCCGGGATGTGAACATCTCGAATTTGGAAGCGATGATTACTGGGGGTGCTCTGCTCGACACCTCACCACTAATCTCCATCACCAGGTGTGTATGAACGTTATCTTTTCTATTTTTCCGTAATCGTTTTGGATCCGTAAAACGATCTAGGAACTATCATTTCATCTTTCTCTAAAATTATATTTCGTACGTTAATCGAGAGGCGTACCCATATACCTTCCCAATTATCTACCAGATTTAGAAAACACCTATGTATGTGGTACAGATTTGCTAAGGATTTGCAAAAATGCCATTCATTTGGAGCACCCGCAACATTTTATACGAGGGGAAACGTGGTAGAAGGCTTCTGACAAACGGACAAAAAGAAAAAAAAAAAAACAGGTTGATTATTCAAGGAATAACCAACCAAAAAGCGCATGGCCACCGTAGTTGATTTTAATGTTGTTTTGACGAATTTGTACGATTCCAGGTTGGTACATGCAAAATGGGACCACCAACTGATCCCGATGCCGTCGTCGATCCACAGCTACGAGTTTACGGTATAAAAAATTTGCGTGTGGCCGACGCCTCGATCATGCCCGTCATTCCTGCATCCCATACCAACGCTGTCACCGTCATGATCGGTGAGAAGGCCGCGGATATGATCAAGGAATACTGGAAAGGATCGTAATGCCGTCGTAAGAGATCAAGTGAACTGTGAAAGACGTGGATAATCGTGAACGTGTATTATAGTGAAAGACTACGGGGATAGTGACAAGAATATGAGCAAAACGCCCTGGATTAACCGATCTCCTCAACTCCGTCCAATGCAACAAGGTGAAAAAAAAAGAACTTTAAGTAATACCTACTTGATTGGAAATTACGGAACAAATTATTTGGGTGAATTTATTTTGGCAACTCACCAACTGGTAGGTAATGAATAATCTCTCTGGCTTTACAAAAAATATGACAAGTGGGTACGTAAATAATCTAATGTATGTTACTACTTACTATTTCAACTTGAATGAATGTAGAGTTTTCTTCCTCTCAAGATATGAGGACAGTTATAATAATCTATTATATTCATCCAATTAACCACACTTGTATCATAGTGACAAGCACACTTGTATCATAGTGACGTAGTTAAGTGATCCCAAGAAGTTATGTATTAATCCAAAAGAACTTTGGATGTCAACGTACGTATTAAATTTAAAGTTAAACTGGATCTCACTTTTGCAATCCTAAGTCGGATTTTTCCATTTCGTTTTTACAAATTATACTATTCCGACTAGCGTGTATGATGCTAAGCCCGCCAAACGTTTCCGATGGACTCACGATGCATTCCATTTTCATCACGGCGCTTTCGAGCAACGTTTTGATAAGGCCAGTTTCTTTAAACGTCCAACACGGGAAAAAAGGTAAGCTGTTGTTGGTGGCAGCCTAGATAGTAGGAATTTATATCAAAGACCATATAGCTGAAAAATTTCCAAATTTTCTTTTTTTTTTCAAATATAACTTTATTTGTACAATGTACATTTTAGTTTTTCTCGTATGACATGTTAGTAGGCAAAGCCTAATTCACTTGGAACGTGACGAGAGGTGCGTGTCCATTGATACGCCTTTCAAAAATCAGGTACATTATGTGTTGACAGTCTTAACAGTGTTAGTTTAAATAGTTAATAGAAAATAAATTATATGTTCAACAGGTATGATAATTTTGATTAACACATGAATGTTTAACACATGTATATCACATTGAATTGCACTAATCAGGTATTAACAGTTAGATCAATTGTTCTTTTTCTCTTCAGCCTTCTTTGGTCTCGAGCAGGTGGTTGATTAATCAGTAGATTTTGGAGTTCCTTTTTATTATGGGACTGAAGAAGTTCGAAATGGCGATGGCCTGTCTGCCTGAGAACCTCCATTACCGTAGGCACGTCGAGGTCAGAATGAAGGGTCGAGTTTCGGATGTACCATGGAGCTTTCGTGATTATTCTGAGGATTCGATTTTGGAGTGTCTGCACCTTTTTTATTTGGCTATCTGAGGCTGATCCCCAGATCTGGCATCCATATTGCCAAATAGGCCTGATAAGAGAGAGGTATAGCAATCTCTTCGTGTGAAGGGTTAGGGCAGTGCTGGCAAGTAGAGGCATGAGAACGTGTATCCTGGTGCGAGCTTTCTTGACTATTGATTTCAGATGTTCATGCCAGATGAGCTTCTTGTCGAGTATCAGACCCAAGTATTTAACATGGTCAACCTCAAGTACGTTTGATCCGTTCATGGTAATTTGGTGGTGTGTTAAATTTCGACGGTATGTGAACTCAACAAGAGTTGATTTAGAGGGATTCACTTTGACGCGCCAGTTACGGGACCACTCTTCTATTGAATGTATATGCCCCTGCATCAACCTACATGAGCCCTCACATGTATCGCTTCTCGATAGTACAGCTACGTCATCAGCAAACATGGCAGTGACTCGCTGCTGGGAAAGTCACTTGCGTAAATTAGATAGAGGAACGGGCCCAGCACACTGCCTTGCGGTACTCCAGCGTTAATTGCATGCGCACGTGACTTGGCTCCTCCATATGTGACCGAGTATGTTCTCCTTGATAAATAGGACTGAACGATCCTGTAGTAGGTGTCTGGAAGATGAGGCTTCATTTTGAAGAGCAGGCCGGAATGCCAAACCTTATCGAAGGCCTTTTCGTTGTCAATGAACAAACCCATGCATACGTGTTTCTGTTCATACGTGTGCAGTATTTCGTGTACTACCCGATGAAGCTGTTGGGGACACGAGAGGCTGGGGCGAAAACCAAATTGCGTAGTAGGTAGAAGTGGTTCAAGATACCGGAGGAGTTTAGGAAACAGTAGCCTTTCGAACACTTTGGAGAAGATAGAAAGTAGACTAATGGGTCTATATCCATCTATGCTGCGATGGTTCTTTCCTGGCTTTGGGATCATAATAATTAATGCGTGATTCCAAATTTTCATACTATTATTTTGTTGTCTGCACTTTCTCAAGATGACAACCTTCGAACTTTTTCAAGTTTGCAAATTTGATTTTGCACTACTAGTCCTATGTTCTCGTCATTAAAATGACTCAAATGATGAAGACACGATGGAAATGCGGCCGATTTTTGTTGGTTATTCCTTGAAATATGCATAAGTCTCTCCGATTCGGTCCAACGTTTTTCAATTTTTTCTGGGCGTTTCAAGGTGCCTAGATCAAAATAAGCAAATGTCCGTCCGCCGTACGTCCTTCACCGGAACGATTGGTGCCCCTCGGAAGAGGTTATGGGTCAAAATGGGTATCCAACTACCTATTTCGAATGTGTGTTTTTGAGATTTCTGGTACCTAGGCGTGCGAGGTATCATAATGCACTAAATTTTGGACGCTGAATCGATTAGAATGAGTCTCCATGCTCCTAGTCTGAGGAATAACCAACCCTTGTGGAATAATTTTCAACGTTTTCGGTATTTGTTGGTGATTGCGCTTGACAGGTTGGACATTTTTTGAGCTCTCATTAAAAATTGATAATAAAATTATACAATGATAATAATCGTAGATATAATTCATAATTGGTTAACACAACGTCTTGCTTGGTAAATCGATATAACCTAGAGTCAAATGAATCAGTGAAATAGGAATTATAGGGATATGTACATTTGCTTAGTATCACCAACACCTGAGAGTTCATTATCTGTGTATACATACTATTAGCCCAAAAATCGATGCAGAAGGATATAAAGTGGCAAACATTCATCCGACGAAGAACGAACCTGCCATCATAACACTTACGATTGATATTTGAGATGGAATTGGTATTGGTAACTAAGACGGCTTACTCAGTTATTGATATTATTCTATTTCACCGATAGCTATCAATTTAGTCAGCAATTGACAAAGCTCGAACCAGTTCCTAGTTCGTGAATGCTATTTCAATGGTCATCGTAGTAGGTGTGAATATGTTAGGGTAAACTGTTTTTCTTACTGTTTTAATCAATCTTACTGTTTTAAACTGTTTTAATCCTGACAGCGCATGAGTGATAAACATCACAAGGAAGAGCAACCTACATAAGCTTTGTTCCTGTTGATCTCAATCCTCCAATGAGAGGCGCAGGGGTGATGGAATTATAGATTTTATTTTTCTCGCCTCTTTTATAGTATGTACGAAATTACTATGACAACGAGGAACACTCGGGACAGTCCACGATGGAGGAGTCTCTTGGTACAAAGGTTAATGGAACAATAAAGGAGGAGTAGTTGTTATTTTGGGTAGATCTTTATCCAGCGGTTCTCTTTACGGGTTCTAATTATTTAAAAAAGTACACAAACATTTTTTTAAAATAAATAAAGTACCATGTTCCAAAATGAACTTCTTGGACAAAAGGCGTGTGGCAGTTGGTCACAAACTCACTCAGGCTCAGCTTTAAAATTCTACTAAAAAAAAAAATTTATTAAAAAAAAAAAAAAAAAAAAAAAAAAAAAAAAAAAATACTCCGCAAATCTTCAAATGCCATTTGCAAAATTCATATAATCATCCATGACCTGATGTCGTTTGCGGCCTTCTGATTCTTTGAATCAACTGTCAATATTTAGAGGGAAATCATACGTCACACGCCAATGTGTCACAAACTTGAGATTAGTTTTTGGAAATGAATTGTCATCAACACTCTGTATCATTCCTGGGTGGTCAAGCTGTAAATAACTTAGACATACTAGGAATACCAACGAAGTCCATGAATACGAGAATGCCAGAGTTTTTGAGGAATTACAGGAAGTTCAAGAGTTGAGCAGGAATGATTTTGGAAAATTAAAATGTTGGAGCTGTGCCCACTTGCCATGTTTCGTCTCCATTAGAAAAAAATATTTGCTTATAAGTTGAAATAACTTCCGTCATGCGGTTAATAATTGTAAGATGAAAGGTAGATGAATACAGGAGAAGCCCTCCAGCGCCTTGAGCTGAGGAACACTAAGCCGCAATTCTTATCATCAAAGCATGTTGCCTACACAAAGTGGTCGTAGGAGCTAAAATAGTGCGCAATCCTCTGACATGGAATGATGAAAACAATTCCTACGCTGATAGGGTAATAACGGGTTCATTGCTAATTAGGTTTCAAGATATCGGGTATATAACTAAGTGATTGAAGCTCATTTCTCACTGATTTTTCGATTATTGTTGCCCGATCAATTAAGATCGATAGCCACAAACGGAGTCAGAGAGGAGAAGATAGGCAGTTTGAAAATAGGTTTTCGAGATTCTGTGGATTTAGGCGAGTGTTACCGTTCACTGGAGTTCACTGAACAATCAATGCTGATTTTATTTCGAGTTTATAGTTAGTGGACGGGTGAAGAGTTGTGAATAAAAAATTGTTATCTTCGTTGACACTAATGATTTGTGAATAGTTTTGTAAGTATTAATTTTTTGTTTGAAAAGGTCATTTTTACTCTGAAGGGGAGGTGTGAAGGTACACTTTCTCGTGATAGTGATACCAAGGGATCTCGGTAGTCTAGTGGAACAGACGATGGATTGGTGTGGTAATCCGAGTGGCCAGGGTTCGAATCCTGACTAGAGCTTACTTAATTGTTTGTCTTGACCCTCATATTAGTCCTCTTCACTTAAGGGGGTAAGGCAATAAGTAGCCACGAGTGAAATCGTCAGATCAATATACAATCCTCTTTGGAGGACGGCTGACGACGTCCGCGACACCTGACCAGGTAGTCGGACGAAAATCCAAGGTGAAAGTCTCTTGTTTACTTTACTTTCAGTTTTGTTAGTGATACCATCTGGATAAACAAATAATGTGAATCGCTGTTTGATATAATCTATATAATAATAATATATGTGGGACGTGTAAATAGTTAGGCTTGACGGATTCCAATTCTGAAATATCAACTTGCTGAAATGATGAAATGTTTATTAGCTCACTCGTTTTCGCGTAAAAAATGAGGATCATCAAGAAGGACAAAGAGAGTACATAAATGGTGTTAAACGAGGTAATATTTTTTTCAGGAGCGACGAGGGTGGGTCGGGCACTCCTGTATATTAGGTATTGTTCAGAGCTCTCCGCAGGCAAAGAAGGAAATGTACTCCATACTTTGCACCATCGGGAAAACACATTAGGGCTACCCCACTGTGACAAGTCCTGTTGTGGGCGAAACCCGAGTGAGTGGATGGCTTAATGGTGCCAACATGCCCTGATCCCTTTAGAAGATTTTTTTTTTTTTTGCTCAAGGATATGTACATAATTATTACTTTTTTATTATAAGGTGTCCACGATAACGGAAAATGTCGTTTTAAATCAAAAAGAACGAATGCTTCACTTTTAATTCGATGTGCAGGCCCTGAGGTAGGTTGTATTTGTTTCACGAACACACAGAAAAATAGTTAACTGCACTTTATTGATCTTTATCAGGTCGTTTATAAAGTAATGTGACGTTTCCAGGATTTTCCAGGAATAATATTATGCCATAAATAGGTTTTGGGTTTTCATTCATGCTCTGAGATTGTAGAATGATCTCGATACTTCAACAGTGTAACCAATGTGCCAATGGCAGGGTAATTTGGAGAGGCACTTACAGAAAGACCAACTATGACAACCAGGCGAACGCCATCTCATCATAAAAGTTGTTAGGTACCCATTTTAGTGTATGACATTACACGAATCACAAAAGGGTGAAGACAAACTTGCCTACTCGTGAGGAATACTTGCGCTGCACATTGAGTAGGGGCGGTGAATTTGCAAGGAGCAAATTAGAGAAGTTTGACAGGAGTTGCTCAGCACACAAGTAATTTGATGTTGATCTTACGGATGGGACAGATGAGGAATATCTGAGGCACACTCTGTTTCCACATTCAGGAGAGAATTGAAGCCGGGAGCAGAATTTTTGCCTTTCTCATTTCAACAAAGTTGTATTTTATACAAGGGTGCGGATCCTAGTTCACCTGAAAAATGAGATGAAATTCACATGACTCAAGCTTGCCTACTTTAGAGAGTCGTGGGTCGTATACCAGAAGCAATAATTTACGAAAGCAAAAATAAATAACCAGTATGACGCACATTGTTAGTAGAAGAACAGATCTTCTTACAAAATTTACGTGATAAAAAAGGGGCTCGATTCTGTCTTTTGGAGTCTTTATCTGACCCAGCATCCTTGTTCCCAAAAACAGTTGTAATTTTTCTAATCGATGTGGTGCTGGAAAAAGTCCTTGGTCCGTAGATTTTACTCAGTGGACTTTTGGAAACTGCCGTACACAACCGTTCCCCACGACTCAAACTCTCGCCCTCGGACAATAGCAAAACTCTTCTTCATGCTTTCTATTCATATGAGTTGCAAGTGATTGAAAACGACATTGCAACTCGTGAAGTAATAATGAAAAAGATTAGTCATTGATGAAACTTTAATTCTCCATGCTTAGTTTATTGAAAGAGGGCTGATATTTGAGTTTCCCCCTCCGAAAGATTGAACAAAGTTCGGAAGTAATTTGAAGGGAAAGTCACTGCATTAATGAACACGAGTTTTCCCCTACCTCCTTTCATTTGCTCAGGCGAAACTCGTCCTTCTGACGCCCTTTTATTTTCCATCCCGAGCTCTCTAGCTTCAATAGCACCACTTGGCCACAGGGATGGAGTGTATCAAAGCAAATCACAAAACCAAGTAGGTCCACTTCTCGTGGGGTGAATTTTCGAGTACCTATTGTATGACGTTTCACAGTTCTTCTTGCACTTAAGCATTTAGGTAGGAAATAAATCCGTTTCATCTCAGCACTGCCTGTAGCACTTCGCCTGATGAATGGGTTTCCTCGTCACAGAGAAAAACTATGACAAATGTTACGTCTCAGTCGCTTTTGAAGATTGGACTCCAAACTTCAGTAGCGTAATATCAAAAAGAGAGTTCTTTTAGTTTTTCAAACAATTATCATTACTATGGAAAACATTTTTTTATTTATTTGCAAAATTGATAACTGTGAGGGTTCACTAAGAAAGATTTCTTCTTATTCAGGTCCAACTCCGATGCAAGCGATGAGAAAATCCTTTTCCCCAGGTCGTTGGAAAATGCGAGGACAAAAAAAAAAACTCTACGTCTAAAAGGACATCTCCAAGGAGTGAAAATCTAAAGTACAGATTATGAATTCATACTTTTTCATTCGAGAATGTTTCTTGAACTTAGAGGTCTCCGGGGTGGATGGTGAGAACCAATAAAGCCTCAAGGGGTTGAAAAAACGAAGTAAATTATCTTCTTCCAACGTTGGTTGAAGCAAAGCAGGGCGAGAAAAAAAGAAGCTTGGCCCTCTATAGATGACGATTCAATCTCTACCTCAAGGCGTCCTCCTTCTTCGGTTCTATATTACGCTTCAAGACCAATCAGGGTTTCTATGTTCTCCTCCCGTCAGATTTGTTCACAGTCTGTCTGATCAATCTTTCGGTTGTTTGCACGGAGATGTTACGCAACACTGTATTGTACCGGGTGATTACTTGGAACATCAATCCTTGGACTCTTGAAGTTTTTCTACCAAAGCAGGTATCCGATAGCATCGTTAGTGGAATTGTAATAAGACTCCTGACGAAAACCATATCGATCGTATCATCGGAAAGAGAAAAGATCCCTAGGGTGGCAATTTCATGATTGCTGAATAAAACCCCTGTAATCTAGAGAAAACGACAACCGCACATCAAAGAAACACGACTATAAATTTGTAGTTATTTCTACATATCCTCGTGATGAAAATTGAAGGGGATAGTGAAAATTCGGGTTGCTAGTTGTTTTGAATCACGCATTAGAGGAAATATTGAACTCCATAGAGCCTTCATATTTTCCTGAACCCGGAATAACAAGAATTATTTTATTATTCCGCACCTATCCCGTACATCATTTTGAGTGGATCTCGCTCGCCTTGCTCACTATGCACGCCTGGGTCCCGGGAATTCTCGGAAAAATATATTTACCTTCCTTCTATTAGGCTGAAAATGAGCTCAAATACCTAGTTTCCATGTGTAATATTTTATATTTTGCGGGCAATTATAAGGGCTGTTGCGGCTTGAACGGTGGAAAATGGAGAACGCACGGCGTCGGAAGAATGCCAGTTTTTCTCGATGCGGTTACAAGGGATATGCCCTTCTTGAAGAGTAAACCAATAATGTGCTCGGCAAGATATTTCAATCGTTCCGAGAAGAAAGGAAGGGGCTATTAACGATGCGAGTGTAGTTACGGACAGAGAATGAACACGCTAGTGCTTACAATGGTTCAGCAGCTCCCGAAAGAGCGAGTGCAGATTATCATCACAGTCATAATAGCCACGGACCCTGGCGCTTGATTTAGCTCACCAACCCTCTCTTCAGCATATGCTCAGATGTTACGGCTCCCAGAGTGAATCAAATGCCGCATTAATTCACCTCATTCCTACGCAATTCTCATGATAATTTCAAGGGAGGAAGGGAAGATTTAATATTGTTCGGGAGGGACTGCATACTGGTTAGGGATGGAGAAGGCTCTTCCTAGAGAGAGCACTATCCTTATGGCCAGCACCGCCCACGAATTATTAGGATAAGGGAAATAATCCCTTTTTTATTCTCAACTCCTCCCTTTTTGAACCAATATCTTTCTCCCTGTTCCCCTTGACGTTCGCCTGAGGAATGGTAAGGTACCTCAGTATTGTTTAGTGGACCTTAAACAGTCGGTCGATACCTGCCTAACAGAATGGCGTACTTTGGAATCAGGTTCAACACGGTTCCAAATCAGTTATCCCAGGGTTAGGAAAGTAAAAGTTGTTCTCTTGTTCCAGAAGAAGCAAAATAAGTAATGTCAACGGGGGGGGGGGGGGGGGGTACAATAGTTGGCACTAGCTTGAGAAGAACTTAGCTACCAGGTTAAATAAAATAGAGATCATTGGAATCATCAATGCCAAATTTTCACATCTAGCATCATTTTTTACGATTTAGTCTCTTATATTGGGTAAAATTTATTGCTGAGGCACGAAAAATAGTTTATAAAGGGTAAAAATTTATTGTTGTTGTTATTCAGAGCTTATTAGTGATACCATATAGTTTATAATTTTGTCAGGAATATGTGGCCCATTGAGCAGTTCTGACGCCATCAGATGTGATCACCATCAACAATCATAGACGTAGCATATATACGAGTTTACATTGGAGACCAATTGATTCAATATCGGAGATTATATTTGGCCAACGGTTATCGCATGTCTCAAAGGGGAATTGATTTTCGACAAAGTAATAACCGATTAAGCCGGAGCAAATTACTCAGATCGCGCGTTTCTAACTGCTTTGTTGTGTACTCTACCTTGATTTCATGGAATCATCCATCTCTTAACGATAGTTCGAATCTTCTAATACGACAAAAGTAAATGCGACCTATGACGCGAATTCATCCGAGAGGGGGACCGGTATATATACTCAACAGAGTAGTACCGGGCTTCACAACGTTTATCGTCCGACCGCCAAGATGTTGCCTGTCCTACTTCCTGCCGCATTCTTAGTCGTTCTAGACCTTGGGCTGACTCCTGTACGCTCGGCTAGCGCTGTCCGTGAGTGAACTATTTTTCGGGATTGTAGTATTTATCATTCGAAAGTATTAATACTACTGGTTAATGTTCGCTGTCCGAGGTTGAAACGCGAAACTTGGTACAACCTTTATTGCAAGCTGATAGCTTTTGTGAGACTATCTCATCCTATCTCACCGCATGAAAATATATAGTTCCGTAATAATTATCTAACTTGTTCATGCGCCTAGGTTTGGTTCGTTGTAAAAATCGTAATTTGTATCAACTACCAAATCGTAAAGCATAAAGTTCCATTGGTGGAAATCTCAAAAAATTGAACGGGAATCAATACTGGTTGTCAAAAAATCTTCCGCCATACACGAAAAAAAATCAGCAAACGTGGTTCCGAACTGTATTTCTCAGGCTCAAAAATTGAGGAAAAAAGCGGAAATCCTTGTAAAATCGATTCAGAGCATGTGATTCTTATTTACTTCTCTCGTAAAGAGAGATAAAACAACACCAACAGAAAAAAAAACAAAAAAACTATCGGATAATCATCCTATGGTTGACCCGGTAGATATTTGTGGGGAGCTGACTCATAACCGAATGCAGGACGGCGAAAGCTGTCGCAAAAGAAGTAAACAGAGGACGTTCGAATATTGTAGGTATCAATATCATATTATACAACAATACTGGTTGAATGGGCATCCGTAGTCATCAGCGGCAAGCCTCATCAATATTTCCATCAAACTGTGAAACTATCGTAGTAAAGTTGATACGTATACCGTATGCATTCAATCGAGGATCAATTTACTATTCAACGATATCTTTCAGTTAAGGATTTGATACTCTCAGTCGTACGTTCTAATGCGTCAATCACGAATCGGCCGTAGTCTTCCTCGATGTGATCTATTATGAGATGCATGTTTATGGTAATATGGACCTAAAACGGGATTTGGAGGCTTTAGAAGCGACCTAATGGGAATGTTTTTTGAGCCCCGTTATGTTAACGAATGAGGAAAAACTGTTGTAAAATTTGGGAGAGCCCGATTGTGAATAGCCAACGAAGGCCAAAGTAAATGTTCTATCTTCTAGGCAAGCCGTTGACCTAGGTACGATTCTGTATGGAACTCATCACTGGTTCTCATGTTAACCCAATGTTCAAAACGCTTGCTGGTGAATTAATGTTCTGAATTGTCGCCGCTTCCATATGGGAACACATTATATTACAAATATTTGGAGTGCTCGTTGTTGCCACGATGAATCAATGAGATGAAAAATAAATGCTTCACTTGCTCCAATTTCCGGTATTTTTTTCTATTTAATTCATAAAGACACTCGCAACCAACATTTTCCGTACCCTTTGAAACACCGCGTATCATTCCACCCTGGTTAACTGTTATACATGGTTGTTCCTCGTTTATGGAAAAACGTATCTTCCAGGAGAAAACATTATAGAAACAATTCAAAACGTTCTAACACCATTAAAAGATACCCATTCCTAAAATACTGTTTGAGACAAACACCACCAACGGGTGTTCAACAATAGGAACAAGACCCATCCAAACCAATCCCGGCGTACAAAATTCTATGAAAAATGTTATCCCACGTTAATATCAATCAACCGCTTAGCCAATACTAATTTTAGCTCATTGTTCTACATGGAATTGCATGCCTAGTTCACGTATTGACCAAGAAGAAAGTTTTCTCCCCAAACTTCCACATTTTAGGTTCAGTAGTCTGTGAATCCCGAATCTAAAATCTCTGCCTTTTAGGAAGAACCAGGCAAATGGAGACTCATTTCTTCAGCATGGGGAAAATGGGGAAACAGTGGATGTGGTGAGACCCGGACCCATTACAATCGATTCAGGGTCCAAAATTTAGTGGAAAATGATACCCCACACGCCTAGGTAACAGAAATCTCGAAAACAAATATTCAAAATGGGCAGACGCGTTTGACCCATAACATCTTCCGGTGCGTACCAATCATTCTGGGACCCATTTTATTGGATTCAGCGTCCAAAGTTTAGCCCACACGCCTAGATCGCCAAAAAATCTCGAAAATCCATTTTTCGAAATGCACAGTTTGACCCATACCCCACCCAAATTTGGTCCGATTGGGCTAAAAAGTTTCGAGGATCAACTAGAGCCGGATTTTACTACCAAAATCGGCTGATGGCGGACGGACATTTGCTATTAGTTGGTTATTCCTTGAATAATCAACCTGTTTTCCTGCAAATGGTCAACCTCTCCGATTCAGCCCAAAAAAAATTTTCTGAGCGTTCCAAGGTGTCTAGATAAAAAATCTGCGAATTCTTACACACGGGTTGGTTATTCCTTGAATGGGGGAAACAGTGGGTGTAGCGGGTCCCAGACCCATTCCAATCGATTCATGGTCCAAAATTTAGTGGAATATGATACCCCACACGCCTAGGCACCAGAAATCCTGACACATACAAAATGGGTGGATACATACCCATTTTGACCCATAACTTCTTCCGGTGGGTGCCAATCGTTCTGGGACACACATCATTGAATTCAGCGTCCAAAATTTAGTGGAAAATGATACCCCACACGCCTAGGTAGCAGAAATCCCGAAAACACATATTCAAAATGGGTAATAAATACCCAATTTGACCCATAACTTCTTCCAGTGGGTGCCAATCGTTCTGGGACCCGTGTCATAGGATTCAGCGTCCAAAATTTAGTGAAAAATGACACCCTACTCGCCTAGATCGCCCAAAATCTCGAAATTCCATTTTTCAAAAAACACATTTTGACCCCTACCGCCCCCAAATTTGGTCCGATCGGGCTGAAAAGTTTCGAGGACCCCTCTCGGCCGGTATCAGACCCCTGACTCAAATTTCAGATTTCTAGAAAATTTTCTACTACCAAAAACGGCGGACGGACAATGACGGCGGACGGACATCGACCTTTTTGGTTGGTTATTCCTTGAATAATCAACTATGTTTTCATGATAATGGTACAACCTCTCCGATTTGGCTCAAAATTTTTTTCTGGACGTTTCATGATGTCCTGATAAAAAAAGGTCAATGTCCGTCCGCCGTACGCCGTACGCCGTCCATTGTCGGCGCCGTTTTGGTAGTAGAAAATTTCTAAAATCCGAAATTTGGGTTCAGGGGTCTGTTCCCAGCCGAGATGGGTCCTCGAAACTTTTCCAGCCCGATCGGACCAAATTTGGAGGGGGGGAGGGGTCAAAATGTGTTTTTTTGAAAAATGGATTTTCGAGATTTTGGGTGATTTAGGCAAGTGAGGTGTCATTTTCCACTAAATTTTGGACTCTGAATCCAATAAAATGGGGTGCCCAGAACAATTGCTAGGCGTGTGGGGTATAGTTTTCCACTAAATTTTGGACGCTGAATCCAATAAAATGGGTCCCAGAACGATTGGCACCCACTGGAAGAAGTTATGGGTCAAATTGGGTATTTATTACCCAATTTGATTATGTGTTTTCGGGATTTCTGCTACCTAGGCGTGTGGGGTATCATTTTCCACTAAATTATGGACGCGAAATTCAATGATGTGTGTCCCAGAACGATTGGCATCCACCGGAAGAAGTTATGGGTCAAAATGGGTATGTATCCACCCATTTTGTATGTGTCAGGATTTCTGGTGCCTAGGCGTGTGGGGTATCATATTCCACTAAATTTTGGACCCTGAATCGATTGGAATGGGTCTGGGACCGCCACACCCACTGTTTCCCCATTCGAGGAATAACCAACCCGTGTGTAAGAATTTGCAGATTTTTTTGGTTGGTTATTCCTTGAATAATCAACCTATGTTTTCATGATAATGGTCAACCTCTCCGATTTGGCTCAAAATTTTTTCTGAACGTTTCATGATGTCCTGATCAAAAAAGGTCGATGTCCGTCCGCCGTACGCCGTACGCCGTACGCCGTACCCCGTACGCCGTCCATCGTCCGCGCCCTTTTTGGTAGTAGAAAATTTTCTAAAAATCTGAATTTTGGTCAGGGGTCTGTTCCCTGCCGAGACGGGTCCTCGAAACTTTTCAGCCCGATCGGACCAAATTTGGCGGGGGTAGGGTCAAAATGTGTTTTTTAAAAATGGATTTTCGAGATTTTGGGCGATCTAGGCGAGTAGGGTGCCATTTTCCACTAAATTTTGGACGCTGAATCCAAATAAATTGGTCCCAAACGATTGGCACCCACTGGAAGAAGTAATTGGTCAATTTATGGGTAAAAAAAACTTAATCACCACTGGGTTCGAACTGAGTACCTTCCGGTTACTGCCGAACGCGCTAGCCACTTGCGCCATGGTACAGAATACGAATACAGAATTTTTTATTGGTTGAATATTTACAATAGTACATGTGTCATAATTCTTCACAATTTACAATTCCAGCCAGTTTAGGCTTCTAATGTCTAAGTCTTAATGCGCCATGGTGTAACCTAGGCTTGGGCGAATAGCGAGTGGAATATCATTGCCACTAAATTTTGGACCCTGAATCGATTGGAATGGGTCTGGGATCCGCCACATCCACCGTTTCCCCCATTCGAGAATAACCAACCCGTGTGTAAGAATTTGCAGATTTTTGATCAGGACATCATGAAACGTCCAGAAAAAAAATTTGGGTCGAATCGGAGAGATCGACTTTTTGCATGAAAACATACATAGGTTGATTATTCAAGGAATATCCAACCAAAAGACCCGCAAATACATTGAGAATTTTGATTCTTCTCTCATAAACTCCGTTTGGATCGTGCTTGTCCTCACTGATTATCGGCCCGATAGCTCTTAATGGAGGCTGGGGACGTGCAAAAATGGTCTTGCGAAATTCTTGGGGATCCAGGAATGTGTGGTATCATGTTCCACTAAATTTTAAGCCGATTCGATTCAGATGGCTCTGAATCACATTGCATAATTGTTCATCTAATTTTTCTCATAGGTCTCATAAATCTTGAAAAATCATTTTAATCAATATCCTGCTTATGAAAAGCCTAGCGAGCACCTTGCTGGAGGTAATAATAATTTCTATCATCACGTGGCCGGCATGTCATTCATCCGCCCGTCAAAGGAACCGCTGGCCTATATTTATTCGGCAGAACATGTGATTATGTCAAACTCATAGAGAGGGTGTAAACTGAAAAGCAGAAAACAAAAGACGAAATGATAGTTAAACGGGAAGAGGAGCTTAAGGACTAAGAATGCGCTCGTCACACAAGAGCCTCGTAAAAGCTGCACTTCCTTGTGATAGCTGCACTATCTAGAGGAAAGAGTCAGTGAGGTGAGTCAACGACGCCCATAACCTGAGGACGGGAGTAGATGAAATGAAAATAGGGGGAAAAGATTTTTCTTTACACAGCTTCGATCGAGGTCGTCATCCCCTTGAACGCTTCTTAGGAACTATACGCCATGGATGTGCTGAAAATATAAATTGTGGCTAGATCACTGTTTTACTTCGGTAGCACTGGTTCTTTCAATACATCCGAGTCTTAAAAACTTTTCCCAGACCAAAGAGACCACTAAAGGTAACAGTCGTCCACATGAACTCCATAATGCATATTAAATTTTGCTCTCTTGTTACGCGGTCTCTCGCTTTTTACGAGTTATTGCCATTCCGCTGAATCTTTACCCGAGGAGTTCATGATTCACCAAAATATTCAGTCCCATGCCGTCCGGTTGCGAAAAAACTCAGTATCACCCGCATTGCCCAGTCAACAACACCGTCTCCGGGTACGAATAAAACAATTCCACTGGAAGGAAAGCGGCCTCGTATCTTCAGTACTGGTAGCGCTGAAAATGGGAATAACGAGGTGTTTCAGGTAAATCGAAAGAATTCTCACGGCGGAATCGAAGAGGAAGAGCGAATTCAACCAACCGGTGTTGGTGTGCTCAATTAGAAGATATACCTTCAGGAGAGCTGTCACCTGCCGGTTCACTGCCTTCAAGCCCTCCGGGATTTCAGTCAACTATCCTTACCTGGCCTTTTCTGTGATACCCATTTACTTTTCTTTCTTCCATGTTGGCTTGCTTCTGCTGTTTATCCAGTTCAGCAGAAGAAAAATTATTGATATATGGGATTCACCAATATTCAGTATGATGATAACCAATCCCAATCGATGCCATCATGCTCCTCAACATCATCACCCTGGTCCACTCCACATTAATTTCACTCACAAGCTTCATTCATACACAAACACCGATATTGTTTCTCAAGCCTTCCAGCGTGCCTTCTTGGGCACAGAGAATTAGTTCTATTTTTGTACTTATGTTTCATTGAATAATTTTATGAATAAGAATTTTGTAAGGCTAATGTGTTTTTGTACTTATTTTGAAGGCATTACGATGATTCAGCAGAAATGAACAAATCTTTCGAAATGTTTTAATACTTTCTGGCTTTTATCTTAGCGTGACTGCCAATTCTTCAGCATTTTTTACTATGTTGTAGGGAGAAGTAGTCAAGTCGTCATTAATGATGTTTAAAATGAAGAAAAACCTTTCTCTGGTCAGTCTAAAGTATCCGTGGAATTTTTCTTCATCGTCAAGAAGATGATTCTTGATTAAACTGCTGAACATTTCACTTTTTGCAGTCTGCGAATACATCACCCACACGTTGCCTTACTTTGGCATATTTTGTTAATATTAACTCTTCTTCTTCACCAACATAAATTATTTCTTTAGTTATCATCGCAGCCATCATATTTCTCCTCCTCATCATGTTCTCCATTTCAGCAAACACTTTTTCACACAACACGGCTACCTTCAACACAATTCAACGCCAACTGAACAGATGAAACACGGCGATAGGAATACACTTACGCAACGTAATATATTTCGCCCTCCGGTCGACGTTTTTCATATTATTTCGGTTCCTGCTGCGCAAAAAAACCTGTCGCTAGGAAAAGAAACCTTTAGTTTGTATCTTAGGATATCTGAGGATGTGTTTAGTTAGTCTGTGGGGTAATTGTATATAAGCGCTGTTCTTCAACTTCACATTTTCTTCTTCTTCAGTGCTCGGAATCCTAAGAATCTTGAGACATCATGAACCATTAAAACCACTCAACCCACCAAAAATTTAGGTTTCCCTCTTGTCACGATGGATAATGTCTGGCTATAACAGGAAAGAATGAAGAATTAGCCCATGCGGGAGCGTAACTGCGAAAAATAGGAGGTTGGCGACGAAGAGAAAGGTCTCTTCCAGGTGCTTACGTGGATCTTTTAATTCAGGGATGGTAGCATCCTCCGTCAAGCAGACACTTTCCTTGCGGGAAAATATGTGGTCACTTAGTGAGGCGATCTATCAGGGATCCATAACGTCTTTGCCCCGTCATAATAGGAAAAAATATCACCGTCAGCCTGAATTTATGAACAGGGTGGGAACTCATACACGATTTTTCTTGAATTTTCTTCTCGCTTGAAAGCCTGAGTCCCAGTTGTCCTCCAACAAAATCTGTTACGGCGAAAGGGAAGAACATCAAGTGCGTCAATGGTGTTTCATATTTCAGTCGCGCTGGTACATTATAAACCTCTTTACTTTAAGGTGCGAAGTTTAAAATTAGTGACTCCTTTATCGTCAAGTCTGAGGAACGAAATTTCATAGCGTTCACAACTGTCATAACAGCTGTTTTAGATTAAGAGGCACTCGGTCTCTCAGGGATTTCTCCTGATCATCAATATTGGCTTAGAAGAATTGAGGTGAACAATACTACAATACTACTTCATCAGAATGGGTTGAATGGGGTAGGCTCGTTACATGAATTTATCCAGTTACATTAAAGCAGTACATTTGTCAATCTGATTGAAACCCAAGAGTGAATCAACGATGTTAGTTGAGCTATAAAAAAAGAGACCTAGAAGTGAGAAGGGTGAGAGCGAGGAAAAAGTAGAATCTCTTTTCGGGCAAAGGGAAAAAGTCACAGAAATACCTAATTAGTAATTACTCAGGCAGGCTGAAACAAGTTGGTTGGTACTGAATAAGTGATGAAGACTCCAACCATCCGCCGACGGGGTTTTATTCTCCCGACCCTGCTCCTCTATCGTCATCAGTGCTCTTACTCTCCACCATGTTATTCGACGTCCCTAGACGATTCAACACAAACTCGAAATTAACTCGGTTTCCGCCCCATCCCGGAGTGGAACGTGCCGAGAATGAGGATTAGTAATTATTAACGTTTAGCAACGGTTCTACTTCTTCGAAATGTCGCTACACATGCATCTATTCTTTTGATATTAGCCACAACACAAATAATGTTGTGCGTAATGGATTCGAGATTTAAGTCTAATTGGGAGTTAAGATAGTTGACCATGTTATACAGGTAATGGGGTGACGTTACTGCTTCATATAACCCTTGCATTTACTGATATTATTTTCGTTAGTAAACTACATAACTGGTAAATTACTTTTTGGAGGCTCGCGGTTTCTTGACTCAAGTCATTATCGATTGATCACCCATATCATGCTTTCTGATCTGGGTTTATTATCGTTATTGTATTATTATGTAAAATTGTAACAGTTATGTACTATACAATATGTACGGTACGCAATAATTGTACTCATATCAACGAAAGGGAGGAATCATAACCCTATCTCATCATGCCTGAGGTTGAATCTACTGATACTAGGCCTATGTCATAATACGATTCTAGATACCTGGTTCCAAAAACGAAACGTTTAAATGTAGTTTTTGGCACAAGGAATAATATATGAAATTTTGGTTAATTTTGCCAGGCTATAATTTTGGTCCTTGAACCTTTTCAGCCCAATTGCCGCACACTATTGATCAAAATAGGCACTTGGGAAAGCGCTTTTGTGATTTTGTGCCCAATGGTGTGAAGTTATTATTTTTATGTCTTGACAAAAAAATAATATCATGGTCCAAATGGAGCCAAGATACGGGGATGACAATCGGTTTTCAAACCTTTTGGGACCTAGCTTGAGGGGTCATTCCTGACTAATTTTTGGAATCGATTGAGGCGTGCCCCCGACACATTGCTCGAGCAAATGCAGGGTATGGTTGGAAGAGGGTATATTGTAAAAATAATGGATACCAAACTTTTCGGGTATGTAGCTGTGCAAAATATCTTTAACTTTAAAATTTCATGACTGAATCGATTGATATGGTTTTAGGTCCTATTCCCGAAAGCGGTAACTATCAATTTAAAAAAAAATTATTATCATGTTTTTGAATTATTATCTTTTAAATTAATTCAATTTTACTCTGGAGACCTCAAAGGTGCACATTCTCACACGAGCGAGACTAATCCAGTGTAATAAACCATACATAGTTGAATAATTATCCCCAGAATTTGTTGAAGACGTTTGAAATCCGAAACGTCCGTCCGTTGAGCGCGGAAAAATGTTATTTTGCAAATACGCTTCGAATAACCTCCTTGCGGATCTCAACCGATGTTAAGCCCGATCACCGCAAAGGAGGTTAATAAGTGTAATATGTCTATTAAGATTGGTGTTAAGATAACGTTTTTTCAGGATTCCTGAAAAACAAGGCGTTTGGAGTATCACTCACCGATTGCCAAGGATGAAATATTTTGATAATGGCCCATGGGTTTTCTTCTAAATAACTCTTTTCAATTTTACACTTTACCATCTAAGTGGATCCACCTACAATAATAATTAATTTGGAAACTATTTACAGCATTTTGAATTACTTAACACCAGGGACGAGCTGCATAATCGTAGTTCACAAAAACATTCTTCTGTAGAGCTTGTATAGACGCACCCGGAGTTTCATCTTCTCATGTTAAAGAAATATTCGCTTTGATTTCTTGCTCAGAAACAATCGAATAAACGAAGAGGAACTGACGTTATTAACAGCCCTGCTGATTACCAACCTTCGTCATCGTGTCGCGATCAAGTCAAGTGTTTGGTTTTTTTTTCTTCAGACGGCAATGGAGTATGTAGATTCTAATCACTCGTCGTGTTAGCAGTCAAGCCTGTCAAAGGGCATAACCTTCTTTCCTGATTCGTAGCTTAGTCACCATCAAAACAATCCACCTGAGCTAGTTATCCAGTCATTATAAGATCAATCATCAGCCTTTTCGGGAAACTTGCCTAAAGATGCACAAGGGGCTTTGAAATACTGGATTTACCCCTTGATTGGGATAGAAAAAAGTTCCATCCTCTCTGAGCGACTTACAACAAAGGCCACTATTATATGAGTTCTGTTGATTATGCCGCACCATTCAATGTGGGCGACGGGCTGTGTAGCCAGATGATACAAACTCTGTAGATGTGAGTCAAGCCTCAATGAAGCGGAGTAATTTCAACAGATTGACTGGATACTAACATCCCACATTCATAGTCTGGCAAACAATGTTGAAGGTAATAAATTATAAGAAGGATTTTTCTTCTTTGCAACATGCCATGAATTGATTATACGAAAGAAAACACTTAGAATGGAATAAAAAATCTCGTTCCAGAGCCGGTTTTTAAGATAGGTAGCTGTTTTTAAGATCAGAAAAAATTCTCTATAACTAAATATAATCTGAGGTCATTTGGAAGTCATTAACTAAGCGCACATATCACTCTCTCGATAGCTATTATTTTATTATTCATGCTGAGCAATTAAGTACCCCAATTTATATTCTGTTCCACTCAAATTAACAACGCAGGTAATGACAACGTCGTTGTTACATAAGAATTGTGAGAGGAAATACAAGGATGATGAGGTAGGGTTTTCCTATGTGAAAATTCAAAAATAGAACTGTAATAATTACGAATATGTGTGCGTTAAGCTATAAATTATTGTGTAGGTTTATTATCATTGAATACCCTGATAAATCTTGATGCCGTATGGTAGTGCGAGGAAGGGGTCAGAGAAGAGAAACAAGCTTACAACTGGTCGTCTCTTCACCATCACAATTCCTTCCTGAGCTGGGGACTATACTTTATCTTCTCAAAGGCAACACCTCAACTCAGTATATTGTTTGCCGCCTTCTGCTTTAAACTAACTTAATGAAAAAAACCTCTGCTCACACTTTGGTGTTTTGACCTTCTAATTTTGGTTCCTCTTCTCACTTCAAAGTTGGAAACAGAGTTGAATTATGAAATTTACACACCAAATCAATCCAAATTAGTCCGTGATGGCATAAAAAAAAAAAAAAAAAAAAAAAAAAAAAAAAAAAAAAAAAAAAAAAAAAAAAAAAAACCGCTGAGACTTTATTCACATTGGTTTTGTATGTATAAATGTGAGTGTGTTCAAGTCCTCCCTATATGTAGGTTACCCACGAGGAGCTCTCTGTAGCCCATTTCGTTAGACTTTGTCAGATATTACTTCGAAAACAACCAAGGCTCTCAATCGACGTGAGGAAGTCATTGTTAAGTCAACTAACGCGCTTTCGATGTGAGAAAGCCATTGTCAAGCCAAATAACCATTAGTTGGCTCCTCACGTCGAAAGCTTCCCCTACGCCAAACTTGTTAGGTGAGACAAACCCTTCCTTCGATGAGATTTATTTATTTGGCCGACAGTTGATATGGACAGTAATTGGATATTTGATTTTGAGTTTACATAAAACATTCTGTCGCTACGTGTACATTGTTCCTCATAAAGCACGTTAGAACGCAGGACGTTGCCGAGACGGGTAGCAGGCTTGTCTTTTCCCCTCTTTGCGAATTTTTCAAATCCAAACTAAATGGAATAACTTTATTAAGAGTTTCAACAGATCACCTAAATGGCAGGCTCTTTCGGGGAATATTCCAAGAAAAGGCTGCCAGTAAATCAGGAAATTATCTTACCGTAGAAGAGGAAAACGGTTCGTTTCATTTTAAAATCCAACAGCTTTGGCAATCCCCAAGTGTCCGGAGGTAAAACCAGGCACCGATCCTAGCTTAGCATAATTAAACTAACAGCGGCCTCCTTCGCTATTGGCTCCTTTCCTCGTGGTGCTTAGAATCGATCTGAATAAAGATTGCACCCTTCTGCCGCTTCATTTTCTCTAAGCGAAGCGTGAGGTGCACTTCAAGGAGCGATATTTCGAGAAAAAAGTGCTAGGGAATATCTGATCCAATGGAATGGGTGTGATCCATGGTAGTGCAAGGGTGGGTTAGATCAGTTGAGGTTCTTCGTATTCAAATGAAAACAAAGCCAGTTGGCTCAGAGCCTCACGTTATATTCGAAATACAAACCTAATGTACAGAATCAGAGAGAGAAAGCTATGATAATATATACAATACAAGAGGAAGCTGTGGTTTTGTTCAATTGTATCTCCCCATATTTGTATGTAAAATCATAGATTTGCCGCTGGGACCCGAGAAAAGCCGTTAACGTCCTAGGAGCTCGATCGATTGACAATGGAGCAGTATGTCTTCCTTCATACATGGAGGAACAAAAAGCAATCAGGGGAATCTGAAACGAAAACTCGGGATTTCAGAATCTGCAGAACAAAAATTATGAAATTTTCTGATCGGAGTATCCGAAACCGAAAGATGTGATCCACTATTTCGAATTCCATAGACATTTAGTTGTAAACTACAAGTGCTTTGAATACGCAATGAATACCAAGGTCTTGATGCATTTCATCCAATTAATTTTTGCGGATGTTGTAAAATCCAGAAGCATTATCCACAAAACTACATTTGACTACATATTTCAACACGAAGTACATTCACACGAATCTATCAGCAGTTCGACAATTACTTTTTGTAGCTTGAATGTTGCTATCAGGTGAGATACCCGAGTTATGAGGAAACCAAGTAACTTCTTTAGCAGCTTCAAGGAACAAGCAGTATTATTTGCGCCCAAATGAGACGTAGATAAATGGAAGTGAGCTGAATGATGGATCCAACTCTCGCACAGTACCCCGCAGATGTGTCTTCGAGCTCGAACTTATTTTTGTCCCCACCTCACGTTTCCACTCTATTTACATTACCAAGTGCTCCCCCGAATACTATCTCAATGTGTCGAGCCTGAACGCTCCTTGAGCTTTCGAAATATGTTTCTATGTTGTCCCAGCTTTATCCTGCGTCCCATAGCTAACCTTGCTAGAGGATGTTCTGGCATAATTTCGCGGAAGAACAATGAAGCAGAAACTTGGATTCTCGCAGGTTCGGATGTATGCTAATGTACCTAAAGGAATAAAACTGAATGCTGGCTAGAGGGGCTCTTTTTGAACATTTCAAGCCCAATTTCATCAGTTCCGTAGCAGCTGTATCTGTAGATAATTAGAAAGATTCCTCTAAGTATGATACTGAAGTCAGTCGTTGAGGTAAGCAGGAAGGGTATAGGTAGCACTTGTACGATATGAATTCTTTGAAAATGAATAATAGGAGAATGGAGGATATTACATCGATGTGAAACGCAATTTCAAGGCTCCATCACATTATCAGTCGTATGCGGTTTGCTTCACCAGGAATACGATGAGCCAAAAGTGGCACTGGAGGCCATTTTCAGCGTTTTGCGAATACATCTCAGACGGACCCACGCTCAAGCAGAAAGTAGCTGCTCCCAAACTATTACAGCCACTGAGAGTGAGCCATTTCCCGGATTACCTACGTCATTCAGTTATCCTCTAGCCGTCGGCTAATTGTTCTGCAAACAATTATTCTTCTATACTCTGAAATTTCTGTAAAAAGTAGTTTCCAAGTGAACTAGGTACCTACCTATTCATTTGATCGTGCTCCCATGCTCTAGGTCACTCCATTGCAACAACCTCATTGCAGCGTTCAAGCATTGTACCCACTGTACATGAAGTTTCTGTACAACTTCTTTCCAGATTCCAATATTATTTCTATTAAACATTTTACCTCCATGCGAGGATCAAACCAGCAATGCTTCTGAGCTTATTGGAATAACAGTACTTAGCAATAGTCACCTACATTGCTTACAGGCTTAAAGGTACAGGGTCTAAATAAAAGCACCTGGGATTTTAATAGGAGAACAATGCAGAGCAATATTTTTGCAGCTCCAGACTTTACAACTTTCATGATAATTAACAAACTTGATGAACGTGGTTTTGGGTCGAATGTTTGAGCACACTGATTTGGGAGGCTATGATGAATTTCACAGCTTTTGCTTTTTCCGTGAATGGAAGATTAATATCGTGTTGTCTCACGGAGTCAACAAGGTTGCTATTCACATTATTACTCTATTCGCACATGGCTTACGACAGCTGGTTAATTTATAAGATTAATTGAAACTATCGTTGAGAATGTCGGTGCACAAAGGAGCAAAATGGGGAGTCGGTGTGTTGGTATTCAAGTCGGAGGGCTGAGCCATCAGCTCTGGAGGTAAGGGGATATATTTCACCTCGAAAGGGGCCGTTCCCAGCTCCTTTCGGGAAAGTTGGAGCTGAAGTGACTCTGAGTCTAAACAAGCATGAGTTGGTGAGGGTGGTGGGTGCTTCACATACTCGTGCCATTCCAGCAAGTAACTTTCATTGGGTCCTGCCCTCGGTCAGAAGTTCTCAGGCTCCCGCCGTAGGTACCTGTAAGTTAAGTTTACGATTTTTTTTCTACTAAGGAGGTTGAAGTAAGGAAAAATCTTTACTTTCCCTCGATCAAATCCCACTGCCAACATTAAAGAGACATTGAACGCAAAATGTTCATGATTTGAGCAAAATGATGAACAAGACCAGTTTTGATTGAATTTTCCATGGTGTATGACCACATTTTGCCCACTATAACAAACCTACTACGCCGAGCCACTTGCTTACGTTAGAAGTGGTTATGTTGCTGGTCTATTTCAAAATTCAGGGTATGACCATAGTGATTGTGAGTGGTTGATAATCTCAAATTTGGGTTTGATTCCGGGCTGGTTCAGACATCTGCTTTCACCGCTATGGTCACGCGTCCCAGGTGCCGTGGAGTCAATACTAATACAAATAAAATCAATCACGACGGGACTGAGGAGACACATGTCAATATAATGGAGGTATATGATGAGTGACTCTATATCCACAAAAATATATAATTTATATTATGTATATCAAGAGTCAATACTCTTGTTTTTATGTAACATTTCTATCCAATCATCATAATGTAGACATCGAAATGACAAATAAAATTAAGATAATCAATTTTTAAGCTCGATGACAAAGCACCGCTAGCAGTAGAGCCCCTTGGTTATTATGTTGTTCCGGAGTTCAGAAAAGTTGGATTGGCTTTTGGTTGGGAAACAAATATGCAAAAAGAGGGGATACAAGATGGAAAAGAGGTATTAATCTGCTTGGTTTACAGAACAGCTTATTTCAAAAAACGAAAGCGTAATGATGCAGTAAATTTGAAATGAATGACCGCGAAAAAATAGTCGAACAATAAAGAGGAAGACAACTTCTCATGAAAATGGAGCGAAGAAATATTTCTATAATGTCTTCATGCCCATCAATTCTCGCTAAGAGCCCACACCTAAGTCAACGAATCGATTGGAGTCGATCTGTTCCATCCCAGTCGCTCTCATTCCCTAGTAGGTGGAACAGAAAAAGGAATTTCATTACATTCATCACCCATCGTCTGACCGTAACGAGAGTTCCGTGGAGTAACGTGGAGTTCTGTTTGCTTTATCGAGAATTTTGATACGAGACTCCTTGTGTACAAATCTATCCTCTACATCTTTGGTCTAGTCAATTTAAGTGCATTAGGCTATTTTGATATTTCATTTGAGTCGGCCGTCGTATAAATCTAAAATTTTAATCCAAAGAACTTCCAGCAAATTAAAGCTGGGTAACCATGAAATTGTTTTACTATTATTAGATTTGTTCATATCTCGGAAATGGCCAAAACACCGTACGAGATCTGTACCTTTCTCAAAAGAACTAAATTCCCTACAATTTAGTTATTGGGCTCGGTAGGCACAGTAGTTCCCAAGATCATGTGTGTGAGGTGTTGCCATGTAAATATCTGTACAACACAAACAGAACCAAACGGGATGCTGAATTGGCTAATAAAAACTTGACCTACTTAGGTTCCAATTTGGAACAATAGGGTGACGGTTTTCTTATGTCAGCTCGTCCGGAGCCCTCAGAGAAGGACCGGCAACTCAACTGAGATATAATTTAGTTTTCTCCTTATCACTCTCCACGAAAATTGTATATAAAGAGATTACTG
>CM034007.1:6778438-6822129 GCA_019603395.1 Cyrtorhinus lividipennis
TAAAAAATCGCTAGGCTAGAAAGTGTCGTGGCTAGCATACATCTGATTCGTAACTCAAAGCGAACTTATCACAGGTAAACCCTTATGTGAGCTAAAAGACAAATCTTCGAACCTGAAAGTGCGGTCGGGAGACCAGAAGAATAACTTGGTCCAGAAGAGCTTGGTCTTCTTGATCAGCCAAAGTAACGTCGTCGGCTGAAGCAGCTGAAACAAGGAAAATACAGAGACACTGTGAACATTGCTGTTGCGGACGAGCACTGATTAAGAATCCGCTTTCTGTCACCAGAGTACTCATAGGAGAGAATTACGTAGTACACCCTTCAAAGGTTATCTTACGTTCGACATTTTGGCCTTCTTCAGACGAGTCATGGTGAATGTACTCCTTGCCGGAGCCTCTCTCATTTTGTTCTAAATTCTATTTTATGATTCACTGCAGTAGACGAAGACTGCATTCAACTTGCTTCGACTAGATGAGGCCAAAAGGACAGCAAAACAGGAACACTCAAGAGTATATTTTTTCGTTATGCTCCATCAAGTATGTGCGTGGCTAGTCTTAAGATCAGCAAGCTTCAAAATAGCTCACAAGCTGGTTTATTTAAAAGAACTGGAACGTTCAATTGATCGATTGTTTAATCGCTAGTCTAAAAAAATAGCGGTTCAGCAATTAGCCAGATTGCATCATCGGCCCTTAGTTTAAACGACCAAATACTGGAGTTGACATCTAGAAAATACCGCTCTAGGCCCGTTTTATTGGGTTAGTTACATCATGTCGGCTCTAGAGCGAATGTCATCTCTGTTTTATGACGGTATGAATTGGCTTTGTTCGCCGCCCAACATGTATTACAGAAAGAATGACCGACTTTGAACACACTGTAGACATGGAATAGAATATTCATTTAAATGATGGGTGAATATACTTTCAAACTGGTAGAAGCTGACAGAAGTTTGGAAAGAGACAAGAGGCGACTCAACCTTCTATGATCTAATGAGCTGGCGTGGAGACAAATTCTCGACAGGCGGTGAGGGAAAATTCCACTCTGAAACAAACGAATTTTCCATTGTGATTCAATTAGAAGCTACGCTAGCTAGAATGTCCTCTCTTATAAAATTCATACTTTTCAGGTTTTGAGTTGATGGTGAGATCGGACAATGATGATCGAATCGAAAAATCCCCAGGGCTCCCTTCTGTTGCGAACACATTTTCCTTCATCTTCTGCCACCAACTGCCGCATTCTAACGAAGAAATAGATTTTATTCACTTCAAGTGACCGGAATTACAATGTTGGTTTGGAAAATAATAAAATTGAATCGACGCTTATTGATTTCGACGATTTTTATCCTCATACAAGATATTGGTAACGTACTTAGTGGTTGGTATGGAGATCAGTTTCGGTTTGGCTGCCACCCGGACTTGATGTTCGGGAGGCACTTGAGCCGTAGTAATTTTCCCAAGTTTTTTGTCAACCGTTGAAGGCGGCGTCGCCTAAAGGAAAAAAACCATATTAGAGCGAGAACATTTTTCAACGAATTGATCACTTTGATGGTGTCGACCGCACTGCTAACACTTGAGCCCCCAAAGGTTCTCAAAATCCAAAGCCGCCAAACTCATGCTGATTGACAAGTGTATGAAAAGCAATATGGTTAGTAGCACGATGGTGGGAGAGCACTGCAATATCTAACAGGTGAATGCTACTCGAGGAAGGCAGGTCGGGACATGACCACGCGAAACGAGTTCAACGGTCCCGTGCGATCGATAAGTGATGGCCTTTCCAATCATTATCCTTCACCAGTAATTTCGTACAGCACGACTGAACACCAAATATCTCAAAAAAGAGAAGATCTCGACGTTTTACCCACATCGGCGGACTGAAGGACCTTGCGAATGAATTGTCAAGCCGGAAGTTTTCAACAACACAAGAGCAATAATTTTCAGACAAGCGGAAAATGTCGGACCTGAGGCTGAGGCATGCCTGATTGAATACACTCGGCAAGGATGTTTTCGTGGTCCGAAGAAGCGTCTGACAAAGCGCAAGAAAGCTCTGAATGGGATGTGGCGTGGCTCAAGCTAGCGGGAGTATCTTCCGTGCAGAACTGTACAGGGGTTTCGTCAAGACCCTGAAACCAATCAGGATTCCCATGCAATGATTTTTTCCCCTCTAAAATATCTCTGTGTACAACACTGGTTACTTGAGTTCGTCGCGTGGACAGTAAAAACATTACTAGAAGATGATGACAACGCCTTTGAAGATAAGATAGGCCAGCTCATCGCTTCTAGTCACATCAAGCAATATACTACAAAGCATCACTGAAGCAGAAGCAAGATCTTACTTGAGACTGACTGGTAGATCGAACACTTGTTGGAATCGAGGATTTCACAGGAATACCTCGGGCCCTTGGAATTCTACTGACTGCCGACTCCCTAAAATTACAGAAAATTATAATTTCAATATTAGGTACCTTCAACGAGAATTTTTTTTCTGAGGATTAGAAAACTATCAAAAAGAAAACTCGCCTGTTAGTTTGCATTCCACTACTAATGCAATCCGCCAAAATATTTTCATCTTCCTCTTCCGAAACAGCAGCAAGAAGTTTCTCGCCCTGGGAAATTGATTCAAGAAAGTAGCAAACGCGGTACAGGATGTGTATTAAGAATGGCGTTAATCTGACATATCAACTCACCGGAGTTTCGTCATCGAATGTGAGATCGCTCAGACTTGTAGCAGTGGAAAACTGAGCTGGAGTGCTCTCTTCTTTGAAGGCAACGACTGCGTCATCGAAGACACCGGGCGGTTCTTCCTTACTCTCCTCCACTGTAACTGTAACGGATACAATATTCTGCAATATCTTGTAGATTCGTGGTGATTTTTGATGAGTTGGGCCACTAAGATTAGGAATGTTTGTGAAAACTGTCAAGTTTGTCAAGTCTTTTTAATAGATGAATAACTGGTTGCGTAACCAACTTATTCTGTTGGAGTTTGCGACTTTCCTACAACACGAACTCATAATTGTCGAAATAATAAAAACCCACTCAAAATCTTACCAGGGAGTGATGGCCGTGCTTTGATGCGTGGGCTAGGAGGCACAGTTTGAGTCGGCGAGTCCGGCAAATCGCTAGGAGACATTATACCGCTGGTCATTCGACTACAAATGAGAGAAATACAAGTGTTACAATCACGAGTTAGTTGATAAAGATGGAAAATATTTACAGAATAACCAATACGTATAATAACCAATACGTGTAATAAAATAATATTACCTGAATTCGCTAACTACCGAGGAGCGACAATCGTCTTGCTGCTCACAGCTGCTGAGAGAGCCCAAGGAACTGCAGCGCGAAAACATCAGAGGTGTTTCGAGAACGGCATTTTTAACTAAAAAGTCGTAAGAAGGATGGATTTAGGAGGTGATTAAAGAGAGAACTTGAAGTTAGATTTCACTAAAAACCGTGGAACGGCAGTTGCACTCAACGGTACTCACCCTGATCCATTTTTCCTGGAGACGTTTCCACCAAGTTCGAGTTTATGTTGGCTGAAGGCTTTGAATCATTCTGAAAAATCACATGTTCAGAATCACACTTTCAGATCATTATCTGGTTTCTAAGATGAGAAGAGTTTATTGCAATTAAATACCACGGTGTGTCTTTAGAATGAGCCTTGAAGTTGTAGTCGATCTGAAACTCGCATTTTTTGAGGAAAAACGCCTTACCTTAGCATCCCTTGGCGAATCACTGGAATCGTTTTGTTCTTCCTCACTATATCTTAAACTGTAATCAGTCAATTGATCCAAATCAGTCTCAGCATAGTCGGCTGGTGGTTCTGTTTCTTCTTTGAAACACGCGCTCCCGAACTTCTGTATAAAAGGCAACAGTCCGAGTCAAAAAGAGCTTAAAAAAGCTTTTTTCTGGTTCTTATAAAGGATAAATTAGGAGAAAGGTTAGGCATATGAGGAGAGAGGAAGTTGTCTCCAACTTTACTGCTTAAATTAACAAAGGATTAAGAGAGCCTTCAAAAAAGGGTCAAGAAGCAGAGTCTATCGCAATTTTTGGAGCTCTCATAATTATTACCTTTTCTTCTGGCTCTTCAGGTTCTTTGAATTTTATGGTATAGTTCAATGTGTCGTTGTCTGTTTGGTTCCCTCGGTTTTCGTTCTCACAGTATCTGGAAATCATCAAGGAGAGGGAAAAAAGTCAGTATCGGTTGAATGATACTGTCCGTCCTGGGCGAGAAACGCTAGTTGAGTCAATTTACAATGGACGGGTCGATATTATGTTTGAAAGAACTCACTTGAGACTGTAATTAACAGGCTGCTCAGGTGTTTCTTCTAGCGTTAGTTGCTGTACAGATTGATTGATCTGGTCACAGTCGTCTTTGGCCTGCAAAAAAGAAAACGTGTGGAAAGTGACAGAAAGGAAGAACCAAAACCAAATAAGTGTCCAGTTCCAAAAATGATGTCTCGTAATAATCAAGACTTACATGGGAAGTGGATGATTCCTTGTCGGAGTCCCATTGAGGACAGGCGTCGAGGTTGTCGCAGGTCTCCGAAAGCGTACTGTTGAGCTCGGCTTCCAAAGCCCTCTTTTTACGCACAAGTAACGACACGCTCCCTGCAAATAAAACAGAGTTAGGTTAGGAGATGATCGGAAAGTGAACACGCAATCGTCGAAGGATTATTTCTTATTTAAAATTGGCATTATGTATAACAAAATTAAAAAAATATTTATTATAACATAATCAATATGTGCTGGAGTTTTGGAAACTACAATATCCACCTGTGGGAGTCGAGGCTTGATGCTGAGCGATCCTCACGGGAAGAAGGTTTTTCAACGCTGCCGATGCTCCCATAGCGATCATCCTATGTCGAGAATGAGCCAACGACGTGAGCATAGGAACCGCTCCCAGTGAAACAAGAGCGTGCTGATCCGTAGCACACCTCGCTGACAAATTCCACAAAGTACCGCATGCATTGCTAACAACCGTCAAACTGGCTGACTGCAACTGCCTCAAGAGGATCGCAAGGCAGTTTTGCTCACGGAGGATTTTCCTGAAGACAAGAAAATTACCAAATAGTCAGGAATGCTAGAAATAGTGGCTCCCTCAAATATTGGACGAAGTACAACAATTACCTGTAGTCTTCTCGGACCGCTACATGGCTCGAAATGTTCCTCAAAATCCCTCCTGCGTTTTCCACGACAGCCAACGTCTTTGATGGAGACTGGTAGTTGAGCATTTGGACGAGATATTGAAGAGCTCCCTCGACTCCACAAATGTCAACCTTGGAAATAAACAAAACTCATTGCACATTCAAAGTTGAAACCTCGCTTGTAGGATAACGCTATGACAGTTCTCCGTCAAAGTTACTTTGTTGATGTTGCAATGGGCTGACAGGTTCCACAGAGCTGATAACACCGACTTCAAAGTGGGTTCTCTCGACGCAGTCATTGCGGCTTTGACGAGGGCAGGAACTGATCCTACTTCACGTAGTGACTGTTTGCTCGCAGCATCAGCTCGCCACGACAAGTTCCTCAGCACACTCGCCGTCACCTGGGATAATAAAATAAAATTTATGAACGATAAGTCACAAGCTAAAAGAAGATACTGCTTACACATAACTTCGGTCAAAACTATGGAGAACCATTGAGTTAAAGGGTAATTAAAATGAATCAATACGCCAACTGATGAATTAATGAGGAAACTGTAGAAAACGATAACTACGGAAACCAACGACTTTAGTTTATGATGAAAATTGATTATGTATTTCTGTCGCAGGAAGAACATCCGCAAACTTTGCAGCGGGTAATTCAAACGTGACATTTTGAGAAGATGAACAGCTTGGAAAGGTCACTCTAATGAAATTCTAGTAGGCCACGATGTTCACCTAAAACAAAACTAGGCGAGTATATTGTGCAGATTGAATATTGACGCCGTAATTCAGCGATCTACAAGATTTTTTTATTAGTAAGCTTGATAGATTTTTTCTTCTTTTCTTTTTCCTTTTTCTCAATTTCTTTCTTCTTTTTTGAATTCACCACCCATTACACCCATTGGTCCGAAGAGTATGCTAATCACAAATATAATCCACATCCACACACCTGCGTTAAATCTTCACTCGTTGACGACAGTTGGGCGACTAGTGCGGTCATGAACGGCTTCATCGAGCACAGCAGCGCTTTGTTATTCCCATCCCCGAAGGTGAGGTTCGTCAGCGCCATGCCTGAGGTACGAGAGATAAGCAATAGTCAAACAAAATCATCCACAGGCATTAGACAGCATAGCGAGCGAATTTAATGGAGACTAGACGAAGAAAACTTGTCGCACCTGCATATCTCTTGAGCGTGACACAACATTCGGACTGATAAGGAGCTTCGCATTGAACCAGCCTTGCTATGACGTACAGAGCTCCGAGTTGACACATGGCAAGTCGATGCTCCTCGTCGAAGGATAGTTTCATGAGAGCTGCTATGGCAGGCCCTGGGTGGGTTTCTTCAACATGACATTCAGTTGCATTGCTGGTCATCAAGGTGTCACAATAATTGGTCACCTGAAGGGGGAAGAAACGAGGAAATACATTTATCAATAGTTTAACAAAATATTCAACTTTGTTTTTGTTACATCTTTTTATCAATTGAATTATTCAGGGGGTACAAACACTGAAGAGAGCTTCACTGTTGCTCTGTGACTTATTTAACGATTGAATCGGGTCCTACTCATGGCTTAGTTCCGACGGTATAAAAACAAATAAAATCCAGTTCAAATTATAGCCGAATAGGCTGCTTTTCTATTTTCTAAACTAGAGAAGTTACCTCAATCAGAAATGGGTATCTATCTACCTATTTCAAATGTGGATTTTTGAGATTTCTGGTACCTAGGCGAACGGGGTATAATTATCAACTAAAGTATGGATGCTGAATCGATTGGAATGAGTCTCCATGCTCCTGGTCCGACGAATAACCAATCCCTTTGTAGGGAATTTGCAGCGTTTTAGAAAATTATCTACTACCAAAATTGGCGTGGAAGGCGTACGGCGGACGGACATTTGAATGAGTATGAAAATGTTGGGCCTTGATTATGAAGGTAAATCACTGCAAAAAGTAAAGTGTATTTATTATTATTATTTTTTAAAAATTAATTAATTAATTTATTTATTTTTTTTTTTTTTGTTAAATTACAAACCTGATCGAGTAAACGGAGCACCCTGGCTTCTCGTCGACCTCGCTTGTCGTCTCCATGGCAGAGCACCATATTTCTGAGAGCTTGAGCAGCTCGCTGTCGAACCACTGCGCTTTCACCACTGGAGTGAACCAATTGTACCAAAAGGGACAGGCAACCTAAAATTGTCGATGAAGCATGAATGGTAACGAACCAAAAGGCAGAAATTGAACTGCCTCAATACACAAACAGGGTGATATCGATGCTCTCGTAACCTTTAGAACACTGATAAGATAATCATGTCCCCGTTCAGTTGACAGAAAGATAATTAGAGATTGACTTATAGAGCTGTGACAGGTGAATCCAGTAGGTAGTCATGAGCGTAAGGTGAGGGCTATAAATCCATCCAAACCAATCCATTAGGATTGGTGACGGCTATAAATGCAAATGTCTTGAAGTGATTTGTGGTTTATTTGTACTGAAGCGAGAGTGCGGAATATGACAGAATCGTAGTAGAACAGATGATACCTTTCGTCATAATATGCTATTGAAACACGTTGGTTAACGTGCACGACTAGTGAACTTTCTATCCATTCTCATGAGCATATTGTAATTTTCACAAAACAGTTCACGGGAGAGGCAATCGAAAAAAAAGCTGAGAAAGGAGATACACAGTTTTTAAAAATATGATCAACCTTAAAACCTTCATTACCTGACTGTCTCATGGCCTTGCAGCTGTCCGGAGAGCTGCTCATCGCCAAAAGAGTTGACGTCATTTCGGCACGATCGTGTGTGCCAAGCATGGACAGAAGGTTGTAAACCATTTCGACTTTAGTGCCCAGCTGCTCGCTACTGTAGCTATAGCTGTAACTTAACCCTCCGTCGCACATTGCCTATGAAAGTAACAAAAATAAAAATAGAAATAACCACGCAAGACGATCCTCAGATTGAAGATCGGAATGTCGAAACGGGCTTAGGAAAGACGTTAGTTTTCAGGGAAAAAACGAGGATTTTGGAGGATATATTTGGATGAAACAAGGATACCACATGCCATGAACGAACTGAGGAGTGCACATTTCTCGTTTTTCAGGATTTTACAAGCATCGATAAAGGGAATGGTTTCCTTTCGACAACCCTTTTGAAATATCTAGAGCTTTTCAATCGTCGGAGACTCAACTATTGCATGTCCCAGAATGACAATTACGTTTTCCAAGTAATGTGACATGCGCTCGGAGACGAAGCACAGTACTGGAGCAAGTTACTATCCAATTCTAGGGTTTCGCTCGAAGTGGTATCGGACCAGAGTTCCCGGAGGAAATCAAAGGTCGGCATTATACAACGAGTGTAAGACCAGGGGCGATGGCGGCGATCCATCGACGGTTAAATCCATGAGATTTCAGTCCAACGAGATTGGATAGGCTAAGAAGAGAACCAGCTAATATGATCTCAGCTTCACAGTTGCAAAGTAGTGAGTGGCCATAATTAGTAGATGAATACATTTTTACTACTCACGGATTGCGCATTTGTCAAAAATGTGTCCAGAATGAAGATTACATTCCGAATCCCACGAGAGATTACGGACAACTGAAAGAATTGTTAAAACAAGCACATGGACCGCGGAACGATGGCAGGGACGGTAGAAAGAGTCAAACAAAAAAATTGCTCTAGAAATTGAGTTAGGGCCGGGACTCGATATCACGATACGGCTGATACCTATTCCGTCCCTGTAATTTGGTTATGTGTTGCAAGAGAGAGCAAAGAGGATTCTGTTGCGATGAAATACACGGGCGGCCCCGAAAAAAGCATAATCCTCACTGAAGCAAATCAAATTTAAAAAAAAAACTAAAAATTACTACATTTAAAAAATAGGAAAAACCTAGGGCAAACAAAAACAACGAATATAGGGTGTAACTACCAAATTGAATCAAGAAAGGTGCAATATATAGGTACCAAAGTCAGGCAATACCTGTTTTGGGTTCCCTGTTGTGGTGCTGTGGCACATAGGGCCTTGCCCTATAAGCTTCATTCCACGCTCGTTTCCCTAATTGAAAAGAAATCGTGAGACGTGGACTCATGGCAGGTACAGAACAGTGTTAGAGAAGCCCCTATCATACCAAGGGCACCCACAGAATTTTTTTTCTTAGATATCCAGGGACGAGAGGGAATGCGAATGCCAGTGTCATATGCGAATTTACATACAATTGGGTACTATTCTTGATGTATCCGAAAATTATAAAAATGTTCATAAACCACTAACCTGACTAGATGGAGATTCTTCCTGCTCCTTCGCCTCTGGGGAGGCTCCTTGCTCTTTTGTCCACCGAGTGCCACCAACACCATCCTGCAACAATAGCGAAAATCCACAATAAAATTAAATAATTTCGAATTCGTTTTTGCCCGAACAGGAACTTAGGCTCCAGGAACAAGTATATTGAGATGCTCAACCACAATGAGAGGATTGTCGACAAAACACGCTTCATAATACAGGGATAAAAATCATCACACCAATACCATTCAACTCTCCGCATACCGCTTTAAGCATACTAAACAGAGAGGATCGGCTTCGGAGTTTTTAAGAGCTCTTCGAAGTTTAATGGGAATAAAATGTCACATAGTTCCACATAAATTTGAATGAAATATGCATTTAACACCTAATTACCTTCAAAAACAGCATTTTTTAGGTACGCGTAGAGTATCAATGATAATGCAGTTATCCATGCCATGGATCTCCCTCGAGCCCCTCCACGTGTCAGTTCTACCCTTTCGATTGAAAATCAGACTTGAAGGATCGGAAACCTTCAAGCAGTTTGTTGCGCGTTGGAGTTCCTTGGAACCGCTGGGTGAATAAAAATCTCCAAAAAATCAAGGCCTGCATAACCAGCATGTTTTAATTATTAGCTGAGGTTTTTGTTTCCGACACGGCACGATCTGTAAATTATTATCTGCAGAAGGAAAGCCGTTCCTCCTCCCGATCACGTGAATTTCTATTCTATGAAGTATACTTGAGGTAAATTTGAAGATCACATTTTTCATGCTGAAAATCACATACTTCAGGATGAAAAGTTGGGCATACCAGATTGTACGAACTCTCTGGCCTTTAATCGTCAATAACCCTCAAGATAATTTCCAAATTAGAAAAACGGAATTTTTTATCATACAAGTTTTTGGGAATATCTGCTAACTACACTGACGGGTTTTAAACAATTCCCAAATTTGAAAATGCCACTCGGTCGCCGAAACGTACCCTATACCTGCACTCATCTGAAATCTGAAGAGAATGAACAGTGTGATTGATAGGAATGAGCACTTAATAAGACCGAAGAAGAAAACGAATACTTCTGCAAAAAGCTATACAAAAAGGTGATAATTTATCCATTTTCCCCTCATCTTGTGCATACATGATGAATTGTTATGAGACAATCAAAAGAGTTCGCGTTCGGCAGCCGAATGAAAGGGACAAAGGGGAAGGGCGAAGAAATAGGTTGCGGGATTCTTCAACATCTTGAATGGTTTTCTTCAGTCTTTATTGCAGGAATTTACAATTCGTGGTGATGTGAAAAGAAACATGAGATGCGCTGCTCCTGACAGTAACGTTAGCTTGCGAACCCCGGCTAGAATTCACAAATGAATACAAGTGTAGTGTGGAGGGGGTGGGGAGAGTAAATCTTCAAGAAATCTGCATGACGTCATTACCCTCTTTGGCTCAATACAGACACCGTTCGATTCCGAACTGTATCAACAAAGCGCCAGAACTACAACCTTCCTTTAAAGAGGAGCTTCCCACAAGGAAACAGAATAGAGGTGACGATCATCAAGTCACTTGGAATGATGAATCGTGCGTGGGCTGAAGGAACGGAACCTCCTGAGTGATGATACAGATGATGAACCAGAAATCTTTTGTTAAGGATGCCTTCCCAACGGAGCTCGTCCATGGTCACGGATGACACCTCAGATCAACGATCAATCATCGTAGACCTTCGCCCAAAATTACCCGTGTCCCGATTTTCACACAAAACCGAACTACCCGTGGTAAGACCTTCATGCTGGTCTAGGTGCTTTTAAAAACTTGTATAGCTAAATATTATTCTCAAATGTCGTAAATTGTTTGAAAAAAAATATAATTTCTAGAGGTAGTAGGGTAAGGTAAGCCTGTTGTCAAATAACATCAAATTGAGTCATCTTAAATTCGATGGATGAATTATCGCTTCGATCCAAGCATAGTTACCTGAACCTACTAATGTTACAGAAACTTCCCTACTCCAATTTTCTGATTTCCGCATTTCACCATTTGACAATAACATTTCGATAATAGATCGGATGTTATGATAAATATTCAATTCCAGCCTAGGAAAGAGCCCGTTCAATAAAACTCTCATGTTGGCACGACTCTAATTTCATTCTATAACGTCCATATGGCACTTACTTCATCTGAAAGACATGGGAGAACTAGGATTTAAACCGGCGATCAATAAATTTGAGTTTTCTCTACCAAAGACCTGAGATACCGGGGACACGCCTGGGACTCTCACTCCGTGACGACATTGGGAAGACGCTGCGGTTGTACGACCTTGCCCTAGAATGGCAGATAGGAGAGAAACTGACAACTTGATTAGAGATCCTCTCAACCCTTTTCGTCAACTCTCCATTCAACGATTTTAACCGAACCCCTAATCAATACTGAGACAGTAACGGTGGAGAGTATTAGAGCTATTAAATTATTGAGGTTTGAATGAATTAAACATTTAAAAGTGCCCAAATTGATACACCAGCATGCACTAATGAACAGAATCTGGATGGATTAGCTGCAGCAATACATGCGGCCAACCAACTAGAACAGTTAAAAATTAAAAACGAAGAACCTACTGTCATCATGCAGTTAGCAGTTATCTGGCCACTGTTCAATCCTCTCAGCCAATCTAGTACCTAATATTTTGAAGACATATAAATGATTATGACCGGATGGTCTCCTACACACTCTGAAATTCAATACTTTGAAAATAGGTGCCAAGTGTACCGATTGTGCCGACCGTAATCGATCAATGAACGTAATTAAGACAACTACGAACACAATGGGACCTCATTTAGCCAGGACTAGGCCATAGGTCGGTCGTCAGTCTATTAAGAGAAAAGATAATTGTCAATATCCGGGCGTGATATTTTGATACCTCGTGAACACGAGGTGGTTCAGTTCCTGGAGGACCCCTGAACGCGCAACTGTATCACAACACCAAGTTGTGTTTCACGTCTTTAGGGTGACTTGAAACTTGAATAATTGCGAAACTGCGAAGATCAAACACAGATGAAGGTACTCATATCCATCAAAACCTAGTTAAAATGAACTCAAAAATCGCTTGAAATGTCATTAAATGCGCAAACAAAATTCCCGCATTTAATCACGGAGTAAATGGAAGACAAGACACATCGTCTGTGCAACAATTCGTTTCGAACTCCATTGAAGTTCATTCCTATTTTTAAAATAAGTTTAACAGTGGTGTTAAAAAAATGTATGAGTGGCTTTAAAAGATAGAATTGTGGGGAGGATTTCTGAACAGGATTGTGGATGTGAATTGAATCAGGGCGACTGAATGGGAGAAGTCGTCGGTTCCAGGCCTTTTTGAGGGTGGATAACTTTATTCGAATGACATACGCATTTGAAAGAACGTGGAGTTTGGTCACCCCGAACACATAGGCAGGATTATATGGCCCATGTACAAATGTGGGAATGCCCTTCCCTCTCTTTGGTAAATGTTTATCGGGACTATCCACCAGGAGGGCTCCATACTCTACACAAATCGGAGATTGAAATCATTGTGTTCCCTTTTATTCGTTTTTACTTACATCATAAATGTTTTATCATGTGTGCTACTCAAATTTTTGTTCTTCTATAAACATTGCTTTAATTTCAAATTTTTCTCACGACCAGAACATTTGTTGAAAATGAAATTAAGTGATTCCTCAACATTAAACGTTAACAATAGATGTAACTCGAAGTTCTCTCTTGAGATCGGTAGTCCATATCACATTCAGTCCTCTTTTCATCTAAAGCTGTCACGGCGATTTGAATAACCGACAAAACGACTCTGTACAATACATAAGTGAATCCGTATAACATAAAAATTATGATGTTTCAGCCACGCATAAAACAATGATTTTATCATTTAATTGATATCGTACCTACGTGCCTAGCGTAGAATTTGAAAATTTTAAGTAGCTTACAATTAATTGATGATCTAATTGTAATTGCATGATAAAATTATACTGTAATAAAAGGGAATAAGCTTCACTTGAAATCCCACATGAGATGTGAGTGAGGTATTTTATGAGGATTTTTTTTCTACCCGTCAAAGAAATATCTAGGAACAAGAGGATCATGATGGCAACTATGTACCTAAATAGATGGTTCAAAAGGTGAAAAAAGATGAGTGAGAGGTTCCTCCGTGACATGAGTCAAGTCAGTTTTACAAAAATTGAGAATTCATTCCAAATAGTTAATTACCTTATTAAAATGAAACAATGAGCGTAGAGACTATTCTAGTTGAATAAAGGAACAAACCATCTCAATGGAAGAAGAATGACTATTCGTGTGACTAATCAAAGCACACTATGAGGAGAGTTCCTCTTTTGTTTGAGAACTAGCGTGGTCAGCAAAAAGCCTCGATCCTACTCGCTACACGAGCGTGGAAAATGGTAAACTTACTCAGGAGGCGATTACTTACCATTTCTATCGATTAGTCTACATCGGCTTTCACAAGGGGATGTTTACCCCAGCAACAAATACTAGAATAAAAGAATGACGTCCACGATAATCTCCTTCATGATTGGTGGTAGTTGCTTTGTTTTTATAAAGAATCCCATGAGAAGGCAGTGGTTACGACGTTAGGCGGATCGATCCCAAAAGAGTTTTTGCAACTCGGCTGAGGGGGTGCTAACGGGAGAGCCCATGACTCGAGGGGCGCCAGCAGTTCAAGGGCTGAAACGATCCTAAGGAAACACTACCTCGCCGATTATATGTGAAATGTGGGTAGAACGTGAATCGCTGTCACTTTTTGGACTACTATTTTTAAGGCGAGCTAAGGTCCGTCACAGCGTTTTAGGCTTTTTTTCATCTTTTCAAATTCAATTCAATTTCGTATTCAATACACAATTTTTGCACATCATCTTTGATTAATGCAAATAAAGCGACTCGTAACATTTGAAATTACCTTGTTATTATTGAGGTAGGCGTCGAATGAATTGATGTTATGCTGCTTTCCATAACTGTGGGGAGTTGACGAGGGGTGGAACCACAGCTGGTGGCTTGCGAGGCTGAACGGAAAATATGGAATAGGTAGGTTCGAATCAGACAACACGACGTAGCAACTCAACGCAAATAGGAGGATCACTCGTAATAATTGTCATATCCAAAATGCGTCGATACATCAAGATAGTTTATTCAAAAAATAAGATTGAAGAGGGAAAGAGTGAACAATTTTTAAATAACATATAATTTTAACAATAAACGAGAAACAAGTCAAAATGCATCCTTGATATCATTAAGTTGTCGAATCGCGAGGTCTACAGGTAAGTGGAAAGATAAGTGATTCAACCTATCTAGACTCGTAAACGCATCTTCAAACCCTGTTTTAACAACGTAACTCCACTCCGAGTAATGTTCCTCAATTAAAGGTTGACACCTGAGGATAATTTTCAGCCAGGACACCAAGCATCTAGAGTTTAAACCTGCGCAGACCAATGCCTTAAATTGGGAGTCGAAACTCCGTTTGAACGGATCGTGGGAGGCGATGATATTTCCGATCGTGCTTAGAAGACTCTGCTTGGCCGACACAGCCGTGCCACCGACGATGTCGAGATTGAAGCTTTGCGACAGTTTCCGAGCAGGCGTGGAATTGAACTGGTCACCGTTCTTCATGTCGTAAAACTTGAGGACCAGCTCCCACGCGTGCAGGCCAGACTGGACTTCCGAGGGGCGGCCGCGAAAGCACATGGTAAACGGGACGACGCTCAAATTGGTGTTGACGTTCACCAGGCCATGTTGGATTAGGTTTTGCAGGGTGACGGCCAGTTGCTTCCGCACGACGGTCGCCAACCGGCTTGGTGCACTGAACGGCACAGTCCGAATCAGACATGTAGTCACTGTCGGCGTAGGTATCCGGCTCTTTAGCCAGCTCAATGACGCTTTCGATCGCCATTTCGAGTTCAGCCCTCAGATCTCCCCAGTGCTTCATTTTCATCGATTTCTTCGGCGAATTCCTCCGAAACTTTCTTGGAGTATGAAATTGAGTGGAAGCGAAAATGTGCAAGAGCGTCGTGATTTTCTTGATCGTTCCCGAAATTTTACCATGCAACTCTCTGCTCTCGCATTCTTTGCTCACCTTTTGACTGCAACCAGAACAATTACACAGACACTTATCCTTGCAGAAACTATTCGCGGAATCTCCCTGCAGAAACTGAATGAACCTTTCGAGATCCGCCAACTGAGTCTTCAACTGGCCCACCAGCTGTTCCTTCATTTTGAGTGGTATTATGACCTCTCCGACAGCGTCATCTACGTACTTCTTTAGTTCATCTTCGGACATTTTGGCGACGTCTTCGACCTCCAAATTGATCAATCCTTTCATCTGGTCAATGATGATTTTTTGCCGCTCGATGACTAGACTCTGAGGCGGTCCACCGTCACCCGCTTCATATGCATAAGATTCTAAATCCGCTAATTGACTTTTCAATTGATCTATAAGTTCAGTCTGTTTGGTTCTCTGCTGAATCAGAGCTTCTTCTAAGTCAGAATCGTTTTTAGTCAGTCTCATTTTGCCGAAACTGTTTTCCATCTCTGGGATGCCTCTAAACGCGAATTCTTCCAGATTTTTCAACAGTTTCTCCTTCTCGTCAGGAGCCGCTTCAACGATTTGGCGCAGTCTAAACTGAACTTGGGCGAAATGAGTTGTTAGGGCGATTAGGGAGGAGTTCATTAATTCGTATTGGTCTTCCATCTGTCTCAGTCTTTCTTCTTCAGCAGACAGTGAAGGAGATACGGCTTCGGGGAAATTGGCCTCAAACATGTTTTCGTCGTACGATCCTTCCATGATGTTTGAAGCAGTCATCTCAGTATTCTACAACTGAAAATGAACACGGACGTTAGGACTCAGCCGCGCGAGTTAATGTAAGGATGGTATCTACAACTACTCATGATTTTCTTATTGCCTCAACTCGACTAATAGGATTTTCCAGATTTGCGAAGAAGGCGATCAAAAGGGAAATTGGAAGAAATAGGAGGATTATCCACGGCCAAGTGGTTTTCCAGTGCAACTGACAACAATGTTGGTTCCATGTCCCACGCACTCACTAAATGTCCGCAAGAATAGCTGAAGTGAAAACTAAGAGTGTCATTCGAGCTGGTTTCGATAACACGAACGCTATTGTTGCCGCGTTTCTTTCACGATAAGACCAACTCGGGGTTCCACTGAAGCGAGGGGACTCAAGGCCGATCCGCGAAAGTTAGTTAAACTAATTTTACGGTATTGGTAACAACCCAGTCCACCGGGGGAAAAAGTTGTCATTGGGAACATTTGACCTAGATTGCAGGAAAAAACGGGGTCTTTACTTTAGAGGACTTTAGGGTAAAATACGTTCATATGGACCATCACCACTTGAAGAATAGTGGGTTTAAAAACATGATGGCCCATTAAGGACAAGTGAACAAGGGCACATGCCTAAGTGCTATCTCGCTAAATGTAGGCCACATGTCTACGTTGATAGCAACATCCTACCTATGCCGACACTCATATAGAAGCTGTTCGAAATTTTGCTTGAGCTGTTCGTTCTTCCCTGGCTCATTGAATTTCCATTCAATCGTTAAAAAAAGTTAATGAATTATTTCGGGGGAAGGGATCATCCAAAGGAGAGATCATCTACAAGTACCATGTATGTAGATTAAGTATATTATACGGCGAATGGAAGTCATTCAACGGATTAAATCTATTCCACAGTCAGTTCGAGAAGGATGGGAAGAAAATATAAACTTTTTTTGTCAGTGTTAATAAGATACGAGTAGAATAAAGGGTTAAGGGGAGAGTAGGGTATTGACAAGACTATATCTACGGTCTTCTCTGCGCAGCGGACGTGGCCAAGGGGATATAAACTCGATTTTAACAAACAATATTATTAAGAGTTCATGTTGCAGACAATCCGTAAGCGAAACGGGTTTACGTCACCAGTCAAATTGTTCAGCAACGAAAACCAGAGGTTGGGCTGAAAAGGGAGACCAATTGATCTATGACGTCAGAAAGCAAGGGGTATGTCACCCACGCACCCGCAGCATTGACAGCAGCTGCCGCACTAAGAAAAATGTATTCTAAATATCATAATTTGACTATTAATCGAGTTAAAGCGATGGCACGTTGTGATTTCCCACCATGAAACAACTAGGTAGGTATGATATAATATCAAAAGACGAGAGAATATTGATTAAAGAGAGAAATGTGCAGTCAAACGGGGGATGGGATGTTGGATATGTGAACTTGCCTGGTGAGGGTCGAAGAAAGAAATTGGAGCAGAAGCGATCAAAGAGGGAAACGCATAGAGTAGCCATCATTCAGTATAAACAATTGTTAAATGAATGAGTACGAATGGACTTGTGCTGGAAGATAAAGTAGGTGAGCCACCATCATTGCTTAGAAGGAACTAAATGGAAAGGGGAAGGTTGAGTTTCGAGCCCGTATCGACCGCGATAGCAGCACTGACGCCCCCCGCCGTCCCCTTTCCACTCAGACCCATTATACACGGATAACGACATTTTCTTTTTAAATTTAAATGGCAACTGATTTTAAGACTTAATATTACAATATCAGCAGGAGCAGATAACACGAGACGCTTTGTTGACAGGGTAGAGGACACAACTGTAGTAGAATTAATGCTTATTGCAGGGAGATTATTGCACAGGGCGAAGATGCGTTTTGAGTCAACCATGAGGAAAGCTTACACTTTGTTGTTGTTGAGTTCGCTAAAATTCGTGTTGGCTGATTCGATATCCCTTAACGCCATTTTCACTCATCGCACGAGCGGGTGAAAAACAAGGAACAAGAAATAAAACTGTTTTCGTCGACGAAACAAAACACCGCCGTAAGTAGTGATATTGTTAGCGAAGGATTAGGAAGACAACGAAGGGTCACAATGAGAAGTTGAAGTATCACAGGGCGTGGTTACGGAGAGGAAGACTCGACAAGGTTGGTATATTTCACGACAGGAACGCGAATAAGTTGCCTGGTTAGGATGAAGGGGTGCAGTAAGAGGACTCATCCTGACGAAAGCCGACGGGGCTTCATGTCGGAACACACTGAGCGGAGAGGGGAAGATGGGAGGCGCTCGGCCGCCCCCGTTCCTCCACCTCCCCGACACCGCCGTCCCCGCCCCGCGCACCGAACGGACCCGTCGATCTCTGAGGTTTGTTTATCAACATCGGTTCCTGTTCTTTCCTTCCTTTCGTTGTACGTGTGCGCTGGAAGGATTGAATTGTCAACTCAAGTCAACTATGCAACGATATACACAAAGCGCAGTAGAACTAACTACCATAGCAGAAAGGTCACAGAGGATGTGCACACACCCAATCAGGACATCGGTACTAATTGAATCTCGCTATTCAAATTCATATCACAAGATTCCTAAATCTCATTTTTTCATGAATAAAGAGTCATCGAATACCAATTAATTCCTAAATTGGAATCACTCCTAAATTCTCACAAATTTTGGTTGGTTATTCAAGGAATAATCAACCTATGTTTTCATGCAAAAAGTCAATCTCTCCGATTTGGCCCAACGTTTTCTTCTGGGCCATCCAAGGTGTCAAAATAAGCCAATTCCGTCCGTCGTACTCTGTCCACGCCGATTTTGGTAGTAGACAATTTTCTACAAATCTGAAATTTGAATTGATAAAAATAATATAATTGATTATAATTGATAAAAATTCTGAAGGGACCCGTTTTCGGCTGTAGTTGGTCCTCAAAACTTTTCGTATTTCCACTAAATTTCGGACGCTGAATCGAATGAAATGGGTCCCAGAACGATTGGTACCCACCGGAAGCACATTTATAAATGTGCAGAGCGTGTAGGAAAGCATTAAAGAATAATTGAAGGATATATCTTGCGATGCTACTGAGCATGGTGGCCTTTTCCTCTAGCAAAATGTTCGAGGAATAATTAACCAAAACGCGCCTTTCCATGTCGAAATTTCCTTGAGTCATACTGCAGACTCAACTAGGTATACTGACCATGGGCGCAGATACATTCTATTCATATTCATATCACACTCAGTTCACTTTTGTTATTTTGAAGGCGGAGGCGAGTGAATGTAAACTCAATCCATTCACACTTCGATCACGAAAAACACAACGAAGCTTAAGTTAGTATGACAGACACGAACGAAAGGAACGTTTGGTTACCATAGAAGGAAGCTGAGGCAGGTCTCCCAACGTCCTTGTCCCACTCACTACTTCAATAATTCGCTGACTCGGCTAAGTTTGAGACATACCAAGTACGATCAGCTCTTCGTATAGATTAACCAGCGGTCAGAACTGGGACGAGCACTATCAGGAGTATGGTTAGGCTACTTTACGTAGCCCCGTTGAGACCACCAATTTTGATAATTATATATTGAACAGTTCATATGCACATGTGAACCGTCCATGTCAATCTGCGTAGTCAAACTGATAAACACAAAACGCTGCAAATTCTTTCACAAGGGTTTGATTAACCTTCGGATCAGCAGCAAGGTGATTCAACCCAATCGATTTCAGCGTCCAAAATTAGTGGGAAATGATACCCCACACGCCTAGGTGCCAGAAATCTTGAAAACGCACGTTTGAAAATGGTAGGTTACTGAAATTTAAACCATTCGTGAATCTCACGAAAAATTGCTTATTGAGTAAATTGTTTCCCTTTTCGAATTGTTTAAGGAACAGGTTATTGAAAATAAGCATCTACGTTGGGGGCTCTGTTTGAAAATAATCATTAATACTTTTTTCACTAAAATGAACTGCACAAAGTAGACGCCTCTATAAAAATACGCTGATATTTACCATTTAGGAAAACGCCTGCAAGTTCTTTCACACGGGTTGGTTATTCCTCCGACCAGGCGCATTTCTTCAACATGGGGAAACAGTGGGTGTGGTCCCAGGACCCGCGATTGGAACGAAGATTGGGTTGAAAAGTTTCGAGGACCAACTAGAGCCATGAACCAAAATTTTAGATTTTAAGAACGATTTATACTACCTAAGTCGGCATGGACGGCGGACGGACATTTGCAAATCTTGATCTTGACACCTTGAAACGTCCGGAAAAAAAATGGAAACAGTGGGTGTGGTGGGTCCCGGTCCCATTCCAATTGATTGAGGGTCCAAAATTTAGTGGAATATGATGATACCCCCACACGCCTAGGCACCAGAAATCTCGAAAACATATTCAAACATGGAGAAAATGGGGAATCAGTGGGTGTGGCGGGTCCCCGGACCCATTCCAATCGATCCAGGGTCCAGAATTTAATGGATAATAATACCCCACACGCCCTAGGTACCAGAATCTTGAAACACATTCAAAATGGGTAATAGATACCCATTTTTACCCTAACCTCTTCCAATGGGTGCCAATCGTTCTGGGGACCCATTACATTGGATTCAGCGTCCGGAATTTAGTGAAAAATTATACCTCACACACCTAGATTGCAAAAAAAATCTCAAAAATCCATTTTTTCTAAATTCACATTTTGACCCCTACCCCACCCAAATTTGGTCCGATTGGGATGAAAAGATTCGAGGACCAACTAGAGCCGGGAACCAAAATTTCAGATTATTAAATAATTTCCTACTACCAATGTCGGCGTGGACGGCGTACGGACATTTCCTAATTTTGATCTAGACACCTTGAAACGTCCAGAAAAAATTTCGGGCCGAATCGGAGATTGACTTTATGCATGAAAACAGGTTGATTATTCAACGAATAACCCAATCAAAATGCGCTTCATTTTCGACGAGCAGTTTTCCTGCCACTGCTGGAGCCATTGCTGTTGCGTCATATCTCATTTTGTAGAAAATTAGTTCTAATTCCATTACGTCCCTTATAGTCATCCTTATAAAATAGGGCGTGGGGCTCCGAAAAAATGGCAAAAAAGGTGAAATATTCGGTAAATTTCAGTGTATCAACTATACATACATAATGTAACGATTTATGTTTCTTAGTAAATAATTTATTAACATTGTTGACACATTGATACACTGTTCACATTCGCGCACTTACACAATGACACAGAATCACAATACCCGGTTTGTAACGCGGTTGTCGTACTATTTATAACACGGCACGATTTATGACACGAAGCGTCTATACTCAGACTCCGAACTGAACTGCACTTGGGCGGTTGCTCGTGGGTCTGTTTTTTATACCTGATGCCGGCGAGAACGTTCGGGACGAACGGGGGAGGTCTCTCGAATGTTGGGGAACGGTCCCCTTAGCCTTCCACAGGTCGTTGACCTTGCGATGCCGGCAGACCATTTGGCCAGCGCCGGTGCGAGCTCGCAACAATAATTTTAGTTTGAAAAGGCCTTGAGTTAACATGTTCTAAAATGTATCCCACTGACTAGCAGTCCGAGGTGTTGAAACACTTGCCCTAAATGCCACACAATCTAAACTTCACACTCAGCAAAATGATAGTGTTTTTCAGTCCAATGAGGCGGCTTTCCAGTAGTATTTCCTGATTCGATGAGCTTTTTTTTCCAAGAAGTGATTTTTATTTATTCACCAGATGAGATCTTCAAATACATTGAAACAATCCATTTCAGAGCCGTTCTGTCGGGACTATCCGAATATCCATGGCATAATAATCCTCATGTAGGATGGTTAGAGAAGTGATGAAAGACCGGAGAAAGAAATTGAAGGAAAAAGACGAGAATAGCCGAATTGATACGTCAGCGGCCGGGGACAAACAATTTCCTGGGCTGGAGTGAGTCACCGCAGGTCGATCAGTGGTACACAGCTGTCGTTTTGCTTCGCTAGGTCAAACCCTCGCTCTCTTCTAACCCCACATCAACTCCGCTCGACTCAATACGTCTTCGCGACCACCAACAAGAACACTAGGGAAACAACATTTGTTTTTAGCTAATAATAATAGTATCGGGTGGGGGTCGGTACTTACGTTTTAAAGAGATTAAACTAACTACTGATAATTGTGAAAACCAAGCAGGAACAACGCTGCAAATTCTTTAAAGGGGTTGGTTATCCCTCGGGCTAGGAGTCTGGAGACTCATTCCAATAAATTCAGCGTTCAAAATTTAGTGGGAAATGATACCCCACACGCCTGAATCGTCAAAAATCTCAATTTTTCCATCCAGATCAGAATCCATTTGTCAATCTGTTTCATCGAATCTTTTTCGAAGGGAACGACAGCACAAACAACAAATTTGGAGCAGTCGAAACGCGCAAAACAAATATCAGAGTTCAGCAGATCATGTCTGCAGTTAATTTTTGACGGTTGGGACAATGCTATTTTTTGGGTGAATAAGAACTAATAAATTCTAACATTACTTCTACTGGTTAACAATTTAAAAAATTATGAATTTTATTTGAAGACACTTCGCTTGTAGCAGCGGAACGATTTCAAAAATATAAACAAAGCAACATTCAATTTACAATAATTGAATCAATTTTGTAGATTTGGTCCTGGATAGGTACTACGTTTGATAAGATAATCAAAAGCCTCACCCCCTCCCAGAGTAGCATGCCACGAACCTTCCCGGTGAGGTCCTTGTACTTGTACCTAACATATGCGCAACACATAGGGGAACTCAAACAATGATTTTGGTGGTAATTCCTTGAAATTATCAACCTATGTTTCATGATAATGTGTCAACCTCTCCGATTCGGCTCAAAATTTTTTTCTGGACGTTTCAGATGTCCTGATCAAAAAACGCTGCAATTCTTACACAGGGGTTGGTTATTCCTCGGACCAGGCGCAAGGAGACTCATTTCTTCAACATGGGGGGAAACTGGGGAAAACAGTAGATGCGGCGGGTCCCGGACCCATTCCAATCGAACTCAGAATCCAAAATTTTTGTGGAAAATTGATACCCCACACGCCCAGGTACCAGAAATCCCGAAAACACATATTCATTATGGGTAATAGATACCCCATTTTCACCCTGATAACCTCATCCAGTGGGGTGCCAATCGTTCTGGGGCCCACTTCATTGGATTCAGCGTCCATTGATTTAGCGAGAAATGATACCCCATACGCCTAGGTTCCTGAAATCTCAAAAACACATGATTCAAAATGGGTAGTATTATACCCAATTTGACCCATAACTTCTTCCTGTGGGTGCCGATCGTTCTGGGACCCATTTCATTGGATTCAGGTCCAAAATTTAGTTGGAAATGATTACCCCCCACTCGCCTAACTCGCCCAAAATCTCGAAAATCCATTTTTCAAAAAACCATTTTGACCCCTACCCGCCCAAATTTGGTCCGATCGGGCTGAAAAGCTTTGAGGACCGTCCTAGGCAGGGAACAGACCCCTGACCCAAATTTCAGATTTTTAGAAAATTTTCTACTACCAAAACGGCGTGGACGGCGGACGGCGTACGGCGGACGGACACTGACCTTTTGGTTGGTTATTCCTTGAATAATCAACCTATGTTTTCATGCAAATGGTCAACCTCTCCGATTCGGCTCAAAATTTTTTTTCTGGACGTTTCATGATGTCTAGATCAAAAAAGGTCAATGTCCGTCCGCCGTCCGCCGTCCACGCCGTTTTTGGTAGTAGACAATTTTTTAAAAATCTGAAATTTGGGTCAGGGGTCTGTTCACCGGCCTGGGACGGTTCCTCCAAGCTTTTCAGCCCGATCGGACCAATTTGGGCGGGGTAGGGGTCAAAATGTGTTTTTTGAAAAATGGATTTTCGAGATTTTGGGCGATCTAGGCGAGTGGGGTATCATTTTCCACTAAATTTTGGACGCTGAATCAAATGAAATGGGTCCCAGAACGATCGGCACCACTGGAAGAAGTATGGGTCAAATTGGGTATATATTACCCATTTTGAATATGTGTTTTTGAGATTTCTGGAACCTAGGCGTGTGGGGTATCATTTTTCCGCTAAATCTTGGAAGCTGAATCCAATGAAGTGGGGACTCAGGACTATTGGCACCCACTGGAAGAAGTTATGGGTCAAACTGGGTAGTCATTACCCATTTTAAATGTGTTTATGAGATTTGGTACCGGGCGTGTGGGGTATCATTTTTCCACTAAATTTTGGACACTGAATCGATTGCGAATGGGTCTGGGACCCGCCATACCACCGTTTTCCCCATTTCCCCCATGTTTTTTTAAATTCAGTTCCATTGCGCTGGTCGAGGAATAACCAACCCATGTGTAAGAATTTGCAGCGTTTTAAATATGTGTTTTCGAAGATTTCTGGAACTGGGAGTGTGGGGTGTCATTTTCACTAAAATTTTGGATCCTGAATCGATTGGAATGGGTCTGGGCCCGCGCACCACTTTTTTCCCCATTCCACATGTGAAGAAATGAGTCTCCATGCGCCTGGTCAAGGATAACAACCCCTGTGTAAGATTGTGAGCAGCGTTTTTTGATCTAGACATCATGAAACGTCCAGAAAAAAATTTTGAGCCGAATCGGAGAGGTTGACCATTTGCATGAAAACATAGGTTGATTATCAAGGAAACCAACCAAAAGGTCAATGTCCGTCCGCCGTACGCCGTCCGCCGTTTTTGGTAGTAGAAAATTTTTCTAAAAATCTGACAATTTGGGTCAGGGGTCTGTTTCCCGGCCGAGACGGTCCTCGAAACTTTTCAGCCCGATCGGACCAAATTTGGGTGGTAGGGTCAAAATGTGTTTTTTGAAAAATGGATTTTCGAGATTTTGGGCGATTAGGCGAGTAGGGTGTCATTTCCACTAAATTTGGGCCCTGAATCGATTGGAATGGGTCTGGGACCCGCCACACCCACTGTTTCCCCCATTCGAGGAATAACCAACCCGTGTGTAAGAATTTGCAGATTTTTTATTTGTATACAAGTGTTGAATGAGTGAGGCCCCACCGAAGTTTAGGAAAACGGGTGTGAAGGACCCCGTAAAAATCGTTAGGATGACAGAATTCCTTTAGATCAGCAAGATCGCCTTTCCTGTGTTAAAATTTCTAATGATGAATACAATTATTTAATTTCAGCATCAGCAGCTTTAATAACGATGGGGTAGTAAGTACATACTGTACTTGTTCTAGACTCAAAACAACGTCATCATTGGTTTTTGATTTATTTTATACTTATTAAAGATAGATTTATGTTTGGCTTCTTCAAACGAGAATGGTTTACGACAAGGTCAGTTGTAAAGACGATGCGACCCCTAGGATCACCTACATCTGGTGGCAGTTCTGACTGGGGTGTCCAAGCATGAATGATGTTTACTATAACACCGGACGAGATATTTACGTTCGTTAAACAGCAGTCCCAGCATCAACTCCAGGAAATCACGGAAGGTCAAATGAATCCCATATCGCTGGGGAGGGGATTTCGTGAAAGACAGCCTACCACGTCAATAGCAATACATATCGACAAATACACCGAATGCCAGTTTATATTAAAATTAAAATATCTTCCCGTCTACCCTAACCGAATTCGGGAATAGGAAAAAGGATAGAAAAGGAAGCATGCATTTTGACTAAAATTTCAGATTGATAACCGATGATGCAAGTTTACCTCAACATTTTGGTCAACTTTCAACTGTTCCTAACGCGCTGAAATGTCTCGAGTAAAAACACCTTTCCGAAGGCGCTCACAAAACTTCTCTACATAGCCGTAAACCGCAATTCCAAGAGTCTGCAGGGTTTTTAGACTAAAATGTATTTTCACAATAATACAAACCATGTACGAGAAAAAGCCGACTGAAGACTAGGATTCGTCACATTTGAGAAGTTACTCCTTCACGGTGCGTCACAATAAAAGAAAACTGTACAAATCACGCGCTTTGCAAATAAAAATACCTCTCATTTGAGATTATTGAAAAATGAAGAAAGTATGGGTGTTCTAGTGAGACATGGCAGACATTTCGAGCGAAATACCGATGCAAGCCCTCGATGAACAATCATGGGAACACCATGGCATTCATGGGAGCACCGTCAATACAGCGTCTTTATGGATTAATAAGTGGCCTGAAGAGTGAACAAGTTTGAATATTAAGCTCAGTTCTTATGTCCCTCATTTTAGGTATACATTGCCTCACTTACCTTGCTGTGTTGAGGGGTGGATGTTGTAAGAGGGGATCCAGGGCGAAACTGAAACATTAATAACAGTGTTGAACAGTAAAAACAACTGAACAATACATTTTGGGCAGGAAACAATGATGGATGACCACAATTAGTATTACTACTACCTAGTAATATTATACTTATACTGTTCTTATACGAAGAATGGCAATGGGTCTTGGAATCGTGAATGCCGTCTGCACCGAAAATGAATGAATGATTTTATTTCCAATTGGTTACAGAGAGTCAGTTAGTATGTATACAGAAAATACCCCAGAACTATAGGGCAGGTTGGTCTTTCTTTGTTTCAAACACTTCTTTCTATTCACATTTCGGTTTTATCAGCTAGATAATTAATGTGACTAGAAAATGGAACTCTTGCCTCACTAAACATCAAACCAGCTGACAGTCGAATTGAAACGCTAAAAATTTATCCTCAGCTTATTTTCAACATTCGGCTTCCTTATAAAATAGCTGGATGGTAGAAGCCTCCCCATGTCTACGCCATTCATTTAAATCTCCATATATTATAGTTCCGGCACAGCATTTGGAAAGGAGGCGATTCCAGTTTGGCTTTAGTAGAATGAAACTGCCTTTTACCTGTATAAACAAAACATATCTTCCCTCACTGCGTTACATTTTGAGGCAAGATAACTAATACAAAATTTCTATCTTCGTCCAGAATCATCCACTAGAATTTGCAAGAGTCTGTTATGGAAATTTCTCGGAAAAGGAGAGTGGCAGTGCGTCCAAAATCGTTCATAAAAAGCCAAAAATCAAAAGTCCTCGAAGTAATTTTATTTTCTTTGCCTATCAAAACCGATAAATACATTTTCCCCCATTTTTTGTAATAAATACCTTTCGCCTTGGCTATGCCAGGAACCGGAATGTCGAGAGTTAATTTATTCAAACCTCCTACTTGTCATATTGTCGTATCCACTTCCGTAAATAATAATCTTGAGTACCGAATTCCATCCATTCGTTCACCTTTTTTCAATTACTTCCATGAAAGAAAAGCGCTGTAAAAACTTAGGGAGCTTCTCTCTGTTGAGATATTTGTGCATGGCGTCACGTCTGCCAAGTAGTTGTAGGTTTCTTTTGTATGCGTTAACGGACACGGTTGCTCTTGCTTTTTGCTGACTACAATATACTGGGATCGTATGTATCACTTACTCATCCGCCCTTGGCTTGAACGACCATTCCGTTGCAAACGAGCTCATGAGTCTTTCTGCAACACATGAAAAGAGGAAGAGAAACAGGTAAGCTAATGAACGCAGAAAGGTGAGCAGACGTTAGTGTTCGCGAAAGGCAAAAGCAATGACTGTCGATCAAGGGACTGTAGACTTCTGTAGACATAAATGAGCACACTTGTACCCGCATGAAGATGCAATGACTTTCTCTAGGTGGGATACTTACCGTTCTCATTATGATCCAGAAGTGGTGCATCTATTTGACGTTGGAGTTGTCGAGTTTCGTGAGTGAGAGAGCGAACACGGTTCAACAGTTCCTCATAGCTTGACACTGGTAACGTCATTCCGCAACATTTGTATGGATGAGTTAAACAAAGTCTTCGATGAAATTGAGGAGAAATCTATACACGAAACACGGATGTTGACCGCATCCGAGGCAACGGACTCACCAGGAATTGACAATATTTACACAAGGAAGTTTGCTATTCCTTGAAAGCAAGTGCTTCAAGTGGTGAGCGGATGAAAGATAAAAACCACGTACCTACCTAATTAATTCTAATACTCTGATTTGTAGTGAGCTTGATAGAATGTCTCGCGATACTTCATTCCCTGGTGGTTCCTCCATCCGCTTTCTAAATAGAAGTTACATGTTAGCTCATTTTTCAACACTCGCATTGAGAGATGATAGAAATTAAACACTAAAAATTTCGATTTGCAAATCATTCAAAGTACCCAGTGGTGGTATTTAGTACTATTGGAAGAGAAAAAGTTGAATCTTGTACCCTCCGTGCGTCAATAAAGCATCGTTCGTCTTTTTAAGCATCCAAACTGTTTCTCAAGTCAGCAGTAGTTAATGAATGTTTGTTATACGTGCCTCAGATCCCTCGTTAATACCGTATCATTCTCAATAAAATTGTTTAGACCTCCTAATTACTGAGAAGAATCGCTAACACTGACAGTGAGCCATAATTTATCGCCTGGTTTTCCCTTGGAAGAGTAAGGTAGAAAAACGCTGCAAATTCATTCACACGGGTGGTTATTCCTTGGATCAGGCGCATGGAGACTCATTCTCTTCAACATGGGGGAAAGGGGATACAGTGATGTGGCGCGGTCCCACCCGATTCCAACCATTCGAGGGTCCATTTATGGAAAATGATATCCCTACCGCCTAGGTACTCAGAAATCTCGAAAAGCAATCCAAATCGTTAATAGATACATACACTTTTGAACTATAACTCTTTCCAATGGGCGCCATCGATTCTGGCACCACTTCATTGGATTCAGCGTCCAATATTTAGTGGAAAATGATACCCCACACAGGGAAACGGGTCCCTGGCCAAAATTTCAGATTTTTAGAAAACTGTGTACTACCAAAATTGGCGTGGACGGCTGACGAACATTTGCTAATTTTGAACTAGGCACTTGCAAATTCCAAAAGTAATTTCGGGCCGAGGAGATGGCCCAAAAACAAACCAATGATTTCATGACGTACACATTTTAATTTTTATTTATTCATGATTTATTTGATTCTATAAATAGTTTTTCTGGTTAAAGCGTGAAGGCATTGAGATTCATATTCGTTGAAACGAATGCGTACTTGTCCACTCTATAGTTCCCAACTGTATCCTTCCGTGGGGTCTCCCTCAAGCCTTGCTGTCCGAACGGGACCCTAGTTGACATCTTCCACTGCTCCACCGCCGCCATTTAATCTTTCCATTTCACTTTAGCTTCCGTGAGTTATAGGATGGCAAAGCCTTCGAGCATAAACCGCACTCCGGGGAATCTCGTTATTATCTGGAAACCACGCGACGGCTTTCACTGGAGGGAAAACATCGAGAGGAGTCCTGCTAGCAACTTGCGATCATCGGCGGTGGTGACTCTGGGATCCTAGCTTCGTTGTGGTCTCATAATCCAATATCCCAAGGTACACGGGGTGAGGGAGAATCAGCGTGCCACCGTTGGGTATTTCATTAGCGGCCGGCTGTGCGGTGACAGGTAGCGATCAGAAGTGCATGCAAGCTGTAAAGGGTCCGTAGTTGCCACGCGATGGAAGGAAGCGTCACTAAAGAGATTAGAACTCATTTGCTTCCGACAGCCAGCCGACTGATTAATTACTGCGCCTCCTATGGGCCTTTATTCCTCCATCTTCACCTCGCGTGTTCTTTCTATTTTTAGGGCGACGCGAGTACACGGTTGTGCCCAATGGCCTACTGCTGGTAAAACCCCAAGACCATGTTGAACGCCCTAGCGATCCATGATTCGTGCCCATCATCCAAAATCTCAAAAGAAGGTTTTATAATACAAATTTTCCTACTCCCCTTCCTTAGAGGCATTCAGTTGAAAAGCTTAATGATCCAATTAAAGCCAGAATTGACTAGAATCCCCGATTTCAAGACATTATTTTGTTCATCTGATTGGTTCACCAGCCTCTTACTATTCTCCTTTGCAAAACCCATGCATGACTTAGTAAAGTACTTAGTCTTACAGTTTTTCGTGTTTTGTGGTGAACCCCGTTTTCGTGCAAAACTTCAACCTCTCCGATTCGGCTCAAAATTTTTTTCTGGACGTTTCATGGTGTCTTGATCAAAAACGGTCAATGTCCGTCCGCCGTACGTCCACGCCGCGTCCCATTGTCCGCGCCTTTTCGGTAGTAGACATTCTAAAAATCTGAATTGGGTCGGGCGGTTCCCGGCCTAGACGGTCCTCGAAACTTTTCAGCCATTGACCAATTTGGGCGGGATGGGGTCAAATGTGTTTTTTGAAAATGGATTTTCGAGATTTTGGGCGATCTGCAGTGGGGTATTATTTTCCTCTAAATTTGGCGCTAATCAAATGAAATGGGTCCCAGAACGATTGGCACCCACTGGAAGAATTTATGGGTCAAATGGGTTTATTACCCATTTTGAATGTGTGTTTTAGATTTCTGTAGCCTAGGCGTTGGGGTATCATTTCCACTAATTTTAACTGAATCGATGGAATGGGTCAGGGACCCGCCACACCCACTGTTTCCCCCATTCTCCTCATGTTGAAGGAATGAATCTCCATGCGCCTGGTCCGAAGTTGAAATTAGTTTCCATGCGCCTGGTTTTTTTCTTAGTCTTTTTTACAAAATTGCAACTATTATACGAATTACATATATAGTGTTTTGTTGGGCTCCCGCGCAAGTTGGTTTTCATGGCCGGAGAGTTGATCGTTCGTGTTTCTTGTTCGAGCTTCGTGATTCAGTTTACTGTTCTCACCCGTACTGATCCACTTTTGCGTTGAACCGCCAACGCAAAACAATCCCGACCGATGAATGGACGTTGCAGTTGGTACCTACTTCAAGATGTAACTAAACCTAACTACGGTTTTGATATTGTACCACTGGGGCTTTATAAGGAAATTCTCTCTACACTTCGAGCGCGGAGCATCATTAGTATCATTAGAAGAACCTCGATGACAGTGGGTCACAGTTCAGGACTAAAGCTTGCGTTGAGGGTGCACTATCGTGGGCTCTGGAGTTGTTGTAGGAAGGATAAGGAATGAAGGGGTGTAGGTGGGTGCTTTCAGGAACAAACTAATAAGCGAAGAAACTCAAGTTTTTTTCCTCAATTGGCCGTCCGTCCGGAACTAAAGAGGCCCAACTAATGAAAGAACTCCTCCAGGGTCTTGGTAGCAGTACTTCACCAATGGGATTTTTGTTATTAGGTCGTTTCCCCAAAGGAGAAGAGTGCGATGGTTCCATTCTGAATCAATACGAAGACGGATAAGAATGTATTATTTCCAAGGAAGAATCAAGTTCCCACCGATTTGAGGATTTCGAATTTAAAATCCAAACTTTGGTGCTGACATTTAAACTGATGGTCGCTCATTATACTGACTCATGAACACCTTTTTGCTGTCTGAGTCTCCATACGAACCAAAAAATGTTTAGGGATAATTGCCTATTTGACTGATGCCCGGAGGCATTTGAATTAAAGATTATATCCGTTCTGACACGCATTTTTAATAATGACGGTTCAATCATTCAACAGTTGACGTTTCCAGTGCTTTAAAAAAGTTTTGTTGAACCGTGGCAATACGGTTAGTTGCAGTTTGGTAATCTATGTATAGATTCGAAACGGAAACGTCCATCTGCTCTTTTGTGCCGCGTATTTGGTTGGTGGAGTGTTTCTTTAAAAAATCTGTCATTTCGCTCAGCAACTCCTTTCAGTTTCAGGATGGTTGTCGGAACTCGTCAGCCAGAATTGGAAACACAATATGGATGAAAACTAGAATTTTTAAAATTAAATCTCGCACTTTCTGGGGTCATAGGCATGTGAGGTATCATTTATTACTAGTATTCGGTCGCTTAATCGATTAGAATAGAAGACGAACCAATTTATTACTGTAAGCACTGGCAAGCTGTAGGTAAAAAATCTGCAAATTCTTACACACGGGTTGGTTATTCCTCGAATGGGGGAAACAGTGGGTGTGGCGGGTCACAGACCCATTCACTCTATTCAGGTCCAAATTTAGTGGAATATAATACCCCACGCGGTAGGCCAGAAATCCTGACACATACAAATGGGGTACATACCCATTTTGACCCATAATTTCTTCCGGTGGGTGCCAATCGTTCTGGGACACACATCATTGAATTCAGCGTCCAAAATTTAGTGGAAAATGATACCCCACAGGCCTAGGTACCAGAAATCCCGAAAACACATATTCAAAATGGGTAATATATACCCATTTGATCCATAACTTCTTCCGGTGGGTGTCAATCGTTCTGGGACCCAAAATCTGGGAATCTCGAAAATCCATTTTTCAAAAAACACATTTTGACCCCTACCCCGCCCAAATTTGGTCCGATCGGGCTGAAAAGTTTTGAGGACCCGTCTCGGCCGGGAACAGACCCCTGACTCAAATTTCAGATTTTTAGAAAATTTTCTACTACCAAAAACGGCGCGGACGATGGACGGCGTACGATTGATTATTTGAAAGGAATGGTTTGTTCACTTTTTAACCCCCCCCCCCTTCAACCCAGACACAAATCCGGAGGAGCCAATAATACCATCCCCCCACCCGAAGAGTGTATCACTATGACAATAAACCTTTTTGGAATAATGAGCAACCATTTCCCTCAGGCCACTACGTTCGGTTTGTCTCAATATAGGTGCACTGATGATTCGTCATCACAGTCGGTTGGAAGAAACAACTTGGCAGTACTGAAAATATATTAGAAATGCCACCTCCTCGTTGAATCCCTCGACTTTAAGAGAACATTCTCTGCTATGAAATGTCGGAACTCCAGTCATATAGTAGGCTCCTCATGTTATACTCAGCTAGGTGTTTTAAAGATGTATGCGGACATGAAGGATTTATTCTGTCAATGCCTATGCATTTGGTTCACAAAGAATCCATCTGGCTAATATTAACAGCAGCGTCTCTACTTCGGCGTCCATACACTTTTTTTCCTGTGTTAAAATTAACTCAACATTATACTGAAGTGAATGGAAATGGCTCTCCGAGTGGTGAAGATTATTTTCCGAGCATGGACGTCTAAGAACGCCCCGTATACAGTATGGAAGTACCAATCCGACTGATAGGCGGATTATGCAAATGACAAGTCTCGTAAACGGAGATGATGGGGTAACTAGCGAGGGCTGATGACACGCTCATTGGGTTCCGTATTTCATAATCGCATCGTACATGTGATCTGGGCAGGGGGTTGGTAATCTGTCATCGCGGGAAGATAATCGTCATTTGCGTTGATATGATGAGGAGAGAGGAACTATGGTAGGTGGACCTCCGCTTCATTGTGCAAGAAGATCTCCTCTCAACGAGCTCATGAACTTCCCCAACCTTGGCACATAAACCGGATCTCCCGCTTTGCTGTGAATCACCCGGTTTAACGTATACTGTGTTGGGTTTTTAGGTTTCCCCGTGGGACGCGGTACGGGACGTAACCTCCTATAACCAACCAACTCGGACTCCTGGCGGACTGACTCTGAGAAGATCGGATGCCAAGGGCGTCCTAGATTCCACAACGATCGGCTCCGCGCCGTATTTCATCTCACAGTCCCAAAACCTGTTTGACTCACATCGAGAGAATCTCCCGGGTGCTTTCCATTATATTCAAGAGGTATTTCAAAATTGTATTGACACTTAACCATCGAATCCTGTATGATATTCCAAAGGGGTAGGGGAATTCATTGAGGTACAAATCGTATGAAATGAAATGAAAGAATGAAAGAAAAAAACATTCTTTAGATGATAAAATTGTTTTAAGTGATCAAATCAACGAGTTGTGGCAGCTATGCCCAAAGGAAGAGTACGACGTCTCTATATAGCTATGGAACTGCAGCTGACATTCCTTCATTGATGTTAAAACGATAAATGTTCTCCCATTTTCCAAAATGGATCCTCCAAACAAGTTACCGCACCGGTAACTTCGGTTGTTGTTCTCGTGGAATCATCTGTTTTTGAATCTTCAAGAAAACTCGATGGGAACAGCAGTCTTTAGGAAACAAACTTGCGTCAATAGTTTCGTCTATACACACATAAGTCTCTGTTTCTTTAGAAATTATGCACACCATAAAATCAGCCTTGGCGTTGTGAATTGGTTGGAAATAGATAGAGTTGGTGACGGGGGTTCTGGGAGAGGTGGGTATCTTTCAGTGTTGTTGCATGACCTCCATAAGGATTTCTCCAAGAGGGTATGGGATTTATCATTCAGAATTTGCGTTGCTATTCTAAGCTGCCCCTTCCCCTCTCACGACCATCTGAGCCGGTTTCTAAGAAGGGATATTGCCCTCATCCATCAATATACTATCGTTCTCCTGGATACCATGCACTCTGGCGATGGATACCGAACGTTATTTCCCCCCTAAATTACTCTGGTTGAACGAGCATGGCAGAAATTTTATGCGAACATTTTATTTTAAACGACGGCTTATGACGTTTAATGATGTCCCTCCCCCCACTCCAAAAATAATCTTTTTATGATTTGGCACCAATGAAAATTTAAAAAAAGTAGTTTTTATGTAGTATATACAACTAATAGGTTAGTAAGAAAACATTATCGTCCACGAAAGTGGCACAGTCACCTCTTCTTCACCCAACTCTAGTTTCACATAGCTAAAATATTGTCTCGATTCACGATAATTTTCAAAGCTTTCCAGCGTTGATTGAAAGTAGTCCCCGGTCCACGGACGTCGTCAAAATTAGCGTCAATTAAAGTTTACATTCTCATAGGAACGGACAAAAAAATTTCACCCATCGAAATGAGTACGGTGATTGTTGGGATTACGCCGGGCAGGTCCAGATGTGCGGGACGATAACGATTCTTCAGTGCACGCTTCCCATGATTCAGGCGCAAGGTTTCTTCCCAAGCGATTTTTTTCTGTGTTCTATCTTATTTAACCTTGGCTAGCCCTCGATTTTCCCACAAGTCAGTTCCAATTCCAGACCGATTACATTCATTCTTCAAGTGAACGTAGAAACTCCGTGGACTACTTAGTACTCGCGAGTAAACACATAGGTAGTAGATACCTACATGTAGTTCACCTTCGACTTGCTCGTTTGTTCTACGTGAATAATTTGTGTGAACATTCTTATTCGAAGCATCCGTTTTATAAACAGCATTATCCTGTGACAGTGATTAGAAGAGGGAATCCCATGAATATAATATATAAACCATTACTGTCGGTTGAAATATAGTCCAAATCACTTGTCGGCTTTTTCACACACACGAGGAATAAAACGCTGCAAATGAATACACAATCGTCCATTATTTAAATGTGTCTCATGAGGATTCCCGATCCAGATTGTTAACTAAGATAAAATGTACACTTCAAACATGCACCTACAAATCTAAAAATGATACAAATAAAATTTAACGAGATCCAATTTCCCGATTTCTATTGATAGGAAAATCGATGTAAGTATGAACATACATGGACTTATCCAGTAAATTTAGCAAGACTGTAGCCATTTAGACCCTCGACGATCATGAGGTTCCCTCTTCCAATCTGATAATAGTAATTGCAACGTATGTACAGTGGTGATTGCCTACGTAACACTTGTTAGTGTAGGATTTATGATCTTAATTTATTGAAGTGTTCACGAATGTGGATGCGCCGATCCGAATCTCTTAATTGAGCGGATTTTGCCCTTGGGATGTTAATTGAAAATGATTCGTGCGTATTCAATTGGGGATCAGGAAATATCTTGAGTTAATCATCACTGTTTAATGAGTAATCAATCATTCATTAAAACTGATATTGTGTATGTGAGGCGCGCGGGATCTTATTACACGCTTAATGTAGTTGTATATAATATAATCATCACATCATATATAATATCATATCGCATTTCATCGGGTCAGCCGGAATCGTAGGCGCAATTAGGCGGCATCTGACTTCCATATCCGGATTTCCAGGAGGATGTGATCCGCGACGATATTCATGTCCTGTTCATATTAGCTGAGCGTTCATCAGGAATAAAACGGGGTTCCGCCCAACCGAATTAGCGCTATCGAGTTGGAACGAAGATTTCTTCCAACTCTAACGTGGAAGGATACCATTCAATAGGGAAGCTCATGTTTAGAGAGCGTGTTGATCTTGTGAGATATCTTCACTAGAGGTGATCCACTCCAGGAGCTGCTTCAGGGTTAATACCCGAGCCCATACTGCTCGTATAAATCCACGCTTGCTGTCTCAGAGCCTATATGTGAGTTTTGAATATCATATTTTACCGGCAATCGTTCAAATTCATATATGCAAATAAATTAGAAAATCGGTTTGTTCAAATGATTGGTACGATCAAATCAATCCCAGCTCCTCATTTATTTACAAGGTATGACTATAGGATTTTTGAGCTAACCGTACTTCAATTATAATCCTTCCGAGACTTCGAGATATATTTAGGTTTTCATCAACACTTCCATGTTCGGTCGATACCTTGAAAAAAGAAGAAATAAACGGAGAATAAGGGACCTGAACCTAATAAGTTTTCTCTACAGTAGCTAACCCTTTGACTTCAACTCTGTTTTATTCAAGCGGATACAGATTTGTTTGTGTCCCCTCATTATTTTTGACGCTTTCCCGTACATGGGTCACCGTATTCCACCAATAAAGTATGACCCTTCCCAATATTTATATACATATGTATATTGACAGAAGGATAGGAGTGCCCATTTAAGAAGAATATGGGTAAATTAAATTACGTTTATACATCAGAGTAAACTGGATCCAACAGTTTCACTCGTCGTATCCCAGGATGTACATCACATTATCAACTCGAATGATCCACAACCGAGGTAATAAAGTCATTTTATTGTTCTAAAGCCATGATTGAACTGGAATTTTAACATTATTGGGATGAATAAACCTAGGAGTGGGAAGAAAAAGAGGGTTGATACCCAAAATATTAAAAATGTGATATTCCAAAACCCTTCAGAAACAATAACCGTACAGTAATACTCGTATATTGACGCAGGAGAAGATATAGAGGAGTTATTTTTAATAGCCGCTTGGGGTCGTATTGCGGTATAAAACCTTTTGTGGTAGAGGAGATCTGTGGTCGATGATGTTGAAATACACCCATTACTTTGTGGTACAGAGAACCACTGCAAAATCGTCTTCAATGGTTCATTATTATCAGGTGGATCTTGTTTGTGAGGTAATTGTGTTTGATCCCTGGCTCAAGGGATCACACAGTAGCTTTTCCTGCAAAATTAGAGCTTAGATAAAGCTAAGATATGTGGGTGTATAATAAATATATACAAATAAGTAAATGTCAATTTCACATTTGGAATTTACACATTTTTAAACGTAAGAGAAGAACGCTGCAAATTCTTTCACACGGGTTGGCTACTCCTCGGACCAGGCGCATGGAGGCTCATGTTTGATATTGCGTGAATCAAATGTAGAAAAAAATTAAACCCGCGCGCCAATACTCGGCGTCGATTGGTGATGAGCGAAATGTTTTATCTAAATATCTTATCAGCGCCTCTAAACGGATGCAGCGATAAATGATTATGACGATTTTCATCCCACCGATAGGTATATTTTCGATACGGTTGAGCTCACATTCCCTTCGCCATAAAATTGCGTTATGACAGCGCTCAGTCGCAACGGAATATTGTTACCGAGAGAAAACCAGATCCCTTCCTGATTTAAACTAATTATTGTGCAGTGAGAGGCGGGACACCGAATCACGCCGAACTAATCTGGGAGGATAATCAGGGGTGCACCGCGTGTATAATTATAATAATTTGTGATGCAGCGACTGCTCATAATATTGTAGGGAGAGAGATACTACGGGCTTTAACTTTATTAGAGTAGTCGACGCCTCGTACGACCCGTGTGGGAACGCCCCAATGGGCCGATAATACAGAGCTCTGAATCATTGGCGCGGTACACAATAGCATTAAAAGGGCAATAATAATAATAATAATAATAATAATAATGATAAAACGATCGTGTTTACCAGTGACACATAATGGAGGAAAGCATATCAAAACGCGAGCTACATTCCTTCAAATTAATGCTTTCAGCATCAAGTGGTTGTCCATCACACCTTTGGAAAATGAGGCGTGATGTTATTATTACCATCGGTTTATAGGTTCTGCCATGGCACCTTTGATACTACTCCGGATTGGGTGGTCTATGAATTTTCTTTACCGACGTTTTCACAATGTTCCTATTGCTGGTTCAAAAAACCTTTGAAAAGATTCCGCTCGCTGGTACAGTGGCCTCAGCCTTTTCAAATATCATAATAACAGTACCTATATTCTACCTATCATTTGAGCTATCATTGGCGTTGTATTCGTCATACGATGTTGCTCGCAGGAAACCGACTGATTAGGAGGGTGTTCCGACAAAAAACCATTGTGTCTTCTTACTAAGCTCCAGGCAAAGTATTGCCATCTTGAGGCTCACAAATAAGAACAAACATCACGATGAGAAGGCAGCGAGGAGAAATTAATGTATTTATATAGGCACATCCAATGGAACTCTAAGATTATAGATCTCGAAAAAAAGCGCAACGATGGGAGTAAAATATTGACATAAAATTCGCACATAGCGTTTGTTTTGCAAGTAGTTTTATTCGAGAAAATTACGAGAGCAAGACGTCCAGCGATGACGAGATGTGGAGAAATAAAATCTCAACATCAAAATATTTATTTATTTTTAGTTTCTGGAGTAACTCTCGAATTTCATATAATTTGTGGGGTTGTGTGAATGTACCAGGGAAATAACGCTCCGGTGCTGCTTATATAGGAAAATATATGTAATGGAGATATCTATAGTACATTTTAACCTTAACAACCTTCATATTCAACCATACTCATCAGCATAGATCCTTCTGGGGTGCACTGTCACACTTCAACGTCCAAGGTTTTGATGATTTGTAAAAGGTAATAGCTAGTTCAACGTTGCGTCAGTGAGTAATTTCGAGTTTCTTTTCCCGAGATAGCTAGTAAGGGCTACGGGATGAGTAACTGGTGTAACTTGACTCTTGAACTTCGCTTGCCTTTCTAGAAGCAACTTCTTAACTGCAACGGTCGAAAGCCGAAACGCTCATCCATTATGTGTTCTGAACTGGTCCCTTTGGCGATCTTAGGACACCTCTTTTCATCATAACTCTTTTGCAAAAATATACAGGAATATCTTTGTAAAATACAAGAACCTTCGTTCGGCGTTCGGTTGATAGAAAACGCTGTGCGTCTAGACGAGCAAACGCTTTAATGTTTGTTTGTGTTTGTAACTCTCAGAGATCGAGCTAGGTAAGACTTGTCTTCTCATAGTCTATCTCGATCAATTCAATGTCATGAATTTATACTTGAAATAATACCCTAGCATACGTTCCAAAGATTTTCGATCTTTAAAAAAGGAATTACTATTGAATGTAATATTACTAGTATACTGACTCTAACTTTACCATCATTTACGGTATTCGTTCCGGAGCATATGCCAAATCAATTTGGCGTGTCTATTTTAGCGAAAAATAACGAGCTGAAGGTGAGTTTGTGCCTAACACTCACCGCAGGGTTTTTCCGTCTTCTGAGATATCAAGGAAGTGTACACGTAAAACGTATGGGAGGAAAAACGTATCTATCTCACCCCTCCATTATTATGTACCTAGGACACTGGAAATCTACCTAAGCAAAATTTTGTTTTCGATCGAATACTTTCTGAACTGAACTATGGACTCAGAGATCTTATCATGTTGAAGCATGTGATTTTTTCACTCATGGGAAGGGCCGTTTCGTCGCTCCGTTTTCTTCAAGGCGGCGTGGGAGCGATACACAGGAGCTGCTCTCTTTCACAAGATGAACTGAATGCATACGTTATAAAGAGGATGACGCAATGAGTAAGAGGAGAGGACGAACTGGGAAATCTGCCAAGACTCTAAGGCCTAAAAAGATAAGAATCGAGGAGAAGCTCATTGTTATGGTTCTGGCATACCTCACCTCTCCAGAATGGGTTTTATTTAGAATAAAATTCGCGTGCTTAATCGCTTAGCGAGCTCTTTGTATATCATTGAGACCTGGAGTTCGTTTTAGAATTCAAAACAAGTTTCTACCTCAGTGGTGATCCTAATATACCTACGTCGGTAATAAGTTTCTAGCGACCTCCAATCTTTGGCCTTAGGAGTATATACAGAAATTCGGTAATTTATTCGGTTATAATACTTCGGTAGGGTATACTTATCCTGTGATATTAGACGCTGAATCAATTGAACTGGGTTTTTACAAACAACCATTAGGATTCATAACAGAGGTAGGATATGGGTATGAAGTGATGTTTTCAGAAAGAGTACATACCAAGCTTCATATATTTTTATCCAAATTATTTATTGATATTTTATTCTTCTCATTAGGAGAACTTGAACTCGAAGGGTTTTTGATACGACATCGCTCCAAGATAAATAGTATGAAATACTCCGTAGCATTTTGGAATTTCTAGATAAGAAAAATAAAATTAAAACACCAATGAGATTCACGTGGACGATTTTGGCTTAGTTCATCGCTTCACCTTTTCATATAATGTTGAAAATATGAGTGACGAAGCGGTGGACTATCGGAGAAGCTATAGATATATATCCTTACCCGAAAAGTGCCTGCGATGATGAACATTGAAGATTCTTTTCGATTAGGACAACTTCCTAACTACGACATCCTCTGATGATTCCCCTGAATTCTAATTGCACGTGTTCGATCACACTAGGTACGGCATGAACGTTATAATATGTTTACAACGGGGTTACCAGCATCAATCCTTCCGGTGAAAGAGAATGAGGGGGAACAAAGAGGTCTTGCATCCTCATGTATCGACATTTTGTAGCCTTCATCATACATCCACTAAAAAAAAAAAAAAAAAGTAGAATAGACTCCGTGGTTCGCTCATTTAATTGTGCCTCAGAGGAAATGGACCAAGCAGTAGAAAATTAGTGAAACACTCAAATGAAAGGGAAGGAAAAATGACTATGAATAAAATGAAGCACGTACCACAAGTGACAGGGCTGGTAAGCCCGTAACAATCGACTACCGACTTCGATAGTTCGAAAGCATTGTGTTAAAAACTCAACTACTAAATCTCATTAATGTGAATCGGGAGACGTGAATTGCAGGGGGAAGGTTCAATCACCCGAACCGTATTTTAATTGATCGAATGATGGATGATGGTGGAAAACTCGTTGACTGATGGAGGTAAAAAATGAACCATGAGCTGTGCCGCAGGAGATGGGAATATTCGGCTAACACCCTGTACGGATTGATCCTTGAGTATGTACTGATTCATCGAAGAAGCTGATCTCCCCTGTAGAGTGATCTTAGGGGTTGGAGTAAATTCGAAAAAGGAATGGAAATGCATGGATACGGCATGGTTTTCTTGCGTTTGAAATTACATTAGGTATTCACTTTGAGAAGCTGGTCGTATGTAACTACGGAAAAACACTCACCAAGGTGGATTATTTTTTTCAATTTCTGGGACGTACTTCGGCACAAGAAAAAACAAAATAGGGGAAGGGAACAGGGGGAGCTGGTGCAGAGGATAAATCGTGATTACTCTTGAATGAATCATAATAATATTATTCATATTACGATGGGTAGTAACGAAATTCTTCACAGTTGTATTTAACACTTGATCGCAATCTTGTTGAATAATCAAGAATTATTTGTATTTTAGTGTATCAAGAAATCCCCGCCACAATCAGAATCTTGCTTTACCGCCATTTTCAGCGTCATTCGTAGCCATGATGGATTTGGACGCAAAATGAAGGGTGTACACAGAGCAATGAAACTTGAGAAAAATGAAATAAATATTAATTTTGGCAAAAACAAGTAAAACGATTCAATGATAAATTTGGTAGAAGGAATAACATCAAAATTTATGCTCGATTTTTACTTTGTCGTGTTCTTTAAGTACATTGATTTATTTTTTCATTTGAATTCATTTTCAAATTCATTCATCAATAAGAAATGTACTTCATATATACACATTCATCTTCTCGTGTAACATAAAAATGAATAAATTCGATCGTTGTCGATACATTACTACTAAGTAGAAGATAGTAACTGAGGGAAACAGGCGGCTTCAATTCATCCGATCATTATCACATCCTGTGCCCTATACGTACGTGGAGCGTCGATCGACTTGGTATCAACTCACCACACTTAATTAAATTGCTGTGATGAGTCATAACGTATCGACTCACCACATCAAATGCCAAATTTTCTGTACTGATTGTGCCTACCTTTTACAACATTAGGTGCGGAATGTATCCCATTTCATTAATTTCCATTTTGATTTTAATAATTGGAACCACAATTAATTGCACCATTGCGTGTGTTAATACGTTTACTGTGGTTTGTGATGTCATAAACGTATAGTTGTGCAGCTACGAAAGATCACGTTGAATGACGAAACACAGTGACAGTGTAGCAGACGAAGGGGAAGGTGACTCAATTATAGCAAGAGCACCTACTCTGAATAATCAGCCTATAGAGGAGAATTATTCCACCCAATTAAGCGTTGATTAATCGATAGCTCCATGACATGATCCTATTGACGTCCTCAAGGGAGACCACTCTCAAATGACTTGGAAAAATTGGGTAATTAACGTAATTGTTTTTCATATTTAAAGTGGTTTCATCAGCTAAAACAGAAACTTATTGAGTAGATGTGCACCTGAATCGCACGGAATGTGCGCCTTGACATGCACCGTTGCAGTGTTACTGAGGATAACGATCGGTCCTCTACTGTTATATTAGGGCTTGGAGCCAGAGCCTATTTGCGGTGACAGATTACAACAGTCAATTCAGGCGCACGGAGCGAATATTCCTCCATTATTGATCGCCTGATCGCAAACATGCTTTTTCAGGTCACAATCTGTTCGGCGTTCTTTTCAGTCTGGAGATCGGCTTGCAGCGTTAAACAGGATAAGCTTTGTTTTCACTAGACAACCTTCGATAACGAGGGTAAACTCAGATACGACCAGTAAGCTCATCAACAGGAAGTTGCAAGAGACAAAAGCTGGCGCTGAAGAACATTGCGATTCATAAAATTCCAGAAATATATGATGAATGTGTATATTATTCTTATAAGCCAATGGCGTCGAACCTAGGGTATATTGAGAATATCAACATTTTTTCAACGCTCCTGAAAATTCATTCTGTGGGTGTTCAATCAAACACGTTCCCACTTCGATGAAAACAGTTCTCCGTAATGATAAACAAAGCCTAATTCAATAATGACGATCTCGTTGTCTCGTTGCTCTGATCAGCTTCATTATAGAAAATCGATGAATCCCATGGCGATGAAGGAACCACCCTCAATATTAGCGTGCACTCAATTCACCGATATTGCAAAGCATGCCCGTTATATCAAGTCCATATCGGGGCCGCGTGTTTTGAATTCTGTGAAATTTACCGCCCCCTCGCAATCGCAATAACCCATCGGCTTTCCTTCTCTCGATCAACCTTCCCCGATGCTATGTGTGGAGTCCATTAATGTTTAGGTTAAGTGCTCCGCCCACGACTAAAATTGATTTCTCCCATTCAATGGACAACGGATTACGAGAATTCGCGCTATTCCA